>CAWUFW010006057.1:0-1220581 GCA_963921515.1 Calotriton arnoldi
GCCGCAGGGCTCGCATCGGAATCGGTGCGGTGATCTCGGACTTCCTAGATCGTTGCACTCGATGCATCGTGCGGCGATTTCTCGAGCCGCGGCAGGCGCTGCAACGGTTTCTTCGGCGATGCGTCATAAACAGGTACGGAGCTGTCACGCATCTCGGTGTTGTGTTGATTTTTCCAGCTCCCAGCGGAAAATAGTCTCTAGAGGTCCAAAACAACTGCAGGCACCTATTTGCAGGTCAGAACTCCCAGCAAGGAAGTTCAGGGGAGCTGGTGGTGAAGTCTTTGTGTCCCTGAGACTTCAGAACAGGAGGCAAGCTCAGTTTAAAGCCCTTGGAGATTTTCCTCAAGCAGGGGATACAGCAGACAGCAAAGTCCTTTTCTCCTTTCCTTGGCAGCAAGTAGCCACTGCAGGCCAACCCCAGATAGCAAACAGCACAGGGGCAGTATTCCTCCTCAGCTTCTCCGGCTCTTCTCCTTGGCAAAGGTTCCTCTTGATTCCCAGAAGTGATCTAAAGTTCTGGGGTCTGGGCCCTAATATTTATACTACAAAATCCTTTGTTTTTCTGGTGGCAGAGAAGCACTGTGCTTGGTCAAAACCAGTTCTGTCTTCTCTGGTGCAGCTTCCTGGCCGGGGGTGGAGACAGCATTGTGGAAAGCAGACCAAGCCCATTCAGGTGAAAGGAAATCTCCTCCTCCTACTCTAAATGCAGCCCAGGTCTATTCAGCCAAGCCCTGGCTCATCAGGCTCTCTGGAGCCACTGCTCCTCCCCAGCCTCTGTCATCCAAAAGCCAGACATGCAATACACAAATCTAGCAGAGGCACACTGGATGGCTAAGCAAGAAAATACCCACTTTCTATAAGTGGTATTTTCAAACACAGAATGTAAAAATCACCCTCAATAAAATATGCATTTTAACATTCTGAGTTCAGGCATACTAAACTTTATTTTCCTACCTTGTTCCCAGGGGTAGTTATGTTCATAAGATGTTATAAACAAACTCACAATTCTATCCTATGGGAATAGCCAGCCTTGCAATAGTGAAAAACGAAATTGGCAGTAATTCACTATCAGGACATGCCACACACACCAGGGCATGTCCTGCCTTTCACATACACTGCACTGACTAACATGTAAGAAAAGGGAAGGTTAGGGCCTGGCAAGTGGGTACAAGGCCCTGGGCACTTACAGTGCACTGTACTAGGGACTGGCTAGAATATCAAATCAGCCAATCATGGAAACACCAATCCATAACAACAATTTACAAAGGGAGCACTTGCAGTTTGGCGCTGAACAGCAGTGGCAAAGTGCCCAAAGCATCTAGACCAGCAAAACGGAGTCCAACACACAGCAAACACACAGGAGGCAAAGGCAAAAAATGCAGGCGAGACCCACGCCAATGGTGCCAGGTCTAACACATTGGGAGTCACACATGCAGTACCTCCGAAGTTTGCAGGCCTTCAGATACAATGCCTCCAGTATGCGGATTACACTTTATTATTTGATCATACTGCAGTGGGGCTGCAGCGATCATTGGTGGCCCTAGCTTGTTACTGTGCAGAAAACAAACTTGAAATTATCTACAGCAAAACGAAAATCATGGCCTGCGGACTCAGAAACAAACCTCCAGTCAAATTCAATTTTTCCATAAACAATGTGGTCTTGGAACAAGTTACTAGCTTAAAATATTTGGGTATTTATTTTAATAACTTTGGCTCGCATGTTACATTTTTAGAGCACTTTATAGTGTCGGCTCTGTCCATGACAATGAGGTTTAAAAAACTGGCTTCTACGATAAACGGGCCTGACCTTACGGGTATCTGCAATGTAATCAATGCCAAATTTATGCCTACACTCATATATGGCACATTGATTTTTTAAGACCATATCTGTGGCTGGCTGGATGAAGCCCAATTGATGTGTTACAGACGACTTTTAAATCTCCCTGATGCCGCTCCATCATCACAGCTATGGCTGGAATTTGGTATTTTTAAACAATCATTAATATTAAAGGCTCAATTTTTGGGATATTAAGGGAAGCTCAACACGGCGGCTCCAGGGTCACTCAAGGAAATGATATGCCAAGGTTTTCATGACAAAGCACTACCATGGGAACGCTCCTAGAGTGATGCATTGGAAGCCCTGGAGACGACCAACATTACACTCTCTAATTTAACCCTGAAGCTCTCAGCAAAATTGCAGTTAAAAACGGAGAGGATACAATCGAGGGTCACGGACATTCAAGAACTGTCGCAGAAAGCGCACGCTAATCTATGTGACTCATTGTATCAAGAGCCAGGGAGAGCCGCGTACTTAGCTTCCCACGTGATATTGTCAGTCAAGAAAGAGCTGTTGAGACTGAGATGTGGTTTTATCTATTTAAAGGCCTTCAAATTTGGAAGATTAACAGGGTCTTCTGAGCAGCATTGCCGTCTATGCAATTTTAAGAAGGAAAGCCTCGCCCACATAATATGTGTTTGCCCAGTTTAAAAAAATCTAAGATATTTCTCGCTGAAACCGATGTTTCGTAATCTTGGTATAATGCAATGCAACATGGCTATCTTTGCATGTGTGAGTGTTATGAGTCCACAGTTATCGACCCATTGTGTGAAATGCCTTAAGGAAGCTAAAAAGAAATTGACTTTGGTACCAGCAAGCTCCTAATCATTAGTGTTATTAAGATTTTTATTGGCTGTACAATCTCTATGGGGTGCTCTGAGCATGTATTACGTTCTTACACCTATTTATCTATGTTTACATACAGGGTTGAATACCGGTTCTATTCTGTGATTAAGACTGACATTCACAGGCAGCATTTTTGTATATTAGGTGTTACCGAACTTTGATCATGTATGTAGCATTATCACTGAGACCCCATTACTGGGACCCTTTAACATGGTCGAAGGGGTCGATGAGACGGTGTTGTTGCATGTGCTGAAATTGTTCACCGCACAATAGTCAAAATGCAATTCTTTCAGCAGGGTGTTGGCTTCTCAATTTTTAGGAGATATACCGCTAGGATCAGAAACAACTGCATAGAGGTAGCCTGCGGAGCTGGCCTAGAAAGAGTAATAGATCCAGTAGAAATCATAGTGATTCTTGGGTCAGTTCAAACCTTTTTAGAGTTGGTTTTATTCTGGTCAAATCTTTTTTACATGTGATTATTATTGCACCTTGCACTTTGGGGAAGCTGGTCCCTACCAGAGTAACACGCTGTGTTTTTTGCTCTTTTTATTGAATGATCATGATATGTATTACCTTTTTACAGTCCTTTTTATATTGTGATGGTTTTTAATAACTTGAACCAATAAACAATTCTATCTATCTAATCAGTGCAGGAGCAGGGATGACAGGCAGTGCAGGGGCAGGGATGGCAGGCAGCACAGGGGCAGGGACAGGGACAGCAGGCAGCGCAGGGCCAGGGACTGCAGGCAGCGCAGGGGCAGGGACAGCAAGCAGCGCAGGGACAGCATGCAGCGCAGGGACAGCATGCAGCACAGGGGCAGGAACAGCAGGCAATGCAGGGGCAGGGACAGCAGGCATCGCAGGGGCAGGGAAGCAGGCACAGTACATTAAGCTGGGGGTCAGGCAAAAACAAAAGAGGGGTGGCCCAGCCCAGCCTCCTCTAGGCTATGACGGGCGTTGATGGGCCCACTTTTGGCCCAGGCTTGGCAGGAAAATGGAAGGCAGATGAAGCCCCAATCACGTTTCAGCAGCGGAGGTTGCTGGGACGTGTAAGCTTGCAAGAGGGATCTTGTTGGAGTCAATATGCGGGAACCCCACATTCACGCTGCTGCCCTCGCATAGACACATCCTTCAAACTGCATTCACACAGGCTATGCCTCACTCTGCACTCACACAGGCACAACTTTCAACCTATAGACCACTTACCCTGCACTCACAAAAGACAATGTTAATTCTGCATTCACACAGGCACATCCCTCTGAAAACATAGTGGCTATCCTGCACTCACGAAAGCACGATATTCACATGCAGGAACACTGCTCACTAGGAAGGAGCAGAGTTTGCACAGATGGAGGCATAGGAGACACTGGTAGAGAATCTGGTGCATTGGTCCACTAGTGTAATTCAAAACTCTTGAAGTAAGCTACACTGAAGATGAGGTTCTCTAATGTCCCATAAATTACACTTGCCCCAGCACAGCAGACTCTATGGGGCCGATTCCGATCTCGGTCGGAGGCGCACCCAATACTATTCGGTCGGGAAAAAAGCCATGCGAAAGCCAGTTTCCCGACCGATCCGTACAGCACACCGAACGAGCAAGTACGATGCGCACAACAGCAAAAATTCCGGCCGAGCCGTACTCACCCAAACCAGGTCCTGTTCTCCGACCGAGGCGAATCCGGAAACGCCGAATCGAGTCGCACGGAAGGGAAAATGCAGCCCCGTCCGGCCGGACAAGTACGATGCGCTTTCCGTACGCGCCGAACCCGTCGCTACGCACGGCACGTCAAAGCATCCGGGAGAGGCGCACATAAGCTCCGAATCGCGCCACAACACGATCCACGGCTACGAGACGAACACAGCACAGACGAGGACGACGCGAAGCGACGAGGACGAAGCGAAGCGACGAGGACGAAGCCAAGCGACGAGGACGACGCGAAGCAACGAGAAGGACGAACGACACGAACCAACCATGAATCCCTTCGTCCCGATCATACCAATATTCTACATCTACTACCGGAACAGGCACGGACGCGTACGGCGCAGAAGGTAAGTCAGACACCAACCACAAAACACATACAACACGTACACGACACATCACACACATACACGGGGAATCTGAATATACTTGCAACAGCAGCACCATAGGGGCGGGATGCCCATCACCAATGCCACATATGCACACAGGGGCCTGAATGCGCGCCACCACCCCAACCCAGGGGGCTGGATGCCAACCACCACAACCACCCTTAGCCAGGGGGTGCCAAATGCCCACCACCACTACCACCCTTAGCCAGGGGGCAGGATGCCCACCACTACTACCACCCTCACCCAGGGGGGCAGGATGCCCACCACTACTACCACCCTTAGCCAGGGGGCTGGATGCCTACCACTACTACCACCCTTAGCCAGGGGGCAGGATGCCTACCACTACTACCACCCTCACCCAGGGGGGCAGGATGCCCACCACTACTACCACCCTCACCCAGGGGGGCAGGATGCCCACCACTACTACCACCCTTAGCCAGGGGGCAGGATGCCCACCACTACTACCACCCTCACCCAGGGGGGCAGGATGCCCACCACTACTACCACCCTCACCCAGGGGGGCAGGATGCCCACCACTACTACCACCCTTAGCCAGGGGGCAGGATGCCCACCACTACTACCACCCTCACCCAGGGGGGCAGGATGCCCACCACTACTACCACCCTTAGCCAGGGGGCAGGATGCCTACCACTACTACCACCCTTAGCCAGGGGGCAGGATGCCCACCACTACTACCACCCTCACCCAGGGGGGCAGGATGCCCACCACTACTACCACCCTCACCCAGGGGGGCAGGATGCCCACCACTACTACCACCCTTAGCCAGGGGGCAGGATGCCCACCACTACTACCACCCTCACCCAGGGGGGCAGGATGCCCACCACTACTACCACCCTCACCCAGGGGGGCAGGATGCCCACCACTACTACCACCCTTAGCCAGGGGGCAGGATGCCCACCACTACTACCACCCTCACCCAGGGGGGCAGGATGCCCACCACTACTACCACCCTTAGCCAGGGGGCTGGATGCCTACCACTACTACCACCCTTAGCCAGGGGGCAGGATGCCCACCACTACTACCACCCTCACCCAGGGGGGCAGGATGCCCACCACTACTACCACCCTTAGCCAGGGGGCAGGATGCCCACCACTACTACCACCCTTAGCCAGGGGGCTGGATGCCTACCACTACTACCACCCTTAGCCAGGGGGCAGGATGCCTACCACTACTACCACCCTCACCCAGGGGGGCAGGATGCCCACCACTACTACCACCCTTAGCCAGGGGGCAGGAAGCCTACCACTACTACCACCCTTAGCCAGGGGGCTGGATGCCTACCACTACTACCACCCCCACTCATAGGATGGACAATGCATGACACAACAAGCACACCACAACCTAGGGAATGCAAGATTAAGACATCCCCCCACCACCATGACAAGCGTGTGAGCAGGCTGTGTCAAATGCCTACAACACCGAACATGACATTGAACATACAATGTGACCCCCTAGCACATGTGCCACACATATATGTGTGTGGCACCCACAATGCAAGCAGCCCATGACCATTGTGGCAATGGGGCCTAAACCCCCATCATCACAGTGACCAAAAGGCAAGTGTGGGGTCCATAGCTGAAGCACATTTTGACCATTGTGGCAATGGGGTCTAAACCCCCATCATCACAGTGACCAAAAGGCAAGTGTGGGGTCCATAGCTGAAGCACATTTTGACCATTGTGGCAATGGGGTCTAAACCCCCATCATCACAGTGACCAAAAGGTAAGTGTGGGGTCCATAGCTGAAGCACATTTTGACCATTGTGGCAATGGGGTCTAAACCCCCATCATCACAGTGACCAAAAGGTAAGTGTGGGGTCCATAGCTGAAGCACATTTTGACCATTGTGGCAATGGGGTCTACACCCTCATCATCACAGTGACCAAAAGGTAATTGTTAACAAAGAAAGAGCTGCAACTGCCAAACTGCATGGATCATTCCTGGTCACAGAACCAAAAACTCATCTGTGGCAAAGTAGTGTATGTGTCCCATTGCAACATAAATTGGGGGAGCCAAATACTGCAGTGCAAATGAAACATTCCTTTGGCCATGTGCAGACAAACAACACCCATGGGGGCTGAGACCGTCAACAGTCATCAATGACACAATGACAGAAGTGACCATCAGAATGCAGAACCACATATTTGCACCAATGGGCACACAAATGCAGATACCCTGTGGAGACAGCAGATGTGAGGTGAACAGATACCATACCATGGCAGCAATGGGACACACAAACCATGATCACTGTGCTGACCGATGACCTAGGAGTCCCAGGGACAGCAGGGGAAACACACCAAACAACATACAGCCAATGGCACACCCAAGATATGCCAATGCAGTGGTGCAGATGCACAAACACAAACAGGCAGACCAACACTGTCATCATACACAGCAGGTGAGGGGTGGGGGTGCCAGTGTCCCCAGGCAACAACACAACACATGAGGAGAGCTGAATACCAATCATACAGATGTGCATACACTGCCACACTAAGCTAACTCATGGATCCAAATCCCCTATGTGGGCAAGCAGGCATTGACAGGTGAGAGGGAGCACAAAACACACATGTCACACAGGCACGTAGGAACAACAACTGACACAGCAAGTCACAGACACACCACAGCACCACCCCCAGGGCCCCCACAATGTGGTGACCCTGGGCTGAAGAAAAATACCACTGTGATGACAAAGCTAAATGTCGTTCACACTGTGAACCACAGTCAGGTGTCCTGAGCAACTAACTACCATCACACCTACACAAGCACAAATCAATCAGCATGGCCAGTAAGCCAAGGCCAACATGGAGGCAGGGGACTAGCCGGGCAACAACTCTCATCTGCACACACTCAACACCACACCCCTCGACCTCCAACAATGTGCAGCAGTGAAGTACACATGCACTGGTGACATTGCACATGCACCCATGACTATTCCAGGGTGGTGGGTGGGAACCAAGGTGTAGAAACACATCACACATGGACACTCAACAAGACTCCTGAATGTCTGACACACTGCACACTACTCTGTACATGGACATGACGGCAATACCACACCGACCAATGGGATCCCAGCCACAGTCACACACCAATGAAGAAGCCAAGGTCACCCACAAAGAACACACATAGACAACAACCAACATTGCAGCCCGGACCCTAAGGAGTGCCAGCAGTCACACACACAACGTGTCACAATCACTGAAAGATAACACAAACTGGAAATCACATGACAGGGGCAAACAACAAGTGCCAAAGGGAAACCTGACTGTGACCCATCTGCGTCAGCACACAAACTCTGCCCTGACAGCAAACACACCTATGGGTGACACCCTGATGACCAGTAATGTGCCATGCACCCACATCACAGAGAACACAGGGAGAAGACTTTGGGGGAACATAGCTCAAGTCAGCAAGCATCACAAACAGGTACAACACTAGGGATCACAGCATGCGCAGATGAATGGAAGTGAACACACAGACATGCACATACAACACACACCTTGGGCGCAGGCAATGTCACACGTGTACACACTGCCATGAGGGGACTCCACTCCTGTGTGAGGAAAGCTGTGCCATATGTTGCCTCAGTAGGGCCCCATCATGTCAGCTGAGCACTTGGTCACACAATCAACAATTAGCACCAAATGAGGGCTCCCATCACATCAGCCTGGTCATGGATGTGCCAACGGAATCATCAGCACAGATCCAACACACTTGTATAGCAATGTTGCACTGACTACACGGATGAGTCCCTCCCCATTGATGCCCAAACCTGCATGTCCACTGGAGATGGCAACACGGTCAGGGAAGTAGACAAATGCAACGATGGCAGGCACAACAGATGTGCAGGGGTGGAAGCCACAGATATGAAATTGCCAATGTAAGTAGGAAACCCATTGCCAAATACTGAACACATGACACCCTCAGATGCTGCTATTGATGACATGGATACACCACATGATAGGACACATTCCCCCTGGACCACATGGGTTCCTGCACAGTAACACTTCATAATCATGAGACCAGATATCACCATCACTGCAGCAAGGGCATGGTTAGCTGCACCAACAACATGTACATCTGAAGCATGAGCACTAGAGAAAAGAAAGTTGCTTTATTCAGCATATGTGTTGAGGCCAAACGAAGTCCTGAAAAAGAGCAAAGGCCAATGGCCAGTCCATTGTCAAAGTTCAAACAGGGTGACACTGGCAGATGTCACCCTACGCATGCCTGCACAATACCAGGGACAATCCACTAGGAGGGGCAACCGGGGGGCAGGCCAGGCACCGCAGGGACAGGATCAGGGCTCACCAGGGGGAGTCAGGGAAGGGGTGGTGGGTGCAGGAGAGCCACTGACAACTGCAGTGGAGGTGTCTGACATGGTGTGTGCCGGCACAACTGGGGGGCATGACACAGATGTCGTGGGTGCCGGCACAACTGCAGTGGACCCTGCAGATGGGGTGGACAGGTCCGCCACTGCAGTGCCCAAGTCAGACAGGGCGGTAGTGGACTCCACTGCAGTGCCTACCTCCAGGGGAGGAGAATGGGGAACAGGCAAGGTGGGTTGGACAGAGGGGGGGACACCCTCACCACATCAGTGGCACAGACAAGCGCAGCGGGGGTGTGGTGCTGGGAGAGCAAGTGGCAGGGGGAGAAGGCCGGAGCATCTTGGGGATGGTATATCTGTGGGTGGGGGAACCTGGGGCAGGGTGTGGTGGGGGCACCTGTGCAGTGGGGGCCTGAGGGATGGAGGACGGAGACCTTGTGCCTGAGCTGCAGGGTGGTGGCGGGGTCTTGCTCTTAGCACTCCGGGGGACTTGCGGGTGGGGGCCTCAGTCCGTCTGCGCCTGGGGGAGGGTGTCCGGGGGCGAGGGGCACTCTGCTCCGTGTGGGTGGGCTTCCTCTTCCCCCGGGATGCTGGAGCAGCTTCATCGGTGGGGAAGAGGCCGAGGTCACAGAGGAAGAGCTGCTGTGACTTTGGGGTTGCAGGTGAGGCAAGGGAGGGTGCTTTGGAGGGAGAGGGAACTGAGGACTGCGCAGTGCATGTGGATGCGTGTGTGTGTTCCAGGGCCCCATCCCCTGTGAGTCTGGCTTCAGTCCCCTGAATGTGCGTGCGTGTGCGTTTTGTCATTGGCGTGTGTGTCAGTGTGCTGGATGTGTGTGTGCTGGTGTGTGCCTGTGCCAGTGTGTGTGTGCCTGGGATGGGTAAGGTGCTGGGGAGTGTGGATGGAGCAGAGGCAGGAGGGGTGAGGGACCGTTTGAGGAGGGACACTGCTGCCGTCAGGGAGGAGTCCATGGACCTATTGCCCCTCTGTAGGTCAGACATGCCCGATGAGATGCCCTCCATGAACGACACCAGCTGAGTCAACAGCGCGGTGTGCGCATGGAGGACACTCAGCATGGCTGTCTGCCCTACATGGAGCTGGCGAAGGAGGTACACAGACTCCTCACTCAGGGCAGCAGGGGACACAGGGGCAGGGGGTGCGGTGCCTGGCCCAAAGGAGACACGCTCCCGGACATGGGAGCCTCCACGGACCTGGGGAATGGGAGCCGATGGGAGGGCGGTGGTGGTGCTGGTGGTGGCGGGGACAGCAACACTAGCTGGGGTGTGGTGGCTGCTGACACCCGCCTCCACAAGGGAGTCATCCTCCGAGTTGCTCTGGTCCTCAGCTGAGGTGGATGCTGCTGAGGACTCCTCGGTGTGGCTCCCCTCGCCCTCCGTGCCACTGGGTCCCTCCGACCACTCCTCGGCTGCTGACCCAGTCTGGCTCTCCGGCTCCTCCTGGTCCGTGGAGCTGTCCCCTTCCGTGGCCGTGGATGTATCTGCAAACAATGGGGAAACAGACAGACATCAGTCACCTGCACCAAACGCACACACCACTGTGAGCACAGCACATTACAGAGCAAGCCCTGGCATCATTAGTTGTACATTGCTAAAAGTGCCCTAATTGAACAGGAGAAGTCAATTGTCAGTCTGATGCCAAGCATGGCACTCACATCCCACATGGCCTTGCACCCATCTGTCTGGTGTCTGTTGGATTGCAACACCCCAGTGTTGACACATGCACCAAGTACACAGTAGTTGGACAGTGCAGAGGACACGGTGTGGACACATCACAGCTCTTGCCACTGAGTCAGTACAGGTTTACGGATGTAAGGGATGCCCAGAGTCAAATAGGAAATGCATGTGATGCATACCAGCGACAGACACCATGATGCACCCATGTCCTGATAGCCAGCGCCACTATGGTGTGCATGTAGCACATGTCACTCCCCTGCAGGATCACCAATCAGTAGACACATGCCATGGCGGAGGCATGACTGCAAAGTCATACATCACTGTCTCAGTGATGTATGACTTTGCAGCCAGACAACAACACTCTGCACTGTGTCACAATAGTAGGTCATGGGGAATGCAAGTCCTGGAGCTGCACAAGTGCACATGTACATCCCCCCACAACACATCCTCTTAACCCTCATCTGTCCAGGTCATACCTATTGGACATATGGGAGACCTGTGACACTACCCTCTGAACCTGAGCCCCTCACACTCTGCTGTGCATGGGGAACAGCTGCCTGAACTTCACATTTACATGCCCCAGTCTGCATGGGCAGCTGATCAGACACCTATGTGTCACACAAGTATCGTCTCCTATGGTCACATCTCCAGTGGCATGCTGAGCCCCTACCAAGAAACTCCACAGCAGTCCTGGCGACTAATCCACAGCACACTGACACAGAGGCAGACACCTGAGGGGTCAAATCACTGTGCACAATGTGTCCTCTGATACACGGGAGTGGGAGTACAGAGTGTATTGTATGGCCTGGAGTAGGCATGACTGTCCAGCCCCACATGAATGAGGGATGAGCCCTGGACTGTAGGCAGCTGGCTAAGTATGTGTGACACACGTCATATACATACTCCTGGGGCCCAAACATTGTTCCCACCCGCAGCATGGGTGTGTGCCAGGTACCCCAGCCACATGTGGTGGATCAGCTCAGCAATTGGACCACAGATCAAAGTAACACGCTGAATACATGTCAGAATACAGGCATTGTGTAAGCAATGGACCCACCCATGATGCCCACCACAGAGTCAGGGAAACAGATGCTGTCTCCCACCTTGAGTCAAGCAAACTGCAAGGACACAGTCCTAAGTGACAGAATTCCCTGCATGTAAGGGCCACACCTGGGTATCAGATGAGGAGTGGGCAGTGCACAATAGAGGGACATGGCTCCTGGACAACATGACTGCTGTACTGTGGCAGTTCAACCTGGCCCGAGGAGGGCACATAACATGTTAGACAGAGTACACAGTGCAGTCTTTGACTCACCCCCTCCTTGCTGCTCTCTGGCCTTCAGCTGCCCATCCAGGTCTGGAAAGACCACCGCCAGGATCCTGAGCATGTGGGGGTCAGGGTCCGTGTTCCGCCCCTCCTGCGAGGAGGCGACAGCTTCAGCTGGACCCGTGCAATCCTCCGGGTCCAGCCCCGAAGGTCCTGCCACCTCTTTTGGCAGTTGCGGATCCGGCGCTTGTAGACCCCCACGGACCGGACAGCCCGGACGATGTCCTTCCAGATCTCATGCTTCCGATGGGCAGAAGCCTGTCAGGATGACAAAGTGATAAGGCCATTACTACACATGCAACATATCCGTGCATGACACAGTTGCATATACATGTCGCAATCACAGGGGCACATGGTGTACCCAGGCAGTGCACGGCTGCCCATGGACAGTTTTCCAGAAGTCACTACATGGTATCATAGCATGGGGAGTAAAACCCTGTTCAGAAGCACTGTCACTGCACCATACCTGTCCAGTGCAAGTCACTACACACTATGGGGGGTGACAACTACTCAGTGAGCCTGCTAGCCAGTGGTGTGCTGACTCTCAGCCTTGCTAGTCAGACAAAATGCACATTCAGAAAGGCAGTGCACAGAACACTCACCTGCTCCCCTGGTGTCCCATACAGCTTGCTGTACTGTGGAAGTAGGCTGTCCAGCAGGGCCTGGTTCTCTTCAAGGCTGAAGGCTGGGGCTCTCTCCACAGTACGTGCCATTGCAGGGTCCAGAGGGGCAGAGACAGCAGCAGTGCAGTGGCAGATGTCGTCCTGGAGCATGTAGTGCAGGCAAGTGGGCTCTCAGGGGAACATGCAGCAATATATATGTGCTGGAGAGGCAGATACTGTCCCTTGTGTCCAAAGTGATAGGTCCAAGTCGTTTGCATCTTCTGAATCTGGCCAATCCATGGAATAGCAGCACCAAAACACGCCCACAGCATCCTTCAAAATTTCAACTTCATGACATACATGATTTTGCAACATTGTTGTGGGTGACCAACTGATTTTCCAGCAACCGACTCGTTCGAATATTCGAAAACGCGTCCGTTGCCAGGCAAGCCCATTGTCAATGGGTGCGCACCGATCGGTCCATTGAGGTACAACGCGCACAGGGGTACAACGCGTACCCGCACACATTGAATGCAATGGGCCGGCCGGAGGCACCGATCGGTCCATTGCAGTACAACGCGCACAGGGGTACAACGCGTACCCGCACACATTGAATGCAATGGGCCGGCCGGAGGCACCGATCGGTCCATTGCTGTTCAACGCGCACAGGGGTACAACGCGTACCCGCACACATTGAATGCAATGGGCCGGCCGGAGGCACCGATCGGTCCATTGCAGTACAACGCGCACAGGGGTACAACGCGTACCCGCACACATTGAATGCAATGGGCCGGCCGGAGGCACCGATCGGTCCATTGCAGTACAACGCGCACAGGGGTACAACGCGTACCCGCACACATTGAAAGCAATGGGCCGGCCGGAGGCACCGATCGGTCCATTGCTGTTCAACGCATCACTGTACATGTGACTGGCATATGTCAGCATGCCTGTCTCAGATGGACATATGCCAGCCACAGATAGCTCCCAGGGAGTGAGGGGCACACCTACATCACGACAGCCTGTCCAAACCTTATCATAAGGCATGTAAGGCTGCATTTCCTATTGTGTGTATGTTGGTGTACATATTGTCCTGTGGGTGTCACCTGTGGGCAGCCACCCCCAGGCTGTGCACGTGTTAATGGGGACAGGATCCTGGGTGTTACGTGTACGTGACCACTGTGATGTGCAACTGTTCATATCTGTGCATGTGCCATGGTCACATTTCACAGTGGTGTTTGTGTATGTCATGTCACATACCCCGTGAGTCCCATGTGGGACGGTATGTTTGAGCCAGGGTGTCCCAGTGGCACAATAGTGATGGCCCTCCACAGTCTTTGTGCATGTAGTGTTTACAATGTCTCTGATTTCATGTGCACAATGGGAGACAGTCTCCACATCCACGTTGTGTGTGCATGGACTCTGATGTTGTGCGTGTGTGTCACAGACGTCCATGGCTCTCCTGCCATGGCAAGTGTGGCCACTACCTGTGGGGGTCATGTTTGTTTTGTTGTGGTGTACACATGATACTCCAGGTGATGCCAGTGTCCATGTGGCATTACAGGGTCCCTGGGAATGTGCCTGTCGTTGAGCTGTGGTGCCTGGGGCACATCTGTCCTCACATGTCACTGGGGGGTGACTGTGACACAGCATCATGATATCCAATGGGCCAACCTGGGACAAATTGATGCCACCTGTAGGACCGTGTTGACAGATGTTGGCCATGTATGTACCATACATGTCGTTCCGGTACTGCACACTTCATGTAGTTGTGCCTCATGATGATGTATGTTGGGATCTTGAGTGTGTTCAATGCCGCATATGTGGGGTGACTGACGATCTTGCTTACTTCTCCTCTGCACTGCAGGGCTCCTGCTGTCCATCGGCCATTCCCAGACCTGGCAACGATGGTGGAACGGGACAGCATCCGACGGTACCGCTTCACCAGGCAGCTGATTGAGGATTTGGCAGTGCAGTTGTCCCCACATTTGCAGCCTGGCCGGCCGTATCCTACAGCGCTGACCCCCAAGGTGAAGGTGATGGCAGCCCTACACTTCTTTGCCACCGGTACCTTCCAACATACTGTGGCGTCTGCTGGTGGGATGTCACAGACCATGTTCAGCCGTGTGCTCCGCGATTTCTTGGCGGCAATGTTGCTCTTCCTGAACCGGTACATCTATTTCCCTAGACTGCGACGACTCACTGACGTGAAGAGTGACTTTTATGCCCTGGGGAGGATGCCGCATGTCATTGGCTCCATTGATGGGACACATGTGGCTTTGGTACCACCACAGGCCCAGGAGCAGGCCTACAGGAACCGCAAGCACTACCACTCGGTCAATGCACTGGTGGTGTGTCTTGCAGACATGACCATCACACACGTGTGTGCCCGTTTCCCTGGTTCAGCACACGATGCCTTTGTGATGAGGAGTAGTCGCATCCCCAGGTTGATGGCACAGATGCAGAACCAGCGTGCCTGGCTTGTCGGTGTGTACTGACTTTGTGCCATTGTGTGTGATCTGATCTGTAGTATTCCGCCCACTTTTCCAAGTCAGCTGATGTGCACTTGTCTGTCCGTAGGTGACTCGGGATACCCCAACATGCCGTGGTTGCTGACACCCCTCAGGAACCCTGTGACACCTGCCCAGATGCGCTACAATGAGGCACATGGTCGGACCAGGAGAGTGATTGAGCGGACCTTTGGTCTCCTGAAGAGCCGCTTCCGCTGCCTGGACAAGACCGGAGGGTCCCTCCCATATGCCCCTGCGAAAGTGTGCAAGATTATCATCGTCTGCTGCATGCTCCACAACCTGGCAGTGCGGAAGGAGTTGCCTCTCATCCAGGATGACGATGACCAACATCCGCCACCTGTGGAGGATCCTGGCCTGGAACACGATGCCAGTGACGATGATGATGATGATGGTGATGGTGATGTCCGCACACAGCTCATCACCAACTTCTTTAGCTGAATGTGAGTATCCTGAGGTGTCATGTCAATGATGTGAGTTGGCATGATGTGTGGGTGGTGCTCTGGTGCTGTTGGAGTGTGTCCATGGGCTACTTGACTGGATGTGTGTTGCGATGTGTGCTTACAGGTGGGCTGTACTCCCCAACAGTGTTGACATGCTAACTTGGTTCTGGGTGGGTATCTTGTAACATGTATTGTGCATGAGTTTTGCTGTTCTGTCCTGTACTCCATTGCTTTTGACTGTGTGTCATTTCTGTCCTTCACAGGGTACTTTCAGATTCGTTTGGTCAACTGTGTCCACCGACAACGTGATTGCACATCCAGGCTGGTAGCTGTTGTGTCCCTACAGGTGATGTGCGCCACACCCATGGACTTCCTTCTGTCTACAGTTGTTGACTGTGTGCCCGCTACCAGGTGGGGTTACCTTGCATCTGTAGTGGTTACGGCATGTTGCTACTGTGTAATAAACCTGTGCTTCACTTAGTGATGTGCGTTGTCTGTGGTCACACATTTGACTGCCATTTGCTTACTGCACCTGTGGGCTACTTGACTACAACTGGGAATGGGTGTGGTGTCTGTGCATTGCACCGTCTTCCCTGGCAACATCAGTGTAGGCAATGAGTCAGATGGCCTAGGTGTGTATGTGTTGTGTAGCCCTGGTGGTGTGTCTCCCTCATATGTGTCACGTTGCCTGTACTCACATGCCTGTGTTGTCCTTGCTGTTGCAGTTCGCATACACAGTGTAATTTTGTTGTTCATCATCCCCATAACAGCACCCACGTTGGAATCACGACAGAGGCAAGTATGGTGTATTATTGTGTTTATTGTGATACATCTGTGATAATAGTGCATAGGATGGATTGTGCTGTACATGAATCTTGCAATCCCAAGTTCCTAGATGAATAGAAAGTCCAGGTAGACAGGATCCCCAGTATCGGGGCCACAGTTGTCTGACACATTGTTCCAACTTGTACTCCCCATGCAATGTGTGGGAGTAGTGTTGCCATCAACAGGGTGAACAGTCTGTGCACAAAGGCGAAAATCCAGAACAGGTTCAGGCTTCCTGGGAGTTGCGCTTGGCCATCAGCCTCTCACTTTCCCCTCCTCGGACGACCCCTCTTCTTGGGGGGGCCCTCAAGTGCAGGCTGCTGCGGTGCAGGGGACTCTCCGCCAGAGTCCTCCTCCCTCCCTGTGGCAGTTGCAGTTTGTTCGGTACCAGATGTTGTTGGCACACAGGGAGGTGTGGACTGGTTGCTGTTCATCTGGCGGAGGCATTGTAAAATGTCCCTGTGCACCGCCGTCATCTCATGTAGTACATCCCACTTGGACTCCACGCGGGTCATGTGGGAGTCCACACGTGACATGTGGGAGTCCACACGTGACATGTGTGACTCCACATGGGACATGTGGGAGTCCAAGCGGGCATGATGGGCAGCCTGCTGCTGTTTGATGTCTCTGAGGAGCCCCACTACCTGGCTGAGCTCTCCGGTGCTGGACTGGTACGCATCAGCTATGCGTACCAGTTGTGGGTCTTCATGCACACCAGCAACGTCTGCAAGCAGCGACCTCTGTCTCCCACCCCTCCCACCACCCCTGCTGACATGTGCAGTGTGTGCAGTTGCACGCACAGATAACCCTGGTCCACCTCGGGGTTGGTGGTGGTGGTGGTGTCCATGGCCCCAGGTTGGTCCAGGGTCACTGCGCTGGTGTTGTTCCTTATTCTGTCCATGTCGGCAGGGATGGTATTCGTGGTGACAGTCGTTGGAGGGGTGGGTGCAGGGGGTGCAGCTGGTGGACCTGCTGGTGCTGCAGCTGGTGGTCCTGCTGGTGCAGCATGTTGACTTGCACCGGATGTGCCAGGTTGTTCTTCATCGTCCGAGGAGGACAGAGGCTGTACGACGCCAGTGAGCTCGGCATCCTCTTGAGCCTGGGACTGGGACTCCTCAGCGTCTGCTGCTGTGTCCCTATCATCACCTGTTTTTGGGAGACACAAACAATGTATGTCATGTTTCTGCAGGCATCAGTGGTTGACACACCTGACAGTTGTGACTGTGCCTCGGGGTGCGGGCCTGTACATTGTATTGTCCTAAGTCGTCACAGTCAGGGGTTGATATTGGTGTGGCACATTGTCCTGCATTATTTGGGCATTTCTATGTATTCTCTGGGGTGTGAACATGGTCTGCATTGATTGTGTTTGGTTGACAGCCAGACCTCCTTCCCACCCACCCACCCACCCAGTCAGTTATCCCACCATGGAACGTGCTTGCATTGCAGGGAGTGTAAGTTGTCTCTCAGGATGTCAGTCAGAGGTGTCCTGCTGTTTGTTGGTGCACAGTTGGCAGCAGGGCCTTGTGCTCCCCACAGCAGTAGCCAGTGTCAGCCATCTTGTGAGTCCTTCTCCACTCCCTGTGATGTGAGCATGGTTCAGGGTGGTGTTGATGGGACAGTTGTGAGGCTGAGCAATGTCTGTGACTACCACTCCCATCATGCTATTGCCTCCACCCCCTTCCCAGCATGCCCATGCTTCCTTCCTTTGACTCTGCTTCCTGTGGGGTGGGCTGGCTGTGCTGACAGGATGGCTGGGAGTGTTGTCCTGGCAGTTGTTTGGCTAAGAGTCCCAAGAGTGTCCCTGTGCTTCACACAACATAACCCAGGGTGGTGGTGCTTTGTGGGATCTTGTGTTAGGATGGAGGGCATTGCATTCTACCAGGTGGGTACTGTGGAGTTTGTGTTGGGGGGGTGTGAGGGGAGGTGCTGGTGACTATAGTCAGTGCTGCAAGTCCCCCTTCCCACCCAGCCAGCCAGATAGCCCACCATGGAACGTGCTTGCATTGCAGGGAGTGGAAGTTGTCTCTCAGGATGTCAGTCAGTGGTGTCCTGCTGTTTGTTGGTGCACAGTTGGCAGCAGGGCCTTGTGCTCCCCACAGCAGTAGCCAGTGTCAGCCATCTTGTGAGTCCTTCTCCACTCCCTGTGATGTGAGCATGGTTCAGGGTGGTGTTGATGGGACAGTTGTGGGGGGCAATATGTGTGACTGCGACTCCCATGATGCTATTGGCTACACTGACTTGGCCAGCATACACAGAATTCCTTCCTTTGAGTGGTCTTCACTGTGTGTTGGTGTTGTTGTGGTGGCTACATGTGTGGATGTGTGTGTTAGTTCTATTTGTGCCACTGCCTAGCTGTAGTTGTGGTTGTGTTTGTACATGTGTTGGCACAGTTGGATGTGACTTTTTTGATGGCATGTGTTGTGTTTATCTGACTGACATACACATTTTGGGATGATTCTGTTCTAGTTGCTGTGTAATTGCTATGAGTGCATGGTTTGACTCTCCCCTTGACAGTGATGTGTGTGTTTTGTGGCAGTTTATTGTGTACATTTGTTGTGTACTCACCAGGCTCTGGGATGTCCTCTAGTCCATATACGCTCACTGGCGGAAGGATGGCCCGCACCTTCTCCTCCCAGGGCCTGAGGTATACTGGCTTGGCAGGAGGGCCACTGCCGGTGTATTGGCTCAGGTGGTAGTCTTTCTTGAGCAGCTCCCGGACCCTCCTGCGCACGTCATACCACCTGTTCTGGATGTCGGTCTTTGTGCGCCGACATGGTGATTGGGCGTTCACCCTGTTGATGATCCTCTCCCACATCTTGGTTTTCTGCGACATGGGGGTCTGTTGGACCAGAGTGCCAAACAGCTGTGGCTCCACCCTGAGGATCTCGTCTACCATGACTTCCAATTCACTATCTAGGAACTTGGGATTCTTCTTGGGGGGCATGGTGATGGGTGGTGATAGTGGGTGATGTGTGTGTTGGTGTGCAGGTGAGGGTGTGTGGGTGTGTGTTGTGCTGGGTGTATGTGAGGTAGGTATTTGTTGGTGTGCTGCTGGTGTGTGGCTTGTGTGAGGGATGAGCTGTGGGTGTGTGGTTGCTTTCTCTTGGGTGCTGGCAGTGGAATGGCATTTGCAAAGGCTCATGGTAGTGATTTGTGTCCTTTATATAGGTGGAGTTGTTGGTGTGTCTTTGTTCTCTGTCCCCACCCCCCAGTATTTATTGGCTTGGTAATTGCTTGTTTGGCCTTTTTTTGGTTGATTTTTCCTTTGTGCTGTTTGTGTATGTTGGAAACGTTCTTGTGACCGAGTCGGACCCTGCATTGGTCTCGTACGGTGTTTTCCGTTTCGTTCACGCTGTGTTTGTGCAGTTTTGTATGCTGCGTACGCGTCGGTCGCGGTGTATTGTGTTGCTTCGGCTCGGTTTTGTATGCGTGTCGGTCGTACGGCTTGTCCTCCGTCCGACTCGGTCGTGTTTTTCGCGCCTTGCATCGTACTTTGCAGGTTGGAGTTGGCGGGTACGATTCGGTCGGATTTGTTCCGGGTGCGTGTCGGTCGGTTGGATTCGCGTGTTTTTCCGGCCGGATTGCTATTTTCCGAGCGGCTCGGTCGGTCGGCTTGGTTTCCTGACGTGTCGGTCGGATTTATCGCGGCTTGCATCGTACTTGGCGTGTCGGGCGCCACTGGTACGTGTCGGTCGGTATTTTTTCCGGATCCGAGTCGGTCGGTGCTTTTTCCGGCCCGAATCGGAATCGACCCCTATGAGTCTGAACTTTGTGGACTTTTGCTTGGAAAAGGTTTGGTATAAAAAAAAGTTCCACTTGCCTTCTAAATAACACAAGGTGGTGGTTTGTTTGTAGTGGAAGCATTAATTAGAAGAAATAAAGAAAAACAGAAGAAATAAATATGCCAACTAACTATGCAGGGTATGTGCTTCAACAATACAAATTAAAAAGTAAAGCTTCGCATTGATATGCCATCTTGGAACATTAAAAAAATTATAGAGTATGCAAAATACTGTTTCAAGATGGAGGCATGGTTTTGAAGTTTGCAGCAGTGGTGTCTGGTGCTCTGCATCAGAAAGTTGTGGTCCAGTAGCAAAGGCAGTGAAGTTGCTGGCACTCTCGTTACTCACTTACCACTAGTTTTCATTTACAGTTGCGCTGCTGGAGGATTGTAGGAGGGCTGGGTGGACAAACCGACGATGAGGCTGAATATACTTCATAATGATGAAGTATTAATGGAATATTGATAAACCGAATAATATAATCAGGTTGGTGATGTTCTTTCTTCTTCCTCTTTCAGGTTCTTCCTCTTCCGAATTGCACCTCCCGGAGGCCCAGAAAATAAGAGACAAAGCCACAATGAGTATTTTGATTGTGTTTTCTTGGAGTTTTTTATCTACACGTCACCACACCATTTCTCTGAAGAGGTGTTCGGGTCGAGGAGTGATAAACGGAGGGGCTGTGCAGGGTAATTACAGGACCCGAGTGCTCCAAGGAATCCTTTCCCTTATAACCACAAAATGGAACGATTCCTAGTTTTAAAAAAAAGTAGAGGTGATAACAAAAGACCCTACACTTTAGACCATGTCTAGGTATCTCTCACACAGAAAGCATGCACTTTTTTCTCCCAGTCGGAAAAGTCTAACTTCGGTCACACCGTACAATAGGCTATTGTGCCTTTACATCACTTATGGAGGCTTCCCAAAGAGAAAAGAATAATCCAAACAACAAACAAAATAAAGAATATACGTTCCGTGCTCCCCGTGCCCCTACCTCCCTTCTTCCCCTAAAGACTGCCCGCCCGTCCCGTACTGACTCACCCGTTCAGCAGCAATTCCCCAGAGTTGTGGCCGTCCTTCAGCATCCTCCGGTGGGCTCCACCATTCCTCACTCCACAGCTCTGGAGTTTACCTCTGTTTAGGTATCTTCCCTCGTATTCTCTAACTGGCTGGGACTCGTCTGTCCAACCTGCCGGGTTGACAGGGTCCTCCTTCGGCGCTGGGTTCCCCATGTGCTCTCCTTCTCTTCTGTATTCATCCTCCATCTTCTCTTTTCACCCTGTCTGACTTCCTGTTTCTTGTCCTTTTTCTCTTTGTTTGACCCACCGCGATTGGCTCCTTTCTCTCCGGTCTCCACCTCCCTCCTGTGACATGGGAGAGGCTGTAGTTATTGCAGGAGTTACAATGAATGTCTAGTTTCCTCTTCTCTCACAGATGGAATCCTGGTTCCTGCCGGTGAAGAGTGGAGTCACACTTGCCCTTTTAGGTAAGTAAAGGGGGTTGGGTCGTTGTCCTCACAGGAATGAATTAAAGGAAATATGTCCTGAGGTCAGACTTCTCTAGAGGCAGAATAACACAGAGTAAGCAGGCCTAAAGACCAACGGTTGTCTAATAGGCAGAGCCAAACATTTGCAACAAAGCCAATGGCTGAAGAGAGCTGATCAATTGTTCAATCGTATGCTGTTCTGAAGGGATGAAATAATATATTAATTGCACTCTGATGAATAACTGAAGTGAGCTTGCCTGAACCCTATTTTCCCTAAGCAATATTACGTATCATTTCTGAGAAAACACGAGGGTGGTGAGACAGATACAACTGTCTTTTGATCAGACCTAAAACACACAGTAATAGGTAGAACAGATGGAGCAGGCATGCCGGTGGTCCTTGGCTCACATGCACACAGCACTGATCAAGAGCATCACAATCTTCCCTGAAAGACATAGAGCAAGTGTGATCATGCAGGACCAGTGGAAGCTCCCTTCAAAGACATGGAACAAGTATGCTACTGCAGGACTAGTCAGCGTAAGCTTCCTTCAACGATATGAAGAAAGAGTGGCACTGCAGGGCCAGTGAAAGCTTGTTTCAAAGACATGGAATAAGTGTGGTACTCAGGGCCAGTGCAAGCTTGCATCAAAGACATGGAATAAGTGTGGCACTACAGAGTCAGTGCAAGCTTGCATCAAAGACATGGAACAAGTGTGGCACTACAGGGCCAGCCAGTGTAAGGTTCCTTCAAAGACATGGAACAAGTGTAGTGCTGCAGAGTCAATGCAGGCTTCCTTTAAAGACATGGAAAAAGTGTCGCACTGAGCAGCATCAGTAATGCCTGCCTTAGATACAATGAGCAAGCAGCATTTCAGATTTGGTACAAGTGTAAGGAACAGCACTGGGGTGAATGAGTACAAGTTAAACTCATACTCATAGCAATATTTCAAAACAGGAACAGCACCAGACAGCAGTAAGTGCCTCCTTCTCACCCATAGAACACATACCAATTTGGTCAGAAACAATGCAAGCTTCCTTCTTATGCACAGAATATGGACAGCATCTTCAGCAGCCATCCAAACGTGTGTAAACACACACAACATGCAGCATTTGACAGAATTATAAATTTCCCTCACACGCGACACAGGTAAAATATGGTCACCAGCAGTGCATGCTAAGATATCCTCACATAAGAAACAGGTATCACATTGGCAGCAGCATTTAAGCTTATTTAAGGCACAAAATGCCAAAGGTCATTAAAGGCTTGAGCCTGATGCTAGGCTCTGCTTCAGCTCGAGGCCCTCTTGAGCACCTGAGCCAAAAAGGAGCTGAGCTTTCTTGTGGTTTCTGCCTGCTGTCCACATTCCAACCTCATGCACCAAGATGAAAGACAAGCCATTAAACTTTGATGTTAAACAGGGGCTAGAATTGGATACCAATCAAGTGGCTGAATTACACAATCTGAGACCAGAAAACTTGAAAGCAATCATGGCTTGGCCACTTGACCAAATTGTGTGATCCTAGGAAAATATTTAATTTTTTCGTGCCTCATATTTTTTTCATTATTGCATATGAGAAATCTTTGAAATATGTGAGGCTGTGTGCCGCACAAAACTCTCTCTTCTGGTTGACTTAATGGACTATAGTATTGCCGATGTAAACAGGAATATAGCCCACATATAGGGTGCACATTACAGGCAGTAGTGCTCGAACAGCTGTCAGACTACTGGTGCTGCCATTAATGTTACATTACTGAACTTATTGGGATTCTGAAGAATCCAAGCTTCACACAAAGAACAAGTGTTGAAAATGAGTCACACCCTTTCATCAAGAGAGTTGTAAGGTTGCAGTATGTACGGGTGGGTTGTAAACTCCGCTCCATCGGTGGACTTTCCAGAGTTTTGCCACTATGCACTCTGGCACTTGGCTTACCGGCACCCTAGCCCTTTCACTGTGGTTAAAGAGGAAGCAGACGTGGGAAGACTACATTTCCCAGACTGCTGGAGCTGGTGTTAGTTGGCTGGGCAGCGGTGTGAAGAAGTGCTTGAACCATTTATGTGAGAGCTGAACTGGCAATGCCAGAGTCCCGGGCAGGATGGTGGTCATAAACGGGCTGTGGCTGGAGATGGGAGGGGGATGCAATAGCAGAGCTGCAGATGCTTTTGGATGAGGAGATCCCTGCCGGTAAGCAGGAACTCATCGAAAGCTATCAAACATTGAACCGGAAGCTAACTACTGCAAGAACAACTATGTGCAGGTAAGAGCCCGGGTGGCCAGTGAATGTGGGTGCAGTGGGGCCATTGCAGCCCAAGGAGGAAGGACTATATGAAGTGCAGACTATTCAGGTCAGGGGCCAAAATATAAATTATATAGGCGCATGCTGTCTTCACCCTCTGGAAATTTTATGCAAAGAACCTCATTTGCATGCAGGTAAAATGGGTTATTATAATGAGCTTCAAATTCAGTGGGACTAGGTTAGGCTTATCTGTCCCTTAGATGGTAGCATAGTCAATGCTTTGCGTGGGTTCAGGCTGCTCCAAAGATCAACTCAGTGGTACTTGGTTTCTGCTTCCCCTTTGACCTGTTTGGACAAGAGATGGTCTCAGCTGCCAAAGTTTTGTCAATCTGAGCGGTAGGTTTGGTTTGTGCACTGTGGTTTTTTCCTGGAGACATGAGGAGGTAATCTTTGAGACACGATGAAGGGACAAAAGCTCTTGACAATCTGAGTAACTTTGGTATCACTGCAGTTTTTCCTTTGTCGCAGCAAGTTCCCCATATTTATTTATTTTTAGCAATAGTTTGAGGGACTCCTATTCCTGAAGGACCTATCAAACTGAAAATTAGTAGCTCTTCAGTGGCTCCCTTTGCTGTACCCTTCAATGTGAAGCCCTCTATTTGTTCCAACACCCTGTAGTTTCAAGGTACAATGCTAGCTACTAGGCTATTAACCTCCTCATAAATGCATTTTCCTTTAGGTGCTTGGATGAAGTTGGTGTCAGTGCCATGTTAGTGCTGTATCTCGTGGAGCATGACATGCTCAGACTTGGGGGCCTCTAGAGGTTGTGGAGCAAGATGGCTACACAATAAGATTACTCTGATGGCCGGAACACCATAACCAAATGAAAAATTTCTGGATCCCGCTGGTATGCAATGCCAACACCGTTTCTAGGTGTTTTGCCGCCCTAGGCGAGAATTGAAAAATGCCGCCCCCTCCCTTTTACTACCATCACTCTCTCCCCCTGTCATCCAGGCTAGAAGAATTAATGCATTAGATATAAAAGAACTTGTATTCAACATTAAACAATAAAACACATCAAACATTAAATAACTAAATAAGCACTGTTCATGATATTTTATTTCGTTTTTAAATTTCTCTCTTCTAACGTCAATGGTGTTTTGGGTTCTTTCTCTTAATCCAATGGTACCTTCCTTGCCTTTATTTTAGCAAGGTCTTTAAGAAGATCTCTAATGTCAAGCTGGTAAGCCATGTCTTTTTCCCCCTTTTGCCGCCTTAGGAGGCCGCCTAGTCTTGCCTAATGGTAGAAACGGCCCTGCCAACAGTGAAGCAAGTAATTGGCACCAGTCCTAATTGCTGCCGGAGTATGGCTGCCTCCCCGACCGGAGCAGCAGAAATGAGCACATTGCACTCCATGGACACCTAGCAAGTAATCTGAAGGGTACAGCACGAGGGAGCAGGTGAAACCGCTACACGGCTGAGGATGGAAAAAGGCCTTCATGTTCAGCAGCCACACTGGAAATAAGTGGCCAAGGCCTTGTGGGCCTGAAAAGAGCTACACTGGAATCAGCACTGCCCATGATGATTGCCAAATGGGTGCCGATGGCCTGTGATACATGATGACCTGCAATTTGTAGGGGTGATCAGAACTCCGGAGAATCTTGATGAGTTTTTATGTAAATCAACGGAATTCCCAAGAGTAAAACTCTGATAGTTTCGCCCACCCCTAGTAGTATGTAACTGGTGTTGCATTCAGGAGCACACTGTCATAAAAATATTGCTAAAGCATGGGGTAATAGCCACCGGAATTTACAGACGACACACTTTCCATTGAAATGTCCCCTAAATATGCACAGACATACACTGTTACTAATAAGACTATACAGAGCACAAATGATGTGTGAAAATTGAATTTTTGTGAATACTTGTCCTTTGCAGATCACTAAGTAAAGAGTCTTGATTTGTTTCCATCATACTTTACAATTAGAAAAAAAAAATATGAAAGCATATTTATTTTTAAATATTTGTACAGTTCATTTATAGGTGTTTAAATGTTGTTTGATGTTAGAAGAAAACAACAGCCGACAACCTATACTTTCACACCAGCAATAATGTCACACAGTTCCCTTTACGCAATCCTCACACTTTCAGTAAGGGGAAGAAAACACCAGTGTCCATGTTAAAAGAATAAGCAGCAATTTAGCAGACTATACTGATATTTGACCTCCGATATTTGACTGAATTTTGAAACACAAGATTGAAAGTCATCTTTAATGCTCGTTCACCTTCGGCATTCCATCATGGTTATTAAGCTGCCCTCTAAGGGCTGAAGGGGCTGTTGTAGTTGGGCCCCCTCCAGCCTATGGATCTAGATGCATTGCACCGGCTGCACCACTCATAGATATGCCCCTGAAAACGCTGAAAGCCTAGAAAATGTTTGTGATTGGGAGTTTGCACAACTTGATTGGCTCACCTATCAAGTGTATAACATGTTCCATGAAGCTGTTTCCATGAAAGGATGAATAAACGGTGACCCGGCTAATTATTAGATTGCAAATGAAACCCTGCCATGTTCAATGCCTCCAGATATGAAAGAAAGAATGATGACGTACATTGTGCCTTACAGGATCCCATCGCCTCTATAAGCTATTAAGAGAAACAAAGGTCAGCATTGTCGGAAGATAAATGGTTGAAAATAGAAAAGTGCCAATGTTAAAGAGGATATAAAAGCAGACAAAATGCAGTAAAATAAAATAGTTAAAAAGACATCCCAATGAGCGATGTGACACGTAAATAAAAATGTGAAATAACAGAAAGCAATAAGAACACTACAAGAAGCAGCACAATAATGTCAAGACAAACACATTGCTATTACAAAAAAGTTTAAAAAATAAAATAGAATAGAATAAGGCAACCAATTAAATTAATTAAAAAAGATCAGATTATCCTGTTCGTAGCAAGGAAAACAAGTAAAAAAGACAAAGCTACATCAAAGAGAAAGAGAAATGAACCCGAGTTCCAGGAAAGCTGGAAAAGAACCAGAGGCATCAAAGCTTCCAACGTTGCAGACTACAAGAAAAGGCCCGAGCAAAGAATCTGTATTCAAGCCCAGCAAGACTACTGCATATTGATTCACGGAGGCCCTTAAATCTGTTGTTTTCTGAGCCACGTACAACTTTTGCAACACACACAAGATGCTTGTATAGCGAGTGTATAGGGGTTACAACATCAGAAAGTGGCCACACTGCACTGAGACATTGCTGCTCACTTGAATAGTGGCACTGACCTGAACCCTGCACCTGGAAAATTGGGCAGCATCAATGCATGTCAATGTATATTTGTATTTGTATTCATTTATGTATCATGTACTACTATTATGAGAAAATCTCTTTTGATGGTGCCATGGAGCGGGTCCTGGGCGCTAGACGGTAAGAGGGTAAGAGAGTAGATGCATCTGGAGATCGTTGATCATTTTTAGGTCAAGCTGGCAGCGCATGTACTGATCTGCGAGGCATGCTGTATTGAGTTAGGGACTTGAAGCTCCGCCCACTCTCCACCCATATTTTTCATTGGCTTGTGTCATTGTCCACTGTAAACTGTGGTTGTTCATTGGTCAAAAGGCTTAGTAGTCCCTCCTTAGTACCGCCTTGTTCCATTTTGTTACCTCCCATGGTGACACCTCCTGTTACGTGTGTAGTTACTCAGTAGGCTTAAATTACAGCCTCCGAGCACTATTTTCTCAAATAGCTTTGTCCTGCCTGCTGTTGCAGGCAGGACACGCTCTCTCCTAACGCTTTTATTAATTTTTATAGCACGCATTTGCAATGCAATAGGTCTCGTATTTGCGAGAGTTTAAGCTATTGGCATTGTAATTGACAATGCCTTTTATTTATCTATTTTAAAACCAACACATAAATAAAAGTCATTGCCAAATGCGAGACCTATTGCATTCCAAATGCTTGTTTTCTAATGCATTTCAGGGCAGAATAGAGACTATTGCAAAGAGGCTAGCTTTATGAACGGAGAAGAGAAGAAAGAGAAGTTATATTATCTGGAGAAATAACGTTTAGCTAGTAAAAACCTTTTTTTTATAGGGAGTCTTAAAATTCTTTGGGTTGGTGACTTTTCTGTAAGGCTGGGCGTTTGGTTCCATAGATCTGTTCATGCAGCTGCCAGATCTTTGCAGCCCTGTATTTCACATTGTTATTTGTTGGAAGTTTGTTTATAGGCACCTTGTCAAAAGAATGATTGGTGTGTGAGTTACGGCTTTCCTCGTTGGTTACATAGTGAACCATAGATGGAGAGTTTCAAGGGACTTTCAGTCAATCTGGCCACCTTGTGGTTATAAATCTGGTCACAGCCAATCAAAACACTGGGATACATGGGTGGGTGGCACAGGACCAGGCAGCAGTGAAGACCATGCATTTAAACCCTGCTGTACATGTCTGAAGGGCTTGTGCAGCAATAACCGGAAACATATGCACCCCCAAATGCTAATCTTCACTTTCAAATTTGCTAAAAAAGCTCTGGTGCAGGTAGCGCGAAAAATGATCTATTTAAGTGGAATAAAAAAAACGTTAAAAAATCACTAAAAAATACAATTAAAATGACATTTTTGGTACAACATAAAAACACTTAAAACCCTCCAAAAATCCACCAATTATGGTCTGCTACACACACTATTACTCAAACCTGCCCTTTGATAACAGTAATTCATACCAAAAATGGACTGCTCATGTTGGCGCATATGAAGACAGAGGCCATCGGCATGGGCATCAATTCACCAAAAACCCAGGCATAGCGGAAGAGACATCCCATACACTTTGGCTTTAATGACCTCACAGGAAGTGACAGCATAGGACCCGCTGATTTTTTTCCAGGTTTGTTACATGACCCTAACATCACAACACATGACATCACTGAAGTACCATAATAACTGCATGATCAGGATAAGAGACTAACACAGACAAATGTTTATTTTTAGATGCCACCTATATTATGGGGCTGACTTTACCTTTGAAGGTTCCAGGGCTTAATACTTGCCCTAAATTATAATCAGCAATCAAAGGTAGCGAATCAGACATCTTGTAGGGGGTTTCTCCCCGTGAAAAGTTTTGAAAAGAATGAGGGAAATTGTACATTTTAAAAGCACAATTTTCACACCCATTTGCTAAAATGACATAGGTGTCAAAAGGACCTTCATTAAATACTCAAATTCTTTCATGGTGTGCCAGACCAATGAAACCAGACATTTTTTAGGAGTTGACCCCATTTTGTTTTTCAAAACGTGGTATTGATTCCATCATATGTCAAAAATTACCTCAATTGTGTCTGGGCCACCGTTTTGTCATGGGTGCCCCCATTTTGCATGGGTGCCTCCTTATATTAAAAATGACAATAAATATCACAATGCCAGAATTTAGCCATTTATGCTGTCCATATACAATAAGTGAACCTTATGTCAACATTTACCTCAGTATGGAAGGGCCAGCATTTTTCCGTTGTTGCCACCCTCCCATATGCCAGGTTGTCCACCTTTATGCCAAAAATTGCCTCCGTTGTTCTAGTACTGCCAATGATGATCATATGCCATGTTTATGTATGACAGTATTTTTCAAAGGGTGCTCTACATACCATGAAATATCTCTAGTATACCAGTACCAGTAATTTACCACGGGTGCTCTTTGTGCCAAATGCCAGTGCCTAGATTTTGTCACAGGTGTCTGCCATTCTAAGAATGGCTGCAAGACAGTCAGGGCCACTATTCTTCCCTGGGTGTCTCTATAAGACAATCATTTCCTTCAGTATGCCAGGACCACAACAAACAAACTCACAACATTCACATCCCATTTTCACTCACACTGACACATTCACTCATTCACACTCATTCTTTCACTCACTCACACTCACTGATTCATTCATTTATTCTCACTCACACTCTCTTATGTATCTTTACACTCATTCTTATTCATTCTCACTCACTTGCATTCACTCTTAATCGCAATCATTCATTCCTACAGACAGTCAGGGCCAGGTTTGCGCAGGGACTGAATCACTGTGGTGCAAACATAGCACAAAGTGTTTGGGGAAGAGGATTTACTATCCAACACAAATCAGGATATGCATTGGGTAGTATCCCAAAGAAACACAACATTGTGCTGTGCGCTGGTCTGTATGAGTCTGCATCAAGGAGACATTCCAAAGTTTTTCACACAGATCCCTATCTACCAACAGCGGTAGACAGAAATTTGCACCAAAATCTTACGCCACCATAAGGCAGGCATAATAAGGAGAAATGTTTCCATTTCTACTTGGTTTTTCAACTTTACATATGTGCTGCATTTTACAGCATACATACAAAGTGGAAAACGTTTTAGAGCATCGTTTTTGTACTGGAAGGGACACCTTTCAGTATAAAACCTAAGTCTCAGAGAACACACAGATGTTTGCACTATGGCATATAGTGTGCATTGGTGCATGGCTACCAAAAGTCCGCACGCACATGGGGAGATACAAAATTCACCATTTCTTAACAGAAATGACAAATTTCTTTCCTTCCCCCTTTGATGAAATGCAGCACAGCAACTTTGGTGCAGAGTTGCCTTGCGTCTAAGAATAGTAAATCTGGGCCTCCATCTCACGCAATCTAACATATTCTCACTTCACTACCTGTCACTGACTCTCACTCATTTTCACTCACACACACATGCTTACAAACAGATCCACTCACTCACCATGCCTACGCTCTCTCACTTATATATTCACTTACTAACAGGCACGTACACAACATACATTTAAAACCATGCACCAAAGGTCCTAAGTGTGCTTCATTTTCTATTACACTTATAGTGAATAATACAATATTCTTCAATATTAGCATACCGAAAAAGAGGCAGAAAATCAGGAATGCAGGAATTCCTAGCACTGACTTCTTCACCTCTGAGGCCCGGGGTCACAAAGACAGTGCTGGGGGTTACAAGTGGTATAAGTACCATTTTACGTTTCTGCTTCTTGCACTGCGAGAAAGCAGAAGAAGGGTGTTAGAAATGGGATCTCTAGTTGGCAAGGGCTTGCACCTTTGTCCAAGTAGGGACCCTTCTTCCTAGTCAGGGTAAGGGTGTTACCCTCGTGAAGTAACCCCTGCTCACCCTCGTGGTAGCTTGGCACTAGCAGTCGGGCTTAATTCAGAGGCAGTGTGTAAAGCATTTGCACATAACCAACAGTAATACAGTGTAAGCACTACAAACGGACACCACACCAGTTTAGAAAAATAACCAATATTTTATATACTCAAGACAAGACCAATTACGACAAAAATCCACAATACTATACTTTACGAATGAATACTTGATACGGTAACTTCTTCTTTGCAGGAATAGCACAAAAGCAAAGTTCGTACGAGTCGGTAGCTCCGTCCGAGCCTACCGTGATGCTGAAAACCACAGAGTCTAACAGTTCCAGCCGACCGCGTCGATACGGGCCAGCAGAGTCGTGAACAGACTCGGTTACAGTACCTTTCTCGTTGTGGCTGGTACGGAGTGTACGAGCCGGTCGGCGTTCGTCGCGGTTGCGGTGCAAGACGGAGCGATGCAAGGTGCGGTGTCCCTCGATGCGGTGCAGGCAGCGGCTCGATGAGCGTCGTGCAGACGGAGTCGGTGAGTCCAAGGCGTGCGATGCAGGGTGAGACGATGCTCGATGCGGTGCTGACAGGTTGCGATGCAGGCGACCAAGCCGGAGTGCGGGAGCTGGCGTCGGACAGCGGTGCGAGTCAGAGCTGTGCGTCGCAGACGTGCGAGCGGTGCCCCAAATGCGGTGCGGTCACGACTCTTGAGCCAGTTGCAGCGACCTCGTCGGTCGGGTCCGGTTGGTTCAGTGAAGCGATGCGATGCGAACTGCGGTGCCCACAGGTCACGGTGCAAGCAGCGGCTCGATGTTGGCGGCGTCGGACGTCGCCCACGGTGAGACCAGGGTTGCGATGCGAAGCGGGGCGATGCGGTATGCGGTGCAAACAGGTCACCGGCCAGGGATGGATTCGGTTGACGGAGTCGGTTGCGGTTCCCTTCCTTTGTGGCAACTGAAACAGCGTTCCAGAAGCGGTACCCAGAGGCTTGTGAAGTCTTTGTAGTCCCTGAGACTTCTTAACAGGAGGCCAGCTCGGTTCCAGGCCCTTGGAGATACTCAGCACAAGTTTGTAGAAAGTTCAGTCCAGTCCTTTCACTGCCCAAGACAGAAGCAGCAACTGCAGGCCAACCCAACAAAGCAACAACACAGCAAAGGGGCAGTACTCCTCCTGGCAGCTCTTCCAGCTCTTCGTCTTGGCAGGTTCCTTGATTCCAGCGAGATCTAAATTCATGGGGTCAGGGCCCCAATATTTATATCCCAAATTCCTTTGTTCTCTGAAGGCAGAGAGGCCTTTGCCTAGTCCAAACCAGTTCTGGAGCACTTTGTTGACAAGTCTCCGTCCCTTCTTTCAGTGAGTAGGCCAGGGACATCAGACGCACCACAGGAGGTGGAGCCAGCATTGTGGAGGGAAGGCACTGTCCTATTCAGGGCCCAGGTGCGACCGCTCCCACCCATCTACATGTAGATCTTGCTATTCAGCCCTGCGCTGACTCACCCTGTCTCCTGGCATCCCCCAGCCCCTGTCACTCACACTCCAGACAAGGAATACACAACCTCGCAGAGGCAGGCTTGGATGGTTAGACAAGAAAATACCCACTTTCTAAAAGTGGTATTTTCAAACACAGAATGTTAAAACCAACTTCACTAAAAGCTGCATTTTATCATTCTGAGTCCAGGCATACTAAACTCGAATTTCTACCATGTTCCCGGGGTCAGTTAGGATTATAAGCTGTAATAATCAAAACTGCCCGTTCTGGCCTAGGGGGAACAGGTAGCCTTGCAATAGTGAAAAACGAACTAGGCTGTAATTCACTATCAGGACATGCCACACACACCAGGGCATGTCCTACCTTTCGCATACAACGCACCCTGCCCACAGGGGTACCTTGGGCCTGCCTTAGGGGTGACTAACATGTAGAAAAGGGAAGGTTTAGGGACTTGCAAGTGTGTGCACTTGCCAAGTCGACATGGCAGCCCCAGGCTGCGCACAGGCTCTGCGATGGCAGGCCCGAGTTACACTTTACGGGCTGTTTGCGTGGGTGGCACAATCCAGTGCTGCAGCCCACCAACAGCATTTGGTCTATAGGCCCTGGCACTCGTAGTGCACTTTACAAGGGACTGATACATAAACCAAATAGGCCAATCATGGAAACGCCAATCCGTAACACATTTTATACAGGGAGCATATGCACTTTAGCACTGATTAGCAGTGATAAAGTGCCCAGAGTCCTAAAACCAACACACACAGGGTCAAAAACAGGAGGCCAAAAAGCAAAAAGTCTGGGGGTAAACCCGCTGAAAAAGCCAAGTCTAACAAAGGGTATGTCTGGTTGGGGGCAGGCGGGTGGGCGGTTCGCTCGAGGAGTGGCTAGCCCAATGTTTTGAGCTCTGACTGTTTGGTCGGCCCCAGGGCTGACCAAACCAGTCATTCCACTCTCCGTTTTCTCCATGTAGGCTGCTGCGCAGCCTGCATGGAGAAAACGGCCTCCCCATAGACGCCTGTACGGACGGCGTCCTAGCCAATCACAACGCTGCCATTGCATCGTTGTGATTGGCTTAGGGGAGGAGAGGGAGGCTGCCTGCTTCTGCTTCCTGTGAGCACTGAGCAGGAGACGCGACGCAGGAGTCCGGGACCGGAGGCGAAGGTAAGTTCTTTTTAATGTCTTTTTTTAATTAAATTAACCCCCCCTCCCAGCGCGACTCCCTCCCAGCGCGACCCCCTCCTCGCACGACCCCCCCACCCCCTCACCTGTGAATCATGCCGGCCGCGACTGGTCCAACCGGATAGGCTTCCAACAGCTTTAATGGAGGGTGCGGGTATATCAGGAGAAATGCCCTATGTGGTCCAGCAGACTGCAAAAATCTGGCAAACATTTGTAGAACGCATAATAAAACATGCGCCGTTCCACAGGGAGCTCCCGATATGGATATTTGCCCCAGTGCGGAAAATGATGGAAGTGATGTCGTTTCGGGGCATGGAGGAAGAGAGGTTGTCAGGAGTTGGCCAACTTGTTCCCAAACAAAACCTTCATCTCTTACAAGCGGGCCTCCAATTGTTTTGAGCTGGGTTAGGGCCAATTTCTTCAGTATGCCGGACTCTTAGATTTAGCTAGGGTGACTTGGCTCACATACCCAAATGTCCCACCAACGACGCGAACTCTTGACGTAATGCTTACCAGTGGCTCTGGCCGTCGGCTTATCTCTCTCCTGTACAGTGCCATGAAGGCCGAAACAGAGGGTCCCTTACCTAGGACCCGATTATCATGGGACGGGGACTTGATGGAGCCTCTGACTGAGTCGAAATTGAAAGCGATGAACACACTTACGCGTACAGTGTCCTGCAATGCGTGCTTCAAGTTGATACACTTCAATTACTTACACCGCACATATATGACCCTAACGAGGCTGTGCCACATTGACCCGGCCTCTCTGATGTGTGCCCTAGGTGCGGAGCCGTGGTTGCAGATTTCCAGCACCTTGCTTGGGACTGCCCCAGTGCCCTGAGGTACTCCGTTTCTGGACCCGGATGGTGGAGTTGGTGAATAGGGGTACAGGTTTTAGGGTACAGATTAACCTGCTGCACTGTTTACTTGGGCATGTTCCAAAGCCCAAGAAGCGTAAGATGGAGTATAAGCTATTACAACTCCTCCTGGTCCTAGCAAGGCGCAGGGTGGCGATAACTTGGATGGGGAAGCGTTACCCCTCTCTAGATGGGAGATGTACAGGAGTGGTCCCTAGTGGAGGAGGCGCATATGAAGTCTAGCAGGAGGAATGATAAATTGGATGAGGACCTTGGAACTTGGAGGGAGCTATGCCGCATATTCTTAAATCCTGAGGTGCACTTAAGTGATCGCATGATTCAGATACTAGTGGAGGTTCAACTGGAGGCGATGCCTGATAATATCCTGAAGCTTTCATGATTAGTGTGTTGTTAGATAACTGGTAAAGCTGCCAGTGATCATGTACTGTATATACATCTCGGCACTTTGTCGTGAATCCCACCCAAATGCAGTGTTTAACGTTATGGGCCTACATTGGTCTTTATTGATTGTAAATATGAACAAAAAATGTTAAAAAAAAAAAGAAGTGTGCAAAGCACCCACACATATTGGGCTTCTTTATAAAAGTGCATGAAAGGGTTAACACATACTAACCATTCAGGAATGGAGTGACAAAATAAAAAAATGAATGATAAATTTTTACTTGCTCCCTTCTGCACTATCAGGGGGTGAAAAGTTGAAAATGCTGCCATTAATGGCTGCTTTGTGTGAGAGCGGTGTGCCATTCTTATGCTTAGTTTTCACATTTCCGGAAAGCATTGTATCTATCTGATAAGACCAAAAAATAATATTTGATCAACTAACTCAATTTTCAGGTATGTGAATTACATTTAATTTGGAAAAAAATGTTGGAAAAGGTATATGTGTATGTGAGAATGTTATAAGAGAGTATCAAATATTTTTGGGGAAAATATTGGAACTAGATAAGGTAATGTATGAGTGGTTTTGTGTGTGGCTTTGTATGTTTAATAATAGGTGAGCGAGACGTTTTATGAGTGCATGAGAATGTGACAGTTTGTCTGATTTGCAGACTTGGTATGTGAGAAGTTGTTTCACAATCTGTTGCTTTGAATAAGTATGTTGTACACTTGCTGCTTACTACATGGTGTATTTGGTAGTAAACAAACTAACTGTAGATTAAAAGTTAAACTTTTAGTTAGCAAGATTTGGAAATATTTACATGTGTATATCTGAAGTGCTGTTCCTAAAGAGTGCTATTCTTTGAATTCTGGGTGTTGTTGTTCTGTTACCCTGCTTTGTCAGACAGCTACAGAAAAACATATATATTCAGTCACTTACCCAAAAACTACTTCCGATTTCAGCAGATTCAAACATTGTTTTTGTCACATTTATATTGCTCTCTTTTCCGCAACACAGGCACTGAGGTGTTTGTTTATAGCCACTTACATAGATACATACCAGCACATTTAGTCTCATGGCCCTGCTACAGGTGTACTCCTACAATTTCTTAGATATGTTGGCAAGTACTGACACAACCTTCTCATTTATGTAGAGAAATACTCTTTCAAACATGGATGATGCTTGGTAGTACAGGTCCTGTGTGTGCATTTTCACTTGGAGCTTAATTTGCCACGTAAAAGCTGTTTGTCACGTCTTAAATCCAAGTTTCAGTATGAACAAGTCACATGTGAGAGATGCTGTAGGTGTGCTATAAAGCATGCTGGTTTGTGCTTAAAAGATGAGAGATGTACTTTTAAGTTCACTAAGTTACTTGTGCACTTGCATTCCCCTATGCCAAGTACTACATAGAGTATGCCATCCCGAAAGCAACTGACATACATGTTCAGAAAAACATAAAGCCTCTGTTTCAACTATTGAGACAGCTACACAAGGATGTATAGAGTCAGTGGCTCACCAGAAACTATTAATACATGCAGCAGACTCAAAGGTAGTTGCAGTCACAACTACAAAGCTCTGTATTGCCTAACACAGGTTCTGAAGTATTTCAGCAGCCACTTACATACACATTTAGACAGCCATAGAGGTATTATAGCAGTCAGTTACATACCTGCACATTTACTTAAAAATATCATGGCACTGATAGAGGTGTACTTTTACACTCTCTCAGATATGTAAGCAAGTACTTACACAATCTTCTCAACCATGCAGATAATTAGTATTTCAAAATGAGTGATGACTTCTAGTACAGACTCTGTCTGTGCACTGTCACTGCAAGCTTCACTGGGCATGTTATAGGTGTTTCTGAAGTGTCAAACACACGTTTTAGTGCACATAGCACACTTCCGAGATATGCTATATGTATGCCATAAAGGATGCTGGTTTGTGCTTAAGAGATTGACAGATGTGCTTTTGAGTTGAGTAAGTTACTTGAGCACTTGTAGGCCTCTATGTGAAGTACTTCATAGAGTGTGCCTACCTAAAACAACTGATACAATTGTTCACAAAATCATAGACCCTCTTTGCAACCTAATCATCCAGCTACAGAAGCACATATACATTCAGTCACTTACTAGAAATTACTTATGCCTGCAGCAGACTCAAAGGTAGTTGCATTCACACATTCGTAGCTCTCTATTCCCTTACAGAGGCACTGAACTATTTGTGCAGCCATAGTGCTACTAAAACACACACTTGCATACCAGCACATTTACTTACAAATTCCCACTCCAGTGAGTGCAACAGTAGGGTTACTGTTGGATAGTGTAGGGGTAAAAATTACTATTCCCACTCCAGTGAGTGCAACAGTAGGGTAAGTGTTGGATAGTGTAGGGTTAAAAATTACTATTCCCCATTACTTACCTTATAATGCGTTGTAATGGCATGCGTTGTGTAGTGACATGCGTTGTAATGGCATGCATTGTAGTGACATGCGTTGTAATGGCTGCGTTGTAATGGCATGCAATGTAAAGGCAGTTGCATTGTAATGACTGCGTTGTAAATGAAGTGCGTTGTAATGACTGCATTGTAATGGTTGTTTCCCCTCATACAGTTGAATTGCTACAATCACTTACTTATGTTGGAAAGTACTGACACAACCTTCTGAACCATGTAGAGAAATAGTTTGTGAATCATGGTTGATGGCTACTAGTGCAGACTCTATGTATTCTTACTCCAAGATATACTTGGCATGTTATAGGTCTTTCTCAAGTATCAAACCCACATTTTAGTGTACATAATACACTTCTAAGATATGCTGTAGATATGCAATAAAGGATGATAATTTGTGCAAAAGAGATTGAGAGATGTCCTTTTGAGTTGAATAAGTTACTTATGAACTTGCAGGCCTCTAATCCAAGTACTACATAGAATATGCCATACCTAAAACAATTAACATACATGTTCACAAAAGCATAGAGCATGTCTTTCAGTTACAGAGACAGCTACAGAAGCACTTATACATTCAGTCACTCACCAGAATCTATTTATGCATGCAGCAGACTCAAAGGCAGTTGCTGTGACACCTACATAGCTCTCTATTGCCTAACACAGGTACTGACATATTTATGCACCCACCTAAATACACATGTAGACAGCTATAGAGGTATTATAGCAGGCAGTTACCTACCAGCATATTTACTTAAACATCTCATGGCACTGAAAGAGGTGTACGCCTACACTCTCTGAGATATGTAGGCAAGTACTGACACAACCTTGTACAGAAACAGACTTTAAAACATAGGTGATGACTCCTAGTGCAGACCCTCTCAGTGCTCTCTCACTGCAAGCTTCACTTGGCATGTTATAGGTCTTTCTCAAATGTCAGATCCACTTGAAAACTCATGAATCCAGTCACTGACCCACTCAGACACTCAAGCACCCACATAGACATCTACTCACAGCCAATGACTCACTCAGACAGTGATGCAACCAGTCATACACCCAGTGAGACACTTATGCAGGTAGTCCCAGACCCTCTCACACACACACACACCCAGTCACACACCCATTGAGACACTCACGCACTCAGTCACACACCCACTGAGGCACTCTTGCACTCACTCACACTCTCATTTTCAAAGGTTACAGGTAGGAAATAGATTTTAAAAAACCTTAGAAATTCACTGAAAAAACAAAGGTTACAGGGACATTATAGTTAGGAAATAAAATTAAAAAACTTGGAAATTCACAAAAAAAAACAAAGGTTACAGGGATGTTAAAGTTAGGAAATGGAATTAAAAAACCTTAGAAATTTACTGAAAAAAACAAAGGTTACATGGATGTTATATTTAGGCTTACATTTCACCCATACTAAATCAGTGAAATTCAGCAGTTATAGTAAGTATAAGTTACGCCCTCACAATGCACTGCTTATGGCCTCACATATTACATCGCTCATGATATGGTCAGTGACATCACTGATGACATCACTGATGAAATCTTAAATTACATCACTGATGACATCATGCAGTGAGTGTGATTATTTTCTATGTGCTTCTGAGTGTTAAAGATATAAGATACTATAAAACATAAATAAGAATAGTTTGTGTACTACTAAAGAGTAATACTATTTGAAACAGCCACTCACTCACTCATACAATCACTTACACACCCATAGAGCCACTCAGACACCTACTCACACACGGATACGCACAGACACACAGCCACTTACATAATATGTCTTGCAAATAGTATTACTCGTTAGTAGTACACAACCTATACTTATTTAAGTTTTGTAGTATCTTAGTATATATCTTTGACACTCAGAAACTTTCAGAAAACACTCACTGAATGGTGTCATCAGTGATGTATTTTGAGATGTCATGAGTGATGTCACTGACCATGTCATGAGTGATGTAATATGTGAGGTCATAGACAGTGCATTGTGGGGGGGTAAGTCATAGTTAGCTCAAGTAACTATAACTGCTGAATTTCACTGGTTTTGTATGAATGAAAAGTGAGCCTAAATATAACATCCCTGTAACCTTTGTTTTTTTCAGTGAATTTCTAAAGGTTTTTTTATTCTATTTCCTAACTATAACGTCCCTGTAACCTTTGTTTTTTTTCACTGTAGGAAAGCTATAGGAAAGATATTTCATAACTCAATTTCCAGTTTCCCAATTGGTGGTCATTGATTAGTGTACACAGTTTTGCACTGGTAAGTTCAATTGTGTACCAATTCGCGACTTAATTTTTAGGAAATAAAAAAAAAAAAAAAATTCTGCAAAACCGACCTTAGACCCTTTTGACCTAAAGATGCATATTTCTTCATTTTCATTTATAAAAGAAGATGAAAAACCAAGTTTGAGCAAAAAGCAGCCTGCTTTTCCTACATATCATGTGTGTTGTATATTTCCGTTGCTGTAACCTGTGGTCATGTGGATCAGTTTTAGTCTGTGTTCTGTAAGGCTTTTATGTGCAGCCCTTGAAGGGGAAGTGAAGGATCAGAACTTGAGAAAGCACAGACTCTGACCATCCCCACCTTTGTGCAATCTTTTTGGTGCTCCTTCACTGGACATATACAAAGATTTTTGAGTAGAGCCAGGCTACATGTCTACAAGATCATTAACTACTGATGAGGCAATTGTTGTCTCATTGTTTTGGGTGGGTTCACGGCCCTCATTACAAAGGAGAAGGCCATAACTCCATGGTAGGATTCCATTTGCTTTGCTTTGTAAAATTCTCTCCCTGTAGGTGGTGCATAGGAATTGCACACAATTCAGACCACCTTCTTGGTGGTATGCATTCTCCAACTTCCTCATGAGCTACTTTGTTCTACCATATGTTCATATTCCCTCATTTGCCAGGGTCACTCACCATACAAAGACAGGATAGTACCTTTGGCAATAATCTGAAAACTCTTTGGTTCCTGTCCTTTCAACCGAAAAGTAAGGGGGTTGTATGGCCTAATTATCAGACCTTTCTCTGGGACGCTAATACCAAAAAATCCTATTTTTGATCTTACACAAATGATATGGCTTATACACTAACAATTATTGCTTCTGATGAGGAATGATTGCAACACAATTCCAAGGTTTGAGAAAAGAATCACTTTAGGTGAATTAGATCACCTCATGTAATTACAGCAAACTTTCCACCATAATAATATTAGCAGTCTAATGGCATCAGAAAGACTTCCGGCAAATTTAAGAGCCAAGAGTATTGCATTTAATTTTCCAATATAGGCCTAGACCTTTCATTATAAGACACCAATAACAAAAAGGAAAACCCATTCAATGAAAATCTTTTCTGACTTGCGAATTTCAGGCATTCACGTTTTATGTGTTTGCACTCTCTGGAGGTAGTATATTGACGATCAATACAATCACTGGACTTGACCTTTCTGTGAATCATACTGAAGGTGGAATTTCTAGTACAATATGGTCAAGCCATTTTGTATTTGTTCCTGCAGTCAAATATGACCTTTATGCACTCAACAGCACAATTGTCATCTCTTGTGTCTTCATCTGCAAATAAAAATGAAGTAAAACATGTGCACAGGACACAATGAGCTGTCAATGCATGAAGTACTCAAATTTGACAGAAGACTACAGAAGACTATCATGAATGATTATATAACTACAGCCAGGCTTGTTTGTACGCTCATGGCTAAAATGTGCATGAAATTTGAGAGGGAGGCGAAAAAGAAAGAGAGAGAGATACTCCACTATGTCTTAACCTTTTAGATGACCTAACACATATATAGTTAAAGGTGTACCTCAATATCAGGGAAAGATTGAGTGATAATTGCTGTATGCATTCTTACATACATACATACATATATATTCACTGAAAACTTTACAGTTTGAAACTGAGGGACTGATTTTGATGTTGGTGGGACTGCCACCAATAGGCCGTCGGTGGCGGTTCCAACCACAGAGAGCCCTTCAGTCTGACCGCCGTATTATGATGCAGGCAGTCAGACCGAAACTATCGGGGAGGACCGCCGCCTCCAACAGGATCTACGATCCCGTCGGGGCAGCGGTTGAAAATGTATCCCTTGAATGCTGCCGCCGGGATTACGCTGTCCCTTTCCGACAGCCTTTTCATGGTGTGAAGACCGCCATGTAAAGGCTGTCACAAATGGACTTTGGGGCCCCAAACGGGGACCCTGTCCCTCATGGGCCACTGTAAAGTGGTCCTGGGGGCACATGTACTGCCCCCAAGCACCTTCATACACTGTGTGCCATGCACCACATGGTGCATGGCACAGAGTGCATGGATGTGTACAAAGGGCTCATTTACACTGCAGCTTCTGCTGCAACCCTTTTCCTGGGTTGTAGCACACGCAGCAGTGTAAATGAGCACTTTTCAGCTGCCAGCTAATCAGTTGAAACGTAATTGGGAGGTCAGACCGCCGACTGCTTGTCGGACGGTCTCCTGACCGCCACGATAGTGGTCGGCAGTCCGACCGTCCAATATCGTAATCAGGCCCTGAGTTATGATAGTGACTCTAATTTGCAAAACTAATTAAATCAATTATTGAGCACACTGGGAGCATTGCATACCATTACTAGGGAATTTCAGTACCTTGCCATGAGTCCTAGCCTAGGTACCCCATGTGTGCTCCCCCTGCTCCTTTAATGGTCTTTGAAATATTTGTCTCAAATAAAAGAGAGGGATCCAGTACACGAAGAAAGTGGGTACCAAAAAGACCTTAGTCACAAAAGAAAGTCTTCCTTCGAGAATATTCTAAATCAACTCATACACATACCAACAGACTTCAATCAAAGGATCTTTAATTTTTTGCTTTGAAATATTTGTCCAGGATGCAGAGATGGTGCCCTGCATCCTGAAATAATGGCTGCAAGATCTACAGTTGAAACTTTGGAACCACAGACCCAAAAGGGATGAAAGGACAAAAGGCTCCCTCATCCATTCGGATTATTTTTATTTTTTTATTTTTTAGGTTTGCCAATATACAGAGTTTAGATCTGTGAATCCTCTGGGCTTACAATGGCCAAGATATACAAAAGTGGGACCATGACTCAGAAGAAAGTAGCATTAGGAAAAACAAATTGTAGACCTCAAACTGAGCCAAACTGTCAATCTAATATAAATGTAGACAACTAGTCTGCGGATTGTCCGCAGACCAAGGTTTGAGGATTATTTGTAGACCTCATTTAAAAAAAATACTGAAATCTGATTGGATGTGTGGGCTTTACTCATGTTATCCATTTCAAGGCAGAGGACTCATGGTCATGGGTCAACATACCTTTATCTCTTAAAAATTCTGTGGCCACCAGTACAGGACATACAGGCTCAGCTCCACATCCAGAGAATTAAATGGAGGAGCCATACCTGGGCAGGACTGAGCATGCCCCGTGCAGCTGGTTCAGGTGGGGTGGGCCCAAAGAGGCCCCTCCCCCCCATAGAGGCCACTCCCCACAATTGTCATCATCTCCCGAAATGCATTGCTTATGACCTCAGACTATTTATATCAATAAATAACAAAACATAAAATCATAATCTAATTAAATCACAGAGCATACTCAAGTTAATAAATTAATATTCAAAGTCACTTTTTAATCTTCTTAAGGCTAATGTGATATGTAATATAATTTGAATTAGATTATTTATGATATTTGTAACTGCATCAGGCTCAGCTTTCTTTTTAACATACTACATATTTAATATACATTTTAAATGTATATATAAATATATGAACTGTATAGTTGTAATAAGAGCTTCCATGGGAAAAGTGTTTTTTGTTTTGTTTATAACTTTTGTATTGTTCGATGAATTTTCATGAAGCTTAAAAAAAAAAGAATCATCACCCCCGATCTCTGCCCTGGAAAGTTTTGTGCTGATCTATCAAATGGGAGCCCAATAAAATAGTGAGGGGGTTCCAAAACACTGATTTCCCATAATATTTTCAATAGAAAAATTTGCTCTCAAACACAGAAAAAGTGTATGAATGGAATTAAATAAAATATGGCAAAATATAAGAACTTTACTCAGAAAGAGTGCTTTTAGTGATTTGGTTTAAATCCACTAAGCCAATTTTGATAAATATGTGTTTAAAGATGGGGCAAAAAACTTTGGACGGTTGGTCCCATTGTACTATAAATTAAAAAAAATAGGGCCCTCTGATTGGTGGGGTGAGATGTTTCTCCCATCAAGCATTTCAGTAGTGCAGAACTGGTACCAGTCACTCGGTACCGAGAACTTCGATTCGCTGCTCGCAAATTAGCGAAAAAAGTTGTGACTGCCATTTCAGGACTTATATAGTATATAAGGGGGGCATTGTAGGGACACTCTAAACCCAGGCACTTCTGGAGTGGACCACAATTGAAAAACCCAGCACGGCAGTCCCATGAGCTACAGTGGTACACATGCAGGAGCTGCCACTGAATCTTCACCCCATGCTACTACAATACAGTGAATGTTTCCTCAGGAAAAGCTTCCACAATACTGTTGTACTATAGGGCTGAATCCTGAGTGCTGGGGGAAGCTTGCATGGTACTGCAGTACTATGGGGTTGAAGCTTAAGAGTCATGGGAACCCTACATCATACTGTGTTACTTTGTGTTATAAGCTTGAGCATTGGGTAGTGCGGAAGTGCCCCACCAAAAAATTTAAAGAAAACAAAATGTGGCTGGGCTTCTGGGGGGGCTGGATGCTCATGGTGGGGTTGGGCACAGCCAGGCCCTGGACTAAACCCCATGCTGCACAGGGCCAGAAGTCAGTGACCGCATGCAGCGGTGCATTGGCTGGCCACAGTGGGTTTGGGCATTGGGCCTGGTTCGGAAGTCTCCACTGACCCAACCCTACCACGGGCTGTCAAACCCTATTCCACACAGTCAAAAGGTCAACCACCCTGCTGTGCAGAAAGACCATGAAATACACTAAAAAAACAAATGTTAAAGTGACGTTATCATTTGGTATGGTAGTAAGATAAAGCCAAGGATAAAAAACATAAAAATGTAAAACTCACCAGTTACAGTTTAACAAGCTTACTATAACTAGCACCCTCTCCGTGCACTGCTTTTGATTACACAAACTACATCACTCATTAAATCTTAAATGTCAACATTGAGGACATCATTGATGAAATCACCCAGTCATTGTGACTGCATCCTATAGGGTTTGTAGACTTGAATTAATTCAACACACTACAACTGTGGCCAATTTTCTATTCACCTTAATGAGATTGCCCTCCTGAAGACTATACATGAACTACGATTTTAAGTCATGAGGTTGACATGTATGAATATGCCACTGAAAATACATCTTCTGCCTGGCCCCTATGGACAACCATTCATACTTTAATAAAATACACTATACAAATTCCTGAAATAGGAACTGTAAGAAATTAGGTTGCTGGTTGAGGGGGGTAGATTCCTATTCAAACAGAAACCACAATCCTTGTCAGGGTGGAGTCTCAAGCAAACCCTAAATTAACCTGTAATCAACACCCTGGTAGCTTGCCACAGAGCACTCAGGCTTAACTTAGGGGCAATGTGTAAAGTATTTGAGTAATTTTTAAATAAATAAAACAAGATCAAAACAGTAAAAATCCAATCAATAGAACCGGAGCTATGCAATTTTTAAGATTTCAGTGAAAATAGTGCCTAGAAGAAAAAAAAGCAAACTGGGGATATCTGGTTGTGCTGGACCAGGATAACATCACAAGTACAAGCCGACCACGATGGAGCGTGGGTCGGCTACAGGGAGCTAGTTAGGCCCACTGAATGAGAGTACTTTAAATCCTGGTTTGCAGAGTGTTGCAAGGTCCCACGCCGAGGATGCGGCAATGAGTCAGTTTCGAGGAGCGGTGAAGCTGCAATGTGACGATGCGTCATCGTCCAGGATCCAATTGATGAGGGCTTGCGATTTTAAGTCCGATGTCAAGGATGTGTCACGCAGTCGAGATGCTGCATTGATACGGAGGAGCTTGCGAGACCCTGCGTCATTGGCATCAAGGCTGCCATCGACAAGAGATGCGTGGGCCTGCATCAGGAAAGCTTCATACAGGCTGTGGTTCTGATGTGGCTACATCTGGGCAACCCTCGCAGCAGAGGCTATGTGATGGTTCTGCTCAGGTTTGTGCTGCTCCGCTGTAGAGATGCTGTGATTCTGCTGAATCCACAGAAATGCCAGGTAAGCACCTTCAGGATCACTTCTAAAGGTCCAGGACTGCGTTGGAACCACTTGGCATGGTAGGACTCACAGATGGCAGAGTACAGGTGCTGGGTTCAAGGTTGTTGGAGCCTTCTGTCCCTAGGGCTCTAGTCAGGAGGCCAGCCAACTAGCCCTTCGAGTCACTCTGTGGTTTTGGTCTCAACAGATGCATGTCCAGCCTATCTCACCAAGACAAGAGGGCAGTCATTTCAGCAGCACCACAGTCCTTCTTCCTTGCAGGGCATCCACAGACCCAGAAGTGCATTGAAGAGGTGGTGTCTGTGGTCCAATAGTTATACCTGGTGCCCTTCCTCTGGAAGGTGGGAGTAGCTTCTAGAAATTCTAATTGAACTGCACAGGCATCCTCCCTTCCCCGGCTCCAGACTAACTATCGAGGGTATGCATCCCTTTGCGTAGAAGCAGGTAACAGCCTATTCAAGTAAGTACGCCTGGGCCCAACTCCCCCTTCCTAGCCTGCCAGTGAGGCCCATCTAGGAACACCTAAGCTGTGTGGCTGTCTAGGACGAATATACAAATCCCAACTGTCTGCTACACCCAGCCATGTGAGGCTACAGGCACTAAATAGCCAAGGCAGGAAAATGCCAACCTTCTAAAAGTGGCATTTTTATAACTGTAATTTAAAATCAAACTTCACCATGAGAGAGGATTTTTTATTAAAATTCCAAGGACACCATACATGAACTGGGTATCTGTTCCCACCAAGAATTAAATGTAATAAGGTAACTTCAATGTTAGCCTATGAGAGAGGCAGGCCTTGCATTTGCGGAAAAAACTAATTTAGGAGTTATTCACTACCAGGACTTGTAAAACATAAAAGTACATGTCCTACATTTAAAATATACTCCACCCTGCCCTCTGGGATGTTCGGGGTCTACCTTAGGGGTGACATATATATTAAAAAGAAGGCTTGGGTCTGGCAAAAGTATTTTTTTACCAGGCTAAAATGGCAGTTTAAAAATGCACACACAGGCTGCAATGGCAGACCTACATGTTTAAAGGGCTACTAAAGGTAGCACAATCAGTGCTGCAGGCCCACAAGTAGAATTTAATTTACAGGCCTTGGTTACATGGCTCTGGAAAAAAACATCCACACCTTAGAAATTTCCCTGAAACATAGAATGTGTCTATTTCACTGTATTACAGCTATGTAACATGGACCCCTGCCCGGATTTCCACTGGTGGACAATCTACTGTCAACAGAAGCTTTGACCTATGTTCAACCATGCCTTGGCTACCCACATTTGGTGCACTCAGCCTTTACCTTGCACACACAGGCTGCAATGGCAGACCTACATGTTTATAGGGCTACTAAAGGTAGCACAATCAGTGCTGCAGGCCCACAAGCAGAATTTAATTTACAGGCCTTGGTTACATGGTTCTGGAAAGAAATATCCACGCCTTAGAAATTTCCCTGAAACATAGAATTTGTCTATTGCACTGTATTACAGCTATGTAACATGGACCCCTGCCCGGATGTCCACCGGTGGACAATACTGTCAACAGAAGCTTTGACTGATGTTCAACCATGCCTTGGCAACCCACATTTGGTGCACTCAGCCTTTACCTTGTTTAACATGGAGTAATATTTGCACCCCAAATGTAAGTGGTTTGTAGACAGTGCACATAGACAAAGTGCCTCTTCATGTGTGGTAACCCCTTTTTTGCTAAATTTAATTACTGTTTTTTAGACTCTGCACACTGCGGTACTACTGTCCAGAGTCTAGTCTATGTGTTAAGAGCCCCAAAACATAAAGAAAATGGCTCAAACCTGATGGGCTATTTTTCTTTCTTATAAGACCATAAGATGTGGTGCAGAAAAGACACCTATGGCATAGAAAGGTAAATGTCACATGTAGACTTCAGAGCTTATTGCGCCATCCACTAGTGTAACAAGGAAAACGCAGCTTCAGGCCTACCAGTGTAAACTGACTGCTGCAGTTTAAACCTGTAGCATGACATGTCAAAATAACAATTTTGCACAGGAATAACCTTCCTTTCAATTATTGTCTCCCCTATGTTACACTTGTACAGTGTAGTTTATTGAAAATGGGTAATGTAATGTATCTAAAGTAACACACCTCCAAAAGCAATCTTCAGTATGGAAGGCTTTGGCTGGCCTCTGAGAAAACTAGAGTATAGATCAAAATATTAATTCTGCTATCTCGAGCTTGGGACAAGCTAGAAAAATAATTCAACCACTTTTTTTAATTTTTAGTTAAAATGGAACAAAATGGTGACGTCGGACTTTTAGAAAGTTAGTTTTTCCCGGCTGAAGCTCCTGGAAAATAATTTACATTAGCTCTCCAGCAGCTGTCAATCAAGTGCTTGATCTTAATGAGCAATGAACTTTCTCCCAGAAGCCACACAACAGACCACTTGATTCAGAACCTTAATGGTTTGGGATGACTCCTCTGAGCTCAGCACAGTATTCAGGGTGCAGGCCTTTCTTTGCCATCCTGTTGGCACAACAGTGTCAAATCCTGCTTGACAGGTCTATCTGAGGCACATGTAAAACATTTGCCCCCTTGAAAGGAATCAAACAATTCCAGATAACTGTTCTTGGGTATTCCCTGTCTGGTTACTGAGGAACCCTGCTATTGTCCTACCAGACGTCTGTCTCTTTTCTTGTGGTGGGTCCAAGGCCTGATTCAAACTTGATTTCAGTGTTAAATTTGGGAGGACACTGGTTTCCACAGTATCTTCCCATACATACCCTTAGCTCTCAGAGCCCAAGTTTAGTGTGGTTGAAAACTTCGGCCATTTCGACACATAGCATTTTAGGCCTGTTTGCACTATGACAAACAGGAACTACAGAAAAGCAATAGGTTTACCCTGGGAACCTTTACCTCATTGATTAGGTAAAGAAAGGTGCCACCATGACCCACTAGCCTGTGCCCGTCATAAATATGGCACTCCAAGGGGAAACAAAATTGACGAAGAAGTCAGAGAGAAATTGTGCAATATTGAGCATTCTGAAGCCGCCGCCAACGAAGAGAAGATTTTGCCAACTGCTGACAGGTGGGTCCCTAATGTACGGTATCTGATTTAAAAAAAGATCTACGACAAGTAAGCCTGTAAACCATCCTACAGACAACCTGTTAATGTTCTTGGGGAAAAGGTGAATAAACTGTAATCCTGCATTGGGTTTGTGACAGGTACTTGATACCTGTGTGGTCCAATGTGTGGATTGCTATAGGAGTGTTTTTTTCATCATGTGGCTGACAATGATGCCTGTTGTGTTACTGAATAGACATTACATCCCTGAAAGAACTGTTATAACGTGTGGTTTGAGAACTTCAACCACATCTCTTATCCCACAGAGCTAAACGGGATCTCTACACTGCCAGTATTACAGCTTATCCTGTGCTCAAGGGCATTGTTTGGGAAAAGGTTCCCTATCAGATTACGGGGCCAACTAAGACATTACAATTGCCATATGTGTTGAAGGTTTCAATGAATGATGTGAATATTCCTGGTTCTGTTTGCAGATGACTAGGATACTAAAACTGTAAAACGTATGATGTCTGATTTACAGGCATATACTACTCTGCACAATCAAGATCGTTATTTGAATGCAGTGAATTGTAAAACAATTGTATTATTTCAATCATTATGCACATTAGTACATACATAGATTACATACGTAGAACTAGTTATATTGAAGAGATATGCAATTACACACAATGGGAACAGCTCCACCTACTAATAGTCTTTATAATTTCTTAAAGAAATGTTCCTATTTCCAAAGTGAGGACAGGACAAATCCCTCAGCTGTTTGTTTTTCACAATGCCCTCAACAACTCCAGAAAAATGTAATTACTACTAATAAATTGATTTATTCGGAGGAATTTGATCAGAATGTAGCCATACAGGGATATGAGTAGTGGAAAAGAAAAGTACTTGGGAAACCAAATATTGGCAGATGCAATCTTTCCAACACCCCTGGTCCTAAAGCTAATTACCCTGATCCACAATATAACAATCACATACCTATAATCATTAATACATAAAGTTTGCAGCTGTGCCAACATTGGTTAGCACATTTCACTATGCTAGCTGTGAAGACATTTGTCCCTGATTAGAGAAAACATGGATTTTTCTGATTTTCTCCTGGGAACACACCTCACTAGAAATAAATGATTCATAGCAACAGGAATATTTGGCATTTATAAATAATGGAACAAATACTCAAAAGAAACAGCTGCAGAAAGAATTTGGCAAATACATAAAGAAAATCTACAAACAGTTTTTAAAGTTATTGATAATGGCATGCACACACTTTAAAAAAAGTGTATTCTTAAAATAACATCATGCTTTCAGCATTAGATCCTCTAAAAGAATACTTAAGATTTCTTTTTTTGGGGGGGGGGTGTTTTATATAGCGCGAACTCGACCTGAAGGTATCAGAGCACTTTACATGAACACCAGTTGCGTTACAAACGGACACATTCATTTTTTGTTAGGCACCGGGAATTAAGTGATTTGCCCAGAATCACAGGCTGTTGAGTGTCCCTGCCGAGACTCAAACTCAGTTCCCCAGCTTTGGGGTTGACTGCTCTCGCCCTTAGGCCACAGTTTTATAACATGGCCAGGCTTAGATAAGAGCTATAATCAGGGGCACACAATCAATCATATACTGCATAATCAGCAGATTTGAACAAAAAAAAAGTTTCTCGCTCAAACAGACCAAAAGCTGTTAAACTAATGCAGATGAGCTGAAAACTTTACCCAGACAGTATTACCATGAGTAAAAATTACAAAATAATGAAATAATACTATCAAAAATTGTGCTGCATTATGCCACATAATCTACCTTTTCTTGCCACATAATTTAGTCAACCCTGCCACACAACTTGCTGCTCCCCTGCCACAGAATTGCAGTGGCCCTCGCAATAAATGAATTGGACTTTGCAAACACTTCAATCAAGGTTTTTTAAGAACATCAGATCTAGTTTAGTAGGATTGAAAGCTGTGTTTGGACTTATACCATCAGTTTTTTTTTGTAATAATCAAAAATTGTCTTTATATTGAAAAAGATAAATCGTCATATATACAATAACAGGGGTTCACAAAAATAAATCTTATGACACATTGACATTGCGCCCAGGGTTAGTCATTACTTAATCATATCTAACTTCATATGCCATGTGGCAATATATCAAACAACCACTTCCTATACACCTGGGTTACGCCTGTCAAAAAGTATACTAGGCTTTAAATGGCATATTTGTTTTTTTATATATTTTTATTTATTCACCTTTAGTTACAAAACAGTCAACTAGTACGGTGGATCAAGTCTTAAGTACAATGTGGTACAGCAATAATTTGGAGTAGAGGTCTACATCAGTCAAAAGGATACATTTGAACAATAAGTTCCTATCCAACAGTGTGGTGCCACCCCGAGAATGATACCATCAGTTTTTAAGCCCTTTGTTCTCCAGTTTTTTTGGAGGATTTACCACCATCTTTCTGCTCATCAGCTGTGGTATTGTCATCTGTCTCCTGATCTGACAACACTGATCTGACAACAAAATCAACAACATGGAGTACTCATATACAGCTGAGCACAAGTGCTGAGAAAACCTAGCTCACTACTTGGAACATTCTTGACTTTCTGAACTAAGTAAAAACTGGATGTTGTCATTTTACAAATGTAATGGTCTGCAACTGAAACTGGCTTTCTGATGCATGAACTATCTAGCTGTAATAATCTTGGATCTACAACTGGGGCAACCCCTAGTGGCGTTCCTAGATGTGGAAGTGCTCCTGCAGCCACTGCAATCACACAGAGCAATTCATTTGCCACTACTGTAAGATACTCTTTATGATGGATCAATCTCACCAGTGTCTCTCTGACTTCCTGAGGTTTGGCTTGCGTCATTGTTCTCATTCGAGCCTACGAATGCAGAACTTTCACCATCATTAAGTGCTTGAGAGCTACAACCACTTCCTGATCCATCCACTTCATGAGCCAAAAATAACATGCACACCTTGGCAGTCCATTTCCATAAGCACACATATTTTTTGTAGGAACCCGATGTCATTAATATAAGATTTGACAAGAAACAGGCACAGGATACTGCATCTACTACAAAGACTGTGAAAATTTAATAAACTTTTTTTTTTAAAGCAGCATTATGTTTTCAATTTGGCATATTCAGAATCACCAAAACGCATGTGGGTAGACATCACGATATAATATGTTTTTGTAATAATGTATTTTATGATATCCTTTATATAGTGTAATCTTTCAAATGCTCCTTCTTATTCCTTGAAAAAAATGCTTGACAAAAATAATTTATGCTAAACTTACTGCATTATCTCCTGCTATGATATGCTATCAAATCGTTTATGAAGTATTACATATATTCATTTTATACTGTATATTTATCCTAAATTTTATCAAAATGTTTTAGATAGACAGTTTTATATCTTCCTTTTCTGAGAGCATGGATTTTCTATAAAAATCAAATCAAATCCTTAGACATATATACACTCCATTTCAGAGGTAGAATTCAAGGATTACATAAAGATCTTAAAGCCAGGCTGCATTTTGAGCGGGCTGAGACTGAATTTTCTGCCTTGTCATCGAACGTAGGTGCCATCTTTCTTTATCTTCCTAAAAACCTGTGAAGGTGTCAAGTTATCCGGCCAATTACATCGATAAGACAACTAATGTGTCATCAGTCTGGGACAAGTATCGTGTTATCTATATCTCAATGTCAGCTAACAGCAATAACATAAACAATGTAGTCATAACCCTATCGCTGCTAGGCCTTTACCTCCCTTGCTAAGCCTTTTTTTGGCTATTTTGGGTAGTTTGTGCTTAGGCCCCTTTAACTTTTTTTCCACTTAAGCTATCCACGCCAACATTGCGGCCTTTTCTTCCAACATCATGGCTGAGTTTAAAGGTACCAAGGGTTTGTGGATTCCCCGGAGGGGATCCAGAAATTCGCCAAAATACAGCTAAATCTTTTTTGGGGGGAAAAATGGGGAAAAGGTGCTGCAGAAGAAAACGTCTGTTTTTTTCCCCTGCAAATGGTATCAACAAAGGGTTTGTAGTGCTGATCTCACCATATTCCCAGCTTTCAGGAACAGGCAGACTTTTGTCAGAAAACCAACATTTTCCACACAGTTTTGGCATTTTACTGGGACAAAACCTATTTTTGCTACTTTTTGTGCTTTCAACCTCCTTCCAGTTAGTGGTAGAAATGGATGTAAAAGAAATAATGGATCCCAGAAAGCTACAAGGGGTCATTTGTGCAGATCTTTCAAGGTTTTTTTAATAGAAACTAATAGTTGAAAATAAGAAATATTGAAAATGAGTTGAAAAAAACAGCCAATTGTGTGAACGTTTTCACCTGTAACTTCTTCTAAGTATGACAGATTTTTTAAAGCATTATACCGTTGCATCTGCTGGACCCTTCTGGTTGTGGGGATGGATAGGACTTGTAGGTTCACCAAGAACCCGATGATCCCAGAGCCAATAACCGAGCTGCGTCTTCAAATGGTTTTTCATTGTGTACCAGGTATACAGCAAATCATTTGGTAAAATATACATAGTGAAAAATAGGTATCAAGGACACCTATGTATTTCCAAAATGGGAACAAAATATAGAGTTTAAAAGCAGAAGTTATTTGCACATCTCCGAAATTGTGGGTACCCATACTAGCATGTGAATTATAGGACATTTTTCAAAGTGACTTCTTTTTTACACATTGTCTTACATTTGGAAGGCAGAAATGCATAGAAAGTCAATAGGTAACAACAGTTGTTCTACAATTCTGCGTTCCCCTAAGTCTCCCAATAAAAATGGTACCTCACTTGTGTGGGTATGCCTAGTGTCTGCAACAGGAAACGGCCCCAAACATAACATGGACATATCACATTTCTCTAGTGAAAACTGGCCCTTTTTTGCAATGTGCCTAGCTGTGGAATTTGAACCCTAGCTAAGCCAGAACCTTTGGGAACCTAGCAAAGCTGTACATTTTTTAAAACTAGATACCCAGGGGAATCCAGGTTGGGGTGACTTGTGTGACTCTCACCAGGTTCTGTTACCCAGAATCCCTTGCAAACCTCAAACTTTGTAAAAAAAAAACACATTTTCCTCACCTTTCTGTGATGGAAAGTTCTAGAATCTGTGTGGATACACAAACTTCCATGCACCACGCATTCCCCAAAGTCTCTCAATAAAAATAGTACCTCACTTGTGTGGGTAGACCAAGTGCCCGTGACAGGAAACGGCCCAAAACGCAATCTGGAAACATCACATTTTTCCAGTGAAAACTGACCCTTTTAATGCAATGTGCCTAACTGTAGATTTTGAACCCTAGCTCAACCAGCAACTAGGGAAATGTTATACTGCTGCTCAGCCTGGGTGTCTGTCTGAGAGAATGTTGGTGAACATAATGTTCATGTGTGTGAGAGTCAGTTGGTGATGGGCTGAGCAGCAGTGAGGCTGCTCCTGGTGGGGCTCTCTTATGTAACATCCTACCTGAATAAAGATACCTGAAGAATCTACCTGGATGGACTACATCTTATTTACAACATATTTTGGCGACGATTTATGGAAGAACCTGCCTGTGCTTCCTTAATGGATTGTTACTATGAAGCCTTAAACTACTTCAAGGTAAAGGACTTTCTTTTGAAACTGTACCCTGCATATTTAGAGAAACCTGGCACCCCTGAGCCCCACCAGTGACCACTACATCGGTCGCCCCAACCTCAGTGTGCCAATTCCTGCTCTTCGTCCCTTCTTCCTCTCCTCCTCCCTTGGGACAGTGTTCCCTACCCTGTTACTTTAGGAGAGTGTTTCCTCAAAGTGCAGTTTCCCAGAAGAGCGACCAGGTTCTGCCTCCTTCTGCTTTTAAAGTGACCTACTTTACCCTGCTACCGTCGTTACGCAGAAGACCCGCTGCTCCCACTTGTGTCTCTTCCCAGGCGTGCCACATTTAAACAAGCTGTGTGCTCCTAAGCAATTCACCGTTATTTTCACAAGCTACTGTATTATCTGCACCTTGCCTACCCTACCGGCTCTACTTCGCCGCAACAACTCACCGGCACCCCAGAGTAATCAGAGAAATCGGTACCCGGAGATGTCTATGGTTTGTCTTGAGCCATATTTTCAGTGTCGAAGGATTTGTTTGCATGTAACTTTCACGCTTACAATTTATAGCATGTTTTCACGGCTGGAGTGTATTTGACTTAGTGAGTTGTGTTCAGCGTGCTTGCTGTCTCCACAGCACAGAGGGCGCTTGACCCACTCTCTCACGAACTGTCTATTCTGACAAGTATTCGTGTTGGGAGCGGTGAAACTACACTAATGACTGTTGCGCCACATTTTCTTTTTTAAAAAGAAAACAACAAAGAGTTCACTGGTTTTTTTTCATGGCTCATCTGCTGTCAATCGTTTGGCTCGTGCGCCGTATCTTCAGCGCGAGCCTCTGCATCATTATCCCGTCTTGAGGTGAGGAGCTTTCCGCAGTGCATGCAAAGACGTGCCGTGAGCCATCCGGCGCAGCGCGACGTACGTGCAGCCATCTTGGGTTTGGAAGCACCACCTGTACACTGCACATCAACGCTTTCTCTGCCAACCATGTCCTGTTTTGGATAATAAAGTTAATTGAAGATGTCTTCGGGGCAACGTCGCGCTGTCCTGATCTGCTTCACTTTGTAGTGGATAATTTTGTGCAGCACCAGTCCAGTCCTGGTGTGACGGTTGACATTTTTAGTATCTCATAGGGGGAATCTTCAAAATGAAGGTACTGTTTTATTTCTTTCCCTGCCTTTTGTTGCATGTTATTCGGGCAACACGTGTTGCCATGGAGTCATTATGGAGCTGCAGTGTTTTTTTGTTCAAGTCTTCCTGCAACAACCTGGACACGCTTGGCGAGTGACATAATTTTAACAGTGCTACATGTAAAAAACCGTTTTGTTCACTAGAACTTTGATATCTATATTTAAAACAATCTGTGGTGCTGTCAATACTTCTTTTTATCTGTGGGGTTTGGGATTGTTCTGTACTTTGGGTGAGAGGTCGCTCACTACAAATTTTTCATGTGTTCATTGTTTTTTTTTCTCTTTGATGCACTATTCTTTATGATGCTTTTCTGTGGGTGTATTTTAAATTTTCGCTGAGGTTTTGTGTGTGCTTTGCGTACTGTTTCTGTTGTGTGCTTGCTTTTTGCAGTCATGGGATGTTTTCTTCACAGGTACATGTTCCTTTATTTCCTGTAGCAGTTACAGTAAGATGTTTGTTTGGAACGGTGCAGTTTTTTGTTGTGATGTCTCCCACTTTTATGTAGTTATAAGTTGGTCCTGTATTACTACCTATCGTAGTATGGATATTGTAGAGTGAGTGGTTTTTCCCTTTTCATTGATGTTGTTGCTGGATATTCAGTTGTGCACTTACTTACCTTATGTGCATTTACCGTTGTTCCGTGTGGAGTTCCTTCCACACATCACACCCCAACATGTTGTTGGGGGAAGTGCCAATGTTCTTACATTATGTGCATTTACTTACCTTATTTCCAGGTTTCTTCTTATTTTCTCTGCATTCCACGCACCTCAAGGTTTGCTTTGGTATTGTTTTCTCTCGCACGTCAAGGTTTGCGTTGGGAGTGTTTTTGGTTCCGTGTGGAGTCCCTTCCACACATCACACCCCAACTTGTAGTTGGGGGAAGCGCATTTGTTCTGTTTGGCCCGTTTTCCATACATTTCTCGCATGTCAAGGTTTGCATTGGGAGTGTTTTTGGTTCCGTGTAGAGTCCCTTCCACACATCACACCCCAACTTGTTGTTGGGGGAAGCGCATTTGTTCTGTTTGGTCCGTTTTCCATACATTCCTCACACGTCAAGGTTTGCTTTGGGAGAGTTTTTGGTTCCGTGTGGAGTCCCTTCCACACATCACACCCCAACTTGCTGTTGGGGGAAGTACATATGTTCTGTGTGGTTTTTTTTTTCCACACATTCCACCCCAACTTGTGTTGTTGGGGGAAGTTTTACTGTTGATGTTATTATGTTTTGTGTGGAAATCCTCCATGCCTGCATACTGTTATTTGTTTCCTTATTGGATGGCTCTCCTTCACACTTATGTTGTTGGCACCCTTGTACTTTTCTTGTGTTTGCCTGGCCAGCTTGCATGATTCTTGTATTTTGGTTTGTTGGTAGTCTTGGTGTGGGAGAGTGGGTTGTGTTGTGATAAGAAGGGAGATGGTGTATTCCCGTGTCTCTTTCTATCTATTTTATTCTTTCTGCATGAATTTGCCACCTTTAATTTTTTATGCTACTTTTCAGTACTATGTTATGTTATTTATTTCTTGCATTTGCTCTGATACTTTTCTGAGAGTTTTTGTATTCCCTTAAAGGAAGGAGATGTGTTATACTGCTGCTCAGCCTGGGTATCTGTTTGAGAGAATGTTGGTGAATGGGATGTTCATGTGTGTGAGAGTCAGTTGGTGATGGGCTGAGCAGCAGTGAGGCTGCTCCTGGTGGGGCTCTCTTATGTAACATCCTACCTGAATAAAAATACCTGAAGAACCTACCTGGATGGACTACATCTTATTTACAACAGGAAACCTAGCAGGCCTATATCTTTTTGAAAACTAGACTCCCAGGGGAATCTAGGATGGGGTGACTTGTCTGGCTCTCACCAGGTTCTGTTACCCAGAATCCCTTGCAAACCTAAAACTTTGTCAAAAGTAACACATTTTCCTCACATTTCTGTGATGGAAAGTTCTGGAATCTGTGTGCATCCACAAACTTCCACCCACCCAGCATTCCCCAAAGTTTCCGATAAAAATGGTACCTCACTTGTGTGGGTGGGCTAAGGGCCCGCGGCAGGGAAGGGCCCAAAACGTATTGTGGAAACATCACCTTTTTCCAGTGAAAACTGACCCTTTTTTTACAATGTGCCTTGCTGTGGATTTTGAACCCTAGCTCAGCCGGTACCTAGAGAAACCTAGCAAACCTGTACATTTTTGTAAACTAGACACCCAGGAAAATCCAGGATGGGGTGACTTATGTGGCTCTCACCAGGTTCTGTTACCCAGAATCCCTTGCAAACCTAAAACGTTGTCAAAAGTAACACATTTTCCTCACATTTCTGTGATGGAAAGTTCTGGAATCTGCATGCATCCACAAACCTCCACTCACCCAGCATTATCCAAAGTTCCCGATAAAAATGGTACCTCACTTGTGTGGGTGGGCTAAGTGCCCGCAGCAGGGAAGGGCCCTAAACAGATTGTTGAGACATCAAAATTACCTATCCCAAAATGACCTGGTTTTGCAAGGGGGGGTCACCTGGGTTTTTGCCCCCAGGCTCGGCGGCCATCTAGGGAAACCTACCAAACCCAGACATTTCTGAAAAGTAGACACCTGTGGGAGTACAGGGAGGTGTCGCTTGCAATGTTCCCCGCACATTTTCCTTCCCAGAATCCACTGCAAACCTCAAATTTAGCTGAGGAAAATGACATTTTCCTCACATTTCTGTGATGGAAAGTTGTGGAATCTGCGTGCATCCACAAACTTCCACCCACCCAGCATTCCCCAAAGTCTCCTGAGAAAAATGGTACCTCACTTGTGTGGGTGGGCTAAGTGCCAGCCGCAGGGAAAGGCCCAAAACATATTGTGGAGACATCAAAATTACCTATCACAAAACGACCTGGTTTTGCAAGGGGGTCACCTGGGGTTTTGCCCCCGGGTTCGGCGGCCACCTAGGGAAACCTACAAACCCAGACATTTCTGAAAAGTAGACACCCGTGGGAGTCCAGGGAGCTGTGGCTTGCAATGTTCCCCCCACATTTTCCTTCCCAGAATCCGCTGCAAACCTCAAATTTAGCTGAAAAAAATAAATCACATTTTCCTCACATTTCTGTGATGGAAAGTTGTGGGATCATGGCACAACACAAATTTCCTACCACTCACTGTTCCCCTCAGTCTCCTGATAAAAATTATACCTTACTTGTGTGGATGGGCCAAGTGCCTATGACATGGAAGGGCCAAAAACATATAGAGATTTAGGAGGGCACAAAGCGGGTCCAAAAGTGCAGGTTGCTCATACTTTTTCAGGCTGACCCTACTTTGGGCACCCACACAAGTGAGGTATCATTTTTCTCGGGAGACCAAGGGGAATGCTGGGTTGTAGGAAATGTGTGCCTGTGCAGTAATCCTACAGCTTATCCACACAGAAATGTGAGGAAATTGTGACTTTGTAAGTACATTTGAGGTTTGCAGGGGGTTATGGGTAAGAAAATGCTGGAGAATCCAAGCAAGCCACACCGGTAGCCAAGAGTTAGTACACGTACACCACCATCCAAGTGTCATCCATGCACGCTGCCAGCCAAGCGCCATCCACGTACACCGCCAGCCAAATGCCATCCATGCACACAGTGAGCCAAGCACTACCCATGCACACCACCACCCCCGCACTCCACCAGCCAAGCGCCATCCCCACACTCCGCCAGCCAAGCAGGGCGGACTGGGAACAGCAACCAGCACTGGCAGATTGCTGCTCGACCAGCCCTGGGAGGGGGGGCATGCTAGTAAAAAGCACCGCTACCTCTTTTGTTAATAGGGACTGATATTGCAGCACTGCTGCAAAACCGGCCCCCGTGATAAAACCGGCCCCCACCCCTCCGGCCCACCGGGGAAACACCCGGTGCCCGCTACAGTCAGTCCACCCCTGCAGCCAAGCACCAAGCATGCACACGGCCAGCCAAGCACCAGTTCATGTACACCGCCAGGCAAGCACCAATCTACACACACCGTCATCAAGCACGAGTCCACCTACACCATTAGCCAAGTGCAGGTCCACACACACTGCCAGCAAAATGCCAGCCAAAAAGTCAGTACATACAGACCGTCAGCCAAACTCCAGTTTACACACACAAACTTTACCTGGTTTCCAGTGGTTTTCTGCCCCCACTTGGGTGCAGATGAGACTAAAAATATCACTGAAACAGCCAAAATGTGTGCCTAAAAAAAAGGGAGCGACTCTTGCCTGTGGGACTTCACACTGGCATGCCCATAAACATATCCCTGGTGCCTAGTGGGTTTTCTGCCTGCCCCGAGGGGGGCCAGATAAGGGTCTTTTGCCCTGATCTGCCTTCCAGCGGGGGTAGAAAGATTTTTTTGGGGGTGGGGGCATTGGCATGCCCTTTCCGGGCAGCCCCCACCCCTACGTATAATAAAAAACATAATCCCTGGTGCCTAGTGGGCTTTCTGTCCCCCTGGGGGGGCAGATAAGGCACTATTACCCCCATCTGCCTCCAGGGTGGGTCAGAAAGACTGGCAATTTCTTTGGGGGGTGGGGGCATTGGCATGCCCATTCTGGGCAGCCCCCACTCCTACATATAAACAAAAAATCCCTGGTGCCTAGAGGGCTTTCTGCCCCCCAAGGAGTAGATCAGGGGCTATTGCCCCCATTTGCCTCCTGGGGGGGTAAGACTGTGAATTTTGTGTGGGGGGGCATTGGCATGCCTATTTTGGGCAGCCCCCCCACCCCTATGTATAAAAAAAAAAACAATCCCTGGTGCCTAGTGGGCTTTCTGCCCCCCACAGGGGTCAGATCAGGGGCTATTGCCCCCATCTGCCTCTGTGGGAGGCAGAAAGACTGTGCAATTCTTTAGAGGGGGTGGTGGCATTGGCATGCCCATTTTGGGCAGCCCCCACCCCTAGGTTTAAAAAAACAACAATCCCTGGTGCGGAGTGGGCTTTCTGCCCCTCTGAGGGCCAGATCAGGAGCTATTGCCTCTATCTTCCTTCGGGGGGAGGGCCAGAAAGACTGTGGAATTTTTGGGGAATGGTGGGGGCATTGGCATGTGCAAAAACAACAGTTGATGGACAGAATGCAGAACAATGTCATACATTCACCCCAGTACAGAGATCTGGGCCTAAATCCATCGTTTTTTTGCTCACCATGCCATTCCAGTTTGAACCCAGCCATATGCAAATCAGTCTTGACCCTGTGCCTCATGGGAACAGTCCAGCCCGAACTGCCAAGCCAGGTCCTCCCTGGACTGGAAACAAGCATCCTAGGACCGGTTTCCAGGATAGCTTGATTCCAGTGGCATGGAGAGCACGGGACCCACGTCTGGGCAAAACCGTCCCACTCGGGGTGACAAATGCAAAAACAACAGTTGATGGACAGAATGCAGAACAATGTCATACATTCACCCCAGTACAGAGATCTGGGCCTAAATCGTTTTTTTTTTTTTTTTTGCTCACCATGCCATTCCAGTTTGAACCCAGCCATATGCAAATCAGCATGCCCATGCTGGGAAACCCCCACCCCTATATACATTAAAAAAAAATGCTGGTGCCTAGTGTGCTTTCCCAGGGGAGGCAGAAAGGCTGTGGAATTTATTTTGGGGGATGGGGGCATTGGCATGCCCATTTTGGGCAGCCCCCAACCCCTACATATAAAAAACAATCCCTGGTGCCTAGTGTGCTGTCTGCCCCTTCCGGGGACAGATCAGGGGCTATTGCCCCTATCTGCCTCCCGGGGGGCAGAAAGACTATGGAATTTTGCTGGATGGGTACCCCACCCCAAAATGTGCTAAAAAACAAATCCCTGGTGCCTAGTGCACTTTCTCCCCCCCCCGGGGGTCAGATTGGGGGCTATTGCCCCTATTTGCCCCCAGGGGAGGCAGAAAGACTGAATATGCCAGAAATTAATTGGGGGGAGCAAAGGCCCTTGCCCAAGGGGCTGCTCCTCCCTCCCTGTTGTCCATTGGGTGGATCCCTGCTTGGGGATCACCCTCCCAATAGATTCCCCTTTCCAATGATGCCTCTCCTGTCTTTCTATGTGCTCAGGGGCTGAGATAGCCCCACGAGCACATAATGACCCTCATTTCAGTTTCGGTTTCTCTGAAATTATGTCAGCGCGACGTGCGCGCTGATCGTCATTTCACAGAAACCAGGAGAACAGCATCAGGAGCTGGGGAATATATGTATATATACATGTATATATACATTGAGTCTCCTTTTTAAAATAGGACCAGCTTAGAAAAAGTGCAAACTAATGTGATAACATCACTTTAGCATGGAAGGACGTGGCATATATTATTGATTCTGATTAGGCTTGAGAAATATTTTCCATAATTTGGGGAATTTTGTGTTATGCTTGTTACGTGAAATTCCCAAAATTAGGTCCTTACGTCACATCACATAATTATGCACCTTTCTGGTAAGTATGAGAACATACTAGAGGATGTGGCCTAATGGCTAGAGAGATTGACGTCGAAGCTGGGGAACCGGGTTCAGGTCTCGGCAGGAACGCTCAAAAACCTGTGATTCTGGGAAAATCACGTAATCTTCCTGTGCCTAACAATAAAATGAATGTGTCCGTCTGTAACGCATCTAGTGCTCATGTAAAGCACTCTGATACTTTTGGGTCGAGTTCGCGCTATATAAAACTTTGAACTCCCCCTCCCCAAAAAAACGATAAAATGCGAGCTGCTGTTGTTTGTGGTGCTTTTGTTTAAATGTATCCTCGCGTCAAAAATTTACATGAGGACATATTTCGTTCTAATATAGGGCACTAAACAACAGATTTGCATTTTGTGTAATTAGATGTAATTTCACATATTTTGCTAAAATATCACGTAATTTCTTGAAAGTGATTTAGACGAATTTAACACAGCCCCAATTCTGATCGATTGATCCCATCATGTTTTAATTAGTTTCTTGGATTAAGAGAAGGTTGTAAATTGTTATTTTACATTTCCATTTATTTTACAAATTTACAACAAATAATATGATATAGGTTTTAAATTAAACATAAAAGATATTGTGAGCAAATTTTAATTTACGATTGGAGCTGCACTTTGTATGTCATTAAAAATACTGCCTTTGCTTGTCCTTTAAATCACTTTGTCGCAAAAAAAGCGTGCAAAATCAATGCATAATGAAGAAAAGCAAGCACCTACAGTGCCTTTACAAATCAGTGCATTTCTCCAGGGTTTTCTTTATGAAATATGATGTTTTTGTTCCCAGCGTGTCCAAGCAACGTGAGAGGATAATACATTTAAAGGGAGCGAAAAAGATATTTCTCTTAGAAGCAGTCGGTGGTAGACAATTTTCCCAACACAATCGGACTGTAATGGACAGCAAGAAGTACATCTAGTTCACAGTATAAAGTACATCTAGTTCACAGTATTACAAACTAGAATAACATTTAAACACACTACACTTCCGGTATAATGAATGAAGGATATTCACATTGCTTTTCCATGTAGTTGTACAAATATGAAGTAATCAAAGCAGTGGATGGTCTGATACTAAAATAGGGATACCAGTGCGCCAATCAGCAGATTTCTTGCTATTGGACGGTATAGAAGGAGCCAATACTTGGTACATTTCATTCACCAACAGAATGGCAGGGGGTTACAGAATCCTAAATACTGCCTGATATTGCAATGCTCTTGTGGAGTACTCTAACCAAACAATGACAGGTTTCAGAAATCCCTGGTGATGACACAAATCTATGCAAGATGTTGTGAAGAAACTCTGCTGTTTGATGGCAGTCTCAGGGTTATTGTACTAAGTGGCCAACAACCACAGATTGAAATTTGCTTTTTGGGCTGCAGGACTGGTTGATGCTGCTATAGAATGAAGGTCCGTTCACCAAAATACCATGGTTAGTGGAAGTGATATCATGTCCCTTTTCATCTTCCTCTAACGTCATAGGGTTTGATCCTTTGTCCAACATTTAGTCCCCATACACTGCCCTAGTTATTGTTGAGGGGTTAGTCAAAGAGCGAGAAGTGGGAACAAGAGAAAATAACCATGGCTTTCAGAGCTCTGCTTACTTTCTGTCCTTAAGACCCCTGAGACCAGAGGTGACAAGGCAGGAAGAGGGGTGCCAATGGCCAAGTTTGGGTAGGTGGTACTTAATACATCCCATATATTGTCAATGGTATGTCCATCATCATCCATGAATTCAATGATCCCAATGCATTTCAGGCTATGCCCTTCTTCAGGGGATATGTTATCCAGAAAAACAAAAACAAATAATAACCAAAACCTAAACAGAAATGGAGTGCATAGACTCTGAAGTACATAGTTTAAGCCAATCTGATAAATAGAAGCTATTGGCACTTGACAAAGATAGTAGTAACGGCAACTGTCTTAAAAAAGGTTGGAAAAGAGAGAAGATGGAAAGGTACCAAACTGGAACTGACTACAGCATTAGAGAAGCTTAACACCATTGATGATTAAATTTGCTTCACACATCAGTGATAGAATTATTACATTTATGGATGCAGAAATCACTTAAAGAAACAACAAATTAACAACCAATATCCATGTGCAACCAACTGACCACAACAATCTTTTACACTACAACAGTTTCCACCAGAATCTATTAACAAAGCATTTACCTTACTCTCAGCTGTTCAGAATAAAACAAATTGTTTCAGATCTCAGCGAGTTTAACACCAGGAAATATCTTATGGTGAACAAATTCTCACAGCAGGGATACCCAAAAGTGATCATTCAAAAATCAATTGAACGGGTCAACACCAAAGACAGATTACATATTTTGGCTCCCAAAAGCACCATTAATGAGACCAAAAGAATGGTGTACGTTTCAAAATACTCAACGAGAACCTCTAATCTCAGGGGAATCATATTGAAATGTTGGCCTATGCTTCAAACTGAGAAAGACTTTTGGGGGATATACAGTCAACCAAAACTCTTTGCATATGAAAGATCAAATAACGTCAAAGAACTTCTTGAAAATAAAGAGGATTTGAAGGACAATCTTGTATATAAAGGGACTGTTGCTTGCCTGAATTGTGTAAATTGCAACAACATTATAAAAGGAGCCACTATTACCCCCCCCCATTGAAAGGGAGCAAGATCAAATTGTACCCCACAGCTACATGGGATTCCAAAAATGTCAATTACCTACTGAAAGGTCCATGCGGTCTGGCCTATGTAGGCAAGACTGAATGATGTCTTGTGAATTTTACATGTAAAAGAGACCGCTGAATTGAAAATAGTCTATTTTTAATCATTTTATTAGGTGCATGTTCTCAATTTGTGTACATTATTTGATATATGGATAATATACTGTAATTTATATTTTTATATAAATAAATATAAATTAATTCTTTTATAACAACGTGATAGAGTCAAACTGTTTTTAAATGTGTTTAAATTGCTCACTGTACATAAATTTTAACTGCATTTCCATTCAGCCTAGGTGAGTATTTTTGGGGTTTATATGCTTAAAGCTTGCACAAAACAGAATCTATTTTTGTCCTGAACACAAAAGCAACATTTGCACAAACAATGAAATATCCTCAGTGGCCTTACACTTTCACACACATGGACTCAATGTCAATTGAGAATCACCATATTGGAGTCTGTTCAAATAAGAGATGGCATTGACAACAAGAAGAACTTACTCCGGAGGGGATGTATTGGATTAAGAGACTTGACACCTTTGTACCCAAAGGACTGAATGATCGCATGGAGTTCAGTTGCTATGTTTAATCATGATACGGACTGTAATTACAAACAACTATAGATACACAAATCATCCATGCTTACAGAAGAGTTGTTCCTTAATAAGATTCATGATTCCAGATCATACACTTTCACATGTTAGTAGACCCATTGTGAGTTAGTTCCGTAGAGGGATGCCACTATACTGAGGATCATTTCCATCTTGGTATTATATCCAGAGTTTATACAAGATGCCGATCCTCACACGACACCCAATAGGCTTAATGAAATTTACATTTGAGACCACTCGATACGTGGTGAGTTCATTTTAAACAAGAATTTTTTACCTTATTTTTATCAACAACGTGACATACGGTTTACTTTCACGGTGGAATATGTACATTTATCACTTTCTACGACCACATTTTTAAATCTTTCAGAGTCCACATGAGATGCCGATCACCTCACTTGACCCAATTGAATTTACATTTGTGAGTACTCGATACGTGGCGAATTTCCATGAGAAATGTCACTTTAGTCACTGCAGTTTCACTTTATTTCCATTCACGACTTGACACAAGGTTTAAGTCACTTATGGCGGAAATATATGGATCTTATCATTTTTTACGATCATGTTTTTAAACTTTTTAAACTGTCTCAACCTGTTCAAATCCGGACCACATAGACTTAGCGTTATTTAAAAGCTGGCACTGGTCAACTACACTGAACTAGGGCCTTTTCTGACTGAGAACGTCATCCCTTCTTTGTGTTCTTAACCCAGGCATGTAAAGAACAAAACAACATGGCAGCCATCACCAAACGCCGCCGGAGATGCGTTACACGCTCAGAAAAAAATATTGCGGTGAGTGTTTTCACGACCGTCCGGATTTTCCCTTTATCCTTGTTGTTCACGATTATTTACCCATTGTTTACACGTTGCCACAGCTTTGGATTTTGTCCCTTAATTTAGTACCCAGGTTAGGATTCACTATACACATGTATCATCCACACGTTCAAGATTCAGGCTTCAGTTAATATTTACATGTTGAGAATACAACCGCACGTTTCTTGTCAGGAACGCGTATGACACTTTTCACAAATAATCCAATTGTGTGCACTTTGATACCAGGAACAGATTTTCTGTACTCAACATTTTTAGGACTTTAAAATAGTTGCCATTATGACTACGGATGCATGACGTTTTTCACAACTAATTCAATTTTGTGCACTTTGGTACAAAGAATGGATCTTCTATTCATCCAACCTTTTTTAAGACAGTTGCCATTACGACTATGTATATCAAGTGCCAATAGTTTCTGTTTATCAGATTGGCTTAAACTATGTACTTCAGTGTCTATGTACTCCATTTCTGTTTTTTTTTTGGTTATTATTTGCTTTTGCCTGTCAGGATAACATACCACCTGAAGAAGGGCATAGCCCGAAATGCTTTTGGAAAATTGAATTCATTGATTATGATGGACATACCATTGAGATGAAATGGAATGTATTAAGTACGATCTATCAAGAATAGCTACAATGCATTTTTGTGATGCATTAAACTTTGAGAAATCAAAACTACAGTTGAAGTGTGTTTACTAAACAAAGGAATGATCAAAAGAACGGTGAAACAATTAGATGGCCAATACCAGTCTGGGATTCACAGTAGTGTGCAAAGTGGACGGTGTTCCCGAGCCAGTAGACTGCATCAAATTCATTTGGTTCGCACCTACAATCAGAAGGCAATACCCTCACGCACACACTCAAATTGATGAAATAGGATTATCCTTACTTATAATTCGAGTGCATTGTTAATAAACTTCAAGTCTGCTACCTTTGATACCACGTATTGATGTCTCTGCATTCCACATGGTGAAGGCCGAGTTGCCAGTCTTGCTCACTGATTTAACTGAATATGGCCCAAATGAAGTTAAATAGTAGACTAGTGAGGCGATATTTTTTTATCTACATACCATTCAGGTTTCTACCTGACGTGATACATTAAATTACGCAGTTTGACCGTCGTTGTCAAAAAAACTACAAGGACCAATAGTTTCCCATTAATAACTCTAACAATACAGTTGTCAATAGAACAGGACAGGCATACACGTATGTCTGGTTCTGAGGCACCATGATGCCAAAGGTGAAACAACAATGTATGGCTGGAATCTAGGATTTTTTTTTTATCCCACATATAGTTGCATCCAAGATGGCCATAAACAAGTACAAAATATTTCAAGATCTGTCTTCTGGAAAAAAATGAAAATGCCATGTACGAATCACAATGAGACATAGAACAAATAAGAGAGACAATCGAACCACAGACATTGCGCAACGAAATTGAATGAGAATAGAGAACCAGACACATAGAAAAACAAGAATCTGAAATTTGCACAAGATCTGAAAGTGGCAAGCACCCCTCAGATTCCAACATATGTAGGCCCGATATCTTCCTCGACTATTGACCACATCTTGATAAGTGAAGAGTTATCACACCTTTGTAAGGGCTGTATAGTTAAGGCAAGCTGTGTGAGTGACCACAACCCTATTGTTCTAACCCTTAATCTTTCTGTGAGCTAAAAAAGGGATAAGAAAACAAAGCCCAGGGTAGCATATAATAGAAATAAGGAGTTAAATATTAAATGGGAAAAGGCTGACAAAATGGCATTCCTCATAGATCTCATGAAAAATAATAAGGCTGACATTGAAACAGTACTTTCATACTCCGCTTCACCCGAAGATGTCATAGGGGCTTTTGTAAATTTAAACATCACCATGTCAGACAAATTAACCAAACCCAGTAGAGATGTTCCGGAGAACCCAAGATGGTTTAATAAGTGCTGCTCTGAAGCCCATAAGATCCTATGGTTAGCCCTAAAAAAGACCCACAGGGACAAGGACGAAATAGTAAATGGCAGGAAAGATTATAAGGGGGTTATCGGCGAAAGGAAACAGTTCTTGACGGATAAGGCTTGGGAAGACTTAAAAATTGCCTCAAGCCTCAAAGACTCACGAGCATTCTGGGAGGTGGTAAACTCATCCCCTATGACTGGTGACGAAATGACTAATATAGACACTGTAGTGCCAGATGAAGCTTGAGTTAATAATTTCTCGAACATTTTCTCACCAAAGCAAGGATTATTAAAGGGTCCATCTGCACCAAATATCGCCTATGACAGGAGATCTGCTAAGGCTCTAAGTGATTCAATAGAGGTGGGTGACGTCATGTTGGCCATAGAGAATAGCCGCCCAGAGAAAGCGCCGGGCACGGACAGAATCCCGGTTGATCTATATAAGTATCTTCCAGATTTTTGGGCCCCGTTGATAACAAACGTCCTTAAGGCAGGAATAGTGGGCCCATTAGTCAAGACCTGGCAAGAAGCTATCATAGTTCCAATTTTTAAAAAGGGGGACAAATCCCAGCCTCATTGTTATCGCCCAATTTCCCTGCTAGATAGTTCAGTTAAAATCTTGGGCAGGGTAATTTTGGCTAAATTGGAAGTATGGGCACTTGAACACCAGGCACTTTCGATATACCAATTCAGATTTCGGCCCGGACTGGGCACTGTGGAACAAACATTAAACCTGGCATTAATTGTCCAAAAGTACACTAAAGCCCAAAGGGGCAGTATTCACTTAGCTTTTATGGACCTAACCTGTGCATTTGACACCATAAACCGCTGCAAATTATGGCCCATAATGTCACAAAAGGGGATCGATGATGCAATTATCGCTTTGTTAAGCAGGCTTCATGAATGCACCTCAGCCTCTGTACACTATAGTAGCGGAGGAGACTTAACAGAAGAATTCCCCTCTGATATAGGGTAAGGCAGGGGTGTGTTCTGGCCCCTTTCCTCTTTTTATTAAATATAAATGGACTGGGAGCTCGACTCTGTGAGGTGGGGAAGGACATCCAAAGATTAAACATGTGTCAAATCCCCGTATTATTATACACTGACGATGCTGTCCTGATAGCCAGGACAGCAAATTGGCTTACAAACACTGGTCAACTCTTTTAATGTTTTTATGAATGATCTGGGGCTAAAAGTCAATCGTACGAAATCGTTTATAAGGAAATGTGGACTAAAAAATTCTAAAACAAGGACATTTTTATTGGGGGGTGAAGAAATTCAAAAAGTTCTGTATTTTACTTATCTGGGGGTACCATTTGATGCTGATTTTAATTGGAAACATGCTTTAAATATCAGAGCGATGCAATTCCAGAAATCAAATGATGCCATTTTTAGATTCGCTAAAAGACTGGGCCACAAACCGGCCAAGGAGATTTTATGCATCTACAAGAGTAAAAGCCTCTCAGTGGTAACCATTTGGCCTGGGGTCTGGGGACACGTAAATTGTAAGTCACTACAAGTAATGGAAAATAAGTTTGTAAGGATACTTTTATCAGTGCCCCAGAGCTCCCCTGTTGCTTTTTGTCATGAAGAAGTAGGAATGAGTTACCTGAAAGACAACATTGCATTACAACCGCTGTTGCTTTGGTTAAAAATCTGGAAAAACTCTGAGGCTCCCCTTTGTAGGACAATATTGACTGGTTGTATGGCGCTGTCAAGAGCCTAGATATACCATGGTTAAGATATGTTAAAACGAATTTTATCAAAAAGGGTGTAACAGAATATTATACAAACCCTGACACCCTAAAGACTGTTTCGTCCGCCTCTATTAAATCTCTTTTTTACCAAAGTCACGAGCGGACAGATATTACCTGTAACACGACTAATCATCCAGAGCCTTTTCCCCAGTTACAAAGAGAACCAGCACTTTATTTACAAATTGATTTAAATGAAAGGTGGAAATTTTTGCTGACTAGGTTGCGGTTAAAAACAATCCATTACCTAGTTGCTTTTCCCGCTCAAGGCTCATGGTTCCCTTCACTCCCAGCATGCCCCTGCGATAGTCATTTATGCCAAAGCACTATGCACTTTCTTTTATTTTGCAGTTTTTTTTACCCCCCAGAGGAAACTGTTTATTCAACCACTTTTACTTGCTGTTGGGATAATAAACCACAAATTAGGATTCGAATATTTACTCTCCCTAGAAACAACTGAAATTATATATTGTCTTTTAAATGATCTTTTTACTACTTTTAAGATTCGTAGCAAATATTAACTAATGACTATAATGTATAGTTATCTTTTATCTTTAGCACATCATTTAGTTGGAAAGGTAGTGGTGCAACTGAAAAGATGGAAGGTAAATAATCTGACACTAAAACGGGTGCATGCGCAATTGCATGTGCTATCCATGTGAAGTTCAGAGTCAGCTGTTATACCACTGTGCAATTACAGCCTCAGAAGCGGTTATAACTGCTTTCTAACTGCCCTGTTAATGAAATATTTTCTTGTGCAGTTTACATATTCTAGATATCCCCTTTATGATTGTGTGTGTGTCTAAATGGGTATTTGCAGGAGAAACTACTTTGTTACCTAATGTTCCAGTTTTAAAAGTGCACTGGTAATACCTATTGGTATAAGTCAATTGTCAGGAGCTATGCACCAGATATGTGCCTGATTGTAGATGAATCATCACTGAAATAGGTGACCTAAAAAGGAGGTGTGGTGGGAGAAAGAGGGGTCACCTGCTGTACACATACTTATTACATGTCTAGGGAGGAGCAGTGGGAATAGTTTTCTGCTAAACTAGAGATGAGGAATTTACGCTTAAAGGTGAATAATACTGGTAAACAGACATAATATCGAATTGTAAATATCGAATTGCCAAAATATCGAGTTGTAAATATAGAATGGACAGAATATCGAATTGCCAAAATATAGTGGTTAAGAATATCGAAATTCAGGTAAGAAATATCTATTGACAAAATATCGACAGTCATAATATAGTTGTTAAAAATATCGAATTTTTTTATAGTGTTTTAAGTGTTAGTATATGTGTTAAAAGTATGTATTATTTTTGTAATGTATGTTTTAATTTTTATAAAGTAAGGAATTTTATGTTATTTAATTTTTGCGTAATTTAATTCTGTAGCGGGTTGTGGGTTTATAGGGGAATAGGGTGGGAAGTAATTTAATTATAGTAAATTAAATATTAATTTTTAGGAATTATTAATTATATTTAATTTAATTGTGCGTTTTAGTTCTGTAGCGGGTTGTGGGTTTATAGGGGAATAGGGTGGGAAGTAATTTAAATTTAATTAAGTAATTATTAAATTTTATTTATTGGTATTGATAAATAATTCATTGTTAATTAATTATTAATTGGTAATTAATTTTTACTAATTGGTAATTAATTTTTATTAATTGGTAATTAATTTTTAATAATTGGTAATTAATTTTTATTAATTGGTAATTAATTTGTATTAATTGGTAATTAATTTTTATTAATTTTTTAATTGATAATTCTATTAATTGTATTAATTTATTATTCAGAGCGGGTTGTGGGTTTATAGGGGAATAGGGTGGGAAGTAATTTAATTGTAAATCAGTAATTATTTATTTGTATTTATTGGTATTAAGTATTAATTTATTGTTAATTAATTCTTATTTGGTAATTACATTTTATTAATTGGTAATTAATTTTTATTAATTGGTAATTAATTTTTATTAATTGGTAATTAAGTTTTAATAATTGGTAATTAATTTTTTATTAATTGGTGATTAATTTTTATTAATTGGTAATTATTTTTTAATAATTGGTAATTAATTTTTATTAATAGGTAATTAGTTTTTAAGAAATAATATTTATTGGTATTTAGAATTAATTATTAAATATTTTGTAATTGGTAAGTCATTTTAATTAATTTTTTATTGGTATTGATAATTATTTTATTTTTATTAAAATATTAAATCATTATTTTCCCTACTGTTGCACTCTTTGGAGTGGGAATAGTAATTTTTACCCCTACGCTATCCAACGCTTTCCCTACTGTTGCACTCACTGGAGTGGGAATAGTAATTTTTACCCCTACGCTATCCAACTCTTTCCCTACTGTTGCACTCTCTGGAGTGGGAATAGTAATTTATACCCCTACGCTATCCAACGCTTTCCCTACTGTTCCACACTCTGGAGTGGGAATAGTAATTTTTACCCCTACGCTATCCAACGCTTTCCCTACTGTTGCACTCTCTGGAGTGGGAATAGTAATTTTACCCTCTCGCTATCCAACGCTTTCCCTACTGTTGCACTCACTGGAGTGGGAATAGTAATTTTTACCCCTACGCTATCCAACGTTTTCCCTACTGTTGCACTCTCTGGAGTGGGAATAGTAATTTTTACCCTCCCACTATCCAACGCTTTCCCTACTGTTGCACTCACTGGAGTGGGAATAGTAATTTTTACCCTCCCGCTATCCAACGCTTTCCCTACTGTTGCACTCACTGGAGTTGGAATAGTAATTTTTACCCTCCCGCTATCCAACGCTTTCCCTACTGTTGCACTCACTGGAGTGGGAATAGTAATTTTTACCCTCCCGCTATCCAACGCTTTCCCTACTGTTGCACTCCCTGGAGTTGGAATAGTAATTTTTACCCTCCCCCTATCCAATGTTTTCCCTACTGTTGCACTCTCTGCAGTGGGAATAGTAATTTTTACCCCTACGCTATCCAACGTTTTCCCTACTGTTGCACTCTCTGGAGTGGGAATAGTAATTTTTACCCTCCCGCTATCCAACGCTTTCCCTACTGTTGCACTCACTGGAGTGGGAATAGTAATTTTTACCCTCCCGCTATCCAATGCTTTCCCTACTGTTGCACTCATTGGAGTGGTAATAGTAAATTTTACCCTCCCGCTATCCTATGCTAAAAATATTGAATATTTTTTATAAATATTACGTTAATATATATATGTATTAAAAAATAAAAATGTATGTTTATTTTTTTTTACTTACATTAATTATTTATTAATTTTAAAGTTATTTAAGTATTTTTAAGTATGTTTTAGTTAATTATATATATTATTTCATTAATTTTACATTACTTTTAAGATATTTAAAAAATTCGATATTTTGACTAACTATATTTTTTACAACTATATTTTGGATTCGATATTTTTGTACTTACCTGTTTGTAGATAGGCATTCGATATTTTGGCATTCTATATTTTTACTTCGATATTGTTGTAGGTCGATATTCTTGTATTCGATATTCTGTCAGTGATCCAATAATACTATCTGATGAGTGCCCTAAAGATATAGTGCAATGTAAGAGGGGTTAATGTGTTAACGTATCTCCTGTGCAGATGTATGTGCATGCTGATTTCAGTCTGGTTGGATGACCCAGCCTATCATTCTTTCAAGTTTCATACAAGGTGTTGGACTTGGCCCTTTTTGCAGGGTCATCCCTGAACTTTTTGCCTTCCTCCTGTACTTTTTCTGACCTGTTTTTGTTGGTTTTATGACTCTGGGCACTTTACCACTGCTGATCAGTGCTAAAGTGCATATGCTCTCTGTTATAAATTGATGTATGGATTAGTGATTCCATGATTGGATTGTTTGATTTACTTGTCAGACCCTAGTACAGTGCACCGCGTGTGCCCAGGGCCTGTAAATCAAATGCTGCTGGTGGGCTTGCAGCACTGGTTGTGCCACCCACTTGAGCAGCTTGGAAAGCGTGTCTCAGGCCTGCCATTGCAGAGCCTGTGTACAGTCTAGTACTGCCATGTCGACTTGGTAAGTGCACCCACTTACCAGTCCCCAAACATTACCTTAAAGGAAAAAGGGATGCATTTAAAAATGAAAAATGAAACTTTTCAGTTTCATTTTTTTAAGGGCAGGCAGTGGTCTCTGGGACCACTACCTGCTCTTAAAAAATATTTTCCCACATACTCACAAAGGGGAGGGGGTCCCCTGGAGACCCCTTCCCCTTTGCGAGTGGTTTACCACCTACTTGAAGTAGGTGGTAAACTGCGAGTGTTTTGCGGCCGCAATTGCGGCCGCAAAACATCAGTACATAGCATGTTGACCCGCTATTAGGAAGGGACGCCCCTTCCTAATAGCGAGAGTCGCAAATGCTATTTTGCGAGTCAGTGACTCGCAAAATAACATTTGTACATGCTATTACCCTTTTTTGCGGCCGCAAATGGGAGGATCTCCCGTTTGCGGCCGCAAAAAAGGGTCGTACATCTGGCCCTTAATGTTTAAAGTACATTAAATAGTAACTTTGGATTGGGACATGTTACAAAGACCAGAGCCAGTGCCAATTGGATTCTGTTCCTGGGGGAGATCAGTCTTAAAGACATACGTAATATGTATAAGTATTGCTAGTTCTGGAATTCATAGCTAATGTAGATGCATCCCACATTGATTCCTTTATATGGTTGCATAAAACACATTTCTCTGAGACAACAAATAATGAAATTCTTACGCTTTTAGCTGTCTGTCTGAATCCAGAAAATTGCTGTGCCCACCAGCATGCAAATGAAAGTCCTCAGTGACTAGTATGTCTTCTACATTGGTATTGATATTCTCTACCTAAAGGAAGGGGGCTTGGTTGTCAATTTCCATAGCTTCTTACCAGCAACTTCTCAGTAATTAAGGCACAGTAGGCTTCCAGTCTTAGTATGAGGGGGTGAGAAGAGTTCTGTCTCTGCTGTAAAATAGTGGGTGCTTTCAACTTTTGACGGCTTGGCACTGTGAAAGGTGGCTATTTGTGGTTGCTGCCTGCTTTCTTTGATACTAAATGGGATTCAGCATCCTCAAAAGTGGTGGAATGGGATGTAATGTGATGAAAGTGGCAGGCTCTTGGCCCAGGATTATATTGATCACCTATAATCTGCCTTATGAGAAGGGGGTCCATTTGTTCAGGAATTTGAATGCTACTGTTCTCCTTCTGGATAATCTGAACTGCGGCTTGATAATGCCCATAGTAGAGAATGCGGGATGGTGTCAGATTGACATGGAGATGGCAAAGTGAAATATCACTTTTTGTCCCCACTTAAAGTGGATGGTGGAGTCTCAGTCTTTGAATTGAGGGCGTAGAAGTATTCTGAAAGTAGTACCCTTTGCTGCAGAGGCCCTGCTATGTGCACTGATATATTTTCATACATTTTCATTAATTATTCGTAGAAATTTCATAAATTACATCAAGAGGCTACCATATCCAGTTAGATTTAGGATTGGTGTCTGGCAATGGTGAACTCTTTTATGATAATATTCATGTTCGAGAAAGATAGTACCCAGCTTAGGGTTCGGGTAGGCCAACGTTTGCTGTGAGCTAGCTTGGATGAGGCAATCTGTGACAATTGGTAGTGGTTCTTGGTAGCCTGCCACAATCCAAAACACTAGAGAAGTATGAGAAAAGTGTAAATGGGAGGAAGGCAGTGGGAGGATACTAACTGATGCTGAGTGGGTGTGATGCAAAACCGATTGCTGATTTTTAAATTTGTGGAGAATTAAATGGGTCCTGCTCCTGGACAGAGGGAGGTCAGTATTACAGGCATACTTAATATATAACGTAATGTTTGGTATGCACTATTTATCTATGTGTACCAATTGGGTATTGTTGGACTTGGCCTTTTTTTGCAGAGTCATCCCTAAACTTTTTGCCTTTCTCCTTGCCATTTTTCTGACATGGTGTTGGTGGTTTTAGGACTCTGGGCACTTTAGCACTGCTGTTCAGTGTAAAGTGCGTGTGCTCTCTGTGATAAATGTGGTAAGATTGGTCTACACCTGTTTGGCCTATTTAATTTACCTGTGAGTCCCTTGTAAAGTGGTATCTCATATACCCAGGGCTGGTAAATTAAATGCTACTGGTGGGCTTGCAGCGCTAATTGTGCCACCCACCAAAGTAGCCTTTCAAACCTATCTCAGGCCTCTGCCATTCCAGGGCCTGTGCGCGCAGTGCTACTGCCGCTGTGACGTGGCACCTAAAGTGTGTGTCATGTCCGTGACCCCCCTTTTACTACATGTCAGTCACCCCTAAGGTAGGCCCTAGCTAGCCCCATGGGCAGGGTGCATTGTAGGTAAAAGATAGGACATGTACCTTAAGTGTGTGACATGTCCTGGTAGTGACAAACAGCCATTTTGGTTTCTCACTACTGTGGGGCTGCCCTCCCATAGGAATGCATTGGGGATTCCCTGATAAGTCTTTCAGTGGTAATTCCTGATATGAGAGGCACAGCGTGGTCAAGTTTGGTATATTTGGAATAGTGATAATAAATGCTGCGCAATGGTGTGCGCAGATTTATTGTAACTATTTTAGAAATGCCACTTTTAGAAGTTGGCATTTCTGTGTGCTTTGTGTCTGCCTGCCTGATGTGAATTGCAAGTCTGGCTTGTGAGTGACAGGGGCTGGGAGGTGTGTGTGGCTCCAGGAGGGGCAGGGTGAGTCGGCGCTCGGCTGAATGGGACACCTGGGCTAAGAGTAGTGGGAGGGGTAATCCCCTGACTCTGAATAGGAGTGTGCCTGCCCTGTACAATGCTGGCTCCGCCCCCTGTGGTGTGTCTGATCACTGAGCCCCCACCTGACAAAGGGGAAGAGGAGCTTGGCAAAACAAAGTGCTCCAAATCCCCCCTAAACCAGGTCTTACTGGTATCCCAAAGCCCTGTCCTGCAGACAAAGAGAAAATGGCATATAAATATAGGGGCTGTGACCCCATGAAAAGGTTCAGTTCTTGTGCTGTTCCTGACTTGGGGGCTTGCTGCTGCTGGGGCCCAGGAGGAACCGCCATGGGGGCTTACCTCCCTGCTGGAGGGCCCTGTGTGCTGGCCTCCCTGGGCCCAGCTATGCCCCTGGACCTAGCAGAACATTTTGCGTGGACTTATGCTTTTTGAGGAAAGACTTGGTGGCGCCTAGCGCCTCGTGAGCGCTGTATTTTAAATGGCCTAAGGAGAGTGGAGCGTGTGGACCTCGCAGCACTGAGTTGCGTCCTCTGCCGAGGGAATCCCGACGTGGGGACTCCCCCGCAGTGCGGAAGAAGAGCGGGAGCCCACCCTGCGTTTTGGTGTGCTTTTGCGGGAGCCTACCCCGCGTTTTTAATGCCAGTAGTAGCGGGAGCCCACCCCGCGGTTATGCCAGAAGAAGCGGGTGCCCACCCCGCATGGATGCTTAAGTGAAAGCGGGAGCCCACCCCGCAACTGTGGGGAAAGAGATCGCCGCCGAATTCGCGAAGACCCGGAAGTCAGGCGTTGCCTTTGCCTGGTTGTAGGAGGGGCCTTGCGGAAGCGGAAGAGTTGAGGGAAGAAGTCAGCATCTGCCAAGCAGGGCTCCCGTGTCCCGGAGGGAGCCCTACGTGTGACGAGTACTTGGCCAGGAGGCAGGACGGGAGCCTACCCCACCTCCCAGGGAGTCCCGAGCTGAGGGAAGGAGCCGGCAAGTTTGCATGGGGCTTTCGTGAGCTGAGAGAGCCCCGCCCGCAGCCCCGGACATACGGAGCCTCGCAGGCTCCTTGCTGAAGTCCCGGTCCCAGGAGAGGTCCCGGTGAGTGGGGCTGAGGCCGTTCTTTTCTTTTTGTTGTAGGTGCTCACGGGGCACCAGGGCAGTGGCTGAGTATCCTGAGCGGACCCGCCGGAGAGCGGGCCGCTCCAACGTGGGGGTGTAAATTGGCTACAAGAGCCCCAGAACGGGGCTCCAGAGCCCGCGGCTCACTTTCTCGCCACAGCTGCACCGCCGTAGCGGGCAGCTGCAACGTGGGCGCATGTGTTTCATAATGAGGAGTCCCTGAGTGGGACAGAAGAGGCACAGTGAGTGCCAGGCCTTCCTTACATCCCAGCTGCCCGGCAATTAGCGGGCAGCTGCTACGTTTAGGCCAGGGTGTAGTGAGGAGTCCCAGGAGGAGACCCAGGAGGCACCATGGTGCCAGCGCATTGCGCCCTTTTTGCTTTAGCTGCAAGTGGCAGCTTAGCGCCCTGACATTGGGACATAGGGCATTTGAGCCCTGCGAGAAGGCCAGTTGGCCTGGGGTCATAGGTAGGGTGGTGAGAGGGCGCAAGGCCCTAAGGTGATGTATGCGCCTGGTAGTGGTGTTACTGCGGTGCACTACTGATATGCATTATGTGCCAAATGTGATTGTGCACCCTGGTTTATGCCTCTAATGATGTTTATGCTCAGGAGGTTATCGCATAATGTGTTTATGCTGGTGAGGCCTAATGCGTAATGTGTTTATGCTTAGGAGGGTGTCCATGCTAATGAGGTTTTTGCCTAATGTGATTTATTGCCTAATGTCATGTTATGATGTCTTGGGGTAGTGCCTATTTGCGTAATGTGTTTATGCTTATGAGGTTATTGCATAATGTGTTTATGCAGGTGAGGCCCATTGCGTAATGTGTTTATGCTAATGAGGTTTGGGCCTAATGTGGGTTTATGTCTAATGCTAATAGGATAATGCTTAGGTCATTATGGTACCAGTAGTTACTGGTTGTGTTTTATATTTGCATTTACTTACCTGATCTGATGGTTCTGACCGTGGCCCGATTGGCCTGGTCCTGTATATAATTCCCTTGTGAATATTGCCCGTGCCAGTTGGCACAGTGTAAATGTGTGATTTTGTTTCTAATGTGTTTATGATAATACAAAGGCTATTTTTTATATAACCTTGTGTGGAGTTCCTTTTGTAGTGTGCCTAGTGTGTTGCTGCTGTGTGTGTGTGTGTTGCGCAAACGCTTTACACATTGCCGCCGGGATAGGCCTGACTGCTCGTGCCAAGCTACCAAGGGGGTGAGCAGGGGTTATCTTGGGTGTGTAACTCCCTCGCCCTGACTAGAGTGGTGGTTTCTGCCTGGCTTTGGCGCAAGCCTTGGCCAACCAGAAATCCCATTTCTAACAGGTATTTATTTATTTTTAATCCTATTTTTACATTATTCTTCTTTCTAATAGGAAGAAATGAGAAATCAGTTTGACACTGTACTTTATTCTGTGCTACTGTTTTACAGAAACCATGCATTTTAATAATCATAAACATATTTAAGGCATTCATCCATACCAATTAGATTAACTTTTTCTTTTACAACAATTTTAAGCCCTCATTATCAGTGGCACACAATTTCACCTTATATCCACTGTATCCGCCAGGTTACCAATACTGAGGGTACCGGAAATTCTGGAGGAAATTACTGGGTATAGGAGATATTGTTTGATTGCATGAATGACTCAAGAGTAACTGCAGAACTATGACAGCTCTGCTGATGGCCATTTTGTCCTATTCTCTTTATGGGTCAAGGAGGCCTACCATAATCCTTTTCAGTACGTTTTAGGGGGTTATGTCCCTTTTAGCGTTCTGTGAAAACCCACAGTTGGTCTTCTTTTGTATGATAATGGGGGATACATCTGCCCTCTGTCATTTTAAGAGCCCACTTTACCTGAGTTGGAGCTGTGGGCTGGTGAAGCACTTTCACTGCATAACATTTTGCCATTTAGCTAGTAACAGAGTTAAATCAGTGAACCTATGTTCCAGTTTCTTTTTCTTTTATCTAACCATCAGTTCCTGTTGAAATGTCTTTCCCTGTGACATGTATGATTTATTCAGTGACTTGAAATGGTGTATTACTAGGTACGTCCACATCATATGCAAGAGGTCAGCATCATCAGCTCTACATTTCAGGGAATATCCACCACAGTTGAGAGTGTCCTATATAAACATCTAAGTGTCAGGAATGTGCAGCATAATTTAAGCCTGGTGTTGCTTGACTCTATCTGTGGATACCCCACAACCAAATTCCACTCAATCTGAGATAGTCCTTGCCCCTGGTCTTCAGCAATGGCCTCATGTAGTGGCTCTAAACTGACTATAGTCATATTCAGCATTGCCTGGTACAATTGCTATATCACCATCTTGCCATTGTCCACGCACAGAACTGTAGCAACTACAGCATGTGTCTGGGGCTCATCAGAATCTCATCCCCATATCTTTCTCAATATTTCAGTTAATATACTAAACACCATGGCCCATATGTAGAAGTCACACAACACAGTGCAGCAAGTAAAGTGGCTGCACTGCGGTCAGTGGCGGCTGGTGGAATTTGATAGTGGTGAGCGCAAGACCAAATAACAATTTTTTTGCATGCCAGCAAGTGAATCAAGCGAGCCTAACAGTTCTGAGGGAGGTTTGAGGGAGGTTCCCCCTGAGAGATTTTTAAAAATTGGTGCGTATTGGTGCGATTATTAATAGTATTACTTCAATAAATGGACCAAAAATACAATTTCCTAAGCATTTATGAAGGAAAATAAATAAATAATTTAGAATTTCTGGTTTTCCAGCAAGTCTGACCTCCTAAGGGGGATACAGTAACAGGTAAGACAGCAATGTGTATTTGTGCGTGTATTTGTTTGCGTAAGTCTGCTTTGCAATGAGTGCATGTGCAAGTTTCTGCAAAAAAGTGTGGGTTTTTGTGTTTATGTATGTGTATACGAAAACTGTCTTTGGTGAAACGCCTGTGTGTGCAAGCATTTGTGCACAAACAAGTGCATGTACATATGTGCAGATTTTTGTCTGTGTATGAAAGTATGTGCACAGTACTGATGCACACATCTAAGCACCTGTGACTGCCCCTGAACAAATGCGCACATTTCAGCAAGAGCGTCACAGTGTGAGTTTATGCAAGTGTTTGCTCCAAAGTTTGTGTGTGTGTGTGTGTGTGTGTGTGTGAGTTCAGTCACAGTGCATATTTATGAATATGTGCATCGTCGATTGCCATTCAGTAATTCAGGCTGTCCAAGCATTACCAAGAACCCGGATTGAAAATGACTTTGTAGGAACGAAAGAAGACTAATGATAGAAAATGAATTCATGCTTATTCCGAGTAGCTTGGTTTCTAAGGGTTTGTGAAGGATTATGGTCACAAAACTGTTACCTGTTTTTGAATATTCTAGCAGCTCATTAACATAACATCATGTGTATTTGGAAAGTAGTGGAAGAAATGTAGAAAACAAAAAAGCACAGCAAGAGAGGGGTGGAATAGGAGGATAACGAAGAAAGTCACTAAGAGAAGGCATGTGGCATTTGAGGAAGAGACGGAGGGGTAGAAAAAAATGGTGAGTCAATGGAAACCAAAGGAGAATTAAAAAGAGACCCAGGGAACACAAAACGGGGAACAGACGGGAGAGTAAATGGACTGAGAAAGAGCGAGAGGGTAACAGAGTAAAAGAGTCGGTGATAGAGAGTAATAGTAGAAGAGGGAGAGAGCAAGAGAGGAAAAAGATAATGCAACGTGTGATAGAGGAGAGGACCTCGAGTCAATGCCCTCACCTCACCTCTACCTAAAGTTGCATTAGTGTTGCTTTCTCGTCGTCTCCCTCGGTTACCGTACCAATTTAGAAGGAACTTGGCCTCCGAAGTTCTGTCCCGGTCCTGTGAGGTTTGGTGTTGCTGCCACAGACGGAGGCGTACACCAGTCCCATTCTATTCAGAACTGAAAGGGAAAGCTTTCTGGCTGCAATGCTATGAACAGATACACTGCGCAGAAGCATGCGCAGTGTATTCTGTTTAATTGAGATACTTATTGTTAATACTTCCACACATCTGAAATGTACTCAAATGTTGCAACAGGCAATAACGACTTACTATCACAAACAAAAAGTTCTGAAAAATAACCTCCTGTACATTATGACACATTACCAGACATTGTAAACAGGTACATGTGCACTATAAACTCGGCATCACCTGAATGAAGATGGACGCCTCCATGTAATAACGCATCTTAAAATTACATGATATGAGTAGCTCTGACGGCATTAGGGTCCTTGCCGTCAAGTTAAGTGAAACTGTTCTGTTGCAGGAGATGAGGTGTGAATGTGAAACTTCTAAATAGGGATATTGAGGCTTTTATCCTGTGACCGACCAGCTGGTTATTGTCACAATTTATTAAAGGTGAATGTTTGTCTTAGGACACACTTGTTAGTTATAGCATTTATATTATGAACGCACATTTGAGATTTACTGTGCAACCGTGTGTAATTAAATCTGAGAGTTTGTGTGACTTTTATTGTAGACTCGCAACCTGGTTGATTGCTGGACATGTTGTCTCTCGCTCAATAAGTAACCGATCCCTTTACCAACTCGTCACAGGGTTGGGTGTGGTCAATTATGGTTTTGACCACACCCACCCTGTGACAACATGCAAAAGGGTGGGGTTGTGACGAGGCAGCTTTAGAAGTAATTTAGAAGCAACCCTGGGAAGTACAGGGCTGATGCTGTACACGCCCGGGGCTGCTTCTAAATACGAGGCTGCCTCGCGTCATTAATGGGCGGTCTCTGCAGACTCCCGAGTATTGCAGGAGCGGGCTGGTGCCATTTCAGCAGTAGCGGTCGGTGGTGGGAGTGCCGCCGGGCGCTGACGTGGGGCGGGGGAGGGGCAGGGTGGGGGGTAATAAACTACGGATTACGGGCGATTACAGGTAAGTACACATATAAATAAATAAAACGAATTTCGTTTCTCGCGCTGCATCACATTTGGCGATGCAGCACGAGAAACGAAATTCGTTTTATTTATTTATATGTGTACTTACCTGTAATCACCCCTAATCTGTAGTTTACTACCCCCCACCCTGCCCCTCCCCCGCCCCCACGTCAGCGCCCGGCGGCACTCCCACCACTGACCGCTACTGCATTTCAGCCTGTATTCACCCATTACTTTGCGTCACCAAAACTATTTTATGGGCACATGCACACTAATTAATGCATGTGACTCTGGAAAACTGCCTGCCTGCCGTCCGTGTGCGAGCGTCACATCCAGCAGGCAGTCTAAGGCACTGCATTATCATTCTAAAATCAATGTTGATGATAATTGCTCTTTACCATGCATAAGGCTTGTAAACTTAGAAGGGCGGAGCCCCTCCGCCCAGTAACAGGAACTGGCCCTGACTGCGGTGTGTGAAAGGGAGCGAGCAGAACATCTCTATATCTACTAAGATGTGGTTCTGTTCTGCTCTCTTCCTGTGCTGGTGCACTTTTGGCCATGCAGCAGGGCAGACACGTTACGTTGCGGGAAGCATAGGTTTTGTGCTGGAAGACTTGCCTTCATGTGAAAAAACTATGCTTTAAGGTGTTATGCACTTGGATGTGGGATGTACAATGCAGCATATATTCAAAGTGGGAAAAATTAGGAGAAATGAAAACATTTTCCTTGTTAGCTCTTCCTTGAGGAGGTAAAGGATTTTAGCACAAATCCCTATCTAGAATACTTTGTAGATAGGGATTTGCACCAAATCCAATGGGTGGTGTCATGGGACACCTGTGCATCACCCGTGGAATGCCCCTTGACACGTAGTAACATGAGAAAGAGAATTGCGCAGTTTTGCTTTACTTTGGGTTACAAAATCGCAATTTGTGTTGGTTTGTAAATCCCACCAAAACACTTTGCATCTGGTTCGCGTTAAAAAAGTATACAAACCGACGCAAAGTGATTGTAATGCTGTGCCCAGATAATGAATGTAATATTTGCGATATCTCACTAATTCGGAGCCACAGCTGTCCTTTGTAAGTGGGAAGTAGTTGAACATCCAGGGCCCGATACATAAAGGTACTTACGTGTAGTAAAGTTACGAGTGCGGAGTCTTTGCACTCAACGTGAAGCCTCCGCACTCGGGTGGGAATCGCCGCACTGCAGTTCTCAGTGCGGAGATACCTCCCCAAGTGCAGAGTTTCTGCCCAGAGTGGGAGGAGTCCGCCACGATTGCGAAAACTCTACACTCGTATCTTTACTACACGTTAGTACCTTAGTGAATCGGGCCCCCAGTAGTTATGCTATTTTTAGATAAACGCCTTAGCTCACTTTTGAGACTTGCTCTTGAATAAACCCTAAGAAACCATACACGAGTCCTAAAATGCTGAACACATTTTTTGTGCCTTTTACATTCCCAATCAAAGAAATTCAGGCTCTTGTATTTATTATATAAATATGTTTTTCTTTTTAGCAATATTAATTATCTTTCTATCAGGTATTACAATAACACTGCAGTTTACAAGCAATTAGGAACATACATTGCTACAAAGAGTGGTGTGCATTCACCTGACAGACCCCTTAATGAAAACAACAGATTTTCAACAATATGTTTTGAACATATTGTTGCAAAAACATTTTCTGCGCTTGAACGATGTCACTCGTAAACATTGCACAGCTGGCAGTCTACAGCAGCTTATTATTAAGCAATGGGCTGGGAACTATTTGTAAGCAATCTATGAATTAAATCAGCAATTTCTTTAAATGGAATTCTTTAAAGTCTGCTTTGGCACCTTGCACATTTTCCCAGTTTATTTGCCAGGGCTAACCTCAGAGGAACCCTTTAAGCAAAGGTTCAAAAGTTCAGTCCTGACAAGTTCAACATGATCATTTCTTTTCAGAAGATAGATGAAATGAATTACAAATACATTTGGATAATAAAAAATATGAGTGATGTCCAATGAGACTGACCATCAGTCATCAGTACACTGCTGTAAGCGGACTATCAATTTCACTGACGCCCATGTATTTATCAATAATGACATTTTATCGAGGGTGAGTTCATGGGCTTACCACGTCACATAACGTTTACAGCTAAGATAGGGCCAGGGACTGGGGACGGACATAGACCGATAACTAATATTTCCCATAAATATATGGTTAGTTCGTCCATTCAACTGCAGACAAAGGTCAGGCATATTTGGAATTTGGCAACATTCTCAGTAAAATACTTTATACATTTTCGTTGCCTGCCCATGTTAAACCCTCCATCATATGATGACATATAATTTCATTTAAACATCCATACTAATATTTTCAATGGGGGCAAATCACAAAAGGAGAATTTGCTCTGTATGAGTTTTCTTCACTCCACAGGTGCAGGGTGGAGCTAAGTGTGCTCATTTCACAAAGGTAAAAGCAATTCCATTCTAAAATACTTATTTTTTCAAATAGACAACATGTTTCAAACATATTTTTGAGTACAACGTAGACATATATTATATACTGTGTAACAGCACAACACATTTGCAAAATCTTAAATATTACCCCCTCGTGGGTAAGGGGAAACATTTTCTCCACTGAAACCTAACAGCAGTATAATCTAGGCAGTTTTCTTTTTATTAGCATGGTTTGGACATGGGAGTGAGAGGACAAAGGGCTGCAAGTGGGGAAACAGTGAGACAAAAATTGTCTCAATTTTCAGATAAAAATTGAGACATCTGCCCTCCATACTGCAGCAATGAAGCAGTGAATTACCACCTGACCTACGAAGAGAAAATTCTCTGGGCCTCATTAACGAGGCCCTAGCTGCATTTTTGCGCCGCCGGTGCGTGACTTTTTTGACGCTACGGTGGCGAAAACTGTGTAAAAGGGGCGTTCCATGGGTGTTGCTGTGGGTGTTCCCACACAACATCCATGGAATCTGAAACATTCCCAGATTTACGAGGAAACGTAAACCTGGAATGCGTCAGATTCTAATGCCACCCAGAGGTGGCGTTAGGGAGGCGCAACAAGGCAAATTATCCCTATTTCTCCTCGTTATTTCCTCTTTCTATGAGTACTGCATTATGCAGCACACATAGAAAGAGGAAAACACCTCTACCCCTACAACGGAGACACCCTTACACCATGGCGCAAGGGTGCTTGTGTTGGTGCATGGCAGCCTATTGTGCGCTAGCGCAGGGGAAAAGGACGGGAATGTGCCATATCTCATAGATAGGATGCATTCCTGCCCTTTTCTTTTGACGCAGCGCAGCAAGATTCCTTGTTGCGTTGCCTTGCGCCAAAACCTCGTAAATGAGGCCCTCTGCCTGGGCCCTGCCTCACAGAATTCACGTAACCTGTCGTTTTTATAAGCACTTCGCCACACCCATTGAGCAGTTTACATCAGTGATGGCCAATGTAGGTCTAGCAAAGCTAGAAAAACTAGGATTATTAATCATTTACGGTGTTATCCTAAAAATCTGGCATGCATTAAGTTCTCATGGGCCTATGTTGTAAACCTTTAAATTACATTTCTCCTATCCTATTCATGGCTGTAGCAAGGGCATATTTGGGGCAGAATTTTATGGCAAGTGTGTACTTTACGACAGAATGTGTTTTTTATTTTATTTTGTATTTAAGACTCTACACAAAGGCACTGTAAAACATGGCTACATTGAGGACATAGAGTATCACATGTACACTGCAGAAAAACAAGACAGAAACACTAGGGGAGTGAAGCAGGTTAACTTGTGTGAAATTGGAATTTATTGCCCCACCGTGCACCACGGGAGTAGGGTTTGCTTTCTCCTCTTTTTTGCAGGTAAAGCAACGCCGGTCAACATTTTATATTTTATGTCAGTTCAATTAAATCTCTCCGTGTACCGCGGTTCTATAGCTTACATATTACCATTTTGCAACCAGTCTTTATGGCACCGGTGTCAAATAAATCACAGTGTCAGAAAACTTCAAAAGCCATCAAGTTTTATGTCTTCATTGATACAGCTGCATTTATTCTTTTATGTGAAATGTGGTAAATCAACGTTTCAAAAAAGTGTTTTAGCTCTGTCAGCATTCCGGAGCTGTGCAAGAACTCTTTCTTCCCTGTGAGAAAAATGATCGTCAGAGGCCAAACCGATATCTTGCTTGTGACACTTCGCCAATGTGTAAATAATGTGGGGGCATATTAGCAAGACCCACGTTAAAATTATCGCCGTTTTAGCGGCAGGAAACTGCCGCTAAAACGGCGATAATGGGCTTGATAATATGCGTTATAGAATTCAATAGAAGCCCAGGTTAGATATCCTGCACATCTAACCTGGGCTTCTATTGGAATTCTATAACGCATATTAGCAAGCCCATTATCGCCGTTTTAGCGGCAGTTTCCTGCAGCTAAAACGGCGATAATTCTAACGTGGGTCTTGCTAATATGCCCCGTGATCTTCTACGGTCACGCGGCAAAGCGTTTAATCGCCCCTCTTGTCATGACCAGTTCATGATATGTGACACCTCTGGATTTGCTTGAAACTGGTTCGAATTCATAATTCCCCCTCTTTTGATCTTGTACTTGGACCTGCTGAGCTTTGCCGATGCTTGTGGCGAAGCTGCCAGGTGTTTTGTCCTCTGAAAGATCCTCACAGCATGGATGCTTTATCTACTCATAGAAGTGTGCAGTGGGATAGAAGAAACATTGAATCAATCCTTTCAGTTATGGCAACCAGTGGCAAAAATAAAGTAAAAAACAACAAAAAAGTAAAGTGTTGCAAAGTTGTGTCTTATGAGCGTGGTCCCTACCAGCGGTGCCTCCACTGCCATGGTGGAGGAGCATCGCCCCCCTCTCCCCCCCGCCAGCATTCTCCCAAAAACTTGAAAAATAAAACGATATTAAAACTGATTTTAAACCCGTTTTATTATCGTTTTATGTTTCTTTAGTGAGCTAAGTCTTGGTGGCGGGCCTCGGGGGTGACAGGCACGGAGGGGGAGTGGTAGGTGCACTACCTTCATTGCGCATGATGGTTTGGCCGGCCGTCTTAGGCTGGCCAAACCGTCATGCGCAGTGTAGGTGTCTCCAACCTGAGCTGCGTTGCTGGGTTAGAGACTGCAGACACAGGCTCCCAGACTCCATGGGAGCGCAAATCGAGGGCACTCAGGCCAATCCAGACGCTGCTCTCATGCCATGAGAGCAGCGCTAGGATTGGCTGCTGGGGATTCTGGGAGCATTTCTGCAGAGGAGCAGGAGAGAGCGTGATGCGGCTGGCTGAAGGTAAAGTAAGTTCAGATTTTTTTTTTGTGTGTAGTCCGTTGTCGTTGTGCTGCCCCCATGGGCCCCTCCCCGCCCTGCCACCCCCCACACACCGCGCTGACACTAGCCGCCACTGGCCCCTACACTGCCAAAGCTGGGGTTAAGATTAACAAGAATTCTCTTTATTCTACCTCATGCCTCTTTCTTCCTGTACCCTACATTTCTTGTCTCTTTATCTCTCTCTTTTATCCCTGCTTTCTTCCTCTTAATGTTCCTATCTTTTCTCTGACTACCTTTTTCCCATTTCTGCCTTCTCATCTCTTGCTCTGGTTTACAATATAATAATCAAAAATAAGACTAATTCCCCAAAACTGAGAGTGGATACGCACCTCCTTAACAACCACCAGCACAAATTAATGACTGGTAACCCCACTAGTAGTACCTTCACGACTGCGGAGATTCTGCACATAAAAAGATATGCCTTTCCTATCTTTTTATGTGCAGAGCCTCCGCAGTAATAAAGATACTATTCATAAAGTACCTTTGTGAATAGCAAATAATCATGACTTACATAAATGTGTAAGTTTACCTTGTAAATCAGGCCCTATGAGTGTAAATTTACTACTAGTAAAATTAATAGTAGTAAAATTACACTTGTGGTTTGTGATTACCAAAAAGTAGTACTTTTGCCAGATCCACATATATCACCTTTGTGGATCTGGCCCGTAGTTTGTGAATACCAAAAAGTAGTAAAGTTACTACAGCAAGTGTAAACGTACACAATAAGTGTACGTTTACTTTTGTGAATCAGGCCCGACCATTTCTAACAACCCCGAGCACCTGTGTCCCTCAGTGCCATCCAACCTCCTAGGCTACAACCTATGTACGGTTCATGTGCCATTTCTGAGAACACCATACACCACCAATTCTCTATAGCATCTCCCAGCTCCATCAAGCTTTCAAGACTACAAGTCAAGCAAGTTTTCCATGCCATTTCAAGGGACCCATCCAGGTCCAAAAAACTACGGTGTCCCTCACTGCCAACCATCTTATTCGACATGAACCCATTCAAGGTCCCCATATTTTACAACATATGGTGGCGATAATGACTAAGAACAATTATAATAGTGAGAAGAATAACAAGAACAATACTCCAACTACTGATAGCACTACTGCCTCTACCACTATTACGACTAATAATAACAATCATATAACATTGATATTTGCAATGAGGATAACGCCTATAAGCATTGCAACAAATAATGACCATCAATGATACCAGAATGTTTACTATTTGTTTTAATATGTTACCATAGAATTCCTGTACTGTTCTTATTGATAAGTTCTTGGACTAATCCGTACTACAATGAAAAGCGTGATTTGAGGCAGCTCCTCCTTGTAACACATGATTAGATCTCATATTGTGTCAAGGAGCCATTTCCCTTTGGAAAATGTATTTTCATCAGCATAAAACATGCAGATTAGAATTATAAGAGCTTGCAAAGAGCAATGGAAGAGGATTACTGGTGTTTTGACCTTTCTGGTAGAAGTGTAGTAATGAAATTGAAATTATATAATAATTATCTTGATTTAGTGGTCATGTATTCGATTGGGAGAACATATAACCCTCTAAGATATAGGGTGTTTCCATCCCCCTTACCGGTATGCCGATTTATAAGAGCAGCAAAGTAAAAAAAGCATTAAGCATGGACAGCATGACATATTTGAAATATGCACTAAATATTTGTGAGCAAATTACCTCTGATAACGCAATCTCTTAAAAATCAAATTTGTTAATAACTGGCATACAAAAGTAATTGTTTTTCAAGTTTTAGATGTCACTTCAGGTGTTATCTCTCTCTTCAAAGCTGATTTTATCTCTATAAAGTCATTGAAATGCTACTAACTTCAATTTAAAAGTCAGAAATTTGGGAACATTTTAAGAAGCATACATGCTATCTGAATAATGGCTGTCATATTTACTTATTCTGCAACCTTTAGTTTGTGGTAGAGCTGCTGAAAAGTCATTAATACTTGAATTACAAAATAATGTTCGAATCTGGTAACAGTCCAATTAATTATGGGTAATCTGCATTACTCAAAGTCCTAGTGTGAGAAAGTCATCCTTTTTGGCCGGATCACCCCAATTTTCGACTGTTACTGGTAGGTACTGACTCTGATTGTGCACTGGGTTGTGCTAACCAGGACCTGGGCCACTGCTCTGATAAATATGGAAATGTACAGTTTTACAACTACATTTATAAGCAAAACACAAAATAAATATGGATAAATACAGATAAAATGGTCAAAAAAGAAATATGGATAAATACAGACGGAAATGTTAAAAAAATAAATACCATAAAACCGGGAGCCCTAGTTATAATTATAATTGGCAATGACGGACCCTTGTAAGTCCCTAATAATGCAAGGGGGATTAAACTACCTATAAATCCCTAGTATATATTATGGCAGGGAGGTTTAGAGGCCCAGCAGAGACATTAAAAAAGATGTTTTTTATGCCTGGTGAGGGAAAAACTGGTAATTTTGTCTTTTCCCCATTGTAGATAATCAGCTCAATAGGCTAACATTGAATGCTTTTTTTAAGTATAAATATTGCTAGGAAGGAGCTAGAAATGTCATAGAGGACTTGAAACATTGGTAATGATAAATCTAACAACTTCCCACTGTTGAACGTATCATAACTAATACAGAAAATAAGTTATAGAACTTTCTTTTCTGTGAGCCAAAAGCAGTCTTCTGGCACCCTCTCCTGATTGATCAGTCTTAACACGCTTAGCCAAGTTGCTTTGATGAGGTGATAAATGCTCTGTGCAGAGCAGAGGTTATCTGATGGGGGAGCTCTGTAGCTGCAATGAACAGGTCAGGACATGTGCTGGTTAAATCAAACTGGACTTCAAAGAGAGCAGGACAGTAAGGAATGCCAGCCAGGCCTACCCTGTCTTCCTGTACCCCCAGCCAGATAGCAGGTCCAGGAATGGAATTTGCAGAAGGTCTGGAGGGGGAGTGTTAATGGAAATGAGCTACACCAGTAGGTTACTTTAGCCAGGTTTTACACTGCTGGAGAGGAATCCTCCATCTTTAATTTTAATGTGCAGCGTTTTGTGGGATAAGAATATACCCACACTTCAGAGGAAGCTGTCATGCTTTTGCGTGGCACCCTGCACCCTATTGGCCAGAGGTGCCCCCATGCTTGTCGCCCCAGAACATTGAATAAATATGTGAGAGCTGTATAGCAAATTGGATTTGCTGCCTGAAACAAGAAGAAGAAGGACTGTCCTGCTGGGACCCTTGTCTGCACTCCAAAGGATTGCAATCTGAAGGACTGCTCCTGTTGCACGCTTGGAACCACAGCCCTGAGGACTTTGCCTTGCTTAAAATTGCCTTGCTTAAAAAAGGATTAAGGAGTGGACTCCCTGAAAGCAAAAGGTTAACAGAGGTTCCCTACACCATCACACTCAAGAAGTCCCCAGCCTGGAGTGCGTCTACTGGACTTTTTTTTAAAGATTTAGCCAGGTGCGTTGTGGGAATAGTAGTCCCAAACTTCCAAGCACCATCTCAGAGCTACTAGACCCTAGGATTTGAGTTTTGGACACTTTGAACCCTCAACGGGAACTTCAGGAAAAAGTTCCAGAAGTTTCTAACTTCTGAGTGGACTGGCTCGACGTCGAGAGTCAAGCCAACTACCGTCAACCGCGACCCGGCCTGGATTTCAGGTTCATCTCGCTAAAATGTCTAGAGCTCCAGACTTGCAGGATTTGAACAGGGCCTCATGGAGAAGCAATCTGATGATGTAACATCGAAATCAGCCTTCCGGAGCGGACCAAACAACGTCAAGAGAAATTCTCCAAAGTTTCTAAGTCCGAAGTTAACATTTGGACCAGGGCCTCCTGCTTAGTGTATCCGACCATGGCTTCATCGCGGTTGGCCTCAAATATTGACTTTGTCCCGGTCCAGCATGGCCAGATGTCCCAGGTTGTTGCTATATGTTTTTAAGCGCTAGAAAGTGTTAAGTCTTTAAAAATTCATATCTGTGGTTCCCTATATTGGATTTTTGTCGCTTTGGTGTCATTTAAAAGATAAAAATATTCTCTATATTTATAAATTGGTGTGGGGTTTTATTGTGTGTTGTGTCTTACTTATTTAATGTATTGGCGTTTTTAAATGCTTTACATACCTGTCTCCTGAGTTAAGTCTGTTTGCTCACAGCCAGCTAAGAAGGGCTTAGCCAGAAGCTAATGTATTGAGGCCTTGTCTGGACCTTATATTGCATTGGTGGCCTTAATGCTAGTGGTATGTGCATATTTACCCCTACTAATATTCCACCTTCAAACACCTGGTCTTCCTTGTCAGTCTTTTCTTTGTGAGGAGACTCCAGATATCACAACTGCCTGCTTGCTCATGGAAACTTCTTGACCACCCTGGAGTTAGCACTTAATGTGAGCCAGTGGTTCCAGGTGAAGCCCACCAACACTCAGTTTTGGACACCATCAGTTATTTTTCAAAATCTGGTTTTGACTCAGATCTAGAGAGAGAAAGACATACACTGGGGAAAGATGGAGGAAGAGAAATATGGAAAAACAGTGAATAAAGGAGAAAGTAGGGATGAAAAACAACTTACAGGAGTAAGATAAAGGACAAGGAGTGTGTAGAGTTGATTGATAGAGGAATAGTGGGAAATCAAGATTACAAAACTTTGGAATTCTGCAGCCCCAATGTTCGGTTGCACAGACTGTGGACTTCTGAGTTGAGCTTCAGCCCCCTTTACTTATTCTTATACAAATAAAACACTGCCTAGAGTGTACTTCCCAAAACAACTCTTTTCTTTCTTTCTCATATATTTGTTTTACCTCTACACCATCTCAAATACACAGAAAACTTGATTGACAGGAAGGAAGGTAGTAGGACTGAGGAGAGGAAGACTGGGCTTAGAGTGAGAAAGATTATTTAATACCAATTTGCCAACTTCCACATCACAGTCCTTGCACTGTGAAGATGGAGCAAGCATGTGCTAATTCATTTTTAACCCAATCTGAGAGTACAGAGTACAGTAATATCAAAGGAACTCATATGAAATTGACTATGAAAGAAAATATGTTAATTTTTGTTGCATATTATTACCATAGTACAATAAACTTTTCTCACCTGGAAGGGTACTGTCCCTTAAACATACAGTCTTAATGGACGTCCAAATAATAATGGTGAATGAAAGTGTGTGAAGAAGCCTATGTCCCTGTGCTACAAAGTTTGCTCAATTGTCTCCCTCAAATTGTGACCCATGAACCCATGCGCTGAGGAAAAAGTGTGTGTATTTCCATTGGCACCTACAAGAGACATGTAGAGTGTGTAGCATCTACCATAGAAGACAGTCACAGGGTCGGAAGAATGATCTCCTGAATGGGGAGAGGTGGTATCCACCCTTGCGCAAAGTCTTAAGGGAGGTGTCAGAAGTGAGCAATACGGCAATTTCCTGCCTAATGTAAGTGAAATCAGAAAGCCAAATTTGGTTGCAAACAAAGGCTCAAAATTAGTTCTTTCCAACTCTGTAAAACAAAGGAAAAGTCCTAAGAGATTAAAGGAAAATGCATGCCGGACCAACAGTTAACTAATGATAAAGATCCACCTCATTCATGGTGTCTGATGTTTCCTCACAAAATGTGATATAATCAAGTCGTGCTTCAAAGTAGACGGTGAAAGGCCTTTACAAACTCTCTCCAGGTTATAGCTGTTTACAATGTCTACAACCCGGGGCTGTATTACAGTAAGTGTTCTGGGGGCGCAACGGGCGTTTGTGCCCGCTTTGCGCACCCCTGGGGCACTTTGGGATCACAGAATGGGGCGCAGACGCTTGTGCATCCCCTTCAGTAATACTGATAGCGCTGGCGCACTTAAAGCGCCAGCGCTACTTCCAGGGGGCGTACCCTCGTTTTTGCGTGGAGGCGTGCCCTAAGCAAATGAGGGAATTCCTTTGCCTCTGTGTCCACACCTTATTACTGACGCTGGCGCAGAGGCAAAGAAGCTCTCAGGGGGCGCACTCACAGTATGCCACTTTAAAGGTGGTGCACTGTGAGTGCGCCCCCTGAGAGCAGCCCTGTGGAGGGGAAAGCATCCCCTGCGGACAGGTGCAGTCACTGACTGCACCCGCCTGCAAGGGAATCTCTAATCCCCTGAAAAAGTGCAGGCGGGTGCCTCCTGCACTGTGAAAACACAGAGAGGCTGCAAGCAGCTGCTCCGTGTTTTCATATGAATGTGCTGCTCTGAGGGCAGCGCATTCACCTAAATAGGGCGCACTTTCATTGTTTCCACAATGGAAATGGCGCACCTTTTAATAGGTGCGCCCGGCGCAAACAATGAAAATGCATAATACGGCCCCAGGAGTCTGCTAGTCACATTGAAGGCTAGATAGGGATTTATACTGTGGGGAATATTTTGGATTAATTCATAGGTGAGAAGTACAGGGTAAACCTTGAAATCCTTCTAGAAGTACTTTAAACAGAGAGAATGTTTTAGATGCAGCCGGTGTGTTTTCGACAGACAGAGAGTACATAGAATGACGGCCAGTTTCCTGTTACGTTATTTTTGAGATTTTTCATTTTTACTTTGTCCATCATGGGCATACGGTAAACAAGAACCTGCTTGAGAGCATATTTGATCGTGGTTTTGTTTATTTGCATGGACAAACTTGAAAATGACACAACAGACCTTAAAGGGGATCTAGGCTCAAATCAGGAACAAGTGTTGTCCCTTCAAAGTTGGGGTGATGTGATCAAATATGCTTTAGTTGGATGTGAAAGTGTGGTATGTAGGACAGTCTTTAGTGTATTTGTGTGATTTTTGATAGGCCTTCTTGTAAGGCATTTCCATCATTAATTTCTGGTAGACTGAGGACGTGGACTGAAAATATTTAATGGGAGGAACAGCTTGATTTTGCAAATTTCAACCAAGCTGCTTGAGGTCGTTCAAGGTGTAATTTGAGCCAATGTAAATGCCCAGGGAATCGAAATTGTTCGAAAGGTAAGGTATGAAGCCCTACCCTATCAGACCATTGATCTTGAATTATTGATGGAGTGTACCACTGTAAATGAGGTTAAGTCAGCCTTGGTTAGTGTCCAGGCATGACCTGAGCTTATATATGAGCATCATATAAGGCATGATATGAGCTTGAAATCTTGGGAAATGTGGATTGCCTTGGATAGACAGGAGGAAAAGAGCAACAATCACCACTATGTTTATGCTAAGGCTGTGTGTAGAGCTGCTTATACGCGTGTAGTGTGAATTGTGCGAGGAAAATTGTAGACAAATGTGCATTTGTTTTACATGAGCATTGTAAGTAATTGGAGTATTAACTGAGGGGAGAGAAGGCCAACCTCAAATAATAATCACAATCTTTGTCAGAGTGAACCACTCAAATCACTAAATGAATCTGTGCATTACTCTCTGGTAGCCTGGTAGAAGCAATCAAGCTTAACTTAGAGGCAATGTGTAAAGTATTTATGCAGTATATAAATAGCAATAAAGTGAAAACGCAACACAAGAAAAAATCCCAAACCAGTTTGAAAAATAAAGTACATTTGAATAAATAAAGTAACACCAAAATGACAAAAAGGTAATAAGGAGAAGCAGATGCATGAATTATGGATTTAAAATAGCGTCAAAAAGCACAAATACCAACCGCCGTTATCTGATCGCACTAGACCGCGTCAAAGACAAAAGTTTAGGCTGACCGTAATAGAGCGCAGGTTAGATACAAGAACCAGGTTCATCCCGGTGGACATTTTACCTTCTGACCTGGAAACATTTATGGAGAGAAAAAGCAGTCGTTGACAAGTCTGCAAGGTGGATCCAAAGTGGGCTCAATAATGTTGGGTCCTTGAAGAGCAGGTCCTGACGTTATTGTTTGCAGCTTCTACAGTGACCCCTGTCTCCATCTGTTCTCCGGGTACAAAGCTCTTGCAGTTTGAGGACAGGAGGACTACAATCTAACACCAGCCAAGGGTCCACAACCTGGCGGGAACCACTTAGGGGTTAGGACTCATTCCAACAGAGGCAAGCAGCAGGGTCCAATACTGGTCAGTTGGGAAGTAGCAGGGTAAGTGTTAGACCTGGCATCATTGGCGCGGGTCTCCCTTCCTCTTTTCGCTTGTGACCTTTTATGTTGGCTGGATTTAGATGCTCTGGGCACTGTGCCACTGCCAATCAGTGACACAGCGTGAATGCTCCCTGTGTAAAGATAACTGTATGAATTGGTGTTAGAACTGGGGGTCTCTAGTTGGCAATGGTATGCACCTTTGTACAAATAGGGACCCTTGCTTCTAAGTCAGGGAAAGGGGATTACACACCTGGATAACCCCTGCTCACCCCCTTGGTCGCTTGGCACGAGCAGGCAGGCTTATCTAAGATGCAGTGTGTTAAGCATTTGTGAACACATACAGTAATACAGTGAAAACACTACAGATGGACACCACACATGTTTTATAAAAATAAGTATTCTTTATATAGATTTGTCACAAGACCACAAACGACAAAAATCCACAATACTGTAATCAATAATACTTCAAGATGGTAGAAATGGTTTAAAAATAGGTTCTTCACTTAAAAGCAGTCTTTAGCAACAAATAACCCCAACTGGAGTTATCACGACGTCGAGGTCAAAGAAATCCCAAAGTACGACGCCGACCGCGAGGTGCGCGGCGTCGGGCCCGGAGTCAAAACAGACCCACAAAGAACAGTACCTTGGACAAGCGAAAACAAAGACAGCTCACGGCGTCGGGGAGGTGCGGCGTCGTTGGCGCGTTGCGGCGTCGGTTCCTTGCTTCGGAGGAGAGGATGCGTCGGGACCTGGATGCTTGCGCAGGCAGGGGAGGCGTCGGTTCCGGACCGGAGAGGAGGTGACGTCACGATGGCGCCGAGGCCACGGTTCCGTACGATGTCACGATGTCGATAGATTCTTGACCACCCACGTCGACGATCGGCTCCGTGATGATGTCAGCTTCGGAGTCAATGCGGCACAGCAGCAGGTGTCGGGCCAGTGTCGTAAGTCGGAGCAGCGCTCACGGCTATAGCAGGCTTACGATGTCGCTCGCTGGAGTCGAGGTGGCACGGCGGTCGGCGTCGAGTCTTCGTTGCAAGTCGGAGCAGCGCTCACGGCTTTGATGCAGGAGACGGCGTCGCTCGCCGCCGTCGGTGTTGCAAATTCCTTCTGTAGCACCAGAACAGCAAGTTCCAGATGCAGGCAAACAGAAGGGGGTGAAGTCTGGTATCCCTGAGACTTCGGTCAGGAGGCAAGCTCAAATCAAGCCCTTGGAGTAATATTCTGCAAGATGATGAAAGTTCTTTAAAAGTTCCTTCTCCTTTCCTTGGCAATGAAGAAACCACTGCAGGCCAACCCAGCAAACAGCACACTTGGCAGAGGGGCAGTCCAACTCCTGCAGCATCCTTGGTTCTTCTCCTTGGCAAAAGGGTCGTCTTGTTGTTCCAGAAGTGATCTAAAGTTCTTGGGTCTGGGTCCCAATATTTTATACTACTTTTCTCTTTGTTCTCTGAAGGCAGAGAGGCCTTTGCCTAGTCAAAACCAGTTCTGGTCAGTCTTGGAGCACTTTGTTGACAAGACTCCTTCTTTCCTTTCACAGTGTAGGCCAGGGACATCAGACACACCACAGGAGGTGGAGCCAGCATTGTGGAGGGAAGGCACAGCCCTATTCAGGTCCTAGGTGCAACTCCTCCCTCCTATCTGCATGCAGATCTCTCTATTCAGCCCTGTGCTGACTCACCCTGTCTCCTGGCAGCCCCCAGCCCCTGTCACTCAAACTCCAGACAAGGAATACACAACCTAGCAGAGGCAGGCTTGGATAGTTAGGCAAGAAAATACCCACTTTCTAAAAGTGGTATTTTCAAACACAGAATGTTAAAACCAACTTCATTAAAAGATGTCTTTTATCATTCTGAGTTCAGGCATACTAAACTCGAATTTCTACCTGGTTCCCTGAGTCAGTTAGGATTATAAGATGTAATAATCTAACTGCCCATTCTGGCCTATGGGGAACAGGGAGCCTTGCAATAGTGAAAAACGAAAATGGCTGTAATTCACTATTAGGACATGCCACACACATCAGGGCAGGTCCTACCTTTTACCTACAATCCACCCTGCCCTAGGGCCTACCTTAGGGGTCACTAATATGCAGAAAAAGGGAAGGTTTAGGGACTGGTAAGTGGGTGCACTTGCCAAGTCGAAATGGCAGTCAGACTGCACACAGGCTCTGCAATGGCAGGCCTGAGACACACTTTACAAGCTGCTTCTGTGGGTGGCACAACCAGTGCTGCAAGCCCACCAGCAGCATTTGATTTACAAGCCCTGGGCATACCTGGTGCACTATACTAGGGTCTGACAAGTAAATCAAATGATCCAATCATGGAGTCACTAATCAATGCATCAATTTACCATAGGGAGCACTTGCACTGTGGCACTGAATAGCAGTGGCACAGTGCCCAAAGCATCTAAAACCAGCAAACAGATCAAAAACAGAGGAGGCAATCAGAAAAAAATGGAAGGGAGACTCACGCCAATGATACCAGGTCTAACACGTGTCCCCTCCAGCTGAAATGTGGGGAGAACTACCCTTCCCCTAGGGAGACCTCTTCACTAAGGCGGAAAAATCTGGACAGACCATCAGCATTGGCGTGTTCTGTACCAGGGCGGTGTTCCACCGTGAAGTCCATACCCTGTAGGGAAATGAACCACCTCAACAACTTTAGGTTCTCACCCCTCATCTGCATCAGCCATCTGAGGGGCCTGTGGTCGGTCTGAACCAGGCAGTGAGTCCCAAACAAGTATGGTCTCAACATCTTCAGTGCCCAGACCACAGCAAATGCCTCACGCTCAATTGCACTCCACCTCTGTTCCCGTGGAAGTAACCTCCTACTGATGAAGGCTACAGGTTGGTCTAGGCCCTCCTCATTAATCTGTGATAGAACAGCCCCCACACCATGCTCTGAAGCGTCTGTTTGCACAATAGTCTCTTTTGAGAAGTTGGGTGCCTGAAGCACGGGTGCTGTGCACATGGCAGTCTTCAGGGCGTCAAAAGCCTTCTGACAGGTGTCAGTCCAGTTCACTTTCTTGGGCTCCTTCCTGGAAGTCAGCTCAGTCAAGGGTGCAACAATGTTGCCATACCCCTTGACAAACCTCCTGTAGTACCCCGTGAGTCCTAAAAAGGCTCTCACCTGTGTCTGAGTCTTTGGGGGTTCCCATGCCAGGATGGTATCAATCTTGGGCTGTAGGGGCGCCACCTGGCCGCTTCCTACCTGGTGCCCCAAGTACACCACCGAACCCTGCCCAATCTGGCACTTACTTGCCTTGATTGTGAGGCCTGCCTTCCGCAGCGCCATCAACACTTCCCACAGGTGGCGCAGATGTTCTTCCCAAGTGGAACTAAACACCGCAATGTCATCCAGGTAGGCGGCACTGAAATCTTCCAGTCCGTCCAACACCTGGTTGACCAACCTCTGAAAGGTGGCAGGGGCATTCTTCATCCCAAAGGGCATAACCCGGAATTGGTAGTGCCCATCTGGTGTGGAGAATGCTGACCTCTCCTTGGCCCCATCAGTTAAGGCAATCTGCCAGTACCCAGACGTCAAATCAAACGTGCTGAGGTACCGGGCAGCTCCCAACCGATCAATGAGCTAATCAGCTCTGGGGATGGGGTGCGCGTCAGTCCTGGTGACTGAATTGAGTCCTCAGTAGTCCACACAGAACCGGAGTTCGTGTGTGGCACCAGGCGCGGCAGCCTTTGGGACCAAAACCACTGGGCTGGCCCAGGGACTGTTAGAGGACTCAATCACCCCTAAGGCAAACATCTTGGAGACCTCCTCCTTAATGTAAGCTCTGACCCTGTCAGTCACTCTGTAAGCCTTGTGCTTCACAGGAGGACTGTCCCCAATGTCCACATCATGGACGCACCACTCAGTGACACTAGGAACCAGGGAGAACAAATCAGGGAATTGCCCCAGCAGTTGGCGACAATCTTGCTGCTGTTCAGGGGTCAGTGTGGCAGAGAGGCCAACACCATCCACTGACCCATCTTGCCCCGCTGCAGACAGGAGGTCAGGAAGAGGCTCAGTCTCCTCCTCCATTCCATCATCTGTCGCTAGGAGCATGCCCACTTCGGACCTTTCTAAGTGGGGCTTCAGGCGGTTAACATGCAGGACCCGCAAAGGGTTCCTGGGAGACCGCAAGTTCACCAGATAGGTGACATCACTCTTGCGCTCCACCACCTCAAATGGACCGGTCCACCTGTCCTGGAGCGCACAGGGCTCCACAGGGGCCATGACCCAAACTTTCTGTCCAGGCTGAATCAGAGTGGCATTCTGATCGTACCACCGCTTCATCTCTTCCTGGCTGGCTTCCAGGTTCGCCTGAGCAAGTTCTCTGAAACGCCGAGTCTGGTTCCTGAAGGCCAGCATGTAGCTATATACATCCTGGGGAGGTTTCCTGGGAGATTGCTCCCAGCCTTCCTTGACCAGACTCAAAGGTCCTCTTACCGGGTGACCATACAGCAGCTCAAAGTGGCTAAACCCTAAGGACTTCTGAGGTACCTCACGGTAAGCAAACAACAGGCATGGCAAGAGGACGTCCCACTTACGCCTCATAGGTTCCTCAAGACCCATAATCATGCCCTTGAGGGTCCGGTTGAATCTCTCAACCAGCCCATTACCTTGGGGGTGGTAAGGAGTGGTGAACTTATAGGTAACACCACACTCCTTCCACAGGGACTTCATATAGTTAGATATGAAGTTGGTACCACGGTCTGACACCACCTCTCGGGGAACCCCACACGGGAAAAACCCCCATCAGTGCACGTCCCACCACGGGGGCCGTCACTGTCCTGAGAGGGATGGCTTCCGGGTACCGGGTAGCATGGTCCACCAAGACCAGGATAAACCTGTTGCCCATGGCTTTCTTGGGGTCCAGTGGCCCCACAATGTCAATGCCCACCCGTTCAAAGGGGTACTGACTACAGGGAAAGGTTGGAGAGGAGCCTTGTGCTTCCTTCCACTTTTCCCACTTGCCTGGCAAGTTTGGCAGGTCCTACAATGAGTATCTGAACTCTTGCGCATCTGGGGCCAATGAAAATGGGAAACAAGCCTTTCAAAGGTCTTGTTCTGCCCCAGATGTCCAGCTAAAGGAACGTCATGAGCCAAACCCAGTAGGAAGGCTCTGAAGCGCTGGGGTACCACCAGCACACGGGCTGACCCAGGCTCAGCAACCTTAGGCTCGCTATACAGGAGGTCGTTCTCCCAGTAGATCCAATGTGATCCAGACTGATCACCTGCTGCCTGGTTTGTGGCCTGTTGCCTCAAACCCTCAAGAGAAGGGCACTTCCTTTGCTCCTCACAAAATTCCTCCCTGGAGGGACCTCCTTCTTGCTGCCAATGGGTCAGCTCAGGCAGGTCTCCCAGTTCAGCAACTTGTTCCCCTGTAGGTTCCAGGGCATCCCCCTCAAGGTCTGCCTCCTCCTGGACCGTGGGAACTATGGGGGCTGGTTTCCGCACCCCCTACCTCTTCTCTTTAAGGCAGGGGTCTGGGCCATATTTTCAGGCTCCAGAACCTCTTGATCACCCTTACTGGCCGCCATGGACCGAGTGGTTACACACGCCCACTCAGGCAGACCCAACATCTCTAAATGAGACCTTCTCTCCACCTTAGCCCAAGGGGAGTCCTCTAAATCATTGCCCAACAGACAATCAACCGGCATGGCTGGCCTCACAGCAACTTGGAGAGTACCTGAGACCCCCCACTCAAAGGGAACTTGAGCCACCTCACACTGGCTCTGTGAGTTGTCTGCAGCAACAACAGGGAAGAATGCATGGGGGACAACCTGCTCTTTGGACACCAACCGACAACTGACAGCTGTCACACTTGCACCGGTGTCTCTTAGAGCTTCCACCCCATGGCCATTGATGGTCACCCTCTGCCTGTACTTTTTAGTGTTATCAGGCAGCTGAGTTTTAGGGACCATCTCAAAGTCTCCTAATGAGACAAGGGACATCTCTGCGGGATCCCACCCACCTTGGGCACCCATCTCCTCTCCCCCCAGGGCTACACTGGCAATCTGACAGGGTGGTGCACGGGGTGGTGCTTTGGGATCTCTCATGGGACATTGAGGATCATACCAACGGTGGCCCAATTGACCCCACGTAAAACATTTACAGGGGCCCCTCTGAACAGGTTTACCTGTCGGGGCCTCTTGCTTCTTCTCAGGGGAGGCTGGGAACCCTTCCCTTGGTTCCCTTAGGGATTACTTTGGGGCCCTTTCTGGAACTCCCTCTGTTTACCCTTGTCCCCCCACTCTTCTGCTGGGGACCCTGCCCACCTTTGGTGGAATCTCCCACATGACCCTTGTGGACCCTGGTACTGACCCAGCGGTCCGCCTCCTCAGCAAGCTTCCTAGGGTTAGTTAGCTTGCTATCAATAAGGTGCTGGCGTAGCTCTGGAAAAGAATTAGCAGACAAGTGCTCCCATGCAAACAAATCATAGAGCGCTTCAAAAGTATCCACTTTGCTACCCTTCACCCAACCATCCATGGCTCTGCAAAAGAAAGATACATATTCTACCCAAGTGGTTCCCTCCAGCTTCTTGCAACTCCTAAACCTCTGTCTATAGAGTTCTGGGATCAAACCATACCTTGTCATCAGGGCTTCCTTCATATGGGCATAAGACATCCTATTCTCACTGGGTAGGTCTAACAAAGTATCCCTCCCCTCACTCACAAAGCGGCCCCACAACCCAGCTCCCCAATCCTTCTCAGGGACCCGGTGGGCCAACATTGCTATTTCATAGGCTGCAAACCACTGCCCAATATCTTCATGCTTATGGAAATCTTTGATGACATCCTTGGGAATATATACCCTGCCTTCTGAAGGCACAGATGGTGCGCTGCCACCAGAGGGATTGAGTTCTAAGCCCTGTGCTATGATCTCTAACTCCCTCAACATTCTCTCATGTTCTAATCTCATTCTCTCTCTCTCCAAGGCTAACTTGTTAATTTCAAACTCCAGCTTCTTATTCTCTAGGTCCTTTTGACCCTCCATTTTGAGCCTAGCCATCTCCAGCTTGTGTGCCCTATTTCTCTCCCTATCTCCAGCTCTCCTGGGGACAGGTCTTTGGAAGAAACACTGCTGCCTGGCGGGGTAGGTACTTTCTCCCCCCTTGGGCCCAGGGGCCCATCTAGCTGCCCTTCCACCTCCTCCACAGGGTGCTCCACATTTTCAGATGCATTTCTTGCTTCCACCCAGGCCCTCAGCGCCTTGTGGAACTCATCCTTTTTAGTGAGGCCTGGAATAGCAACTTTAAATTTTCTACAGAAGGCTTTCAGCTGTTTGGCATTATAGGTATCCAACCTCTCTTCCTCAAACTCTGGATCCATAGAGGCAAAAGATGCTGGTGGACTCATGGCAATAAGAATTGGCAGTTCTCAGAAAAATAACAGTCCAAGGAAATAAAATTCTATCAAAAAGTATGTGGTCGCATTTGGTCTGCACTCACTAGTAGTGTACACCAATCACTGTATATGAGTCACAAATGCAGGTCCAAATCCTCACCGCTGACCACCAATGTTAGAACTGGGGGCCTCTAGTTGGCAATGGTATGCACCTTTGTCCAAATAGGGACCCTTGCTTCTAAGTCAGGGAAAGGGGATTACACACCTGGATAACCCCTGCTCACCCCCTTGGTAGCTTGGCACGAGCAGGCAGGCTTATCTAAGAGGCAGTGTGTTAAGCATTTGTGAACACATACAGTAATACAGTGAAAACACTACAGATGGACACCACACAGGTTTTATAAAAATAAGTATTCTTTATATAGATTTGTCACAAGACCACAAACGACAAAAATCCACAATACTGTAATCAATAATACTTCAAGATGGTAGAAATGGTTTAAAAATAGGTTCTTCACTTAAAAGCAGTCTTTAGCAACAAATAACCCCAACTGGAGTTATCACGACGTCGAGGTCAAAGAAATCCCAAAGTACGGCGCCGACCGCAAGGTGCGCGGGGTCGGGCCCGGAGTCAAAACAGACCCACAAAGAACAGTACCTTGGACAAGGGAAAACAAAGACAGCTCACGGCGTCGGGGAGGTGTGGCATCGTTGGCGCGTTGCAGCGTCGGTTCCTTGCTTCAGAGGAGAGGATGCGTCGGGACCTGGATGCTTGCGCAGGCAGGGGAGGCGCCAGTTCCGGACCGGAGAGGAGGTGACATCACGATGGCGCCGAGGCCATGGTTCCGTACAATGTCACGATGTCGATAGATTCTTGACCACCCACGTCGACGATCGGCTCCGCGATGATGTCAGCTTCGGAGTCGATGCGGCAGAGCAGCAGGTGTCGGGCCAGCGTCGTAAGTCGGAGCAGCGCTCACGGCTATAGCAGGCTTACGATGTCGCTCGCTGGCGTCGAGGTGGCACGGCGGTCGGCGTCGAGTCTTCGTTGCAAGTCGGAGCAGCGCTCACGGCTTCGATGCAGGAGACGGCGTCGCTCGCCGGCGTCGGTGTTGCAAATTCCTTCTGTAGCACCAGAACAGCAAGTTCCAGATGCAGGCAAACAGAAGGGGGTGAAGTCTGGTATCCCTGAGACTTCGGTCAGGAGGCAAGCTCAAATCAAGCCCTTGGAGTAATATTCTGCAAGATGATGAAAGTTCTTTAAAAGTTCCTTCTCCTTTCCTTGGCAATTAAGAAACCACTGCAGGCCAACCCAGCAAACAGCACACTTGGCAGAGGGGCAGTCCAACTCCTGCAGCTTCCTTGGTTCTTCTCCTTGGCAAAAGGGTTGTCTTGTTGTTCCAGAAGTGATCTAAAGTTCTTGGGTCTGGGTCCCAATATTTATACTACTTTTCTCTTTGTTCTCTGAAGGCAGAGAGGCCTTTGCCTAGTCAAAACCAGTTCTGGTCAGTCTTGGAGCACTTTGTTGACAAGACTCCTTCTTTCCTTTCACAGTGTAGGCCATGGACATCAGACACACCACAGGAGGTGGAGCCAGCATTGTGGAGGGAAGGCACAGCCCTATTCAGGTCCCAGGTGCAACTCCTCCCTCCTATCTGCATGCAGATCTCTCTATTCAGCCCTGTGCTGACTCACCCTGTCTCCTGGCAGCCCACAGCCCCTGTCACTCAAACTCCAGACAAGGAATACACAACCTAGCAGAGGCAGGCTTGGATAGTTAGGCAAGAAAATACCCACTTTCTAAAAGTGGTATTTTCAAACACAGAATGTTAAAACCAACTTCACTAAAAGATGTCTTTTATCATTCTGAGTTCAGGCATACTAAACTCGAATTTCTACCTGGTTCCCTGAGTCAGTTAGGATTATAAGATGTAATAATCTAACTGCCCATTTTGGCCTATGGGGAACAGGGAGCCTTGCAATAGTGAAAAACGAAAATGGCTGTAATTCACTATTAGGACATGCCACACACATCAGGGCAGGTCCTACCTTTTACCTACAATGCACCCTGCCCTAGGGCCTACCTTAGGGGTGACTAATATGCAGAAAAAGGGAAGGTTTAGGGACTGGTAAGTGGGTGCACTTGCCAAGTCGACATGGCAGTCAGACTGCACACAAGCTCTGCAATGGCAGGCCTGAGACACACTTTACAAGCTGCTTCTGTGGGTGGCACAACCAGTGCTGCAAGCCCACCAGCAGCATTTGATTTACAAGCCCTGGGCACACCTGGTGCACTATACTAGGGTCTGACAAGTAAATCAAATGATCCAATCATGGAGTCACTAATCAATGCATCAATTTACCTTAGGGAGCACTTGCACTGTGGCACTGAATAGCAGTGGCACAGTGCCCAAAGCATCTAAAACCAGCAAACAGATCAAAAACAGAGGAGGCAATCAGAAAAAAATGGAAGGGAGACTCACGCCAATGATACCAGGTCTAACAATTGGGATAATCATAATTGGCTCGTTTGGTTTACCTGTCAGTCCCTAGTATCAGTGCACTGTGTGTGCCCAGGGCTGGTAGACCAAATACTGCTGGTGGGCTGGCAGCGCTGATTTGCGCTACCCACCGAAGCAGCTTTTAAAATATGTCTGTGTAGCATGTTCTAATAGCGAGTTACCCTCCATTTCACTGTTTACTATTGCGAGGCCACCCGTTCTCATAGGCCAGAATGTGCAGGCTGAGTATTACATGCCTTAGTCCTACCTGCCCCCAGGAACCTGATAGGAAAGTCGAATTTGATATGTTTAAGCTCAGAACATTGAGATGCATCTTTTAGTAAGGATTATTAGCGTAGCCCGTGTTCGAAAATGCCTCTACTAGAAACGCAGTATTTTCTGGCCTGAAGCTTTCCTGTAGGCTTTTGCTAGCGTGTGTATTGGCCGTCTGGTTTTGGAGCAGCAGGGCCAGCTGGGTCAGACCTGGCTGGAGAGAGAGATCGGCATTTAGAGTATGGGGAGGGGTGACTCTTTGATCCGAGCAGGGCTGTGCCTGGCAAGGTGAATGATGGCTCCATCTCCCACTGGGTGTCTGATAGCAAACCCCCAGATTCTTAAAGGGCAGGATGTCGCCTCGTAAACCAAGTGCTCCCCGACCCCACCGAACTGGTTCTGGCTGGATGCAGTGATTTGTGACTGCAGAGAACAAAGACTTTTTAGGTATAAAACGCTGCGCTGAAACCTGTTTCAAGGGTGTTCCTTCTGGATGTCAAGACGAAACTCTGTCCGAGCGGACAGAGGACAGGACTTTGAAACTTTCACCAAGCTTGCTGAAGAAACTACCCAAGGGCCTGAATTGAGAGCGCCTCCTGCTGAAGTCTCAGGGATATTAGACTTCACCCCGTCAGCCGCCCGAATTCCTTTGCTAGGAATTCTACTTGCAGGTGAGGCCTCCGTCGAGTAATCCGGAACCTCTAGTCCTACTGTGAGGAACGCAGACTGGTAACCCTTGTGAACTCTGCGTGTGGGCCGCTGCAGCTAAGAGAGAGCTGCCGCCGCTGAGTGTCCGCCTTATTTTGAACCTTCAGAACCTTCGCTGAAGCTGTGTGGGCCGCCGCAGCTAAGAGAGAGCTGCCGCCGCTGAGTGCCCGCCTTATTTTGAATCCTCAGAACCTTCGCTGAAACCCTGTGGGCCGCCGCAGCTAAGAGAGCTGCTGCCGCTGGATGCCCGCACTTGTGTTAGTTGTGCCACATCGTGGTTTGTCCTTTGAGCCGCCGCAGCTAACAGAGAGCTGCCGCCGCTGAGTGCTCGCACCCTTGCTAACTTTGCATCATCGTGATTTGTCCTGTGAGCCGCCGCAGCTAAGAGAGAGCTGCCGCCGCTGAGTGCTCGCACCCTTGCTAACTTTGCATCATCATGATTTGTCCTGTGAGCCGCCGCAGCTAAGAGAGAGTTGCCGCCGCTGAGTGCTCGCACCCTTGCTAACTTTGCATCATCGTGATTTGTCCTGTGAGCCGCCGCAGCTAAGAGAGAGCTGCTGCCGCGGAGTGCTCGCACCTTTGCTAACTTTGCATCATTGGGATTTGTCCTGTGGGCCGCCGCAGCTAAGAGAGAGCTGCTGCCGCTGAGTGCCCGCGTCTTTGTCAACCATGCACCATCGTGAATCGTCCCGTGGGCCGCCGCAGCTAGGAGAGCGCTGCTGCCGCCGTGAGCTGCACGACGAGAGTCATCGCCACCACCAGCCCGGGCCGCCGCGTGCTGCTGCCGCTGGGAGCCCGCCTGTCCCCGAGTGCCCGAGTCATTGTGAGTGCACTTGCGGACCACTGCCATCGAGAACTGTGGTCGCTGGGAGTCCGCCTGTCACCGTCTCCGCTTCTTCGAGAAGGTACGTGCTGTGTCCCCGTCCAACGGCAGGTATCTGGTGCGCAACGGGTCGCGTAGACCCAGGCCTTGAACTCAGTCAGTGCCACGTTCTGGTGAACACGTTATTGCCCTTTTAAGTCCCTACTGACTTACGTACATTGTAACTGGTTAAAACGCTTTTGAGAGTCTCGTACTAAACCTTAGATAAAGATACTATTTTTTCTATACCTACTTGAGTTGTGTCCTTTTGTGGTGTCGTTACTGCCTTATTGTGCATGGTCATAAATGCTTCACACACTGCCTCTGAGATAGGCCTAACTGCTCGTGCTACGTTACCACAGGGTTGAGCAGGGGTTATCAAAGGGGGTAGCCCACTTGCCCTGACTTAGGAAGAAAAGTCCCTATTTGGATATTGGCGCCAGCCATGGCCAACTAGAGACCCCATTTCTAACATTGGCGGTCAGCGGTGAGGATCAGGACTTGCATTTATGATCCACGTACAATAACTGGTAGACACCACTAGTGAGTACAGACCAAAGCGCACACACGCGCGGATTCTTTTTTTTTCTCTCCGAATTTTTTTAGTTGGTTGTTTTAGTATTGAATTGTTGATCGCAGCCATGAGTACTGCTAATATGGGAAGGCCAACATCCAATGCTTTGGAGGATCTCGCCTTTGAGGAAGAAAGATTAGATACCTATACTGCCAAACAGCTGAAGTCATTTTTTAGGCAATTTGCAGTCCCCGTGATAGGTCTCTCTAGGAAGGAGGAGTACCACAAGGCGCTACAGGCCTGGTGGGAAGCGAGAGAGTCTGCTGGGAATGAGGAAGAGAATGCTGGAGGGCAGCAGGATGATGCAGTAGAGGGGGGGGGAGATAGAACACCCTTCAATCCAGGTACTCGTGTATCCCAAAGGAGCCTGACCCCAAAGGACAGGGAGAGAGATAGGAGGCATAGTTTGGAGATGGCTAAATTGGAAGGTCAGAAGGACCTTGAGAGTAAGAAGTTAGACATTGAGAAGAATCGATTGTCCTTTGAACTTGAGAAAATGAGAATGGAACATGAGAGAATGTTGAGGGAGATAGAGATCAGGGCGCGGAGTGTCCCGGTCTCACCCTCTGGTGGCAGCATACCTTTAGTAACTCCTGAGAGTAGAGTTTATATTCCTAAGGATGTCATTAAGGATTTTCACAAGAGTGAGGATATTGGGCAATGATTTGCCGCATATGAGATAGCAACGGTGTCCCACCGGGTCCCTGAGCAGGATTGGGGAGCGGGATTGTGGGGGCGCTTTGTGTGTGATGGTAGGGATACCCTGTTGGACCTGCCTGAGGAGAGCAGGATGGTGTATGCCCATATGAAAGAAGCTTTGATGACCCGTTATGGTTTGACCCCGGAAATGTACAGGCAAAGGTTTAGGACCTGTAAGAAGTTAGAGGGTATCACGTGGGTTGAATATGTGTCTTTTTTCTGCAGAGCAATGGATCGCTGGGTAAAAGGTAGCAAAGTGGAAACTTTCGAGCAATTGTATGATTTGTTTGCGTGGGAGCATTTGTCCAGTAACTGTTTTCCAGAGCTATGCCAGCACCTGATTGATAGCAAGCTGACTAACCCTAGGAAGCTTGCTGAGGAGGCGGACCGCTGGGTGAGCACCCGGGTCCACAAAGGTTTTGTGGGAGACTTCGCCCGAGGTTGGCAGGGTCTCCAGCAGAAAAGTGGGGGGGACAAGGGTAAACAGAGGGAGTTCCAGAGAGGGCCCCAAAGTAATTCCCAAGGGAACCAAGCAGTGGTGTCCCAGCCTCCCCTGAGAAGAAGCCAGTGTCCCCGACAGGTAGGCCTTTTCATAGGGGGCCCCTTACTTGTTTCAAGTGTGGTCAAGTGGGCCACCGGTATTATGATCCCCAGTGTCCCCAGAGGGACCCCAATGCATCCCCTTGTGCACCACCCCGTGCACCATCCCGCCAGATTGCCAGTGTAGCCCTGGGGGGGGAGGAAATAGAGGTCCAAGGTGGGTGGGATCCCATAGAGTTAACCCTTGTCTCGCTAGGGGACTTCGAGAAGGTCCCTAACCCCACACTGCCGACCAACACTCAGAAGTACCGGCAGTGGGTGACCATCAATGGCCATAGGGTGGAGGCTCTCAGGGACACCGGAGCTAGTGTGACTGCTGTCAGCTCCCGGTTGGTGTCCAAAGAGCAAGTTGTCCCCCATGCATTCTACCCCGTAGTGTCAGCAGACAACTCAGAGAGCCAGTGTGAAGTGGCTCAGGTTCCCTTCTAGTGGGGGGGGGGTCACAGGAACTATTCAAGTGGCTGTGAGGGCCGCCATGCCTGTAGACTATCTGTTGGGCAACAATCTGGAGAACTGCCCGTGGGCTACGGTGGAGAGAAAGTCTCATTTGGAAATGTTGGGTTTGCCTGAGTGGGCGTGTATGACCACTCGGTCCATGACAGCTCAGAAGGATGTTCAGGAGGGTCTGGAGCCTGAAAGTATGGCCCAGGCCCCTGCCTCAAAGAGAAGGGGTAGGGGGCACGGGAAACCGGCCCCTGCGGTTCCCACGGTCCCGGAGTGAGCAGACCTTGAGGGGGATGTCCTGGAACCTATAGGGGAATAAGTGGCCGAACTGGGGGACCTACCGGAGCTGACCCATTGGCAGCAGGAAGGGGGGCCCTCCAGGGAGGAATTTTGCGAGCAGCAGAGAACCTGCCCTGCTCTTGAGCGGGTGCGGTGACAGGCCGCCGCCCAGGCAGTAGGTGACCAGACAGGGTCACATTGGATCTATTGGGAGAACAACCTCCTTTACAGCGAGCCTAAGGTTGCTGAGCCTGGGTCAGCCCGTGTGCTGGTGGTACCCCAGCGCTTCAGGACCTTCCTACTGGGGTTGGCTCATGATGTGCCACTGGCCGGACATCTGGGGCAGACCAAGACCTTTGAGAGGCTGGTCACCCACGTCTATTGGCCCCAGATGCGCAGGAGCTCCGATGCTCACTGCAGGATGTGTGAGACTTGCCAGGCAAGTGGGAAGAGTGGGGGGAAGATTAAGGCCCCACTACAGCCCTTTCCCGTGGTGAGCACCCCATTCAAAAGAGTGGGCATTGATATTGTGGGGCCTCTGGATCCCAAGACAGCCATGGGCAACAGGTTCATCCTGGTCTTGGTGGACCATGCCACCCGGTACCGTGAGGCCATCCCGCTCAGGACAGTGACGACCCCCGTGGTGGGACGGGCACTGATGGGGATTTTCTCCTGTGTGGGATTCCCCAGAGAGGTGGTGTCCGATAGGGGAACTAACTTCATCTCCAAGTACATGAAGTCTCTGTGGGAGGAGTGTGGGGTAACGTATAAGTTCACCACTCCTTACCACCCCCAGGGTAATGGGCTGGTTGAGAGATTCAACCGGAACCCTTAAGGGCATGATTATGGGCCTAGGCGAGCCCATGAGGCGTAAGTGGGATGTCCTCTTGCCATGCCTGTTGTTTGGTTACCGTGAGGTGCCACAGAAGTCCTTAGGGTTCAGTCCCTTTGAGCTGCTCTACGGTCACCCGGTAAGAGGGCCTCTGAGTCTGGTCAAGGAAGGCTGGGAGCAATCTCCCAGGAAACCTCCCCAGGATGTGTTTAGTTACATGCTGGCCTTCAGGAACCAGACTCGGCGTTTCAGGAAACTTGCTGAGGCAAACCTGGAAACCAGCCAGTAAGAGATGAAACGCTGGCAGGATCAGAATGCCACTCTGATCGAGTTTCAGCCTGGACAGAAGGTTTGGGTCATGGCCCCGGTGGAGCCCTGTGTGCTCCAGGATAGGTGGACCGGCCCCTTTGAGGTGGTGGAGCGCAAGAGTCCTGTTACCTACGTGATGGACTTGCAGTCTCCCAGGAACCCCTTGCGGGTCCTGCATGTTAACCGCCTGAAGCCCCACTTTGAGAGGTCTGAAGTGGGCATGCTTCTGGCCACAGATGCGGGGATGGAGGAGGAGAGCGAGCCCCTTCCTGACCTCCTGTGTGCAGGGGAGCGAGATGGGTCAGTGGAGGGTGTGGTCCTCTCCACCACACTGACCCCTGAGCATCAGGGTGATTGTCACCAACTGTTGGGGCAATTCAGTGATCTGTTCTCCCTGGTACCTAGTGTCACTGATTGGTGTGTCCATGACGTGGACACCGGGGACAGTCCTCCCATTAAGCACAAAGCTTACCGAGTGACTGACCGGGTAAGGGCTTACATTAAGGATGAGGTTACCAAAATGTTTGCCCTTGGGTTGATTGAGTCCTCTAGCAGCCCTTGGTCCAGCCCAGTGGTCCTGGTACCAAAAGCTGCAGCGCCTGGTACCACCCTAGAACTTCGGTTCTGCATGGACTATCGGGGCCTCAATTCAGTCACGAAGACTGACGTGCACCCCATCCCCAGAGCTGATGAGCTCATAGATCGGGTAGGGGCTGCAAAATACCTCAGCACATTTGATTTGACGTCTGGGTATTGGCAGATCGCCTTGACCGAGGGAGCAAAGGAGAGGTCAGCCTTCTCCACACCCGATGGGCACTACCAGTTCCGGGTGATGCCCTTTGGAATGAAGAATGCCCCTGCCACCTTTCAGAGGCTGGTCAACAGGGTGTTGGTTGGGCTGGAAGACTTCAGTGCCGCCTACCTGGATGACATTGCGGTGTTTAGCTCCTCTTGGGAGGACCACCTGCGCACCTCTGGGAGGTATTTGGCACTGCGGAAGGCAGGCCTCACAATCAAAGCCAGTAAGTGCCAGATTGGGCAGGGTTCTGTAGTGTATTTGGGGCACCAGGTGGGGAGCGGCCAGGTGGCGCCCCTTCAGCCCAAAATTGAAACTATCCTGGCGTGGGAACCCCCCAGGACTCAGACGCAGGTGAGAGCCTTCTTAGGACTCACAGGGTACTACAGGAGGTTTGTCAAAGGATATGGTAACATTGTTGCACCCTTGACTGAGCTGACTTCTAAGAAGCAGCCAAAGAAGGTAAACTGGACTGACACCTGTCAGAACGCTTTTGACGCCCTGAAGACTGCCATGTGCACTGCACCCGTGCTTCAGGCACCCGACTTTTCAAAGGAATTCGTTGTCCAGACAGACGCCTCAGAGCATGGTATAGGGGCTGTTCTGTCACAGATCAATGAGGAGGGACTAGACCAACCGGTAGCCTTCCTAAGCAGGAGGTTATTTCCCCGGGAACAGAGGTGGAGTGCAATTGAGCATGAGGCATTTGCTGTGGTCTGGGCGCTGAAGAAGCTGAGGCCATATTTGTTTGGGACTCACTTCCGGGTTCAGACAGACCACAGGCCTCTTAGATGGTTGATGCATATGAGGGGTGAGAATCCCAAGTTGTTGAGGTGGTCAATTTCCCTACAGGGTATGGATTTCACAGTGGAACACCGCCCTGGTACAGAGCACGCCAATGCTGACGGTCTGTCCAGGTTTTTCCGCCTTAGTGATGAGAACTCCCAAGGGAATGGTTAGTTCTCCCCACATTTCAGCTGGAGGGGACATGTGTTAGACCTGGCATCATTGGTGCGGGTTTCCCTTCCTCTTTTCGCTTCTGACCTTTTATGTTGGCTGGATTTAGATGCTCTGGGCGCTGTGCCACTGCCAATCAGTGACACAGAGCGAATGCTCCCTGTGTAAAGATAACTGTATGAATTGGGATAATCATAATTGGCTCGTTTGGTTTACCTGTCAGTCCCTAGTATCAGTGCACTGTGTGTGCCCAGGGCTGGTAGACCAAATACTGCTGGTGGGCCGGCAGCGCTGATTTGCGCTACCCACCGAAGCAGCTTTTAAAGTATGTCTGTGTAGCATGTTCTAATAGCGAGTTACCCTCCATTTCACTGTTTACTATTGCGAGGCCACCCGTTCTCATAGGCCAGAATGTGCAGGCTGAATAATACATGCCTTAATCCTACCTGCCCCCAGGAACCTGATAGGAACGTCGAATTTGATATGTTTAAGCTCAGAACATTGAGATGCATCTTTTAGTAAGGATTATTAGCGTAGCCCGTGTTCGAAAATGCCTCTACTAGAAACGCGGTATTTTCTGGCCTGAAGCTTTCCTGTAGGCTTTTGCTAGCGTGTGTATTGGCCGTCTGGTTTTGGAGCAGCAGGGCCAGCTGGGTCAGACCTGGCTGGAGAGAGAGATCGGCATTTAGAGTATGGGGAGGGGTGACTCTTTGATCCGAGCAGGGCCGTGCCTGGCAAGGTGAATGATGGTTCCATCTCCCACTGGGCGTCTGATAGCAGACACCCAGATTCTTAAAGGGCAGGATGTCGCCTCGTAAACCAAGTGCTCCCCGATCCCACCGAACTGGTTCTGGCTGGATGCAGTGATTTGTGACTGCAGAGAACAAAGACTTTTTAGGTATAAAACGCTGCGCTGAAACCTGTTTCAAGGGTGTTCCTTCTGGATGTCAAGACGAAACTCTGTCCGAGCGGACAGAGGAAAGGACTTTGAAACTTTCACCAAGCTTGCTGTGAGAAACTACCCAAGGGCCTGAATTGAGAGCGCCTCCTGCTGAAGTCTCAGGGACATTAGACTTCACCCCGTCAGCCGCCCGAAGTCCTTTGCTAGGAATTCTACTTGCAGGTGAGGCCTCCGTCGAGTAATCAGGAACCTCTAGTCCTACTGTAAGGAACGCAGACTGGTAACCCGTGTGAACTCTGTGTGTGGGCCGCCGCAGCTAAGAGAGAGCTGCTGCCGCTGAGTGCCCGCCTTAATTTGAATCTTCAGAACCTTTGCTGAAACTGTGTGGGCCGCCGCAGCTAAGAGAGAGCTGCCGCCCCTGAGTGCCCGCCTTAAATTTGAATCTCCAGAACCTTCGCTGAAACTGTGTGGGCCGCCGCTGCTAAGAGAGAGCTGCCGCCGCTGAGTGCCCGCCTTATTTTGAACCTTCAGAACCTTTGCTGAAGCTGTGTGGGCCGCCGCAGCTAAAGGAGAGCTGCCGCCGCTGAGTGCCCGCCATATTTTGAATCCTCAGAACCTTCGCTGAAACCCTGTGGGCCGCCGCAGCTAAAAGAGCTGCCGCCACTGGATGCCCACACTTGTGTTAGTTGTGCCACATCGTGGATTGTCCTTTGAGCCACCGCAGCTAAGAGAGAGCTGCCGCCTCTGAGTGCTCGCACCCTTGCTAACTTTGCATCAACGTGATTTGTCCTGTGAGCCGCCGCAGCTAAGAGAGAGCTGCTGCCGCGGAGTGCTCGCACCCTTGCTAACTTTGCATCATCGTGATTTGTCCTGTGAGCCACCGCAGCTAAGAGAGAGCTGCCGCCGCTGAGTGCTCACACCCTTGCTAACTTTGCATCATTGTGATTTGTCCTGTGAGCCGCTGCAGCGAAGAGAGAGCTGCCACCGCTGAGTGCTCGCACCCTTGCTAACTTTCCATCATTGTGATTTGTCCTGTGAACCGCCGCAGCTAAGAGAGAGCTGCCGCCGCTAAGTGCTTGCACCCTTGCTAACTTTGCATCACCGTGATTTGTCCTGTGGGCCGCCGCAGCTAAGAGAGAGCTCCTGCCGCTGAGTGCCTGCGTCTTTGTCAACCATGCACCATCGTGAATCGTCCCGTGGGCCGCCGCAGCTAGGAGAGCGCTGCTGCCGCCGCGAGCCCACCACGGAGCTGCACGACGAGAGTCATCGCCACCACCAGCCCGGGCCACCGCAGCCGCATGCTGCTGCCGCTGGGAGCCCGCCTGTCCCCGAGTGCCCGAGTCATTGTGAGTGCACTTTGCGGACCGCTGCCATCGAGAACTGTGGTCGCTGGGAGTCCGCCTGTCACCGTCTCCGCTTCTTCGAGAAGCTACGTGCTGTGTCCCCGTCCAACGGCAGGTATCTGGTGCGCAACGGGTGACGTAGACCCCGGCCTTGAACTTAGTCAGTGCCACATTCTGGTGAACACGTTATTGCCCTTTTAAGTCCCTACTGATTTACGTGCATTGTAACTGATTAAAACGCTTTTGAGAGTCTCATACTAAACCTTAGATAAAGATACTATTTTTTCTATACCTACTTGAGTTGTGTCTTTTGTGGTGTCGTTACTGCCTTATTGTGCATGGTCATAAATGCTTCACACACTGCCTCTGAGATAGGCCTAACTGCTCGTGCTACGTTACCACAGGGTTGAGCAGGGGTTATCAAAGGGGGTAGCCCACTTGCCCTGACTTAGGAAGAAGGGTCCCTAATTGGACATTGGCGCCAGCCATGGCCAACTAGAGACCCCCATTTCTAACAGTAAGGTTCTCTGAAAGCTTGTTGTATCCCTGTAGCTCAAACAGGAGGTTAGCGAACTGGCCCTTAAGTCACTTCTGGGGTCCTGGGTTCAAGGCAAGCAGGTCCAGTCGCTGTATGATCTTATATACTAGACCATTCTTATATTTTTGATTTGCTGATTTTATGCTACTTTTATGTATTTATTTTTAGACAGGATTGAAGTAATTTATTCGTATTGTGTTATTATGTATATCGCTTTTATAGTTTATGACTGAAATAAAGTAAACAAAGAAAGAAAGAGGTCCAGTCAGGTAGACAGTCCTTCTGATTCTTCTCAACCTCAGGAGTATTCTGTAGAGAGGTCTATGGGGTCCACCTTTATAGCCAGTGCCAGCCTATGGGTGGAGAGCAAGCCTTTTTTCATCCCTAAACCATTTCTGGTCAGTTCCACTACTCCTACTGGGGTTGAGAGCAGCCTGACTAGAGAGACAAAGGGAAGGCAGGCCTATGTGTAAATATCATCTGCCAGTGAGAGGGTAGGCATCCTTTGAAGCTCAGAAAGGGGTTGAACAAAGCCCCTAAGGCCATCATATCAAATGAATAGTTCCCTCTCCCCCATCCAAAGCTCTTTGTCCACTGTCTGGGAGCAATACACATCTCACCACAGGGGAGCTGTCGGGGTCCAGGTGACTGCTGGCCACTGGCTGGAAAGCCTTTTGGTTTAAGGAAGGAAAATGACCACTCTCTAAAAGTGATATTTCCAAAACAGTAATTTAAAATGTGATTTGACCATTAAGTTGGATTTTAAACTACTCTTAAAATGAATCTTTAAACCAAATCTCTAGCTATTCCCAAACTGAATTTAGCACTTATTAAAGATAATAGTTTAAACCATTGTTAACCTATGGGAGAGCCTGCCTTGCCATAGTGAAAAACAACGTTTGGGGTGTAACACTGCCAGGACTTGTAAAATATTAAATGTTCATGTCCTATGTGTTAAGTTGCTAAATACCATGCACCCTCCCTTATGGGCTTTTAAAGCCAACCTTATGTGTGACTTACAAGTATTCAAAAGGAAGGATTAGGCCTGGCAAATGTTTTATCTTGCCAGGTTGAAATGGCTGTTTAAAACTGCATGTCCAGGCTGCAGGGGAAGGTATGGTCACTTGTTCCACAGTGGTATTTTAGTGGGTGGCACAAGGATTGCTGCAGTTCACTGGTAGCATTTACTATACAGGCCCTTGGTATGTGTGGTACCATATACTAGGGAATTATAAGTAAACGAAATGTGCCAATCAGATATACCAATTTACCATGTTTAAAGAGGGGAGCACATACACTTTACCACAGGTTAGCAGTGGCAGCCGCAGCCTGTGCATGTAAGAGCGGTGGACGGTGGGACCGGGTGGGGGATTTTGACAGACGACCGTGAGGGAAAATTAAATAAATAATTAATTTTCCCTTGTCGTCGTCTGTCAAAATCCCCCCACCCGGCCCCACTGCTCTTAACTGCACGGGCTGCTGCTGCGCAGTGGTAAAGTGTATGTGCTCCCCTCTTTAGTATTAAATCTATTTTTATTGACAGAATACCAAGTGGATAACCAGTTTCAGTCGCCTACAACCCAACGGGCCAGCTACAGAAGGTTCAAATTTGCAGGCAATTCAATGACATCAACATAACTATGAGGCATTAAAGCTTTAAACACAGCAAGCCGCCTACAACCCAACAGGGCCGGCCGCGTTTTAAGGTATGCGGAGGCCATAGTCACTGTTAGATAACAGCGCACCCATTAGCCAGCAAGTAAGAGGCCCCAGAAGCCGGTTGATGGCCCGTGGAGGCTGCTGCTCCATATGGTATTCCGAGTATCTCGACTCAACGCTCTCCATGGCCAAGCAAGTCAACGCAGTCTCCTCCTCCTGCTTCAACACCCTCCGCATGCTTCGCAAGATCTACAGGTGGATCCCGACAGATACAAGAAGAACAGTCACCCAGGCCCTCGTCAGTAGCAGACTTGACTATGGGAACGCCCTCTACGCGGGAGCCCCGGCCAAGCTCATCAAGCGACTGCAACGCATACAAAACGCCTCCGCACGCCTGATCCTCGACGTACCACGCCACAGCCACATCACCCCCCACCTGAGGAACCTGCACTGGCTCCCCGTCGACAGGAGGATCTCCTTCAAACTCCTCATCCACGCACACAAGGCACTCCACAAGACTGGCCCAGCCTACCTCAACAGACGACTCTCCTTCTACGTCCCCAACCGCCAGCTCCGCTCCGCCGACCTCTCCCTTGCCACCGTCCCTCGCATTCGAAGAACAACCACCGGCGGCAGATCCTTCTCACACCTTGCCGCCAAGACCTGGAACACCCTTCCACTAAGCCTACGACAGACCCAAGACCTGCTGACCTTCAGGAGGCTACTCAAGACCTGGCTGTTCGACCAGTAGCAGCACCCCCCCCTTTTCTCTCCCCAGCGCCTTGAGACCCTTGCGTGTAAGTAGTGCGCTCTACAAATTCTGTGATTGATTGATTGAAATTAAACACTGGCCTGAGCCAAGAGAACCAATAAAAAGGAAAAACGAAACAAAGCCCTCACCCTCCCCCCCCCCCCATCCCCTCGGTGAGTCAAGTAAGAGAAAAGTGAGTAAAGAGCTACGCACTCTAAGTGTACAGTAATTCCAATCTGTCAGGCAGTAGGTAGGGGCCAGTGAAATGCATGATTAGGGGAGAATGGAGGTATCCTCAGAGACCAGCTTAAGGATGCGGAGGTATTTGCGGGCATGTTAGTTCTCGAAATTCTGTAGAGAGAATCGCTAAGAAAGGAGCCCACATTTTAGCATAGTCTGCCAGCTTCCCCGCAGCTGCCATAGAGAGTTTCTCCATTGCCAAGAGGTTCCAAAAGTTGATGTATCCAGTGAATATATTCTGGAGCCCTGTCCGATTTCCACCTCGCCAGTTCAACGCCAGCGCCATTTGCCGCCCCCAAAGCGAGTGCAGAGGAAAGGTAAGCGCATTGGGGAGGCCCAGGATGGTGTATGCAGGGAGCCGGGGTATAAAGGTGTTAAAGGCCTTGTCGACGTCATCTAGGATCTGCTCCCAATAACGAGTTAGCTTGGGACAGTGCCAGAGAAGATGGAGCAAGGTCCCAGGGCTACCACACCCCCTCCAACAGAGGCCATCACATTGGGGCTGCCATTTGGAGATCCTAGCAGGAGTATAGTACCAGTAAGTCACCAGCTTGAAGGCCGTTTCGGAGTGGCTTGATGAGTATGTGGTGTGGTGTGCGCGATAAAAATCATCCTCCCACTCTTTGTCAGATAGTGTGCGCCCTAGTTCCGCGTCCCAACGTTTCTGTCCGGCAGTGCGTGCTCTCGGGAGAGCAGAGGTAAGAATGGAGTAAATCTCCGAAATAAGGTGTTTGTCATCAGATTTGCGAATCACCCACTTTTCGAAGGGTAACATTGGACGGTACGCCAGGGAGCGCGTCTCAGACTCAGATAGCCAGTGTGTCATCTGAGAGTGCAAATAATGGTCGGTCACCAATAGGTGGTAGTCCGATTGGAGCTCCTTGAAAGGGATATATCCCCAAAGATCGAAGAGATGCCCCAGGCGCTTGTAGCCTCCCTCAACCCAGCGTGCGGCCACTCCTTTATTCATACCGGGCTGAAAAGCAGGGTTCATGAAAAGCGGTGTCAGGGGGGAGGGAAAAGTGGTCAGATGAGCCCTCCGGGTGACTGTGTCCCAGGCGAGCATCGTGGTGCGCGTGACAGGGGAGGAATAGAGGCCCCAGGCCCTAGTCGACCTCGGTAACCATACATCGCGCCAGATGTGGTGTCCCGCCACCGTCTGGTCCATGAATACCCAGTATTTCTCTGTCATGGGGCGATTCCATTCCACCAGGAACCGGAGGAGGGAGGCGTGGTAGTAGTGAGTGATATTAGGGAGTGCTATTCCTCCGTACTTCTTAGGGCGCTGAAGCTGTGTTTTCGCCAAGCGTGACGCAGCTGGGCCCCGGACGAACCCCTCTATAGCTGACTGAATCTGCCCCAGGACCCGGGGGGGGGCTCTAGTGGTAGAGTCTGGAATAGGTATAGGGCACGCGGCAGAACGTTCATTTTAACCGCAGACAGTCTACCAAACCACGTCAGAGGCAGGCGCCGCCACCGCTGCAGGTCAGCGCGGATCCGCTTTAGTAAGGCCGAGTAGTTCACCTCTGCGGTTTGCGCAAGTCTTCTGTGGAGGACCAGCCCAAGGTATGGTATGCCATCCGACACCCAGTCAAAGGCAAAGTTAGCACTCAGGGCCTGATTCACAGAACTAACTTACGTCAAAAACGTAAAGTTAGTACTTTTTGGTATTCACAGAATACACTTCCTCATTTTGGTATTCACAGAATGAACTTACTCATTTTGGTATTCACAGAAGTTAGTAGTCCTAACTTTAGGACTCCTAAATGCCTTCTGTGAATACCGAAAGTCTGAAGTTAGGATTTTCTCAGTTTAGGAGTAGTAAACTTAGGACTCCTAACTTTACTACTCCTAAACTGAGAAAAATCCTAACTTTAAGACTTTCGGTATTCACAGAATGCATTTAGGAGTCCTAAAGTTAGGACTACTAACTTCTGTGAATACCGAAATGAGTAAGTTCATTCTGTGAATACCAAAATGAGTAAGTGTATTCTGTGAATACCAAAAAGTACTAACTTTATGTTTTTGACGTAAGTTAGTTCTGTGAATCAGGCCCTCAGCGTCTCCACCGTCAGGGGGGCAGTGGTAAGGTTGAGAACCTGTGACTTCTGCATGTTAATTTTGGAGCCAGAAAATCGGCTGAACAGCTGGAGGTCGTCCAGAACAGCCGGCAGAGTAGACAAAGGTTGTGCCATTGAGAAAATGAGGTCATCCGCGTACAAACTAATAAGATGCCGATCTAAACCAAATGGGATACCATGCGCGAGGGGGTTATCTCGGAGTCGCTGAGCTATTGGCTCCATATATAAGGCGAAGAGCAGGGGAGACAGAGGGCAACCCTGCCGCGTTCCCCTCCCCACAGCAAAGTAATCGGAAAGTACACCATTGACCCGAACGGCCGCCTGAGGTGCGCTATAAATGCTCGCAACCCATTGCCGAAACCGTGGGCCCAGACCGAAGCGCTCATGGGTCGCAAAGAGATAGGACCAGTGCACTCGGTCAAAGGCCTTCTCCGCATCGACCGCTAGTAGGATGGCCTCCTCCCTTGACCGATGCACCTTATCAATGAGATGGCAAATGCGTTTCCTGTTGTCCCCACACTGCCGCCCCGGGATAAACCCGGATTGGTCGGGATCAACGAGTCCCAGCATATGGGGGTTCAGTCTGTGAGCCAATATGCTAGAGAATAATTTAGCGTCGATATTCAATAGGGAAATCGGCCTATAGGAGCCGCACAGGTCCGGTTCCTTGCCCAGTTTAAGGATAACTGCGATGGATGCCTGCAGCATGGAGGGGGTGAGGGACCCTGTATCTGCAAAGGAGTTAAATAAACAGGTCAGTAAGGGAGCGAGTTCAGCGCAATAAGTTTTGTAGAAAAGGGCGCCGAAACCGTCGGGTCCTGGGGCCTTCTGCAACTGTAGCCTGGCAATCGCAGATATTACTTCGGCTACATGGATGGGCGCTTCCAGAGCCTCCGCGTCGCCCGCCGGTAAGGGCGTCACCCCCACCTCCCGGAGGTAGCTAGTGGGATCAGCGTGCAAGGAAGGGTCGGCCGCGTAGAGCAAGCTATAGAAGGATCGAAAGGTCGACACTATATGAGCTGCATCAGAGCGGGATTGGCCTGTCGCGTCGCGGAGTGTACAAACCGAGTGGGCCTCTTGCTGGCTGCGTAGGCAATGCGCCAACATACGGCCTCCTTTGTTGGAGCCTACAAAATACTTGTGCTTCAGGCGAAGCACTGCGTGTTCTACGCGGTCCAGATCTAAACGGCGAAACTGGAGGCGCTCTTTCTCCAGCTGTCGCCAGATCCGGGGAGCGCCCGTGCGCTTGTGTATGGCTTCAAGTTCTCGAACCGCTGCCTCCAGATCAGCCCGTTTCGACCGCCGTGTCTTGTTCTCGTAGGCCGCCTTAGCGATAAATGCGCCGCGAACAACCAATTTGAGCGCCTCCCAAACCTAGGCGAGTGGTGTGTCGTCTCTAGTGTTTGTGGCTATGTAGTCAGTGATGCAGCGTCGTATATCCTTAACATTCTCTGGAGACCTAAGGAGGGAGTCGCGCATGCGCCAGCGCATGTTGGAAGCGACACGCTCAGAAGGGAAGCGCAAAGACAAAGTAATGTGTGCATGGTCTGAGAGAGCCCTCGCTTCGATAGTGGATTCCGCCACCAAGGCCCAAGCAGCTGGGGAGACTAAGAAGTGGTCGAGGCACGCGTACGTCTTATGCGTGGCCGAATAATAAGAATAATCCCTTTCAGTCGGCTGCAGACCTCGTCAAGCATCCCTAATGCCCGCATCGCGCAGCCAGTCCCTACCCGCGTCAGAAAGAGCGCCCGTACTCCCATAGCGAGAGCCAGAGCGGTCCAGCTCCCCATTCATCACCAGATTGAGATCGCCTCCCACCACCACCACAGGGTCAGGAGAATGCAAGACATCCGCGCAAGCCTCAAGCAGGAATTTCTCTGGGCGTTCATTAGGGGAGTAGATGGAAGCTATAGTGCAGTGTGAGGAACCCAGCTGGAAACGTAGCGCTAACAGGCGTCCCTTGATCTCCGAAACTGACCCAAAGACTTTACCCTTAAAATGTTTAGCAACTAGTATGGCTACCCCTCCCGCTTACTATTGGTGGAGGACCAGTACTGGAGAGGGAATTGTGTATTGCGTAGGCGGTGGGTATCAGGTAGTAGCAAGTGTGTTTCTTGAATGAGGCAAATATCACCCCCTGAGTTTTCTAAAAGGGATAACACTGCCCTCCTCTTAACCGAGTTGTTAAGACCCCTGACGTTGAGACTGACTATTTTAAGATCCAGGTGGGAAGTGGGGTGGTAGGTATAGCCTTAGAGAGGGCGCACCCCCCCAAATCGATGAGAGGAGAGAGCGGACATAGTGGAAGTCGCGTAAAAGGGAAGGGAGAAGGAGGCCCGTGTGCGCGGACTACGTGTGCCACAGCTTTGGAAGGGCTCACTGAGGAGAAAACCCACCCAAACCCAACAAACCAGAAAATAAATGAAGGGAGAACATGACGAAAGTCTGTCAGAATTTAACAGTGGGAACATGACCAAGGTTCAACAGAGGTGAAACAAGAGACCAATGTCTGTCTTGTGTAAAGAATCGAGGGAGACCTCCCTAACCACAGTGCCGGATGGCCCACGGGCCGTCGAGGGAAATCTAGGGAGTCGGGAAAGACGGGTCACTCCTGTGCTCCTCCGGCTCCATGGCGTTGTTGCCGTCCCTGCAATGAAAGTTGAATGGTCTCACGGGGTACGCAGGCGTTCCTGGGTCTGAGACAGGGTCGTGAGCACCGCCTCGCGCTCTTTTGCCATCTCCTCTGGGGCTGGTTTCTTGGAGGCCGATGGCTTGCCCACGGTCTGCCACCGAGGGGGCGATCGCTTGACTAGGTTTGAGGGGCCATCCTGAAGATTCGGGTTCACCTCCGCCGCCAGGCCCAGCAGGTCCAAGGTGTCCTTGAGGGAGCGCATCTGTCTCAACTTCCCCTGGTACTTAAATATGATACGGAAGGGATGGCCCCATGAATATGGTATTCCCTTGTCTCGGAGGTGCGACGTGATGGCTCGGAACTCTCTCCTTTTGGCTAGAGTAGACGCTGCCAAATCTTGAAAGAGGGCCAGTGTGTGGCCACGGAAGAGGATCGGCTGGGCCGTCCTGGCCTTGCGCAAGATCAGTTCCTTAAGTTGGAAATCATGCACACAGACCAATACATCGGGCGTGGGGGCCTTCCCTCCTCTGTGCAGGCCGACCCGATGGACGCGGTCCTTTTGGATTTCTTGTGGGCTATCATCACCCAAGATGTGCCGGAAGAGGGACAAGACATATTCCCGGAGGTCATCCCCCTCAGCCTTCCAAGGAACTGCGCGGATGCGGATGTTATTCCTCCGGGAGCGGTTCTCCAGGTCCTCCGCGTGAGCCTGGAGGTCGAGATTGTGGTCCCTCAAGCGGAGGACTTCCTGCTGCAGCTGGTGCAAGTCGTCCTCCCTCGCCAAGTCATGCTCCTCCAGGACAGCTACCCTTTCGCCCACCTCATCAACATCCCGCCGCACTTCCTTAAGATCCGACGCGAGCTGGCCCTTCAGCTCAAGGATGTCCTCTTTAATGGCCGAAAACAATTCCAGCATGAAGGCCTTCGTTGCTGGTCCATCCGCCCCGTCAACAGAATCGGTGTGCCCCTGGTCCTTGGACGCCCCCTGGGACGTCTCTGGGTCCCCAGTCGGCGTACGCAGTAGTTCTTTAAGGGACTTTTCCCTTCTTGCGCAGGCGGAAGCCATTCCGGCACACGAAGGGGCAGAATTGGAGGGTTATCACCGGTCCCAAAGTTTCACCACGACCACCACCACCCAGTGCGTCTCTGGTGAGCAGGCCTAGGCGCGAGGCAGAGTGATGCTGAGCATGTGGAGGTCGTCAAGTCGCGCTGCCCATTCAGAGGGTCAGGGTGCACCCCCAGTTGACATCCAGCATAGGGGCCTCCCAGTCCCGTGGGTCAAGGTGCCCGGGCAAGCGCAGAGTTGGGTAGGAAGTGGGCGGGCAGCAGCGGTCAGTGAAGCCCCCTGTGGTATCCTGTAGGGGTCTGAATGTCACGCTGTAGGAGGAGCAGGGCGAGGCGTGGAGTCCCCGGGCCGGTCTGCCACGGAGCTGGGGCGAAGAGAGCGTGCCGGCCTGTGCAGGAGCCGCCCCACCAAGCCCCAGGGCCCACAGCGAGGATGCTGCGCTGATGTGTCTTGGGACCCGATGCGGTGCGCCACTCACCGTGAGGTCTCCAGCCGCTGCTCCCCGCGTAGGATGCCCACAATGGCCGAAGGGCCAGGCCGCGCCGCAGGCGAGGTGGGCCGCAGGGCGATCACCCACCTCCTTGGTGCATGGGGAGGGCTGCAGACTGCACCCCCCGGGCCCCACCGTCCGGAGCAAGGCCGAGGCCAAAATGGAGGGTCCAAGGCTTCACCCCACAGGGCCGCAGAGTCACCCGGTCCCGGGGCGCGAGGCACTGCCGCCAGGCCTCTCCTCCACCAGGTCTGTGCAGCGGGCGCTCGGTCTCTGAGCGCGAGGCAGCAACCGCCGGACCGGGCCCCACCAGTGCTCGGGCAGGCCAGAGCGAGGGGAGTCGCAAAATGGCAGTCGCAGCCCGGGCCGGAACTCAGGTCGGATCCGCGGTCCCGTGAATCCAGACCCCTCCTCACACAGGGCCCCCAGCCGGGGTTGTAGGCAGCAGCAGGCAGGTTGCGGGCGATCCGTCACGTTCCGGGGCCGCGCTGCAGCCCAGCGAGCGAGGGTCTCGCCGACGCGGACCTCGCGGCCGCGGCCTCCCCCACAGTAGGCCCAGTGCGGTCCTCAGCAGGAGCCCGACAGGGGCTCTCAGGCGGCTCGCAGGTGTGCTCTCCCTCTCGCCGGAGCCTCCGGGGATCGGCACTCTTCAGATGCGGTGAGTTGCTGGCCGAGAGACAGAGCGAATACAATGCTTATTATGCGGCGGGCCGGAGGAGCAGAGATTCGCGTCCTACCGTGCCGCCATCTTGGCCACGCCCCCTGCTCCCCTCTTTAAACATGGTAAATTGGTATATCCGATTGCCACATTTCGTGCTGAGCAGTAGTAAAGTGAACAGAGCTCTGCAGCTAACAAAAATAGAGTTAGATAAAAATGCAAAAAATCTCAGGTGACACTACAGGAAGGGCACATTTTTAACATGCATTTTGCACAGACAAGGTGGCAAAATGTTCTGAAATGCGATGATAGTTTTTCATTTTTATTTTCGTTAGCATGTATTTTAAAGTGAATATTTCTCCATGCATTTCTATTGCAAGTTATGCCTATCCTGCTGCATTGCCTCTACATTTGAACACAATGTACACTGGAGTGACAGCACTTGAATATGTTTAGTCTAATATGCTTCTGAGACCAAGTCCCACTAGTTTTCCAAATGGTTAAATCTGTCAGTACATGTTACCCATTCCATTGTCCTTGAACTGACACTGCAGTCTGCTGAATAAATAAAGCAGAACTTTCAGAGGTTTGCTATTGTAGCCTAATTTGCTTAGGGAATTCCAACCTAAAGGATATTGAACAGATAAAACTGTCAAATACCTCTCTAATTTTAAGTAAACAAGTCAGTAATTAAAGGTAGCTAATGCTAGCAGTAAAGGTGCAACAATATTCTGTTTTCGCATAGACATCTGAAATAGATTATATGCCTAAATCTGTCTAAATTCGAACTATATTAAATGATGTTGTAATATTAAAATAATATCATTAATCCATCCTGCAAACAATCCATGACCTTCATTTTCTCACTATAATTTTGGACTTTGACTCTGATTTCGAATTACTTAGTATTGACGGTATGAAAACTCTTCAAATAACATTAAAGTGTGGGTAACACCCTGTCAGTACTGTCCAAAGCTGCATAAATTCCCTAATTGTTTCGAGGAGGACCCTCCCCTGCTAAACGATCACTTTAACACTTCTCTGAGCAAGTGGTAAATTTGAGCTGGGGTGCAGGTGCTGGTCAGGGGTGGAGGGAGGAGGGTTGAGTCGTTAGGGAAGGCAAGAAGAACAAGCATTGGCAAAGCCAACAGGTCTCGCCTTTTGGACCTCTGTGCCAATGCTTGTTTTGCCAACGCTGTGCAGCATCGGCAAAAATAACACTGTATGTTTCTAAAATATGCTTTAGTAATACTGTAAGAGTTTTGGTAAGCAACATGCATGGTTTGTGAAGAATGAAGTTAGGAAACAATGTATTTGTAAGCATAAGTTGTAAAAGTTTGGTTAGTAATACAACAAAATTGTACAGGTACACTTACAGTATTTTTGTGTTGCATAATTATTTCTAACATTGATTAGTACAGTTGTGTACATTGCTTTCAGTTGCATGTTAAATTTAATACGAGCATAAGCAATATGTATGCCGAGTAGCTAAATATTTCCACCGGCTTTCATAAAGATGCCCAGCTTTTAACTAATGCTGTTCCCGTGTCTCTTAACACTTGCACTGGTTTCAGGTGGTAATCTTTTCCCACTTCTGTGATCATAGACAGCTTTGGGATAATATTTCCGCCAGATGTTGAAATATTTGTAAAGGTTTATATGTAATCAAAGGCGGCGTAGCTGCCATTGGTGCAGCAGGTGCAGTGGCACCAGGGGCCCACTGAATCCTGAAAATTGCTGTATTTTACTACTCCCCCAGCAGTCCTGCTTGCACCAGGTCTCATGACTTCCATGCTGTGCTACTGCTTGTAATGTTTACCTGGTGCATGTGATGATTGCCAGCTTTGAACTGAACCTGTTAGTGGAACACAAAGGACCTGGCATTAGCCTTTCGAACATTTAATTTTGCAGAGGCTGCCCCCAAAGGGGGCTAGAGAGCCGGCGCCATAACTAGCGCCGTGTCCCCGGACAGAACTAGTTTGGGGCTGGTTTTGGCGCGCAAAACGACAGAAAAGAGGGAAAAACACCCGGGCCCCCCCCGCGGCGGCCGCCAAAGAGGCGCCGGCCCCCTCGGCCAATGGGGGCCCAGGCGGGATATGAACCCCCCAATAGGGGAAGACGCCTACCTTGGCTGGAAAGCAAGTGGGGGGGCATATAAGCGCTGCTCCCCCAGGTAAGCTCCTATCTTCACGGAGCGGGGGAGCAGCATCGGCATCAGAACCTTTTTGGTAAACAATTGATTAGCGTTAGTTGTAAATGATTTTGTGGCGCACTCGCATATGCTGAGTTTTGACTTCATGTTTACATCGGGCGAAGACACATGTACTCGTTTTGTTGCTATTCCTCAGTGCGACTGTTCTTTGTGTTTCTGGGGCACGGCATTGCTTTTAGACGAGCTCATGTTTAGGCGACGGATGTAAACATTATGTCAAAGCTGAGCATTTGTGAGTGTGCCAAAAAAGCATTTTCTGATGTAACTCTAATGATTCTGTGCTCCTAATTAAATGTGAACACAGTTTCATGGCAGACTCTGCTGTCTACTACAATGTTCATTTCTAAGAGGACAGTGATCACACGCAGAAAGTAAACATTGCTGAAAACCTTAGGAAATATTGATGAGCCCTGTGGAAATTTCATTTCAGTGTTGGCCGAGATCACGCGGACGGAGTAAAATTGCCTACATAGTAACATCATTACTTAAAAGTCGAACTCTACATAGCCGGACAAACATGTTCATAGAAACGTCTGGAAATATTTAGAGGTGCAATGTAAACATTATTTATGCACTCTGTTAAAAAGAGATGGATCCGTTCCCAAAAGACGAACATATTACAGCACATAAGAAAACATTACACTAACGGCTCTGTGACTATTTACGCTTCGGGTGAAAAGTTCTCCACGTTACACATTGTGGAAACAACACGTGTACTTAGGAGCAAGATAAACATTACATGTAACAAGCAAGGATAGAGGCAAGGTAGACGGTCGCGTGGGGGGCCGGAGGGGGGCTGGTGGGGGCGGACAGAAACGAGCGCAACGGAGCTAGATTAAGCAGTGACGGGGTGGGTGGGGGATTGATTAATGCCGGGCGCCTGTGTTAAAGTAAAAGTGGGCCACCGTGTTGTTAATAAAAGCGGGGCCCATGTGCTTGCTGCCTGCAGTGAGAGAAACTCAATAAAGTAAAGAGTGCTCACAGACTTAAGAACACGCACGTGTAACAACCGAAGTAAAGGGGCCAGTCGCCATGGGAGGTTACAAGTGAAGACAAGGCCCTACTAAGGAGGGACTAACAAGCCTGCTAAGGAATCAGAAGCCAGCATTTACGAAGGACAATGACACAAGCCAATGACAAATATGGGCGGAGAGTGGGCGGGGCTTCCACCCCATACTCCACTACATCAAATCTCGCAGAGCAGCGCATGCACGCTGACTCAGGCTCGACCTAAAAAGGTGCCTAAGCACTGAAAAAAAAAGTTATAGCAGGGATGAGCACAGATGCTTGAGTGTTGTAATTACAGCATCATGCAGTTTACTAGCCAGAGTTACCGGGTAGTAATATTGGGTCTGGTGTTCCTGTACCTGGGAAAACTTGGTGCAGGAAAACCGGGACAGCCTAGATCAGGCAAATCCGTATCCGCCTTGTGATACCACTCTGTCTGCATCGAAAAAAGGGCCCTAGTGTATTACAGGATTCAGTGATGGAGCTACTATAAGTGCAGCACGTGCAGTGGCCCCGAAGCCCAGAGGTGTAGGGGTCCTACGGAGGCCCTATAATGGCTTTCATTATAAGGAGTGCCTATTTTGCCTGCGTTTATTAAGGTTCATGGATTCCTTGCCACAAAATAATCAACAGTTGATTGGACATTCATTTGTACGCGAGTGGCATGGTTCCCAAGATAACGTATTCTTTGTCTCTCAACAGCAGACATAATGCTAAGGTAGTCATACTCTTCTAACTTCAGCAGATCTGGAGGGAAGATTTTGGGGATTATTATTAGAAACAAAAATAGACTGTACTATAAAAGTAGTTTCCTGTTCTACTGGAGTACTGAAAACAGCAAATGAATACAGGAATTGGAATAATATTAAGTCCTTATATAAACAATAACACTGGTTTATTTAACAGCTCATGTTTATATTAGAAGCACCCTTTGTGCCACACTGGGAAGCATGTACACTGAGGTGTTGCAGGCAGCACCACTCTCATACACACCCTAAAGTCTAGAATGGTATTCACCTGCAATGCCCTTCACAGACTCTCCTGCTACCTTTCCAAATGACACCAGTTTGTTCAGGCCCTAAAAGATTCCAATCACCTTCTGAGTCCCCCAGGGTTCCAAACTGTCCCTTGTGACTATCAACCTCTATATGGACACGGTTAGTGCTCTATTCACAGATAACAGCATCAAGATATCACCAATATGCTGTAGATACACAACTCCACCTCAAAGTCGCCCCTGCTTCAGACACCCAATCCCTCAGAAACTGTATGCACATCATACAGACCTGGATGACCTGTGCCTACCTGAAGCTCAACCTAACCAAGAAAGAATTCCTGTTATTTGCCAAGAACAACAAACAATAAACAGTAAAAAACCTGGCTCAATGGCAAGAACCTTGCAGGTTTTGAACCCCAACTTTCACCAAATGCCACGACACTTGAATCCACCCTGGGAACAAATTGCCAAATAAAAGATGGCCTCCTACCAGATGTCCCATCTGAAAATTAAACTATTTCTTTCAGAAAAAATCTGCAGAACTGCTGTTCAAACCCTGGTACAGCATTTAGATATTGTAAACTCCCTGCTATAGCCACATACATGATTTGGTGACGGAGAGAAATTAAGAGGTGTCCGTTATTTATTTGGATTTTTACTAAATATTTTCAACTGTTCATACTAATTTTTGAAAATGTTATTTTTAAGGTAATCACCTTTCCCTCTTATGCCCCAGTTGAATGTCACACATGGTCACTAAACATGGTAGGTTCAATATAGCCTGGTAAAAAACTCCTATAAGTATTGGTCACAGCACTCAGTCCACTTCCAATTATATGTCAGAGGTCAGTGCAGTAGAAGGAATGATGGCCACTAATGCCATAATAATGCTGCTGCATATGTACCAAAGCAGGATATCAGCTCTGGGTCAGGAGCTGGCAGTAGTGAGAGCGAGATGGGCTGTACTGAGACCTGTTACACAGAAGGACAAATTGTACTTGGTTTCCTATTATGCAGCTATTTGAAAAAGTCCTGTCCCATTTTCTCACAAAAACTGTAACTGGGTTGCAGAACATGGAGTTTGGCCTGTTGTATATACAAACTGGCTTAAAGTTCTTCAGGACGGGCAAGGGGTTAGGAAAATATAAGAAAGCTGATGCTGGACCTAGAAACATCTCCGTGTTTTTTCTCTCCCAAGCCAATGCAATGGCATTGTTGCCCCTTACTCACACACCAAAACGTAATTCTTATCAACCCAAAGACCTGCAAGAAAAAATGTTCTCTATGCCTTGATTCCATTGGTTCAAATGGAACCAATCAGATTACCCACTTTACCACTAAAATGTGGGGTGCTTGAGGGATTGCTTTATCCCTCTACTTACATAGAACCACTGAACACCATGAACAAGGAATAGGGCATACACTTTTATTAGTATGCAGATGATATCCAACATTACTTGAAAATCTTTAGCTCAGCAAATATAGAGTAAAATGTTTTGTGATAAAACTGGGCTAATATTATTCTCTCTTAAACTACACCCAGCTAAAACATAGTTCCTTCTACTATATTCAAGATAATCTCCACCCAAATACATTCTTGGCTTCACACTCTATTCTATTTAAATATCTGCATACTTTGTTCCTATTAGCAAAATCACTTGGATTTATCAACGACCAGAAACTAATCACGCAACACTACATCCCCAAGTTGCCAAAAATCGCATCAAGGTGTAGACCTTCTCATGAAGGTCAAGCTCTCTATTACACCAGCAGACTCCAGCAAAGTAGTTAAATATCTAGTTCAGTGTCACTTTGATGGAGGGAACGCCATCTTCGCCGCCTCCTCAAAGCTTCATTGGTACCCCTCAAAGCTACACGATGATCCATGTGTGCTCAAGGTAGCAATAAGTTTAGCCAACATCAAACCCATCTTAAGAAACCTCCGATAACTGCCACTTGAGGCCTAAAATGACTTCAAAATAGCTTGTCTTACTAAAAGGCGCTTCACCTAAGAAATAAACTCTCTACCAAAGGCAGCCAGAGAGAAACTAGGAATTTGCCTGATATTACGAGCTCACAACGTCGCCTTTTGCACACTGCGCTCTCTACAGCTAAAATTTGTATCTTAAGACAATGGAGATCGCCCCACCCCCCCTCGCAGGAAGACTGAATGATAGCAATGATTCAGACGGCGTACCACGAGCGTATCATATATGGCCTGTGTTGGACTTGGCCCTTTTTGCTGGGTCATCCCTAAACTTTATGCCTTTCTCCTAGCTTTTTTTCTGACATGGTGTTGGTGGTTTTAGGACTCTGGGCACTTTAGCACTGCTGTTCAGTGTAAAGTGCGTGTGCTCTCTGTGATAAATGTGGTAAGATTGGTCTACACCTGTTTGGCCTATTTAATTTACCTGTGAGTCCCTTGTAAAGTGGTATCTCATATGCCCAGGGCTGGTAAATTAAATGCTACTGGTGGGCTTGCAGCGCTGATTGTGCCACCCACCAAAGTAGCCTTTCAAACCTAACTCATGCCTCTGCCATTGCAGGGCCTGTGCGCACAGTGTTACTGCCGCTGTGACGTGGCACCTAAAGTGTGTGCCATGTCCGTGACCCCCCTTTTACTACATGTCAGTCACCCCTAAGGTAGGCCCTAGCTAGCCCTATGGGCAGGGTGCATTGTAGGTAAAAGATAGGACATGTACCTTAAGTGTGTGACATGTCCTGGTAGTGACAAACAGCCATTTTGGTTTCTCACTACTGTGGGGCTGCCCTCCCATAGGAATGCATTGGGGATTCCCTGATAAGTGGTTCAGTGGTAATTCCTGATATGAGAGGTGCAGCGTGGTCAAGTTTGGTGTATTTGGAATAGTGATAATAAATGATGCGCAATGCTGTGCGCAGATTTATTATAACTATTTTAGGAATGCCACTTTTAGAAGTTGGCGTTTCTGTGTGCTATGTGTCTGCCTGCCTGGCTTGTGAGTGACAGGGGCTGGGAGGTGTGTGTGGCTCCAGGAGGGGCAGGGTGAGTCAGCGCTAGGCTGAATGGGACATCTGCATGTGAAGTAGTGGGAGGAGAAGTCCCTGATCCCTGAATAGGGCTGTGCCTAGCCTGTACAATGCTGGCTCCGCCCCCTGTGGTGTGTCTGATCACCTAGCCCCCACCTGACAAAGGGGAAGAGGAGCTTGGCAAACAAAGTGCTCCAATTTCCCCCTGAACCAGTTGCATCTGGTTCCCTCCCCTAAGCCCTGTCCTGCAGACAAAGAAAATAGGTGTATAAATGTAGGGGCTGTGACCCCATGAATTAGGCGAGTTCTTGTGCTGTTCCTGACTGGGGGGGGGGGGGGGCGTGCTGCTGCTGGGGCTCAGGAGGAACCGCCATGGGGGCTTACCTCCCTGCTGGAGGGCCCTGTGTGCTGGCCTCCCTGGGCCCAGCTCTGCCCCCTGGACCCTGGAGGGCATCCTGCGCCCTGTGAGCGCTTTTATTTTTAATTATCTGGAAAGGGGAGCGCTGTGCCTTAATTTCCCCTTGAGAGAGGAGCTCTGGAGCATCGCAGCACTGGGCTGCACGTTGCTGCTGAGGGAATCCCCAGCGTAGGGATTCCCCATGATGCCGATGAGGCGGGAGCCCACCCCGCATTAAGGTGCCGAGCGGGAGCCTACCCCGCTTTATGGTTATTTAAAACAGCGGGTGCCCACCCTGCATGTGGCGCTAGTTGGCGGGTGCCCACCCGCTTATGTATGTTGGAGGCAGGCGGGAGCCCACCCAGCACTGCGCCGTAAGAGGGAATCACCGCCGCGGCCCGATTGGACGAGGAAGTCAGGCGAAGCTGCCTGGCATTGGGCGGAGCAGGGAGAGGAAGTCCCGCCCCGCCGCCGGGAAAGCCGTCTGGAGCCTCGCGGGCTCCCCTGCAAAGTCCTGGGTCCCCGTGTAGGGACAGGGTGAAGGTGAAGTGCAGGGAGAGCCTCGCGGGCTCCTCAAGAGTATGAGAGCCGGTCCCGAGTCCCCGCAGGATGGGAGCTCTCCTGAGATGCCGCCAGGAGCCTGCCTTGCGAGGAGAGGAGACCGGAGGAGTCCTGCCCCGCAGCCCCGGTGAGTGGGGGCTTCTCCCTTGTTGTGGTGCCTTCCAAGGCACGGTGCCAGTGCCTTTTTCTTCTGAGCGGACCCGCCAGAGAGCGGGCCGCTCCAACGTTGGGGGCATATTTTGCTGATAGAGCCCCAGTGGGGGCCAAAAGAGCACAGTGGTGTCAGTGCCTCCTGGTTTATCCACAGCTGCACCGCCGTAGCGGGCAGCTGCAACATTGGCTGCATTCTTGTTGAAGTGTCCCAGTGGGGACTCCTGAGGGGACTGAAACGCCCGTGCCTACCTTTATTTCATGCACAGCTGCGCCGCACCAGCGCGGGCAGCTGCAATGTCTGGGCACATTTGAGTTTTAGAGTCCCAGTGGGGGACAGAGGGCACAGTGAGTGCCAGTGCCCATCTCTTTGGCTGCACAGCTGCACCGCAATTAGCGGCAGCTGCAACGTTTAGGCCCGTGCATTGCACACTTTTCATTATTGCTGCATTGGCAGCCAAGCCCTGACAATTGGGACATAGGGCATTTGAGCCCTCTAAGACGGCCAGTTGGCCTGGGGGTCAGTTGAAGGTTGGTAGGGCGCTAGGCCCTACTGTGATTTATGCCTCTAATAATGTAATGCCTCATGTGATTCCCGCCCCATGATCACTGCGTAATGTGTTTATGCTGATGAGGTTTGGGCCTAATATGTTTGATGCATAATGTGATTTAGGTGATATGATTTATGCACCCTGATTTAGGCCTCTAATGATGTTTATGGTTATAAGGTTATTGCATAATGTGTTTATGCTGGTGAGGCCTAGTGCATAATGTGTTTATGCTAATGAGGTTTGGGCCTAATGTGATTTATTGCCTAATGTCATGTTATGACATCTTAGGATGGTGTCTAATGCTAATGTGATAATGCTTAGGTCATTATGGTACCAGTGGTTACTGGTTGTGTTTTGTATTTACTTACCGGTTCTGATGGTTCTGACCATGGCCCGATGGGCCTGGTCCTGTATATAATTCCCCTGTGAATATTGCACAGTGTACATTGTGTGATTATGTTTCTAATGTGTTTATGACAATACAAAGGCTATTTTTGATATAACCTTGTGTGGAGTTTCTTTTGTAGTGTGCCTAGTGTGTTGCTGCTGTGTGTGTGTGTTGCGCAAACGCTTTACACATTGCCTCTGGGATAAGCCTGACTGCTCGTGCCAAGCTACCAAGGGGGTGAGCAGGGGTTATCATCAGTGTGTAACTCCCTTGCCCTGACTAGAGTGGTGGTTTCTGCCTGGCTTTGGCGCAAGCCTTAGCCAACCAGAATTCCCATTTCTAACATTGGTGGCAGCGGTGGGATAGGACTTGCGTTTGCGCAGTACCACAGCGACAACTGGTTGCACTACAAACTCTGCATTTAGATAATCAAATGTTTGGGGATTATGGTTTCTGATTTTGTTTTCCCCTCAAGAGTGTCATCTTCAAATGGTGTTTTCTGCGCTTTTATTTTGGTGGCAGAAGAGAGAAAATGACAGGGTGGGGACGCCAGTAAGTGGGGAGGATCCCATAGATAGGGAGTCCCTTGCTGGGTCCAGTGCCCCATCCCTTTTCCTGTCCCCAGAGGAGTGGGTGGATAGGAGGGAAGAAAGGGAGTGTGGAGGAGAAAAAGTTAGCTCTGGAGGGTAGTTTATCCCCTGAGTTCAGTTGAGTCGTCTGGATTCACCAGTAAGGGTGGGATCCAGTGGTGGCAGCAATATGGAGTCCAGTGCAGGAAGTCCCATTCCCAGTTCCCAGAGTATTGTACCTGGTTCCCAGTTAGAGGGGTACGGGTTGAGAGTCAGGGGCAGTAAGGAACTGTCTCACCAGTCTTGGGGGGAGTTTGTGGATGAATGTTGTGATGCACTGGACGAATGGGTGCTGGTTAGCACGGCAAATGATTTTGAAGGGCTGTTCAATCTGTGTGTCAGAGAACACGTGTTCAGTAATTGTTTTCCGGGGTTGCGCCAACACCTGTTGGGGTGTAAGTTCTCTGATCCCAGGGAGATTGCACGGGAGGCAGACCTCTGGCTGTGTGCTAGAGGGTCTGAAGAGGCATTGGGGAGTGATTCCAAAAGTAGTGGCTTGGGTATCTTCCGGTCCTGTGTGGTGGAGGAGGTTCAGTGTAGCCCAGCTAGGTCCCAGTGTAGTGGGAGGGGTGTAGGGGCTCACATCCTGTCTCAGTTGAGAAAGAGTGAGTGTGGGACTGTGTGTCCCAAGGTGCCCGAAACCCAGTCTCAGGGCCTGGAGGGTTCCCTAAGGGAGCGCCAGGTCGGGGGACTAGGCTGTACTTGTAGGCCATTTGAGGAGGATCTCCTAGTGTCAGGAGAACGTGGAGTGTCTGTAATCAGACCTCCAGCGGTTCTGGTGTCTGGCGGTGCCGCTCCAGTTGGGAGGGTGCAGAAGTCCAGAGTGAGGGGTGAGAGGGGGATGTGTTCCCCAGTGGGAGAACCAGTGGGTCAGGGACCAGCCAGAAGGGCTGAGTCTCCTAGAAGTGACCATGGCGACACCACTTCTGTCCTGGGGGATCTTCGCGCACTGTCAGATGGGACAGGGGTCGGGAGATCTGCGCCAGTCACACAACACATTAGTCATGTGTTACCCTCGGGGGATACTGTGTGAGTCCCCAGAAGTCCTGGCGTGCCAGGCAAGTGCTCAGCCGCGGGGTTCAGCTCCAAGGTTGGGAGGCCAGGTTCAGGTTCAGCCTGACCTGGAGGGAAGGGCATCTGTAATCAGTGTCCTGACCAGTTTTGGCTTCCAGGGGTACCGCTCCAAGGTGGGAGGGTGCAGAACTCTGGAAGGGGGTGCAGAGGGAGGGAGCCCTCGCCTCTCACCCCAGTGCAACCTGAGGGTTTAGACCCTAGGTTGGGAGACTTGGAAACTTCGTGATCGAGGGGGAATCCCTGCCAAAGAGAACAGCTGAATAGACTTAGGAAAAGTGCTGCCATTGCTGTGTGTCTGGGGGCTGACCTACAGTTTGCTGTTTCTGCTGAGGAAGAGGATTAAGGGACTTTGCTGTGTGCTGTGTCCCCCCTGCTTGAAGAGGAACTGTGCTGTGTGCTTTGTTTTTCTGAAGACAAGAGTCTCCGGGGGTCTGAGTGAGCTGGCCTCCTGTTAGGGAGTTTCAGCTAGTTGGAGAGTTGAGTTCTGAGGGTGCCTCTCCAAGGAGGAGGGTACGGAACCCCAGAAGAAGAGGTAGGGGGAGGAGAGCCTCACCCGTGACTTCTGGTCAGCCTGAGGGTGCGGACCCTAGGTTGGAGGATCAGTGGCAGTTTGGAACTGCACTGATGAGGGGTAGAGTGGAGAATGGTCACTATGTGCCAGGGGTTACTGCCCCCCACTCTGCGGATTGGCAAGGACCAGTGACATCTGGGTGGCCTAGGGCCTGGTCCTGGCCGTGGGCAGCTAGGGAGTACCAGTGGGGCAGCCTAGTTGGTCCTGAGAGCTTTTGACAGAGGAAACCACGTGAGTTCAGAGTGGCGTAGAACTGGAGGGTGTCCCTGCAGTGCGGGCCCGCGTCCGTGTTCTATCGCCCAAGGCAGGGAAGCCCATCAAGGTGGTGATTGGTCTACCCTGCGTTTTGGCTGGAAGGGGGTTGTGTTGGACTTCGCCCTTTTTGCTGGGTCATCCCTAAACTTTTTGCCTTTCTCCTAGCCTTTTTTATGACATGGTGTTGGTGGTTTTAGGACTCTGGGCACTTTAGCACTTCTGTTCAGTGTAAAGTGCGTGTGCTCTCTGTGATAAATGTGGTAAGATTGGTCTACACCTGTTTGGCCTATTTAATTTACCTGTGAGTCCCTTGTAAAGTGGTATCTCATATACCCAGTGCTGGTAAATTAAATGCTACTGGTGGGCTTGCAGCGCTGATTGCGCCACCCACCAAAGTAGCCTTTCAAACCTAACTCAGGCCTCTGCCATTGCAGGGCCTGTGCGTGCAGTGTTACTGCCGCTGTGACGTGGCACCTAAAGTGGGTGCCATGTCCGTGACCCCCCTTTTACTACATGTCAGTCACCCCTAAGGTAGGCCCTAGCTAGCCCTATGGGCAGGGTGCATTGTAGGTAAAAGATAGGACATGTACCTTAAGTGTGTGACATGTCCTGGTAGTGACAAACAGCCATTTTGGTTTCTCACTACTGTGGGGCTGCCCTCCCATAGGAATGCATTGGGGATTCCCTGATAAGTGTTTCAGTGGTAATTCCTGATATGAGAGGCGCAGTGTGGTCAAGTTTGGTATATTTGGAATAGTGATAATAAATGCTGCGCAATGGTGTGCGCAGATTTATTATAACTATTTTAGGAATGCCACTTTTAGAAGTTAGCGTTTCTGTGTGCTATGTGTCTGCCTGCTTGATGTGAATTGCATGTCTGGCTTGTGAGTGACAGGGGCTGGGAGGTGTGTGTGGCTCCAGGAGGGGCAGGGTGAGTCAGCGCTAGGCTGAATGGGACATCTGCATGTGAAGTAGTGGGAGGAGAAGTCCATGGTCCCTGAATAGGGCTGTGCCTAGCCTGTACAATGCTGGCTCCGCCCCCTGTGGTGTGTCTGATCACCTAGCCCCCACCTGACAAAGGGGAAGAGGAGCTTGGCAAACAAAGTGCTCCAATTCCCCCCTGAACCAGTTGCATCTGGTTCCCTCCCCTAAGCCCTGTCCTGCAGACAAAGAAAATAGGTGTATAAATGTAGGGGCTGTGACCCCATGAATTAGGCGAGTTCTTGTGCTGTTCCTAACTGGGGGGGGCGTGCTGCTGCTGGGGCCCAGGAGGAACCGCCATGGGGGCTTACTTCCCTGCTGGAGGGCCCTGTGTGCTGGCCTCCCTGGGCCCAGCTCTGCCCCCTGGACCCTGGAGGGCATCCTGCGCCCTGTGAGCGCTTTTATTTTTAATTATCTGGAAAGGGGAGCGCTGTGCCTTAATTTCCCCTTGAGAGAGGAGCTCTGGAGCATCGCAGCACTGGGCTGCACGTTGCTGCTGAGGGAATCCCCAGCATAGGGTTTCCCCCATGATGCCGATGAGGCAGGAGCCCACCCCGCTTTAAGGTGCCGAGCGGGAGCCTACCCCGCTTTATGGTTATTTAAAAAAGCGGTGCCCACCCTGCATGTGGCGCTAGTTGGCGGGTGCCCACCCCGCTTATGTGTGTTGGAGGCAGGCGGGAGCCCACCCCGCACTGCGCCATAAGAGGGAATCACTGCCACGGCCCGATCGGACGAGGAAGTCAGGCGAAGCTGCCTGGCGTTGGGCGGAGCAGGGAGAGGAAGTCCCGCCCCGCCGCCGGGAAAGCCGTCTGGAGCCTCGCGGGCTCCCCTGCAAAGTCCCGGGTCCCCGTGGAGGGACCGAGTGAAGGTGAAGTGCAGGGGGAGCCTCGCGGGCTCCTCAAGAGTATGAGAGCCGGCCCTGAGTCCTCGCGGGATGGGGGCTCTCCTGAGATGCCGCCAGGAGCCTGCCTTGCGAGGAGAGGAGACGAGAGGAGTCCTGCCCCACAGCCCCGGTGAGTGGGGCTTCTCCCTTGTTGTGATGCCTTCCAAGGCACGGTGCCAGTGCCTTTTTCTTCTGAGCGGACCCGCCAGAGGGTGCGCCGCTCCAACGTTGGGGGCTGATAGAGCCCCAGTGGGGGCCCAAAGAGCACAGTGGTGTCCGTGCCTCCGGGTTTATCCACAGCTGCACGGCCGTAGTGGGCAGCTGCAACATTGGCTGCATTCTTCTTGAAGTGTCCCAGTGGGGACTCCTGAGGGCACTGAAACGCCCGTGCCTACCTTTATTTCATGCAAGGCTGCGCCGCACCAGCGCAGGCAGTTGCAACGTCTGGGCACATTTGAGTTTTAGAGTCCCAGTGGGGGACAGAGGGCACAGTGAGTGCCAGTGCCCATCTCTTTGGCTGCACAGCTGCACCGCAATTAGCGGCAGATGCAACGTATAGGCCTGTGCATTGCACACTTTACATTATTGCTGCATTGACAGCCAAGCCCTGACAATTGGGACATAGGGCATTTGAGCCCTCTAAGACGGCCTGTTGGCCTGGGGGTCAGTTGAAGGTTGGTAGGGCGCAAGGCCCTCTGTGATTTATGCCTCTAATAATGTGATGCCTCATGTGATTCTTGCCCCATGATTACTGCGTAATGTGTTTATGCTGATGAGGTTTGGGCCTAATATGTTTGATGCATAATGTGATTTAGGTGATATGATTTATGCACCCTGATTTAGGCCTCTAATGATGTTTATGGTTATAAGGTTATTGCATAATGTGTTTATGCTGGTGAGGCCTAGTGCATAATGTGTTTATGCTAATGAGGTTTGGGCCTAATGTGATTTATTGCCTAATGTCATGTTATGACATCTTAGGATGGTGTCTAATGCTAATGTGATAATGCTTAGGTCATTATGGTACCAGTGGTTACTGGTTGTGTTTTGCATTTACTTACCTGTTCTGATGGTTCTGACCTTGGCCCAATGGGCCTGGTCCTGTATATAATTACCCTGTGAATATTGCCAGTGGGCACAGTGTACATTGTGTGATTATGTTTCTAATGTGTTTATGACAATACAAAGGCTATTTTTGATATAACCTTGTGTGGAGTTTCTTTTGTAGTGTGCCTAGTGTGTTGCTGCTGTGTGTGTGTGTTGTGCAAACGCTTTACACATTGCCTCTGGGATAAGCCTGACTGCTCGTGCCAAGCTACCAAGGGGGTGAGCAGGGGTTATCATCAGTGTGTAACTCCCTTGCCCTGACTAGAGTGGTGGTTTCTGCCTGGCTTTGGCGCAAGCCTTAGCCAACCAGAAATCCCATTTCTAACAGTCTGCAATACCGGGAAGATGTGTTTCAACAAGCATGGGCTCCTTTCAACGAGACCCCTGACTTCCCCTCACTCCCCCAGCTTGCCTTTTCTTTTCTTCCTCCCTCCTCCATCCTCTTCTATCCTCTATACCCTTACTTTCATTTATTTCATTGTGCACGTGCCTTTCCTCTTCCCTCCCCCCTTCCCTCCACCCTTTCCTTCCCTACTCCCCCTTTTTTTTTTCCTGGCAAGGGGACAGTTACCTTACCTTACTTACCTTATCTTACTTACCTTACTCATCCATGATCATTCAACATCCTCAAGGGTTATCCCCTTTATATATCCCATATTCTGCTGATACAACTTTGTCTTCCTCCTCAAGATCTATTCTGTCTAGTTTGCCCAGTGACTATGAACAATGAAGGGTATGGGTTATTATATGCAGTATACACAATCCTCCTTCTTCCTACCACTTGCCTTTCTTATTTTATATTACCCCTTCTTTTCTCTCCTTCTCTTCTGTTCCCCTCTTATTGGCATACTTATACCAATACTATTAATAGACTCCTGAGAATCTGTCATGTTGTACATCACTGATATGGATATGTTCGCCTTTAATCTTTATTAGAACATTAGAATGTGGAGCACTCCATTGAATGCAATGGAGTGCTCCGAGCTTCTACGGGCCGGTAAAGGCCCGCAGAGCAACATTCCAATGTTGCTTTTGTTCACAGCTGTTGCTGTGAACAAAGGCCTCTCGGAGCTCGAGGGGATTTAAACCCCTTTGGGCACCGAGGGGCCTTTGTTTTATTTGTTAGAACATTCTGCCCTCTAGTGGCAGAATATTCTAATAGCCTTATAGCCCTTCGTAGCTGGGCTATACCGGCTATTAGAACATTGGAATGTTGGGAGCTCCATTGAAAACAATGGAGTAGCTCCGGGCTTATAATGGCTGGTATAAGCCCAGAGCTCCAACATTCCAATGTTTCTTTGTTCACAGCTGTGGCTGTGAACAAAGGCTTCAGGGAGCCTGAGGGGATTTAAATCCCCTCGCGCTCCCTGAAGCCTTTGTTTTATTTGTTAAAACATTCTGCCGTTTAGTGGCAGAATGTTCTAATAGCCTTATAGCCCTTCGTAGCTGGGCTATACCGGCTATTAAAGTCCCGCTCCCTTGTTAAAGGCCCGAGCCGAAACGCTGGAGCGGGCCTTTAATAGCCTGTATAGCCCGCTACCGCAGGCTATAAGGCTATAATAAAGAATTACGAAACAAAAAAAGGCGCTTCACCTAAGAAATAAACTCTCTACCACAGGCTGCCATAGAAAAAATAGAGGCAAATCTACTTTTCTTCTTGAAACCCAGATGACAGAAAAAAATCTTACCCAGGCCTTCTCTAACCAACCTCTCAGAACCTGGCATAGATTCCCTGAAAAATTCAGATTCACCTCAAACTTCCTAGCCTTTTGTAAGGTGCTTAAACTCATCAATTCAGGCTCGATCTGAACCTGGACTATTATTGGACCCTCATTTTCACTCTTGAATCTGCTCTTCTACTCCTGTTGATAGAGTCCTCAATTTTGCTAACTAGTTCTACTTAATCTGTTTTTCTGTCATAGTGCTACTCATGAGGTAAGGTGGGTGCTATTTAATATTATTATTGATAATAATAATAATAATAATAACATTAATGGTAATGTCAGCAATACACTATATTTAGGGGTCAGGGATGGGTATTGGGTGGTTAGGGTATTTTTAGGGTTATGGGGTGGGTTGGGGTATTGGGTGGTGAGGGTAGTTTTAGGGTTTCGGGGTGGGTAAGGGTATAGGGAGGTAAAGGTGATTTTAGTGTTTAGGGGGGTAAAGGTATAGGGTGATAAGGGTAGGGTTTTTTAGGGTTTAGGGGTGGGTAGGGGTATTGGGTGGTAAGGGTGGGGGAGCTAATTAAAAAAATGGAGGGTTAGAAATATTATATATATATATATATATATATATATATATATATATATACATATATATATATATACATACATATATATATATATATATATATATATATATATATATATATATATATATATATATATATATATATATATATATATATATATATTATTATCTACTGGCGGTCGCCAGTAGATAGTTATAGTTAGGACCTATTGTCCATAGGAAATCCGCGACATTCTATTTGAAATAACTCTTGCGTCGGTTGACGAATCTTCGCGAAATTTTCAAACTTTATGGCCCGCTCCGGTCCGCTCCTACCCTGAAAGTTTCGGGGTGATTCGTCAAGCCAAGAAAAAAGGGGGGTCCCAAAACGTGTTTTCCCCATTCATTTTCCCATAGGAAACTGTAGCCACGGCTACAGCCGAACTGCTGAACGGAATTACACCAAATTTGGCAAAGAGGTAGTTCTTGGTTCAGAAAGAACCCTTTTTGTTAAATGGTGTAAATCCGTTCAGTAGTTCCTGTGAAAATCAAAATGAAAATCACATATATATCTATGGCCGCGTCGGATTCGCGCACCCTCCCGATCACGAGCTGCATGCTAATTGGCTGTCAACACTCCAAATCAGGAAGTGTTGACAGCCATTTTGTCCCTCGGTAGAACCGAGGGACAGAAACAAGTGCGCAAAGCGCAAAAATGGGGGCAGGGTAGAAACACCCTGACCCCCTAGGTCTGCTCAGGGGGTCCCACAAGGACCCCCTGGGCAGAAAAAAGCATTTTTTTAAAAAAAAAATCGGCGGGATGCTCTTAGGGTGCGTGAATCCCGCCGAGAAAAAAAAAAATCGCAAGTGTGCAAACGTACAAAGGGAGCAGGGTAGAAACACCCTGACCCCCTAGGTCTGCTCAGGAGGTCCCACATGGACCCCCTGGGCAGAAAAAAGCATTTTCTCAGGGTGCGCGGATCCTGCCGATAAAAAAAAAAAATCGAAGCGCGGTCTCCCGCGCTTCCATTGTATTTTGCCCCCGGGTGGCCCAAGTCCCGGGGGCATGCGGGGGTGGGTTTATGTTTTATATGGGGGGCCTCTAAGGCCCCCCAAGCCCCGGGGACCGCCACCCCCCGGGGCTTTTTAAAAAAAATGGTGCGGGAGGGCTCTCCTGCCCTCCCGCAGCCCTGGGGACCGCCACCCCCGGGGCTTCTTTTGTTAATTTTTAATAACGTGTGGGGGGGCTCCAGCCCCCCCACACGCCCCGGGGACCACCACCTCCTCGGGGCACTTAGAAAATAAATGTGGGGGTCCGTTACGGACCCCAGAGCCCCGGGGACCACCACCTCCCGGGGCTGTGCAATTCAAGGGAGGGGGCCGTGCGGCCCCCTCCTGGAGCCCTTGATGGCCCTGGGGACCGCCACTCCCCAGGGCCGGCTCCTGCAGTGTCCCGGGGTGCCTACCCCGGGACACTGTAGTTTGCTATGACAGGACGGGAGCCTCGCGGCTCCCGTCCTGTCATAGCAAACTGCTTTGGATATTGGAAGAGAGAGCAGGGAAACCTGCTCTCGCTTCCAATATCCAAAGCAAATTGCTTTCCACATGGGGAGCTGCATCTTAGCAGCTCCCCATGTGGAAAAGCAATGCCGGCTCCTAAGGGACGCGGGGAGCCGGCGGGACTGTGGGGGATTGGGGACCCCCCACAGTCCCCAACGGAGAGGGCCAGCCCCGGGGGATGGGGTCCCCGGGGCAAGTAGTGGCTCGGGAGGGGGCCACGTGGCCCCCTCCCCAAAAAAAAAATATATAGTGAAAAAAAAAAAAAAGGAAAGGCCGGCCCCGGGGATGGGGTCCCCGGGGCCTTCAATGGCCTGAGGAGGGGGGCCACGCAGCCCCCTCCAAATATTTAAAAATTTAAAAAGAGGGCATGCCCCGGGGGATGGGGTCCCGGGGCAAATACAGGCCCAGGGAAGGGGGGCCACGCGGCCCCCTTCCCGTTTTATTTTAATTTTAAAAAAAAATGAAAATCCTCATGCCACGCAGCCCCCTCCCATACAAAAAAAAAAAAAAAGACCGGCATCGTGCCGGAGGCCCCGCCCCCACCCTGCAGCAGTCTGCAAACGCGTCCCCTGGTGCGTTTGCAGATGGGGAACGAATTTCCCTTGAATACTGTGGGTCCCTGGGGGCCAACTAGCCCACCAGGAACCTCCAGTATGCGCCAGGGGACTGCGTTGCAGAGAGGTGTACAGAGGCCACGCCCCTTTTTACACCTCTCTGCAACGCAGCTCTGTGGCGCTTTTTGGAGGTACATGGTGGGCTAGTTGGACTCCAGGGACCCTCAGGATTCAAGGGGACTTAATCCCCCAACTTAAAATGCACCACGGGGCGCGTTTGCACAGTGGTGAAGGGAGGGGGCGGGGCTTCAGGTGACATGTGTGCAAACAGGCCCCATGGCGCATTTTAAGATGGGGAATTAAATCCTCTTCAATCCTGAGGGTCCCTGGGGGCCAACTAGCCCACCAGGTACCTCCAGTAAGCGCCACGGAGCTGCGTTGCAGAGTGTTGTAAAAAGGGGCGTGGCCTCTGTACACCTCTCTGCAACGCTGGGCTAGTTGGCCCCTAGGGCCCCTCAGGATTGAGGAGGAATTAATTCTCCAACTTAAAACGCGCCACAGGGCGTGTTTGCAGACATGTCACCTCAGGCCCCACCCCCTTCCTTCACCATTGTGCAAATATTCCTCTAAAATCAACCGAACTACGAATTCCGATTTACTCACCTGTTATCAGGAGAGACCTCAGTGCTGCATCTTTGAGCCCAGTACTGATCCTGAAAAGTAATTTTAACCGTACTTACCAGTAACTTGAATTTCCTTCCATAGGATATCATTGCCTGCTTTTTGCTGAAAAAGTTTCTAAGTGTCGATTTTTGAAACATACAAATATTCCTCTAAAATCAGCCGAACTACGAATTCCGATTTACTCACCGGTTATCAGGAGAGACCTCAGTGCTGCATCTTTTAGCCCAGTACTGATCCTGAAAAGTAATTTTAACCATACTTACCAGTAACTTGAATTTCCTTCCATAGGCTAACATTGACTGGTTTCACTTGGAAATTCTTCTAAGTGTGGAGTTTTGGAACCTTATAATATTCCTCTAAAATCAACCGAACTACGAATTCCGATTTACTCACCTGTTATCAGGAGAGACCACAGTGCTGCATCTTTGAGCCCAGCACTAATCCTGAAAAGTAATTTTAACCGTACTTACCAGTAACTTGAATTTCCTTCCATAGGATATCATTGCCTGCTTTTTGTTGAAAAAGTTTCTAAGTGTCGATTTTTGAAACTTACAAATATTCCTCTAAAATCAGCCGAACTACGAATTCCGATTTACTCACCGGTTATCAGGAGAGACCTCAGTGCTGCATCTTTTAGCCCAGTACTGATCCTGAAAACTAATTTTTACCGTACTTACCAGTACCTTGTATTTCCTTCCATTGGAATCCATTGTCTGGTTTTCAGCAGAAAAGTTTCAAAGTGTCGATGTCCCAGGACTGAATCTAGGATCCAGTCCTGTGGTTAGAAAAGTAATCCATAAAGTAACTAATTGCATTTAACTAGAAATTCACATTGAGCTCAATGTTGCATTGTGTTTGAAATTGTGTTGCCCATTGCAACAACTGTAACTACTGTACTTAAAAGTCTATTGCCTATTTGCAAAGTATTTAAACTAAAGTAATTCATTCTGAGAAAGTATATTTTGTAATGTAATGTATAATGTAATTACAGTGTAATTTAAAAAATAAAATATGTAAAAATAGTTTAAAAAAATGTAGTAAATCAGTATCAAAAAAATAAATATAACAATTAATACATTTAAAAATTGTCATTTACAAAACCTTTGAAATTCACTGAAAAAACCATAGGTTTTAGGGGCGTTATAGTTAGAAATTAGCATTTAAAAAACCTTTGAAATTCACTGAAAAAACCATAGGTTTCAGGCACGTTATAGTTAGAAATTAGCATTTAAAAAACTTTAGAAATTCACTGAAAAAACCATAGGTTTCAGGGGCGTTATAGTTAGTTGGACATTTCACTCGTACAAAACCATAGAAATTCCCCCGTTATAGTTAGTTCAGCTAACTATAACTCGCGCGCTCGCAATGCACTGCTGATGACGTCACATATTACATCACTCATGACATGGTCAGTGACATCACTCATGACATCACTCATGACATCTCAAATGACATCACTGATGACATCATCCTTGTGATAGAGTGGCAGACCTCCTCTCACCCTAATATAACCTTTGAGACACACACTCAAAAATACAAACTGACATTTTCAAAACAATGGACATACCAATACCAGTTACAACACACCTATTCAGTAATTCCAAGATCTACACACACATCCACTCATTCACCAACAGTCCCTATACAGTCACTCATACATGTACTCACTCATCATATGTACTCATACACCTATACATCCTGTTACACACCACCACTCATCCTTAGAGTTACTCACACACATAGTCACACATGCAAACAAAGTATCAAACATCCATTTACTTGCATATACAGTTATACCCACACTACCACACTTACTTCTACAGAAACTTACACATACTTACTCTCTTAAACAATCACTTATAGAAACACCTACTTATTTGTACAGGAACTCTTCCAATCTCTCACTCTCACATATACTCACTTATATACACCAATACTCACATATACTAGTTTAAAACATATGTAGTTACTCATAAAGACACTATTGAGACAGTCATTCACTCACTAACACACCCATACACACACTCATCCACCTATACAGTCCTGCACACATGCTGTCTTCAACACATACAAACAGTGAGTCACTCATTCATGCATCTATGCACTAAGTAATACCCCCACCGAACCATACAGACACTCATACTGATACTCAAAAAACCAACTACTAACCCATATAGACACTCATGTAGCTACTCACCAACCCATGCAGCCACTTATACACAAAGTGAGAGACTGATACAGATATTTTCATATTTAAACATTACTCACTAACCCATGTATTCACTAAGATACACTTAATCAGTCAGTTATACAATCAATTTTACAAAAAAAATCATCCATTTAGACACTTATATACCCATTTATTCTTCCATCGACCTTGAGATATACATATATAAAACATATTTAATTTTCAGAAAAACACACATTCACTGGATGATGTCATCAGTGATGTCACTGACCATGTCATGAGTGATGTAATATGTGACGTCATCAGCAGTGCATTGCGGGCGCGCGAGTTATAGTTAGCTGAACTAACTATAACGGGGGAATTTCTATGGTTTTGTACGAGTGAAATGTCCAACTAACTATAACGCCCCTGAAACCTATGGTTTTTTCAGTGAATTTCTAAGGTTTTTTAAATGCTAATTTCTAACTATAACGTGCTTGAAACCTATGGTTTTTTCAGTGAATTTCTAAGGTTTTTTAAATGCTAATTTCTAACTATAACGTGCCTGAAACCTATGGTTTTTTCAGTGAATATATATATATATATATATATATTTTTCACCAATTCAAAAAGACGCTGCACTCTTCCAGGGGATTGTTTTAAACGGTTTATTGTGCCATGGAACTTCTCCTTCCCTCACCCCATATATATATATATATATGGGATTTCACTCGATTGGCAGCTTGTCAAGAGTGACCCTATCATAGGACACACAATGAACAACAATACCCTAATGACCTTTAGGAGGGCAAGGTCCATGCGGCAGGAAGTAGTGGTGAGCAGCCTAGAGATGACAACTTCTGAAGTTGGCTAGCTGGAAGCCCAGGCTTCAGGAGATGCCATAAGTGCAAAGACTGCTGCTATGGAGTAAACATGATGGAAGTTGTATCATCCTTGTCGAACAGTCCCTACAGGATACCCAAAGTGTTTCCTTGTTAGAGTGAGTATGTTGTTTACGTACTGAGATGCACATGCCCCAAAATGTATGTGGGGAGCACAATTCTAAAAGCACATCTGCATATTCTACAACATGGTAGGGTGGTAAAAAACAAAGACCACAGTTATCCTGTGGCATGTCATTTTGAAGAGGTGCACAACAGCAAGGACGCAGATCTCAGCTAGTTTGTGATTGACTCAGTACCCATAAACATCAGGGGTAGAAACAGAGAACAGAGATTGAGAGGGCTGTAATCCCGGTATATACTCAGCCTGAATAGTAAGACGCCTATAGGGTTGAACACAGAAGAGGAGCTATCTGTGCATCTTTGAATTCATACTCTTTAATCTCTCTAAGCTGTCCCGTGATATTATGATTAGGGAGCCACATGAAATTATGTGTTTGCATACTGTCTATTTCTGTTCATTTAGGTTTAACGATAAAGAAGAATGAGTGAATGAATTAGCTTCTCCACTAGTTTGTTGTTTTGTGAGGTGGATAAACATTTAGTATTTAAAAAGGGTTCAGCATGTACAAGTTAATCAAGCATGTAAAGTTGAGGTTTAGCCAATATATTTATTCCCCAATCTTACAAAAATAAATTACTTGTAATTTTGAAACAGGATGGCCCTTTTTAAAACACACATAAGTTTTACCCTATACCAGGGGATAATGGTCCACAGCATCAAAGGCTTATCTGGGTGGGAGCACAATTGTATTTTACCCACTAGGGCTGGGATATGCAAGACTTTGCCAAAACACTCGCACAGTATTATCCAAGTAAGCCCACTTGTGCTTCATTCTGCAACTACAATTAAAATACTGATTAACCGGGGCATTGTTGTTGATGAAACTGTGTCAAAAAAACTGCACTTATTTGTGTGTTGATTATTAGCAGGCTATGTGACCAAATCATATGCACTCACACACCTTATGGCAGTATCACAGATACTGAAAGTCTGAGTAGAATTTAAGCCATTAAAGCCATAATATTTCTTTAATTTTTGTTCTTCTGCTATAGTACTGTACAAAGTCATGGATTCACTATTTTGAATTTGTTGTAAATTGAAATTTCCTTGCGAGATATGTATGATTTTACTTACCTTATATATACTTACCTTGCCTTGTAGAGTCATGCATGGTAAAGGCATACGCGTGGTAAAGGCTTGCATTGCAAAGGCAATGAGTGATAAAGGCAATGCATAGTAAAGGCACACATTGTAAATACATGCATTGTTAAGTCATACAAATGTATCTTAACTACCCCATGCCATTGCAATGCTCCTGTTTCCTGAACCAGGACTAATCACTTGTGTATATTATTTTGTCCATCACTGTCTCTTCATATTCACACCTTTGACACTCCCTGTTTACTGACTTCCATCCCAATGCACTTGCCTAACAAATGTCCATGTGACTAATAAAATAGCCCAGGATCATTATGGCAACCACAGGGCCCTTCAATGTAAGTTGAAAGTGAGAAAGAAGAACAGTAGTGCAAGAGGTTGCTAAAAGGCTGCAGAGAATTCCTCATCAAAATCAGATGGTCAAGAGACACTTAACGGTGCCACAGGTGGCTTTAGGCCACTACCAGGAGCAGAACATCCTAACCCTCATCCAGATCTATCTCACTGGGGCTGTCATATTGCACTCGGAAAATCCTGTGTTTGTGTGCAGGCCTGCTTCCCTATGCCACAGGTGACCTGAGACAGTGGAACTTATGCAGTGCATGCAGAAACTAGCTACAGACAGTGATTGTATAGCAAAATTCCTGTGAATTGAGGTCCAAAGGAAAATGCACCCCGACTGCCCAATATATTCCCCAAAGATTTAGTGGGAAGTGTTGGACCTGGCCCTTCTTTCAGGGTTAACCCCAAACTTTTTGCTTCTTCCTCCTATTTTTTCTGAACTGCTTTTGTTGGCTTTAGCACTCTGGGCACTTTACCACTGCTAACCAGTGGTAAAGTGCTTATGCTCTCTGTCTAAAATGTATTGGTGATTGTGCCACCCACAGGAGTAGCAGCAAACATGTCTCAGGCCTGCCACTGCAGTGTCTGTGAGTGCAGTTTTAAACTGCCATGTCGACCTGGCAAGTGCACCCACTTGCCAGTTCCATACCCTCCCTTTTACTACATGTAAGGTACCCCTAAGGTAGGCCCAAGGTAGCCCCATGGGCAAGGTGCAGTGTATGTCAAAGGTAGGACATGTACTGGTGTGGTATCCATGTCCTAATAGTGAAATACTGCCAATTTTGTTTTTCACTATGGCAAGGTCTATCTCTCCCATGGGTTATCATTGGAGCTGCCCTGTAACATCTTACAAGTGTAACTTTCAACTGGGAAGAGATAGAGATTTGGAGTTTGGGCTCCTTGAGCTCAGAATTTAAAAATACAGTGAAGGTGGTTCTTAAATTGTGTGTTTGAAAATGCCACTTTTAGAAAGTGGGCATTTTTTTGCTTTACCATCCTGTTCCTCTGCCTGCCTGTAAAATCAACGTCTGGTAGACTGACAGCTGCGTTGTTTGTGCATTTACTCTAGATAGTCACACAAAGGGAGCTGAGGTGTGCCCTGCATATCCTGATTGCTCATCACTAGGCTGATAGGCTTTCCTGAGCTAGAGTGGTGGGAGGAGTTGTCACTGACTCCTGAATAGAGCTGTGCCTGTCCTCTCACAATGCTGTCTCCACCCCTCAGTAATGTGTCTGAAGCCCGGACAGGGTAAGGAAGAATCTCTGCACTACAAAGACTATCCTTTGAAGAATGCCTACTTCAAAGGCCAAAAGGGGTATTGAACCTATAAACCCAGACTTTTAGAATACTTCTGGATCAAAAGGAGACTCTGCCAAGAGGAAGAGCTAAAGAGCTGTTAGAAAGAGTACTGCCCCTTTGCTGTGTGTGCTATGCTGGGTTGGCCTACAGTTGCTGCTTCTGTCTTAGAGAGACTAAGGACTGGACTATTGCTTTGGTATCCTACTTGAGAAGATTCTCCAAGGGCTTGTGCGTGCTTGCCTTTTGTTAAAAAGTCTCAGGGCCATCAAACACTTCATCTACAGCCGCTAAACTCCTCTGCTGGGAGTTCTGACCTGCCAAGTGGTGCCAATTCCACTTCTGGGCCCTTGTATTTCCCAGTGCAAGCTTGCTGTACAGTTAAATAACCAATGCATCGCCGCATGCAGCAGAAAAGATCTATGCAGAGCCTGTTCGCAGCCAGAAGTACCGCCCCAGAGCACCATGTTTCTGACATCTGAGACGCCCGCTCTGACTCTAGCGCAGGCCCTGCTGTGTGGCTGAAGGAATCGATGCATCACCTGTTCAAAGCTGGATGAATCGAATCAACGACTGTTTAGCTGCCCCGGGATCCGGATTTATCACGCATTGCACTTGTGCGCCAAGTCTACATCGACAATGGGCTTCATAAGGAACCAAGGCCGCATGTCTGGAGAAATGTCGCATCACCTCCCCGTGCAGGAAGAAACCGACGCATCACCTCCTCTCCCAGTAAGGAACCGACGCAACACCTCCCCTGCATAGCAGTAGGGAACCGACACATCACCTCCCCTGGGAGCAAGGAACTGACGCATCACCTTCCCTGCGTGTAAGGAACCGATGCATCTCTTTGCTTTCCGGCGCCTCCCCTCCCTTGCACCTGTTTTCGTCTTGTGATTTTGATGCAATCCATGTACTTTGTGCTAAAAGTGACTCATCCATAGTTATATATAGACTGAACTGTTTTCAACCTGTTTAAAGTGATATCTTGATCTGTGAATGTTTGATTTTTTTCGTTTTGGTCTTGTTTGGTTTAGGTAAAGATTGATTATTTTTCTAAACTGGTGTGGTGTCCATTTGTAGTGTTCCCACTGTGTTACAGTGTGTGTATGTACAAATGTTTTACACTTTGTCTCTGAGATAAGCCTGACTGCCAGTGCCAAGCTATCAAGGGGGAGAGCAGGGGTTATATAACCTCTGTGATCGCCTAACCCTGCCAAGAAGGAAGGGCTCCCACTTGGACAGGGTGCATACCACTGCCATTTCTAACAGGAAGGAAATGCTGGCTCCATTCAGAAGCTCAAAGGATATGGTCATCATCAGCTGAGAATACTCTCTGTAGTGAGTTTACCCCCATCATGCCTCTGTACCCTTCCCCAATGTGTAGCTGTTTTTGTGGGAGCTAGGGTGATGAGTCTTGACTCTTGAAAGTGCCGCAGGAGACAAGGTGATCTTTCTGGGTCCTGGAGCAGGCAGCGCATGGTGACTCTTGAATGATGCCCACCGAGAAAGCCTCTCTGCCCAGGCCTGTGACAGTTTACAAGGATCAGGCAGCTGTTCTGAGACGCAAAATCTGGGTGTATGTGGGCAAGGGGCAGCAGAGAGACCTTTGTAGTGTTTATTAGTGACAAATGGTGGGGCACCCATGCATGAGTAGAATGAAAAAGAATGGAAGTTCTCCCATAGGTGCCACGATACTCAATAAGGAGGTGAAATTGTGTGCATGGTGGTGCACCTTGCAGGCAAGGTCACAGCCTTTGTAAAAAAAAGAAAAAGTAAAACACTGACTGGTATGGCATGCACCATTTCTGAAAGTAGAAGACTCCTGGTTGCTAGGTGACCTAGTTATATAACATACTATGTTTACACACAGGAGCTCACAGAGTCAAATTAAGTGTGGCCAAAAATGCGTGCCAGTTCCAGGAAAACACCACCTGTAACTGTATGGTTGCTGCATTATAAATGCCATGCCAAAGTATGGATTTATTTATTGTGCTAAGTGGATGTCAAAAGCTTTAAGTCGTTCTTTTTCAGTTGTGAATATCTTGACAAAGCTGTAGGCCTAACTTATATACTGTGAAAAGCCAAATTTTGATGAGCTAGGCTAGATGTAGATAATGGAACAATCTAGATCAGCATTTTCCAGTCTGTGGGAAACTCAGTAAATAAAGAAGCTTTTAAATTCTGTATTTATCTTGTCACATTAGCTGCGCTTCAAAGTCAGAGGTCAAATATCAGGTCATGTCTTGTAACAAGTTGCTGCTTATGTTTTTCACCATGGGGATTGGTGCTTACAAACGTCTCTCACTCTGCAGTCAGGGAAAGAAAAGTAAAGTGATTTATGTGACAATCTTGCTGCTGTACAGGAAGAGTGAAAGGAAAGACTGCAGGATGTCATTTTTTTGTAACACACAACAAAATGTAAATACCTGTAAAATGTGAACTATACGCATTCAGCAGCTAGGAAAACAAAAATAAAGAACATTTTTGTAATTCTGAAGTGTGAAAAACATTAATCGGATCAAAACAAATCAGGACACTACGCTTGGTGACACACAAATGATGCATTTTCACTGAAGACCAATTTCCACACATTATCATTTGTGTATGATATAGTTTTAGCAGTAAAACTGTACTCTGTGGCAAATGTAGTGGACATTTCAATGAAAAATGTTCTTCCTGTAAATGACAGTGTAACCACACAATGCTTTAGTTACGTTAATAAAATTGTCTGGCTCATGTCCATTAAAGGTAGGTGGGCTGCAAAAGTTTGCCAATCAAAAATTTGGGTTGTGGTTAAATAAGGTTTGAGTAGCACTGGTTTAGATTCACATGGTTAGCTATGTGGAGTTTTTATAGGCATAGATTTACATTGTAGTTATTCTGCAAAACCCAGTTAGGAAGAGTACCAATATGTAATTCTACCAGAGAGTGACCTGTTACACTAAAGGCCACTTTACGAGTACGGTGGTCCATAAGACTGCCGTAATCGTGATGGCGGTCCGATCACTGCCACACTGTGGCAGTGTGCACCCCATTCTGAGTGTGGCGGCCGGACCACCGCAAGACCCCCACCTCCGCGGGGATACCTTATCCAGCGGAGTGGTGGTCTGTGGCAGGAATATGCTGGAGGTGCTGCAGTGGCACCGCTGAGCATATTCCAAGTTGCCAAACCACAACCCCTTTAATGGCAGTGAACCCACCATGAAAAGGGTGGCTGTGTAGCAACTAAGAGGGCCCTACAGGGTCCTCTGCTGCCTTGGGTCCAGAGGGCGCATTCGCACCTCTAGTTCCTGCGGCATGTGGTATGTATGCTACATCATGCAGGAAGGTGCAATCGGTGCTCTGACAGCAGCATTCTGCATGCTAGTCTCTTCTATGAGCATGACAGACCGCCACAGCACCGCCCGCCAGACCAGGATTTAACTCCAAACCTGGCGGGCACCGTCCACTGTAGGACTGCCGAAGTCGTAATCATGCCCTAAGAGTAGTGTGTTAAAAGAGGTATTAGGACCTCAGTCTGAGAGTTATAGTTGAAGAGGCCCTTGGACACCAACAGTTATATTATGTATTGGGCACACTACCCCAGTTTGAAGCCCAGCATGCCATGAACTGGGTGTGCTGTGTGCAGACATGGATGATAGCCATATTACTGTGAGTGAGCTGTCCTCAGCTCAGTCAGTGCAACTGGCAACCTGCCTATACTTTAAAAAGGGGGCACAGACCCCCTTGCAGGCAGATGCATTGAGTGAATGTACCAACCTGCAAAGAGTTGTCTGGGGGTCCATAGGACACTCTTTTTTCCCTTTAAAGTGGCACCTCGTAGGATGCTTTATAGCTTTATGTGGCACAGTAAATGCACATCCTGACAGCCTCATCTCCTCGACAGCTGTGTTTATAATATGGCAGGGACACAGAAGCAAAGTGTTTGCTCATTTGCATGGAGCCTCATGCAAAAGACGGCAACCCCCATGAGATTCCACAGCACAAAATGTGCAATGGCACAATACATATTACAGAAGAGGACTGCCCAATTATCTATGGCCCTTTCTGTAATACAAAAGTGTCAACGCTGGAGCATATGCCTTTTGCCTCTCCAGGGTAATCGCCAGGATATCCTCACTAGTGGTAGCCTGCTTTACAAATGCAAATTGTTTACAAATACACATAACATAACAGGGAGGGTACCTTTGATAACATGGCACTTGAGGTAAAACACCCTCATAACCCAATTAGGGCGTAACAAGATCTGATTGCTCAGAGTATTTGAGCATCCTCTGTCTCTGTTTGTCTGTCTATTTGACTCCCATTTTCATTACTTATATTGTCTCTCACTTAAAAAATATGAATAATGTCATCATATATATTTATTTTGCTGTTTTTTTATCTTATATTTTAAATGCTACTATTTCTTTTGTTGTTACAGTTAATTAGCAGACACACTGATCATGATCTTTTCACAACCATAACCATTACCAATGGCTCAGGGTAAAACAAACCTACCAGATCTAAACATCAGACTAGTCTTTTCCCTGTGGCATTGGTCATTTCTTGAGTAGGCTGGCGGAGTTGTACATTTAGAAGGAGACCTGATCCAGGCAAACCATCCAAACCAGCAATGCAGTGCTAACAGTTGGCCACTACTTTTGACTACTTGTTCATCCTTAACAGGTGAGAGATGATTAACATCAAACTTTTCTGGGCCAAATGGGACCGGAGGCCAGTCACACTGGTTGTGAATATAAATAGCTACACACATTGGGGTTGTACATTGCAGGAAGCAGGTATTTGTCATGAGAAACTATTAGCAAACAAGCTTTCTCATGCATAAGCCGTGGTTATTCACTTTCTGATAATATGACCAACTCTTCATCTACTTCCCCTTCTGATCTTAGTCTAAGCCTCAAATGTACCATGATAAACACTCTCTCATTGCCTCATCATTTTATTCATACTGGAACCTGCTCAATGAGTGGTCCTCAACTTCTTGTGAGTGGGAGTCGTAATTCATTGTTTTAGTTCACTCTGATACTGGCACCTTAATAAACGTCTAAATATAAAATTTTCGGACAAGACCACTCATGTTGTTAAAGATGAAGGGATTGTTTTGTTCTTTTACCAACTACCGCAGGCCTCTTTCGAGAGCTTTGTCCATCTGCCATGCTTTGTTAACCACTATCGGACAGCCCGCTATGACAGACATTTTAGCAAAAACATAGTGTCTCACTTTCTTACCTCTAGTCCAGGGTACTCCAAAGCCAGTCCTGGAGGGCCAGATCCATGTCAGATTTTTAGCATATCCCCATTTAGGTAAATGTAGTTATCTTAAAATATTGCATGGATCTGGCCCTCCTGGACCGACTTTGGAGATCCCTGCTCTTGTGACCCAGCTCTGTTGACTCATGTTTCTGCCTTACCAACCATCAGCATATCTTACTAATCTATTCACTTTTAAACCCATCTCTCAGCTCGTGTCTATGTCTCTATAGAACCCCTACAAATTGTAATGCAATCTCCTGATTATCTTTTTTAACTGACTTTAGTAACATTGGGAAACCAGACCACCATTGTATTAATCAATCAAGGATTTATAAAGTGAAGCAAATCACCTGTGATGGTCTCAGGGTACTGGGGTTGCTTCATGGTCATCTGTTAATTCGAACAGCCAGGTCTTGAGTTCTTTCCTGAATTGCCGAAGGGATGAGGCAGTGCTGAGGTGCAGGGGAAAGTTGTTCCAAGCTTTTGCCGCCAGGTGTGAGAAGGAGTGTCCTACGCTGTTGCATCGGCTGATTTGGTGGGTGTCTGCATGGAAGAGGTAGGTGTCTGGTCGGTTGTTGGAAATTCACATGGCTGTTGATGTATGCTCGTCCATCATTGTGCAGGGCTCTCTATGTGTGGGTCAACATCTTGAACTGTCATTTCTTCTGGATCGGGAGCCAATTGGAATAATTCTAGAACTATATATCCTTGGATGGAGGAAAATGATTTCAGTTATTTCAACTTTGAATATGTAAATCATGGTCTTTGGGGGAACTGCTAATCCCTGGTTGCTTTGGTTCTGGCCTGTAGAATTGGAAATTTTGCTTGACAATGGCACAAACAGTCCTCAAATTAAATTCAACACAGATTATTATTGCTCATAACACATATAACAGCAATTCTACCTTGGGGTGCCCAAAAATAAAATTGAGGTCAGCTCAATGCTCAAAATGCCTATGTTTGACTCAAAAGTCTGACTGGCATCTCAGATGATGACAATTTCCCCATCCTGCTTCTTAAACCCCTTCGGTGCTCATGACGGAATGGTTTCATCATGAGCACCAGTGCTCCTGTGCTCATGACGGAACCATTCCGTCATGAGGACAGGGGCATTAAACCCCTCTGCTGCAAACAGCAGAGGGATTTCCATTTTTTGGGGGGGCCTTGGGAGGTGGGGAAAAGCATCCACAACCTCCCGAGGCCCTTTGCTGATTTTCAATGTAATGACGATCACACGATGTCATCATTACATTGACCATTTCCTGTTGAAAGCCACAATGCCTACCCACACAAGTGAGGTACCATTTTTATCAGGAGATGTGGGGGAACGCTAGGTGGTAGGAAATTTGTGTCAGCCCGGTGATCCCACAAAATTCCCACACAGAAAAATGAGGAAAATGTGATTTTTTTCAGCTAAATTTGAGGTATGCCGGGGTTTCTGGGTAGGGACATTTTTGGGTATCTATGCACGCCATACCTCCCTGGACTCCCCAGGGTGTCTAATGCTCAGAAATGTGTGGGTTTGGTAGGTTTCCCTAGATGGCCCCTAGGCCTGGGACCAAAAACTCATGTGACTCCCCTTGCAAAAGCAGATTGTTTTGCGATAGGTAATTTTGATGTCTCCACAATACGTTTTGGGCCCTTGCCTGTCATGGGTACTTGACCCAACCACATGAGTAAGGTATAATTTTTATCGGAAGAATTTGGGGAATGCGGGGAAGGTGGAATTTTGTGGATCCACACAGATTCCAGAACTTTCCATCACAGAAATGTGAGGAAAATGTGTTTTGTTTTACAAAGTTTGAGGTTTGCAAGGGATTCTGGGTAACAGAACCTGGTGAATGCCAGACAAGTCACCGCATCCTTGATTCCCCTGGGTGTCTAGTTTTTAAAAATGTATAGGTTTGCTAAGTTTCCCTAGGTGCTGGCAGAGCTAGGATTCATAATCTACAGCTAGGCACTTTGCAAAAAAAGAATCAGTTTTCACTGTAAAAATGTGGTGTGTCCATGTTGCGTTTTGCACCGCTTCCTGTCGCAGGCACTAGGCCTACCCACACAAGTGAGGTATCATTTTTATCAGGGGACTTTGGGGAATGCAGGGTGGGTGGAATTTTGTGGATCCACGCAGTTTCCAGAACTTTCCATCACAGAAATGAGGAAAATGTAGATTTTTTGACAAAGATTGAGGTTTGCAAGGGATTCTGGGTAAGAGAACCTGGTGAGAGCCACACAAGTCACCCCATCCTGGATTCCCCTGGGTGCCTAGTTTTCAAAAATGTATAGGTTTGCTAGGTATCCCTAGGTGCCGTCAGAGCTAGGGTTCAAAATTTGCAGCTAGGCACTTTGCAAAAAAAGGGTCAGTTTTCACTGTAAAAATGTGGTGTGTCAACGTTGCATTTTGGGCCGTTTCCTGTCGCGGGCATTCAGCCTACCCACACAAGTGAGGTACCATTTTACTTGAAAGACTTTGGGGAATGCAGGGTGGGACGAATTTTGTGGATCCACGCAGATTCCAGAACTTTCCATCACAGAAATGTGAGGAAAATGTGTTTTGTTTTACAAAGTTTGAGGTTTGCAAGGGATTCTGGGTAACAGAACCTGGTGAATGCCAGACAAGTCACCGCATCCTTGATTCCCCTGGGTGTCTAGTTTTTAAAAATGTATAGGTTTGCTAAGTTTCCCTTGGATGCTGGCAGAGTTAGGATTCATAATCTACAGCTAGGCACTTTGCAAAAAAAGAATCAGTTTTCACTGTAAAAATGTGGTGTGTCCATGTTGCGTTTTGCACCGCTTCCTGTCGCAGGCACTAGGCCTACCCACACAAGTGAGGTATAATTTTTATCAGGGGACTTTGGGGAATGCAGGGTGGGTGGAATTTTGTGGATCCACGCAGTTTCCAGAACTTTCCATCACAGAAATGAGGAAAATGTAGATTTTTTGACAAAGATTGAGGTTTGCAAGGGATTCTGGGTAAGAGAACCTGGTGAGAGCCACACAAGTCACCCCATCCTGGATTCCCCTGGGTGCCTAGTTTTCAAAAATGTATAGGTTTGCTAGGTATCCCTAGGTGCCGTCAGAGCTAGGGTTCAAAATTTGCAGCTAGGCACTTTGCAAAAAAGGGTCAGTTTTCACTGTAAAAATGTGGTGTGTCAACGTTGCATTTTGGGCCGTTTCCTGTCGCGGGCATTCAGCCTACCCACACAAGTGAGGTACCATTTTACTTGAAAGACTTTGGGGAATGCAGGGTGGGACGAATTTTGTGGATCCACGCAGATTCCAGAACTTTCCATCACAGAAATGTGAGGAAAATGTTTTTTTTTTTTTACAAAGTTTGAGGTTCGCAAGGGATTCTGGGTAACAGAACCTGGTTCAAGCCAGAAAAGTCACCCCATCATGGATTCCCCTGGGTGCCTAGTTTTTAAAAATGTATAGGTTTGCTAGGTTTCCCTAGGTGCCGGCAGAGCTAGGGTTCAAAATCTACAGCTAGGCACTTTGCAAAAAAAGGGTCAGTTTTCACTGTAAAAATGTGGAGTGTCCATGTTGCGTTTTGGGCCGTTTCCTGTCAAGGGCACTGAGCCTACGCACACAAGTGAGGTACCATTTTTATCGGGAGACTTAGGGGAACACAGAATTGTAGAGCTACTGTTATTAGCTATTGACGTTCGATGCATTTCTGCCTTCCAAATGTAAGACAATGTGTAAAAAAGAAATCACTTTGTAAAATGTCCTATAGTTCACATGCTAGTATGGGTACCCACAATTTCGGAGATGTGCAAATAGCTACTGTTTCTAAACTCTATATTTTGTTTCCATTTCAGAAATACATAGGTGTCTTTTTCACTGTTTATATTTTCCCAAATGAATTGCTATACACCCGGTATACAATAAAAAACCATTGCAAGATGCTGCTCAGTTATTGGCTCTGGGTCCTATACATCCCCACAACCAGAAGGGTCCAGCGGATGTAACGGTATATTGCTTTAAAAATTATGTCATAGTTAGAAGAAGTTACTTGTGAAAACGTTGGCACGAATGGCTGTTTTTTTTCAACTCATTTTCAATTTTTCCTATTTTCAACTGTTAGTTTCTATAAAAAAAAACTTGAAGAATCTACACAAATGACCCCTTGCTGAATTCAGAATTTTGTCTACTTTTTTTAAATGTATAGCTTTCCAGGATCCATTATTGCTTTCATACCCATTTCTACCATTAACTGGCATTTGGCGATGCAGCGCGCGCAACGAAATTCGTTTTATTTATTTATATGTTTACTTACCTGTAATCGGCCGTAATCCGTAGTTTACTACCCTCCACCCTGCCCCTCCCCCGCCCCACGTCAGCACCCGGCAGCACTCCCACCACGGGCCGCTACTGTTTAAAACCTCTATTTCTGAAGATGGGGGTTAGATCAGCACACCAGGCACTTGTTAGGTCGTTATCTGGTGAGTCGATTCCACTGTTATGCCAGCTAATTACATTTTTATATGTAGCCGAAAAATGCTTGGTATCGCCAGTTTGAGATGTATTAAATTTGAATTGCCTGAATATAAGAGATACCCTGGACAGTCAGATACCTAGTAGTACAAACTGAACTTATTGTATCAATTTTGGGACAGATTTATTTGTTGCACTTCATTATCGTCCTGGACCTATGAAATTACAATTTATGACGCACTGGCACTTTAACACAAAGTAGGTGTAGTATCTTGCCATAGTAATCGTTGATGTTTTCTTGAACTATTAAATTGCAATTTATGGCACATTGGCACTTTATCACGAAATAGGTGTAATATCTTGCTATAGTAACTTGATGTTTTCTTTTAAAAAGAAAAAAATATAATATATATATATAACTTTGTTTCATCAATGGAATTACTATTTATAGCATAATTTGTTTCACCTGAACCCAAGTGATCCTCTGTATAGTTTAATAACTAGTAGAACAAGTGTATATGCTATCCGGTTAATAATTAAGCAATGTAATAATTGAGACAACCCTGGGGTCAGTCCTAATTGATGCACTTTATTATTGTCTTTGAGCTATGCAATTACTAATTATGCACGTTGACACTTTAATTCGCAATATATGCAATATTTTGCTATGTTCACTGACGTTTTTAAAAACAATTTGTTTTGTTTTTGTTTTGTTTTATCTTGGAAGTAGTTTTTATTGCATATATGTTTAATTTTAAGATATGTTTATGAATGTATTGGTACAATTGCCAATACGTTTGCAGTACAGAGCTCTCTGTTTTTATATATTATATGATTGTGAAGATGTTTTGATTGCAATGATTTTTATTAATGATGCAATAAAGAATTTACTTACTTACTTGTTCTTTAAGAGTTGGTAAAACTGTGATTTATTTATACCTAATATGGATATTTTTTGCAAAAAGTAAACGTGAATAGAGAAATATGATTGATAAGTGCGATAGTTCTATGTGTGGTATGCCATCACATGCAAATGTCATGCAAGATACCTGTTCATGAACATTTTCAGCAGTCTGTAAAGTCTTGTGGTGATTTTGCTAGTGCATCCCATTCTGCAGATCATACATCCACTTTCACTGCTCTTGCAAGACTTAATCAGCTCAAATCACGCTCATAAAATAATAAACAGAATAAAACAAAAATATGTGCTATAAATTTAAGAATAGGGATTCAATCAAGATCTAGCTTGAGTAAAAAATAAACCATCTAGGCATACTCCTAAGTATGTTTACCAGTTGTTTGGCAGAACCACTTAATGGGCTTTTTTTTAACATAACAAACCATAGGTAATGTTAGCCAGTCGCCAGGGTCATCTTTAACCCTTTCTGTAACAAACTGCTAAACCCACCAACTTTGGCCTGAATCAACACAGCAGGCAAAAGAGGCCTCTGAAATGTTTTAAGTGAAACAATTGAACCAGTCAGACCTCTATACTCTAATTCTCTTGTCTCAGTGAAATGTTTACAAAGGAAAACATATCCCATTTCCTGTTTTCATGCCTGCAGATGTTATAAATCACTTTTGCAGCAGCGAAGGAGTTGTCACGCTTGAAATCAGACCAATGTGTCCCCCTCAGTCTGTACGGAATGATTGAGAGCTAGCTCCTTCGAGAGATAACCTTGTTTTGGAGAACATACTATCTGCTTTAACATTTAATTTCTTATTCAGTAATCACACCAGAGAGAAGAAGAGGGTGATGGAACAAATAGTCAGGGGCTGACTGGTCTGAGAAAAACAAATCTTTGCTATGTAGCAAGCAAGAAAACAATTTCGCATACTCGGCAGAGCAGCGCCCATCTCATGCTGTTACATGCTGTCACACTGGTATAGAATGGAGGGCTGAAATCTATTGCATAAGCGGTGTCAGTGACAGGGGCCTCCTTAGCTTAACCTAACGTGTCACCTCTCACGAATTACTCATCTGGCTACCAGAGATGCATAGTCACTCCTATATTAAGTTCATTTATTCAGTGGCCCATAACTCTCCCTTTCTTGTACCGAGGCTTAATAATGTCAACTCGTGCAATTACTGACAATCTGTATGTTTCCGTGAAGATTACGATCAGTTCAGAACTGGGAGTTAGAAGGCTATTAACACTTTTTCAGACAGGTTAAAATGTTAATCACAAGTTACTGAAACAAACTAAAAGCCAACAGAAGTGTGGGCCCCCCAATTTGTCAAATAACAGGAGGAATAGTCAAAGATCTGAATGAAACAGGTAATAAATTTGCACATTGAAGACGTTTTGGTATTTTTTTTAGAGTAAATACATTGTTTTGTAGCAATGAAGGAAGTAGAAACAAAAATGAACAACGTTATGGCAAAATCTATTCTAAGATGGATGCCCCTGAGTTTGCATCTTCGAATGTTGTTTGCATATTTCAACACAGGTGATAGAGCGCCATGCTCTCGTAAAGTTTGTAGGGGTGCATCATAATCACCATTAGTCTGCGTCCGTATGTATTCAGATATATATAAATGAGTGGATAATAAAATGTAATTCAAATTGCATTATTGGAATGATTAAAGAGAGTAGTAGTGTTATCTAATCATGCAAATGTAACACAGTATTGAAATATGTTTAGCATAATGCGTAGATAGGATAGGTTACGTGTAGTTGAGATGCAGTAATTAACGTGTATGATAGTAAAGTGCACGTGTAGTTTATGCTTTGCATATGAAATATATGAGCTTATGCTTAAAGAAGTAAGTAAGAATTGTGTGTTTAAATTGTGTAAAGGCCTGACTGCATGTATGAAGAGGAAAGGCCTATTCGTTTTTATGTTAGCTTATTTTGTAGGCAGAAAAGGTGTTCTCTTGGAAAGGCTCTCTGGGCACAGTTGGTAAATTCGTGCAGAGGGAAAAGGTCTGTTGAAACGTATCTTCTGTTGCAGGAGCAAGGACATATGCCTCGTTAGCGAAATACTGGCTCTTTGTTTCACGAGTTAGGGTGGTGGGAGGCATTGAGATGGGAGAAGGTGCCTGGGACTCAAGGTCATCGTAACCGTCCTGGATGAAGTAAGAGTTTCGATGGAAAAGTACGAGAAGGAAGACCTGGCCGAAGAGGCGTGACAAGGGCGTGTTCAATTGTATTTGGGTTTTGTATTAGGGACAGTGCCCCGAGGGTGGAGGGTAGAGAAGAGGTAGAGGAGACCAGAGAGGGATTCTATGAAGGAGCATCTTAGAACGAGCTTGAAATGCTATGTGAGTGCACTTCTTAGGAAGTCTTCACAGCTGACACCTTTTCTTTACTCTTGCCTGGGTAGTTCGTTAAGTAGGTATGTCACCTGAGTGATAGAGTAGGGACAGCTAATGGTTTTTATGCTTATCTAGGTAAATGAAGAATAACATTGAGATTGGAGCAGTTATCGCTTGTCTAATACTCTGGAGCTAACGATACTTCTTATCCTGAGTCAGATGAGACTCCTGCGTAGGATGCTATTTGTATTAGTGCCCATCTATTTCTTTAACCTCGTGTTGAGGTGCTTGCATGTGCAGTTATTCTTGGCTGTAATAAACCCACAAAATTGAATTCGTAGTCAGTGGTCTTTTAAGGTAAACTGGATTCTAAACCGTCGCATAACTGAAAAGATTTTCTTCCCTTCACACTATTCAGCAGGTAAAAAGATCCTGGCAACCTGAAGATCCTTAGAGGTGATAAGATAAGGATCAGCTTTATCAGTTGGTAGCAGAGGATGGTTTCCTCTGATAGTAAGGGGAGATCTAGATCAGGATAAGGGATTATTTGCCCCATAGAGCCCGAGTAATGGTGATCCAGTGGATCGTAAGAGGAGGACGTCGGCGGTCGCTGAAAACTGACGGAGAGTGACGGTGCGGCAGAAGTAGCAGTTCGTGGTAGAGTGAGTATGAACAGGGTGATGCTTGTTAGATTGCGGTGTTTAATTGTTGTGTGATGTCTCGCGGAGTTGGAATGAGAGTCGTGTGAGTGAGGATCGGACCGTGAGCACGCGCGGGGCCGAGAGATTTGATATTGTGGTGTAGAAGACACCCAGAGCTGAGATTGTTGACCACAGGTTGTGGGGGTCATGAGACGTCGTTGACAAACCCACTGAAGATAGGGAACATATGTGCGAGAGTGTGAATAACCGACGCTGGTCGTAGGTTGTTGTGTGCAGAACATTGAGCGTTTGGATCCTATCGATTGTGTTAGAGGTGATTGTCCGGTCGTTCGCGGACAGACAGTTGCCAGATTGAGGTCAACAATCTCGAGAGGCTGGTCGGTGTGGACCGACAGTCAGAGAGGTAATTGTTCGGTAGGACGGACAGTTACTTAAGAGTGTGATTGGGACACGTGCGAGTGAGAACGGGTGAATTAAGGAGGGGAACTGCTGCGAACGGAGGAAGAGTGACGTCAGGCAGGGCCGCGCTGCGAAAGGCCGGTTGGTGTGAGCAGCGCTGGCATTGGTGGACTGAAGTCAGGAAGTAAAACAAAATATTGGATGCGAACAGAAATCTGCCTTATCATGAAATGTTTTAAAGTTTTACGAGAACTCTGTAGAGGAGATAGACATGTGGTTACTCGGGGAGGAGAGGAAGCCCCTCCCGAGGATACGCCAGCACATTACATGGCTAAGAATGTAGGATTACATACTATAATTTGGCTTGAAAATTGGCATAAAATGACAGAAGGGGAAGAAGAATTGACTTTCCCACGCTATGGTACTTTCAGGTTGGAAGTGCTATATCAGTTGAAATCTGTGATGTCTTCCTTGCGACCGCTACCCAGACCTACACAGTTCGAGGCGTTACATGCATGGATTAGAGCAGCGTACAACAGGAAGAGAGACAAAAGCCAAGAACGGGTGAAGAAGTCGATCAGGGCATTTCAAGATGCGAGATGGGATCAGGGCCGGACTGGGAACAGAAACCGGCCCTGGCAAACTGCTCAGCCGGCCCCCCCTGGGGTCAGGGGGGAGTGCAACCGAGCAGCCACCCCGGGGCCCAAAACCGGCCCCCACCCTAGCTGCCTACCGGGGAAATGCCCGGTGCACGCTATGGCCAGTCCGGCCCTGGATGGGATGCACTGGAGAAGAGATGGAGAGTGGAGACAATTGAGGGGGATAGATTATATCCGTTGTTAGAGGGAACGGGAGGTACGAAGGGAAAAAGCACAGAGGAAGATGACAGTGATACGGATGACAGCTTGTTAGACAGACTGCTGGCAGAGAGACCACCTCCATTAAATCCAGAATATAGCACAGGAAATTCAATTGTGGCAGGAGGGATGGACGAGTCACACAATTAGACAAACATGAGAGTAGTGGGAAAAATCTCCACAGGAACAGAGGGAGTGGGAACCCAGTCTCCCATGGGGAATATGCGGTTGCTGGACTCCCTGACTGTACCCGTTACCATTGGTCCTATAGTATCAGTGTATGACCCAGATCGAGTGAGTGAAGGAAGTCTAATGCAGACTACAGGGAGAGAGGGGACCAGCGCAGTAGGGAATGGCGTAGAGGTACAATTGGTCCGTTCTCCGAAGCCCATAGAAGCAAGCACGCCATTGCCAGCCACCGCAGACTGCTCTAGTGGACAGGTAGATGAGAGACCGGCAAGACCAGGGTCTTTATTCAAGTCCAAGTCAGCTTTGAGGATTTGGACACCATCTGTAAGGAATTAAAGCGATAGAATGCCAGGAGATAGGGAACGAGACATCTTAGAAAATAGACCAGGTTCCAGGAATACGATAGAAGAGAGCAAGTCACGAGAACAAAGCAGTGACTATGACGAGCGGAATGGTGCGGTTTGTCGAGAAATGCTGAGGAGTGCAGTGAAGGCGAGGTTGTTGGATGTAATGAGACTAAAGGCAGAGGTAGACGAAATGATTAGTGGGAACCTGCCCTTGGAGAGAATAGAGATCTATGAGCCAGACGAGCTGCTTTTTGTAGCAAAGGACGTGACTCGTAAAGCAAGGGCCGCACATGAGAAATTGACAGAATTGGCAAAGAAATATGAGGTGGATACAAATAAAATGAAATCGTTGCAAGGATCACATAGGTTGCAATATAGTGATCAAGAACTGGAGGAGAAAAGGATCACAGGATTAAGGACGCATACTAAAGACCTGATTGTAGGGATGCGTATATGGATAATGTTGAATAAATGGGAGGAAAGGTGGTCAAAGAAGATTGCCAAAAAGACTGTAGGAGAAACGCCGTCCCCGGGGGGAGGGGTGACGGGCATAGGGAACTATCCTTTACGGGAAGTACAGAATGGAGGGTACGTGCATGTGCCGTGGATTAGAGGTGATTTGGCTGCGTTTACAAATGATTTTCCTCGGCTGAGGGAAAAACCTGTAGAGTGGTACAAACAGGTTGAGCGTTTCGTCAAAATTTCAAAGGTATTATGGACTGATTTGAACACCTTGTTTGATATAGTGGTACCAGGAGATTTGTGGACAGCTTGTAAAATTGCAGTTGAGTGGCTGACCTTTGATCCTGAGAGAGATACCGTTACAAATGGCCCATCACCCATTGTTATGAAAAAATTCGAGCAAGTGATTACATGGTTGAATTTGAAGATCTCGCCCCAAGACATCGATTGGGTTAAGATAGATCGAACCGTGCAGGAACCGAAGGAGATGGTGCATGAGTATTATGAAAGACTCTTGCAGGCTTTTAAACAGTATAGCGGATTAGATGCTTTAGACCCCAAGGATATGGGACAGTTTGTCTCAAAGTTTGTCTTGGGATTGAGACCAGAGGTCAGCCTCATGATACAGCACCATTTGATCTGTTGGCAGAACAAGCCGGTAGATGAACTCTTGCGGTATGCGAGGTACTGTAGCGATGAAGTAGACTCGAAGCACCGGAAGCTAAAGGACAAATTGATGCTCGTTCAGATGCAGACAGCTCAGGTCCAGCCTAGTGGAGGGACGCTGGGAAGGAGACAGGGAAATTACCAAGGGAACCAAAATGGGCAAAGTCGGGAAAAGGGAAACCTATAGATCCCAAGACAGGGGTGGATGTGGCGACATTGAAGAAGATCACTGCGTGTCATCTTTGTCACCAGACTGGACATTGGAAGCGCGAGTGCCCCTTGAACCCAGCCAACTAGGTGCAGCAGGAGGTAGAAGTGGTTCAGGCACCTGTGCCGGAGGTAGTTAATACTCTGATGAGGCCCAGATCGATGAAAGGGGGGACGTATAACCCACAAGTGCAGGTCCCCCAGCCACCAAGAATTTCGCAAGGAATGCAGACCTACCAGCAGATGCCCCTTTTCGAAGGGTATGGCGGGTACAGTCCAGACCCGTTGGCCTGACGGTGCCTGAGGGGGGGAGGAAGATTGCACACTTGGAGCAGTCTTGGAGGTAGACCAGAGAGGACCTTTTGTGGAGGTGGACATAGATGGTCATCCTACCACTCTTTTGGTTGACACTGGTGCTACCCGGTCCACTGTAAGATCAGCAGTGGTCCCCAATCTACCCCTCTCGGGACAATCGATCCAAGTTGTTGGAGTGGCGAACAAAAGAATAACTAGCCCACTGACCGAACCGATTCCAGTGAGGATAGGCTCCTTCCAAACTAGACATCAGTTTGTGGAGTGCGATACGAGCCCGGTTTGTCTTTTGGGAAGAGACCTATTATGTAAATTGAACTGCACTATCTATTGCACACCTAGGGGAGTGGAGGTTCAGACGAAGGATGACGATTCCACCTTCAAAGTTGCCAATCAACACTTGTGTATAGAAATGTATCCAGTGGTGACAGTGGAAGAACTTCCACTGGATTTGAGAGATTCCGTGTCGCAAGAGGTGTGGGATTTCACAGGAGAAGAGATTGGACTGATCAAGGGGGTTGAACCTGTGCAGATCCAGGTGAAGCAGAATGCGGAATTCCCTAGAACGCCCCAGTACAATCTGTCGCCTGAAACGATCGCAGGGATTAAGCCTGTAATCAAGTCTATAATCAAGCAAGGCATTCTGAAGGAGATAAGAGGTAGCCCATGTAATTCACCCATCATGGGACTACAGAAACCGAGCAGGAAGTTCAGGATCGTGCAAGACCTGCGAAAGGTCAACATGATAGTTGTCCCCTGTTGTCCAGTGGTACCGAATCCATCAGTGATACTGTTTCAGATCCCATGCGAAGCCGAGTGGTTTACTGTCATTGATTTGTGTCAAGCATTCTTCTCGATACCGCTCCATGAGGAAAGCCAATTTCTTTTTGCTTTCCGGCTGGAAAATCGTGTGTTAACATGGTGTCGTATCCCTCAAGGGTATACAGAGAGTCCATCGATCTTTAATCAGATCTTGAAGAAGAATCTTGAGAGTCTCGTGTTGCCACAGAACTCAGTTCTTGTGCAGTATATAGATGACCTACTTGTGGCATCGGAGACCGAAGATGCTTTCAGGATAGACACGATAGCCCTACTGAATCATTTGGCAGAGAATGGACACAAGGTATCCCCGAACAAATTGCAGTACTGTCTAAACGAGGTACAGTACTTGGGCCACAGATTAGAAAAAGGCAAGAGGAAGGTGTCACCAGATCGAATTGAGGCAATAATGAACATGGCCGTGCCCACCACTCAGAGAGAAGTCAGGATGTTCTTGGGAATGGTCGGCTATTGTCGTCAGTGTATTCCCAATTTTTCCTTGAGAGCAAAGCCTTTACAGAGGCTCCCGCACAAGGATGTGAGTGATCCGGTACCATGGGACGAGGAGTGCTTGGTGTCATTCCTAAGACTGAGAGAAGATTTGTGCAGTGCACCAGCTTTGGGAATGCCTGATTACAACAAGGCTTTCTCACTGTTCTGTTGCGAGAAGGAGGGTTGTGCATTAGCGGTCTTAGCTCAGAATCATGGAGGTGTCCGTAGACCAGTTGCCTACTTCTCAGCTACTCTAGATCCAGTAGCTTCTGCGTTGCCCAGATGTCTAAGATCCGTTGCTGCAACAAGTGTCAGCATTGAAAGATGTGAAAGCATTGTAATGGGTCATCCTTTGACTGTTTATGTGCCACACTCGGTTGAATTGTTGATGGCCAGGACTAAGACTCAGCACCTAACGAATAACAGGTTAACGAGGTATGAGCAAGTCATACTTGCCGCAGAGAATGTGACTCTGAAAAGGTGCTCTGTCTTAAACCCTGCGACATTAATGCCCATACCGAATGCAGATGATGAAGATTCAGCGGACCATGATTGTCTTGATGTGACGGAACTATGCACCAAACCGAGACCTGACATTGTCGATGAACCACTGACTGATCCAGATGAAATTTTCTTTGTCGATGGTTCATGTCTAAGAGACAGTGTCGGCCAACTAAGAGCAGCATTTGCTGTATGTACCATTTCAGGAGTGGTTGAGGCCGCTTGCCTAGAAGGAGTACACTCCGCGCAGGTAGCTGAGATCATTGCTTTGACTCGTGCCTGTTTGGCCGCTGATCAAATTCGAATCACGATCTACACGGACAGCCAGTATGGGTTCGGTGTGGTTCATGACTTCGGACAGTTATGGTCCCAGAGGAGATTTTTGACATCATCTGGCTCACCCATTAGGAATGGAGAACATGTAAGACAACTGCTAGATGCATTGCAATATCCGAAGGAAATCGCAGTTGTCAGGTGCTCTGCACATGGAAAGGGGGAGGATTTTGTGTCTTTGGGAAACAATTATGCGGACGAAGTCGCCCGCTTCTGTGCAGAACAAGGATGTATATTTACAGAGGGTTACATGGAGAGAGCCAAGAAAGAACCGAGCTCAACATGATGTCGGCCATGGCAGACACTTGGGAGGAACTCAAGCGATTGCAGGATGAGGTGACAGATCAAGAACGGAATGGATGGGTCAAAGCAGGATGTGAAAGAGGGGATGTGGATGTCTGGGTTTCCAGTGATGGGAGAGCTGTACTGCCAGAAAATATGCTGAGCCCCTTGGCGAGACTAAAAATGGACCGGTACATCTTGGTAGAGATGCAATGATGCGTGTGTTTAGACAAACGTGGTATAACCCACGATTTTGTGCGATTGCTGAAGCAGTTTGTCAGAGGTGTGTTACGTGTCAACAGATGAATGCTGGAAAGAAAACTGTAGTCACCTTGAGTCACATTGGGAGGTCAGGAGGACCCTTCAATAGGATGCAGCTAGACTTTATAGAAATGCCTAAGTGCAATGAGTTGAGGTACATTTTGGTGGTGGTTGCGTCTTCTCACGGTGGGTGGAGGCTTACCCAACACGCAGGTGTGACACCCTCACAGTGGCTAAGTTATTGTTGAGGGAACTCATCCCGAGGTTTGGTTTTCCGACCTCTTTGGAATCAGATAGAGGAACACACTTCCACAGTGAAATCATGAAGCTGCTTTGTGCGGCACTGAATGTGGATCAAAGATTGCATTGCAGTTATCGACCAGAGGCTTCTGGGATAGTGGAACAGGTTAATGGAACCTTGAAGGCAAGAATGGCAAAAATGTGTTCATCAACGTCTCTGAAGTGGCCTGACGCATTGCCACTTGTGCTGATGAGCATTCGAAGTGTCCCAGACAGGAGAACTGGGTTGTCCCCTCATGAAATCTTGATGGGAAGGGCAATGTGGTTGCCAGCAGTACCGGCTACAGCTTTGATAAACATCACTGATGACTTGATTCTCGATTACTGTAAAGGACTATCTGATGTGGTCCGTTCTGTGTCCCAGCAGGTGCAAGCTGCAGCTGTTCCAGCCTCGAGTGATCTGTGCCACAACCTGTGTCCAGGCGATTGGGTGCTTGTCCGAAAGCACGTGAGGAAGAGCTGTCTGGATGTTCGGTGGCGAGGCCCGTACCAGGTGATACTGGTAATGAACACAGCAGTGAAGTGTGGAGGATTGCCGAACTGGGTGCATGCTTCCCATACCCGCAGAGTTTCAGCACCCTCAGAAGAAACAGCTCCTCTCGTAGATGAAAATCCAGCTGATGTGGCAGGGCCACATGAGAGGACAAGTCAAGCTGTGAGGGCCGCTGACACAGCTGGTTGTGCACCAGAGCAGGCTGAAGGGGGTTCCGACAACCCGAACCTCGACTCTGACTCGGATGACAGAGGTGGTGCAGTGGGTGGAGTGGAGTCAAATTCAGCAGAAGAAGGAAGTGGTGCACAGGGTATAGAAGGGGAAGGCGGAAGAACAACCAGAATTGAGGAGGCTTGGCCCGAAAGACAGTGGCGACTGAATCTCAGGTTGGCACCCGAAAGAGATCTTGCTCCAGTGTCTGAAACGTCTGAAACAGAAGCAAGTGACGAAGAGCAGACTCAAGAGGGTCGGAGGAGGTCGAAAAGAACGAGGGTACCTTGCCAGAGATACTCTACCCCTGAGTGGACTTACGCAGTGACTGATGCAGGGGGTAGTGAGCTCGGGAGGCTGAGGTCTGTGCAGGTGGTCAGCAAGAGCCCGAGTGTGGTACTGAAAGTGGTACTGTTAATACCAGGGCTCGAAGTCGAAGGAATACTGACCCTCACGGTTCCGAATCCCCCGCTTCTGAGTAAAGTCCGAGAATTGGTTTTGCATCAACTCGAATTTCCGTCTTTTGGATTTGAGCCGTCTTCACATGAAATGGTAATTCTTCGCCTTGAACTTTTGTATCATGTTTTAGAAGCGCTTGCAGATGATCTTATCGGGGATGAAATATAACCTGTTGTAAATAAAAAGTCTAAAGAAGAAGATAACTTAGATCCGAGTGGAAGAAGAATAAACTTAGGGACTTTCCACTGAAGAGAAACAAGAGCTTAGGGAAGTCTTATTCTGGACTATGTAAATAAGACACTGTTGTTGAAAAGGGGATTTCCAGAGGTTTCGAAGTGGTTCTCGAACTGGTTAAGCAAGTCACGTGCGGAGAAGACAGAGACTTTTTGAGTGTTCATTGCTGAAACTAAGAACTTTTGAGAACGTTCGAGATTATGGAGGCTGGAGATCCACATCGTAGATCCAAATTGATCGTAGGCACACTTATAGGGGGTGTGATAGTTTCTATAATCATAGTAGTTGTAGTCTCATATATAGTTCCACAAGAGCTAGCAGTTGAGGAGGTGCCAGGGACTCCTACACCTACTACACCTAGCAAAAAGGAGGGAAACATAGGAGCTGACAAAGCTTTGCTAATAGAAGAAAGTCGTAGATTGCATGTAGATTTGTCTAGAAGTGATTTTAAGCTTAATGCATACGCCAAGCTGCTATATGAGTATGTAGATGCGATGGATGCGAAAGATTGCTATGTGTGTATGCAGTTGCCAGCTTCAGTGGACGAGGGTATTAGATATCACCATCTTCCACTGGCGTATGGGATTTCATGTAGTCTGTTGCTTAGTATATTCTATGAAAGAGATCAGTTTGAGTATTTCTTTTCCAATTACGATGCAGTGCTTCCTGAAGTTCCAGCTTACAAACATTTGAATAAATACGACTATTATAAGTCAGAAGATAGGCTTAGGAAGTACTTCATACCGTCTTTGGAATTAGATACAGCATATGTCCACAGACATAACTTGACGTGCTCATTGTCAGATGTAGAGAAGAAGTTTGTAGATCAGGCAGAAGATAGATATAGAAAATTAACACAGACACGAGACACAGGAGGTAGTCCAGTAGATTGGACCGAGGAGGAAAGAATGCACCGAACAAAAGGAAGTTATGGTCCTATAGCATTGGACAAGGAGCAGAGGGGAAAGCTGTGTGTGAGACGTTATCAGACCTACTATGAAAAGGTCCCGGTGGGACAGAGTACGTGTGATCATGTTTTCACCATGGAAGAGTCAGCAAAGAATTTTCTGCAAGGCCCTGTACAAGTGATACCTACGGTGTATTTTGTGTGTGGAAGGAATGTTTATGTGAGACTGCCTGCGAACTGGTATGGTACGTGTTATTTGGGAATAATATTTCCAAAGATTTACCATGCAGAGGATTTGGAGCTTTTGGAAGGTGGAAAGCATTCAAGAGTGCGGAGAGGTGCGAGTGCAGGAGTTGTAGTGGGAGATATCTTTGGAGCAATGATACCAAGTTTGGGAGTGGTCTTGAATGATGTAAAGATCCGGAGATTGGCGACTGTGATAGATGAACTATCAATGAATACAGCAAAGTTGCTGGTACTTGTGGAGGGAGAGATGTTGTCGATAAGGACAATGGTTTTGCAGAATCGTCTTGCTTTGGATGTCTTATTGGCAAAAGAGGGCGGAGTCTGTAAATTGTTAAAGGTTCAAGAGTGCTGTACTTATATACCAGACCACAGCAAGGATCTGGAGAAATATATAAGTAACATCACTACGATTCACACGAAAATAGCAGACTTGACTGAAGAGGGAGTTTGGGAGAAGGTTGGAAAGGGATTCGGTCAAGTGGGGAGCTGGTTTGCGAATTTAGGAAAGGGATTCCTTGGCTATGTTCTGAGACCTCTCCTTATTGTGGTGGTTTGTGTGGTTTGCCCGTGGGGTCTGATCAAAGCAAACAAATGGTATCGAGCAGGCAGAGCTGAGAGGGCTTTGAGAGAAAATGAGACGAGAATGGCTAGACTGCAGGACAGTCACTATCGAAACCTTAAGAGTTTGGAGAGATTCCGACAAGGGAGAATGGCAACGAGTTCTGTTTAGGTCGGTTCTTTCTCCAAGGGAGTGAAAAGATGTGATGACAGGAGTCATCAAAGGGGGAACTGCTGAGCGCCATGCTCTCGTAAAATTTGTAGGGGTGCATCATAATCACCATTAGTCCGCGTCCGTATGTATTCAGATATATATAAATGAGTGGATAATAAAATGTTATTCAAATTGCATTATTGGAATGATTAAAGAGAGTAGTAGTGTTATCTAATCATGCAAATGTAACACAGTATTGAAATATGTTTAGCATAATGCGTAGATAGGATAGGTTACGTGTAGTTGAGATGCAGTAATTAATGTGTATGATAGTAAAGTGCACGTGTAGTTTATGCTTTGCATATGAAATATATGAGCTTATGCTTAAAGAAGTAAGTAAGAATTGTGTGTTCAAATTGTGTAAAGGCCTGACTGCATGTATGAAGAGGAAAGGCCTATTCGTTTTTATGTTAGCTTATTTTGTAGGCAGAGAAGGTGTTCTCTTGGAAAGGCTCTCTGGGCACAGTTGGTAAATTCGTGCAGAGGGAAAAGGTCTGTTGAAACGTATCTTCTGTTGCAGGTGCAAGGATATATGCCTTGTTAGCGAAAGACTGGCTCTTTGTTTCACGAGTTAGGTTGGTGGGAGGCATTGAGTTGGGAGTACACTGGAATGCAGGGATGATACTTTCAGCGGAGAAGGTGCCTGGGACTCAAGGTCATCGTAACCGTCCTGGATGAAGTAAGAGTTTCGATGGAAAAGTACGAGAAGGAAGACCTGGCCGAAGAGGCGTGACAAGGGCGTGTTCAATTGTATTTGGGTTTTGTATTAGGGACAGTGCCCCGAGGGTGGAGGGTAGAGAAGAGGTAGAGGAGACCAGAGAGGAAGACAGAGAGGGATTCTAGGAAGGAGCATCTTAGAACGAGCTCGAAATGCTATGTGAGTGCACTTCTTAGGAAGTCTTCACAGCTGACACCTTTTCTTTACTCTTGCCTGGGTAGTTCGTTAAGTAGGTATGTCACCTGAGTGATAGAGTAGGGACAGCTAATGGTTTTTATGCTTATCTAGGTAAATGAAGAATAACATAGAGATTGGAGCAGTTATCGCTTGTCTAATACTTCTGGAGCTAACGATTCTTCTTATCCTGAGTCGGATGAGACTCCTGCGTAGGATGCTATTTGCATTAGTGCCCATCTATTTCTTTAACCTCGTGTTGAGGTGCTTGCATGTGCAGTTATTCTTGGCTGTAATAAACCCACAAAATTGAATTCGTAGTCAGTGGTCTTTTAAGGTAAACTGGATTCTAAACCGTCGCATAACTGAAAAGATTTTCTTCCCTTCACACTATTCAGCAGGTAAAAAGATCCTGGCAACCTGAAGATCCTTAGAGGTCATAAGATAAGGATCAGCTTTATCACTGGTATACCATTCCAAGATAGCAAACAGCTTTTTTAGAAAGGTAAAATATTAACAAAGTATACAAGGGAGGCTGTGCCTATCGGGAGTAGCAAGCGGGTCCCCCAATTTCAATATGCAATATGCAAGGAGCTGCCTGGCCTTCTGTAATTATACAAAATCATTGAAATAATAGGAAATATAGTCTAAGTAGCCTTATCACTACAATGTCCGATTATCGTGGCACTGAAACACTATTTTCTGCATGGATGACCACTTTTCACACAAAAACAATCTATGACTTAAACAGAGGCAAGCCAATGGCTGAAGTGTGCTGAAGAATGCCGCGGACTCTGTAGAGTCACAAGGCAGAAACATGTTGACAACTGTAATAGTGGTGATAGGGTAACAGTTCCCCTCATCCTCAATTTTTAATACCAAGTGATACGTCCGATGAATAAATGTAATCTAGGATGCCACATTGGTTTTTAAACTCACTATTTACGCAGGTCCACTCTAAAACTTAGAAGAGTCTCCCTGTCTTCAGGTGTGGGCCCGCTCTCCATCAAACTGGGTTTTGGAGAGCGAGGGTTGTCCTATGATGAAGAATGACACCTGGTGGTGTGTGAGGACAACCCGTTACATTTGTTTGTATGCCCAACACTCTTATTAAGAAGTGCTACGAGTGACACTGTAATGTAACATAACTGAATATAATTCTCGTGTAGCTAGATTTGTATGTATACAGTAGGGTGGAGGCCAGCTCATCCTGGAGACCCCGTAGCATCTAGTTCCCCCCCTGTATACTTCTGGGGGCGTGTATTGATGTGTTTTGAACAGCTGACGGCGTTGGGAACCAATACCGTGGGGTATTTTTCAAATATTGATAGTGTCATTTAACATTGGGGATCTTAAATCTAAGAGTGAAATCACCCCATCACTCACTAAGTAACCCCATAATTTGGGGCTACTATGCCCTGTAGTCACTATGTAATGAAGTAATGAATTATCATTCAATGAAGCCACAATAGCAGAGATTTTAATAGCACCCTCTCTGTTAGCAGAAACAGTGGTCACACAAACCCTATGATGAAAGGGAAACATTAACCACAACTAAAAAAGAACAGATTAGAACTGCGCTTCACGGCGCATTCATGACAGAATACCTGAGGAAAAACACGGCCCCTAGAGACTGATAGTCACAAACGAACCATGTATCTTTATAAATAATAAAGAATTCAGAAAGAACTAGTCATATATTGCATGGAAATGCACTAAGGATTGGCTAGTGCTAATCATTAACACAGCCCAAAAAAATTGTAGATCTACTATCAACAGACATACAGACATGCGAAAGTAAACTTAAAACCTCAGTATACATTTCTGTTTTTAAGAAAAAACTAAAGGAAATAAACACAGACCGCTCACAATACAAGGAATATCTGACGCAATCTAAGTTGACCAAACTCAAAAAAGATGTGCAAAAATTCAGTCACGAGAAAGTGTTCCGTATGTGATGGATGAACATTATAAGAAACTCCAGACGCCAACAGCACAGAAACGTCAGTCCAGGTATAGACCAAACCCACTGGACTGGACCTTTAGCTCAGGGGGTGACATGAGCAGCAGCGGTAGCAGTGACAAAGGGGGAACAAGGGGACCCCGGAGACCATACTATCCTGACCTACCAACAAATCTACCCATGATGCCATACGGATACTGGCAGCAACCGTTACAACCACACCCACAAGGATGCCCCTTCCACCAAGGCCCCCCTATTTTATTCAGGGGCAGAGTCCGGGGAAGAGGAAAACAAAAGCCCCGCAGACAGACCTCAAAGGCACAGTGGGAAGATCAGGTTACCATTCAGGTGGTAACACGAAGCAAAGGGAAGGATCAAGCACCAACAATGAGCAGATCCCTTCCAACATATTTAATCTTAGTACCAACAGTCTGACACAGATTGAGGAATATGTACTGTCAAAGGGGTTAGGATTTGTACCAAGAAGTGATCTCTTGTCCTTACACATAGAATTAGCCCAATTCCTCAGACGTATTAAATTACAGAGTTTCTTTGGGGATAAAGATAACCTACCAGATGGGGAAAGAAACACCGGTTTAAGGAGGAAGTCAAGCTTTGTGCCCCCAACACATGCAATACAGTGTGAGGTATTAGCATTTAAACAGGCAGTACTTAAGAAGGTAGATGCAAAACCTAAACAAAGAAGAGAAACACGCTCTTGAAACCCTTAAAAAGAACACTGACCTGGTTATTAAACAAGCGGAGAAAGGGGGAGCAATAGTGATTATGGATAGAATCATGTATGACACAGAGTGCCTCCGCTGCTGTCAGATGGAGAGAGTTATGAGATCCTTTATATGGACCCCAAACTGAGACTTACCAACAAAATAAAATCTATGGTAGAAGAGGCTCTCACACATGATTAGATCACCAAACAAGAGGCAAAATTCCTTATTGCAGACACCACGAACCCTGAGATTCTACACTCTCCAAAAGATTCACAAAAACAAGATGCACCCTCCTGGTAGACCAATAGTCTTGGGTATCGGGTCACTCTTAGAACCTTTGTCACAATTTTGTGATTTGTTCCTCAGACCTATAGTAAAAACATCTGCTTCCTACTTACAAGACACCAAGGATGTCCTTTGTTTACTTTGTGACACTAAAATCAACACTGTTGAAGACATGATCATCACGATGAACATTGAAGCGCTATACACAAGCATTCCCCAGAGACGTATTCTTGAAGTGGTGAATCACATCCGGCAGGAGACAGAATGTGATTTTCAGTTAATGCTAGTTCTGCGCAAACCATGACTTTGTCATGGAATGTGCAGAACTAGCACTAACTGAAAACTTTTTTTAATTCGAGGGAGTAATATACTGCCAAATACAAGGCACCTCAATGGGAAGCACCTCTAAGCCAAGTATGGCCTATCTGTATGTACACCAATTTGAGGCAGACTATAAATTCAACTCAGAAAACCCCTACAAAGAACACATCAAACTATGGTGCAGGTAGATCGATGATGTGTTAATAATATGGCATGGTAGTGAACAACTTGCAACTAAATTTGGAGAGTGGGTCAACACCAGGGACAGACACCTAAAATTACATATACAATAAGCAAGGATGAAGCAGTATTCCTGGACCTAGTGATTACTATGGACCAAGGATGCATCAGAACCAAAGTCCATAACAAAATAACGGACAAGAACAGCTTACTCCTATATAAACATTTTCATCCTAGAGCACTCCGTCAGAATCTACCGATGGGCCAATACTTGCAAGATAGAGGGAATTGCTCCACGATGGAGGCTTTTGAGACACAAGCAAATGCACTAGAAGAAAAGCTGATGGAACGCCTTTACCCTAAGAAAGAGGTTAAGAATGCTAAGAAAACAGCAAAGAATAATTATAGAGAAGCCCTGTTGGAGAGCTACAGTAAACCTAAAAATGACAGGGTTGTTTGTGTTACTACATACACACCGATCTCAAATAAAGTCCAGAACATCATAAAAAGGAACTGGAGGATCTTGAATGGGGCAATTAAACAATGGTCCCAACCACTTTTCGACTTAAAAAAAAACACAAGTCTTGAATTGGTTCACACAAAAACACAGTCACTACAGACTAACCCACAAACCACATTATAGGAGAAGGACCGGCCAGTGGGCCACTGTCCATGTGGCAACTGTGTATCATGACAATTCACAAGAATCACAAAAGAGGTTGATATTAAGACAGGGAGGCCATGGTTTCCTAAAAATGTGTTGAACTGCAACAGTGAAAATGTTGTCTACCTGGTCTATTTTATGTGGGAATGACCACACATAAAATAAAAATAAGAATCAATGAACATAGAAGTACAATCCGATGCAAAAAGAATAACACAAAACTGACACACCACTACCTAGAACAAGGTCATCGGGATGTGGACCTGACATGGTTGATCCTGGAAAAAGTAAATACAAACTACCTAGACATTCAGAAAAAACGTTTGACCCAGGAACAGCGCTGGGTTTATTTTCTGAGGACATGGGAGAAAGGACTGAATGCTGAAATCCCCTGGTTTCAAATCACATAAAGGGTCATGATCAATTCCAAATATATATTTAAAAAAAACACACATTGTGGATAATAGCTAAACCGTAAATCCAGTTAGTCGGCACGTAGTACATCATGGCGCCTTTACTTGTAACCTGTGAGAATCTATTCAGTACTTGGCATAGACCACCATGTCACAATTGAAATACATGGGCCATATTTTTATCATGTATAACTAACATAATATTGAAAAACCAGCACCTTGGCATATCATGGCATCTCTTAGAAACAAGTTGCAAGTAGCCCATTATAAACTGATAAGGATCGACAGACGAGGCATGTATAATTATCAAATTTTATTAAATAATACCTGCTCATAATACATCATGGCATTTTTTATAAAAAGCGTGTGTGAACCTAATAGGGATATGACATAGTCCGCCATGTCAAAACTGAACTATATGGGTCATGTACACTTAATAGGTATGACAAATATACTATTAAAACTTCAACACTCTGGCACATCATGGCACCTTTAAATAACAATTTGCGAGCAGCGCAGGGTGTTCTATGGATAATAACTACAAATCCCCTGATCCTTAAGGAAAGAATAAGGGACGGACGGGGAATCTACGTCACCACGCCCTCCCCGGATAGTCTTTCCTTTGGATATTTGAAAAGATACGAGCAAGGCACAGGCTCAAAACATCGGGCATATCCTGTGAGCCCCCTTAATACCGAAGAGTAAACATGCTGCCATTCCTACCGGACATGTGCACATTTAAGAAAACTGCCTGTTCAAGAGCGAACGCGGGCTGGAGATACAACGTCATTATGCGTACCCCAGGCAGGCATCACATCGGACAGCAGAACAAGAACAGATGCATCTGCACTTACTAATCAACCGCAGGTGCTGTGCATCTCGCTATCCCGCAATATGGAACACCGTTAAATACGCACCTTTCCTTCCGTTCCAACATCTTTGGGAGGAAGGAGCAGACGCACGTAGATGTACAGCGAGGGACGTACATTGAGGCAATAAGAGTATGAATGAGTGAAGGGAGTTCCTCCCTGGCTATTGCTGAGCGCGAGTAAGTGCGTGATGATCTAACTTGTACTTTTTTTTAAAAACTTTAAATAATTACTATCCCTAAAGTGTGACCACAGGGGTCCCTAAACCTTCTTCAATGGGGCATTGAAGACCCTACGTTGGTGTAAGGTTGTGAGCTGGTCTCACAATTCAGTAAAGAGATGCTTTTGGGATTGCCTCACGTTTGCAGTGTCACAACATGACATTAGCATGCACTGCTGCATGGTTACATATTATATAACATTACTTATGTCCTTTTTTCAATTAAGGTACCTTAAATAATAATTTATGTATTCACAGGTATCTATGATCTGATTTTTAGTTTAGAGGTAGGCTTTGAGTCACCCTAACAACAAGGCAATTCTTAGTGCAACATTTCCTCACCAAGAGCCCGTTGCTCATCCTGAAGAATGCAGCGGACTCAGTAGAGCCACAAGGCAGAAACATGTCTACGACGGTAATAGTGGTGATGGGGTAATAGTTCCCCTTATCCCCACATTCTCAATTTATATTACCAAGTGATATGTCCAATGAATAAATGTAATCTAGGATGCCACAGTGGTTTTTAAACTCATTATTCAAGCGGGCCCACTCTAAAACTTAGAAGTACCTCCCTGTCTTCAGGTGTTGGCCTGATCTCCATCAAACCCGGTTTTTGGAGAGCGAGGGTTGTCCTATGATGACACCTGGCACCATGGTGGTGTGTGAGGACAACTCGTTACATTTTTTTGTTTGCCCAGCACTCCTGTTCAGTAGTGCTACGAGGGACACTGTCACTGTAACGTAACATAACTGAATAGAATTCTCGGGTAGCTAGAATTGTGTGTATACAGTAGGTTGGAGACCAGCTCATCCTGGAGACCTCATAGCCTCTAGTTCCCTCCCCTGGATACTTCTGGGGGTGTGTGTTGACGTGAAGTGTGCTAACCCATTGCCCTACAATATATGTTGTAATGGGGTGAGGGGGAAAAGTGGCCATTTTTAGTGGATTCATCTCTATGCCCAAGATATTTTGACGCATAACTATTATGACATACTAATCCGTGTTTGGAAATGTGATTGGGTTGCACTATAGTGTTAGCATTTTGGATTTTATCTGTATGCAAAAGGCAACGTTCTACAGAGAATGTATGTTAATTTTAGCAATGTGTCCCTAAAGATGTAAGTGCAGTCAATTACCTCAGTGTTCCAGTTTTGGATGCTGAGATTTGTTAAATGAATCTTGTCACTCAGAAGTCTGCCTGTGCTGAAGCACTCTACTCATTGTTTTCATCTGCTGAGTGCAGTAGAAATGAGCACGAGTTAGGCAATTAACGTATTTATTTCAGCTTCAAGTGAATACAACTTTCACATTTAGCATCCGGCAAGAGAATGCTATTGCCTTATCACACTCTAGAATCCACTATCCTTTCTGCCAGACCACCAAAATAACATGAAGTAATGCCACACTTCTCCCCTCATTGACACTGACATTAATTTAAACATAACCATAAATATAAAAAAAACATTCGTACAGATGTCAAAACATAGGTAAGAATGAGGTTCTATGAAATAAAACAATGTGAAACTGATTAACCTACAACATAACTTTTACGTTTCTCAGGCAAAATTATGATTCTACTCAATTTAGTAACATTATCCGGATTAGTCACACTTTCTATATTGATGTCTTCATTGGATTTCCAATTGAGTGTCCTCATACTCATAAGATCCAACATCTACTATCTCCATAAAGATGCACTGAGACACTACCACTGGTCCTTCCAGAAGCTCTTAGCTCATCATTGGCATTCTGCGAACTCATGTCTTCACTCATATTTTCATTCCACAGTCACTCTCCACATTCATTAGCACGTGTTGAGTGATCCATCCACTCTCATCCTTCCATACAAGCACTTCATTGCATCTGGCCAATTTACTGAAATACCACACTAAGGGGCAGATCTACAGGAAAGTGCTGCAGCGCTGCACCGCAAGCCCTTTGGCTGCGCCACGCTGCGGCACTTTCAGAGCACAGGAATGCGACATATTTACAATGATATGTCACATTTCTGTGCTCTTCCCTGCGCTGGTGCACAAACAGCTGCCTACGCCATGGGGAGATTGTTTTTGTGCAGGAAGGGGCACCTTTCTGCACAAAAACAATAACTACAGGCATTTTCCTCTTTCAATGCGTGCTGTAGTATGCAGCACGCATTGAAAGAGGAAAAAAACGAGGAGAAATGAAAACCTCTCTCCTCGTTGTGCCTCGCTACGCCACCCGTGGGCGTTCCATGGGTGTTGGGTGGGAACACCCACAGCAACACCCATGGAACATCCCTTTCACGCAAAATGCTGCGTGTAAAGGGGTCATATTTACAAGGACAGGAAAAGCCACGCAGGGTGTCCTTGTAAATATGGGGCAGGGAAATGCGCTGTCAGTGCGTCACAAAAAGTAACGTACTGGCAGCGCAAGGGGCTTGTAAATCTGCCCCTAAATCTTGCAGAATTTGTATAGATTTGGGTAACTTGAAGAGGTTTGCTAAATTTACTGTAAATTTTCTTGGTTTTGATTTAGCCAATTTGACCCGCTCAAAAATTTGCTTCCTTAACCCGAAGTGTACGATCATAGTTCTCCTTGGAGACTCTTTGTGCCATCTTAATCTTCTCGCTCACGTCGGAAAAAGACCATTGTTCTCAACACTTCCTAGATAACCAGGTATCAATGTCCTTATTGTAGGGTTCCCTGCCTCTCAATATTCTGAAAGGATTATACCCTGTCTGTGTAGGAGTAATCCTGTATGCCCACATGAGTTTGCGTAATTCGTTTTCTGAATTTTTCCCATCTTTAATGGAAATCTGAACATTTGCCCTTATCACTCTGTTAAAGCGCTACACATTACAAACAGTTTGATACAGCGAGATATGCTTAGGTTTGACCCCACTCCTTAACCGAAACGTACACATACTCTCTGATACAAAGTGGGTTCCCTTTCCAAGGAAAACATTTTCAAGAAACAAGTCTATTTTTGTGAACATTCCAAAATCCGGCCACTATGAAAATAAATCTAGAAAAAATATCACATACCTGGAAATGCCCATAACATCAAAAATAGGCCCTAGAATATCAATAGCCAGGGCCTCCCATGAATTCTCCGGACAATCGGTGCGACCAAGAGGTCTGAATACCACTTGAGACTCACCCGATAAGCACACTGCACACAATTCCTGACAAATTTCCCCACCTCCAAATGTATACCAAGCACCCAATATTTACTCTCTTCTAAGATTTAATTATACCCAGGTGACCCTCATACATGATGCTCATGATTTTTTGTCTTTCACGCCATACAAAAATCCTTCTTCATCAACATAAAGTTAATTCTTATTGCCCATAATTTTTACATTCTTTATCCAACTTTTTTTTGCTGGCCATTCTACTTTGGTATAGGTTATATCACAGCCCAACATACGGTCAGCACTGTATCCAATTTCCCAATCTTTTCCTACAATAGCATCACTAACATCATCAGTTAATGCCACACAATACTCGTCCCATTCAAATTAGATATGCTCTTCTATGGGTAGAGATGATCTCCTTCGGAGATCAGAGTCTCTGTTCTTTGTGCTTGGAAGTTTTACAACATTATAACTGAAATCCAAAAGCCTCAGTAATATTCAGGCTATGCATGGCGTCACTTTTAGCATACTTGTGAGTTTTTTTCACCAAAGGGTTATGATTAATTCAAAATGTGAAAATTGATCCCCATTAAAATTGTCAGGATTTCTCCAGGCCCCAAACACTGGCTAACCTCTCTCTCTCTCTCTCTCTCTCTCTCTCTCTCTCTCTCTCTCCCTCTCTCTCTCTCTCTCTCTTGCTCTACCGCAGAGTGCTGGTCATCTGTGGGAGAAAGAGAAAGTAAGCAAATGATAAAGCACATTCCTGCCCATACATTGTAATCTTAGTAAGGACTGCACCCAGATCCTTCCCACTGGCATCTACAGGTATCACATTATAGGCAGATGAATTAAAACCTTGAAAAGGAAACGCTTTGCAGATTTCATTCTTATTAGTCTAGAACTTGTTTCGCAGACATTCATTCCACATGAATACTTAAGATCCTTGAGCAATTGTCTCATGCCATGTGTTTTGGTAGCAGAATCTTTTAGACATTTTGAATAAAATTCAGGTAGTCCTAAAAAGGATCTTACTTCATCTTTTAAAGAGTGCGGTGGTGCTTTTCTTATAGTGTCCATGGTTTCCTATTTGGGCATGATGCCAAATTCACTAACTTCATGACCCATGTAACAAACACACTTCACAGCAAATTGACACTTTTTAAACTCAGCAGTTAATCCAGGATTTCCAACATTTTTCTCAACCTACGATCATGTTCATCTTTGCTCCTTCCCATTATTAGTATGCCGTCCTGAAAAAACGACTCCTCTAAGATTCCTAAACAACTTGTGCATCAACCTCTGGAAGAAACCTACAGCATAAGCAAGTACGAACGGCATCTAAGCAAGTTTTAAACAGCCAAAAGAGTAATAAAAACAGAACAGTGCCTACTACTGGGATACATTTGTATCTGGTGATAGGCTGAGGACCAGTTTAGAGTAGAAAACAATTTAATATCCGTTGTAGCTGGAGCTAGATAACAGCTCATTGATTTAGCAAGAGGAAACTTTTCTATCACTATGTTCTTATTCAGGTATTTGAAGTCAACGCACAACCTGACCCATGCCACCACCAATGGGGCCAACCATTCTGTACACTCTACAGGTTCAATTATCCCTTTTACAACTAGTTTCTTAATTTCCTCTTCAACTTCATCCTTAACACAAAAGGCATATTCCTCATCTTGTGAGAAATTGGCATAGCATTGTGCCTCAAAATAATAAAATGAGTGAATACCTTCAACTTCCCCAAAGTACCAGAATACACAATTGGAAATGCTTTTTGAATTTCGTTGCCCATATCAGGTAGTAACAACACCTACTCCTTACTATTGGGATCCAAAATGATCCCCAAAGCTCTTTGATTGATTCACTATAGGTCTGAAGTCCTTTTTTTCCACAGTATATAATTTGCCCTTAGCTTCCCTGTTTTTAAATTTGAACGTTAGGGTTTCACCAGCATAGTTCACCAGTATAGTTGTCAGAAAACACACCAGTCTGAATTAATTCTGACAGGGACACTAGTGGATTTATCCCCCCAAAGTGATCTATCTACAATGGTGAATGGAAAGCCTGAATCCACAACTATTTGTACAGGACCATCTACAATCATCATTTGAAAGACCGTTTGTTTCTATTGTTAATATTTAATTTTAACACATTTCACTTTATGCTTAATACTCCTTCTATACAATTGGATTCTTCACCACCAGATATTCCAGAATCCATCCCTTCCATAACACACTTTAACAATTTGTTCCTTTTCCTACACACTTTGCCAAAATGTACTATAACTCCACAATGAAAACATTTACATTTACTTGCTGTATTTGTCTCTTGCAAGAAGATCCTTGCTACCACATATGTAACATTTAAGTTGTCTTTCACTTCATAGATTATTAGCTTGGACTCTGACTGGTCAAGCCTTGTGAGGTTGACTCTTTTTCCCGTTCTTAGAAGAGTTACTTTGAAAAGTTTGCAAACAGTTGTGGCTTCATTAGCATGTGAAGCTGAATTTTTCAAAGCCGCCATCTTTTTGATAGTTTGGCTTTCTTTATATTGGCCACTATTCTCTTGAGGGTAGAATCGCCATAAACCCACAACCCCTCCTGTATGCCTGAATCATTAGTGTGCATGATGACTTAATCTCTGATAATTTCATCATGAAGTGTGCCAAAGTTACATGAAATGGATAATTTCATAAGAGTCGAAACGTAATCCTTGATAGGTTTGCTAATGCCTTGTTTAAACTGGAAAAAATTCACCCTATCAATAGCTATGCAAACCGTAGGTTGAAAGTAAGAGTCCAAATAATCCAGGGCCTTTATAAACACATCAGATTCCTCTGGAGTTCTAGGTTTATTTTCTATTTGACTGTAAATCTATAACCCTCCATACCTAATGTGGTCAACAAGATTTTCTTTTTCCTCACAACTGAAAATTTCTTTAAGCTATTGTCTTCCATAGTGAAGATATAGTTTTAGATTTCTTCCTTTCAGGACATTTCATTGGAGGTTCGCCCGGTACTAGAAGACATGACCATGGAGGTGTTAAACTAATGGTCTGAGCTTCTGCACACCTGATGTAAAAAATAAGTCAATTGAGAAGAGATACAAATGTAGAAGTAACACAATATGTTGTGTGAGACCAGTTACATGATATAGGGTTATCAGGTGCTCAACTCGAGGTACAGACATTTTAGGGATAACTCTACAACAGAAGAATGGTAGGAAAAAACTCAGCTTACATTAAAATGTACAGTCGCCTTTATATAACTGTAATGCAGAAATCCCACAATGTTTGGTGAAGACTATAAATGCAGTGACAATCCTCAATTGTGTCCACCATATGTTGTACGGCTGATGCAGTATGTGAGATTACACAGTGTGACCTGCGTGTAAGCATACTGATGCTTTACAGGGCGTGGCTGAGCTAGTTGACATACAGTAGAGTGCACATGGAGCCTTGTTAGCTTTCAATACGAGGGCGCCCACAAGAGCGTACAACAGCCACAGGTTGGACTCAAGCTTCAACAGGGAGAGACTCTTACTTAAGCCAAAATGCTGGATGTTCCTTTCTCAATCACCAGCAACATGAGTCAAGCAGCACAGAACCCACTCGACAGGAACAAAGAGCCTCTGTAGGGATACAACGACTCTGAACAGCAAAGAAATTTTGGAAGTAAAGCAAAGACAAGTTTTAAGCCCTCACAAGTGAAGCACCAAGTGAGGAGTAAACTACATACACAGGTAGCATCGCCCCTTGCCAAAATTGTAGTAAGATGAAGACAAGTTAGAGGTTGGACAAATTCTACAAAGGAATACAACCTTTGCGTTCACTGTCCCACAAGAGACTGGTCTTGCCTCACCACACTCTAGAATCTGCCACCATGTCTCCCAGGCTACATAATTAACAACATGAAGCAATACCACACTGAGGAGGAGGTATGCCATTAAATGAGTAACAAATGAATGATAAGAAAATTGTAAGGATTTAATGTCTGATCAACCGTCATGTAAAAAAAATCAGGTTGCCACTGATAAAATGCAAAGAATCACAATGACGCAGAGAGGGCAACTCTGCATGAGAGAAAAGGAAAGCATGAACAAGAGATACGTTCTAAATCTGAGAACTCTAGACCTGACAGAACATGGTCTTCTTTTCAATGCTTCTTAATAGGGTCATTTATGAAGCCTACAAATTGTTCAGTCAGTGCCAGCTCTTGGGTAGTGGGACCACTGCCACTGCACCAAAAACCGAGCTTGCGGGCTCTGTATTTTCAAACATTTTATGGGATTAAAAGTACCTGCTGCAGAGTTAATTGTGTGCCCAGCATTGTTCAGGCATTAATGAAAATGTCAAGATAATGCTGTTGATACCTGCAGGAGAGTTCGGAGTTTTGTCTTGTGGCAGTTTTCACTCATCATAAAGTAGCGCAAGGGTTAATGTACCTGCTGCAAAGCACCTGTAACATACAGATCATAGAATTGTATTTTATGTAAATAGCTTAATGGGCTATTGGTTTTGTTGCAGAGATTTTGTTACTTGTGGTTCATTAGCTGCAATCTTCCTAGTAAAAGCACAATGAGCAATGAACTGACATCAAGAAGTTGCATGGAAACTGGAAAATCTTTCTTTAATTTAAGGTCACTAAAAAGCGTTACTTTGGATAGAAATAAATTCTTATTAGTAAAGACAGCCCCAACCACTTTGTTAGATTTTAAATTCTGAGTTTGTGCTTCTCCACACCACACACACTTTAAAGATGACATGTGACTCCTACATCTTGTAGTCATTATTGTCTTATGTAACATTTCCTATTCATCGATTTTCACACTTGGATGATTGTAAAGTGCTCTAAAATCCTTCATTGGTATGCACATTGACATACAAGAAATGATATACATGTTAGAGAGGTGCTATGGAGAGATGAGGGGTACCGTTGGAGGGTGGTAGTGAAGGAACCTGTGGAAAAGGAGGACATTGGGGGGTGCCCACTAAGATTTTTGCACTGGGCACCACTAGCACCTAAGCCAGTCCTGTTATAAAGTATTTTTTTATAGCGTACAGCTGGAGCTAGTATAGCTTTGAAGTACAAATTACCTTTTCCAATGGATTTCAGACAATATATGTGTGGCTGGAAGCTGCATGGACAGCAATGTCCAATGCGGGCAGAATTGGGTGTTGTCCACGAGAGCAAGAGATGCGCTCTGTTTATGTATCAGTGAGGCTTGTGCTGTAGTTAGGCGTGCAGGTGTCATAAAAAGATGTATTAGATTGTTGAAGGGGATATAACAAAGAAGTCTTTCCAGTGCATTCACCCAGATTTTTCTGGACACTCTTTCTGCTCGTGTTAGGAAAACCTGATGTCCCTATGTTTTGTACATTGGATTCATCATCCCAAAGTGTCCCTAGGAAGTCCAGATTGCTGGGTGCTTAATACATACAAAGAAGTCATGCTATACATTGGAATATAGGTAGGAAGGTTAGGCTGGGTTGGATTGGGTTAGGTTAGGTTAGGTTAAGTTAAGTTATTGTTAGACCTGGCAGCCTTCAGGTGGTCTTCCCCAAATGTTTTGCCTGCTTACCTACACTTTTCTGCTGTATTTTGTGTGCTGGCCTTAGGCCTCTGAGCACTTTTTCACTGCTAACTAGTGCTGTAATGCATGTGCTTCTCCCCTAAACATGGTTTCATTGACTTATTCACAATTGGTATTTTTAATCTATCTGTAAGTCCCTAGTAGAGTGCAGTACCTGTGCCCAGGTCTTGTAAATTAAATGCTAATAGTGGGCCTGCAGCACTGATTGTGCCACCACACTAGCAGCTCTTTAAAATAAATATGTCTCAGTCCTGCCACCGCAGAGCCTGTGTGTGCAGTTTACAATGCCATGTCGACTTGGCATTTTAAACCATTTGCCTGGCCTTAAACTCCCCATTTACTACATAATGGCCACCCCTTAAGTAGTCCCTAGGTAGCCCATAGGGCAGTGTGCTGTGTAAGTATAGGATAGGACCTGTACTTTTAATTTTTGCATGTCCTGGTGAGGTCCACCCCTCTCATAGGTGAACACTGGGATTTCCTTATTGCACTCTTAAACTGTAATTCCTGATTGGGAAGGACTAGCTCTATCATGTTTAATATCATTGGGATAGAAAAGATAAATTCTCTTTGCTGGCAATTTAGGATTTAACATTACTATGTTAGAAATGCCACTTTTAAAAGATGGCATTTCTCTGCTCTTAAAGCTCTGTGTGCCTGCAGCCTGTCTCCAATACACGTCTGGGGTGAGAGTGTAAACCGAACCATGCCTCGGATCGCAGAACGTCAGTATGTACCGACTGAGTCATCAGACCACATCAGTACATATGAACCCCAATACTGACTAGCTCATAGTACCTTAACTGCCCTCAAACCTTCCCAGAGTGACAGGTAAGTTAGCACCCCAGAACACAACCCTCTAGTCCCCTTAGGGAGCAGTGGAAAGATAATCAACTTTTGTTTTCTCACTCATTCACGTCCAAAATTGTTTTAAAAAAAAAGACACAAGAACAGTTTACAATATTTATTGAAACTATTGTGCTCTGTTATAAAATAACTGCTCTGCAACTTTAAAACATATGTATGCCAGCAGAGTGAGTAGCAACATTAGTAAATTATATACGATGAGAAGCCCTACCATGTTTAAACATATATCTGCCTCAGACTTTGCTCACTACGGGGCACAGTGATATATCGTAGATCTCTGGGATTGGAACTGCACCCCATACCTGTATTAATTTTAGGTTATCTGCATCTCAGATTGCGCAAGGCAGGCATGTTCGTCTTAGGACCTCTCCTCTGCAAGAATTCCCCTCTCTGTTTTCATATGGCACGTCTCAGTGTATATGATACAAAGTGTCTTTTTGAAAACAACAGATGTGAATATATGGTGTGTCTAAATGCCAAGCTATGTTGCTAATCGAGCACAGAAGACAGGGCACAGTGTCTGTTTGACCTTGTACAAGATGTTAAGACATAGTCCAAGAGAGAAGAACCAATAACAAAAACATGTACAGTGTGTTGCTAAAATAATATTGTGGCACAAAAATAAGCATGTTGAGTGCAACGTGTGCAAAGCAGCCTACAGATTGCTGTTAGGCTAAAATTAGGGAGAATGTAATGGGCCCTCATGACAGGTGACAGTTCGACTTTGTGCCAGACTCATCCTCGGGACACCGCGTCACGAACACATGACCCAACACCTACGAGGCCTCCACTGGCTCCCCGTCGAGAAGAGGGTCACCTTCAAACTCCTCACCCACGCCTGCAAATCCCTCAACAACATCGGACCCAAATACCTCAATGACAGAGTATCCTTCCACGTACCCAAGAGGAACCTCCGCTCCGCCGACCTAGCCCTGGCAGAGGTCCCCCGCATCCGCAGAAACAGAACCGGCAGGAGAGCTTTCTCCTATATCGCAGCCAAGAGCTGGAACGAGCTCCCTGTGAACATCAGACGCTCCCCGACCCTGCACTCGTTCAGGAAGGACCTCAAGACCTGGCTTTTCAACTGATCCGGAGCCGTTCCCCCCCCTTCGCCCCCCAGCGCCTTGAGACCCTCACGGGTGAGTAGCGCGCTATACAACCCCTGATTGATTGATTGATTGATTGCATTCCCTCTGGACAGCCAGACACAAAGGAAGGAGGAGCGCACACTTATACCTGAATGGGCAGTGTCCTATCCCCACACAAAGGGTTGCAAACCCCCCTGTAGTAAGTCTGGAGCCAGGGTTGGGTAAGGATGACCTCTGTGCACTTCAAAGCCTCTCTTTGAGGCCACCTCCACTTCAAAGGCACAACTGGGTATAAGTACTGGGGGGCATATTTACAAGCCCCTTGTGCCACTTTTGCGCCGCCGTTGCCTCACGCATGTGACGCAGCGGCGATGCAAACCATGCGCCGCATTGCGCTATATTTACAACGTGACGCATCTAGGGAGATGCGTCACGTAGTAAACCCCTGCGCCACATGAAACCTGCGTCAGGTTTCATGTGGGCGTACCGGCGCAGGGGGGGCGTTCCGGCGCAGGAGCGCCTCGGAAAATTTACGTAGTGAAATCTACAAGATTTCACGCAGTCACTTTTCCGACGCTGGTGCGTCAAATCCTTACGCCTGCTTCAAGCAGGCGTAAGGATTGACGCACCATGTTAGGGATAGGGAAGGTTGGAACAGTGCTGGAGTTGCGTCGCACTTGCGACACAACTTCAGCACTGCGCCAACCTTCCGCCGGCAGATGCGTCACGCATCTGCTTATCCTTGCGCCACGATGCGCCGCATTGTAAATGCGGCGCATCGGACGTGGCGCAAGGGTAAACTTGCGTGACGCATTTTCCCTGGCGCATCCCTGCTGATATGCAGGGATGCGCCAGGGAACGTAAATATGCCCCTAAGTCTCTAACCCTACAAAATCAGACATATCTGGACCTGTAAAGAAGCTCTGCCAGGAAGAAGGAATGCTGTGCTTCAAGGTCTGTCACTCTGCTAAACTGCTGCTCTGGAAGGACTGATTTTCTGCTGTGCTGCCCTGCTGTCCTGCTGCCTGCTACCCTCTGTCCCTGCTGAGGAAGAACTGGACTTTTTGCTTTGTCTCAGAGAGATCTTCAAGGGCATGCTGGCTTGCCTCCTGTTTTGAGACTCAGAGATATCAAAGTCTCACCTCCTGCTCCTGTGCCTGGTCCATTCAAAGTGGATCCAGGTGCTTTCTCCAGTGGAACCGCTGCATCCTCTTCCGTGTGAAGCAGAATCGATGCATTGCCACTGTTGAGGGAACAGAACCGGCGCATTGCACTCAGAACCAGGGTATCGCCTCCAGAGACGAGCGATTTTCACTTTCTCAGTAGGAACTGTTCGTATTTTTCGACAACATAAATGTTGGGATGGTGCTAGACTGATCCCATTCACCCACTCAGGAGATGCTGACCAATAGTCCTGCTACCTCACAGTGCCCCCATGAGTAACTAATGGTTTGGGCAACCTCGGAACCAGACAACCCTGACTCCCCAGGGAATCGTGGTAACAGATCGAGAACCTTTTTGCTCAATCACTTGTACATACTCAGAAAGATACATCAGTAACACACAAAGGGGCTTTTCAATATTTACTTAACTATTGTGATTCTTGCATAAAATATATGTGCTGTAATGATTCATAGACAGAAGCAGATAAAAGTGATTACCAGTATGAGAACAGTGAAAAGGATATATGATTCCATCATTGTGTTAAAACAGTGTATATAAGCAGGGATATAAGTACTGTGCGTGGTGTATTCCTACTATGCGCTCCATAACCAAGTTACCCTGGACAGGTGTCCTGCCACAAATCCTCTAATGGATGATCTAACTCCCCATTACTTGGAGGTAAGTGTATGTAGGTCCCCGTCTTGATCACAAGTTGGACATCCCTCCTCGCATAGAGTAAACCGGAATCAGCTGGGCTGAGACTCTGACAATAGCGACCTTGCAATGACTGGAGAGTGCTCCTCTATTGTGAACAAGGAAATGCGAGTATATTTATAATAAAAGTATCCATGCTTCCATGTCGAGGCTTCAGCCAGGCTGACATTGTATATTCTCTTTGTGATAGCCATGTCACCTCATGGACGAATAACAAACAACAACATTTGCACAATGTGTGTTTAGGCCTTGTACTAAATGTTCAGGGTGGTGTGATAGTGTACTAACGAAGTGGAATTGTAAGCAATGTCGTTTCACAGAAATTAATCCTGCACTGTCATACACGCAAATGTGTGTCAAAAGTCATTGTGTAGAAAAGAAGGCAACTTACGAAATATGTACATGTAAAATGGCAATGTTTCTTCCGGAGCCTAACCTAGCCACGTGACAGAACTGTCGCATCGAAACCACCACATCGCTACCGCTTCCTTGAGAGACGATTGACGCATCCTCTTGACTGTGGGGAGAAACCTGGTGCATCATCTTTGGAATCAACACATCTCGGCTTCAGTGCTTCGTCTTCGGAATCGGTGAGTCGCCTTCGGCACCTCACCTTGACTGTGAGATCGACACAGACGCATCACTCGGCTGCTCCCGCCATCTTGCTGTTGTGACCAGGATCAACGATCAAGCTACTATGTTCCGCAGGCCTTGCATGGCTCCTCTATCCAGCCTGCACTCCATTGCGGTCTGCCTGAACTCTTGACTTTGCTCCGTGCGACCATATAAACCCATAGGCGCTTATTGCTTTTGAATGCTATTTTCACATTTAATCTTTAAAAAAGCATATCTAAACTTCAACGCATTGGAGTTTCGTTGTGTTGGTCTTGTTTTAATATTAACATCATAATCTAATTTTCTAAACTGGTGTGGAATCTTTTTGTGTTTCGTTGAAGTGCTGTACAAATACTTTACACATTGCCTCTTAAGTTAAGCCTTTCTGTTCTGTGCCAAGCTATGAGAAGGTGAGCACAGGTTAATTTATGATGCGTGTCTGACTTAACCTGACTAGGATTGTGATTCCTGCTTGGACAGGGTGCATACCTCTGCCAACCGGAAACCCAATTTCTAACAGTTATCCTTTTTGGAGAGCTCAAACATTTGCTCAAAGGATATCTTGTCACTTAACATAAAATCAGTGCCCAGAAAGCAAAAGACCCAACAAGTAGGTTGGAAGAATTCTCAAGAGGATGTAGGGAAGAACCAGGTTTACAGATGGTTCCAGAGCTTCAGCAATTAAGAAATTCTGAATGAAGGTGTTCTGAATCTGCACTTTGTGAGAAAATGAGAACAGATAAATATTAAGTTTTAAAGTGTGAAGTCGAGAATTTATTTTTATAGAAGGGATGTTAAACCTGGCATCCTTGGCATTGTTTTCCCCTGAAATTTAGCCTCTTCCTCCTGTGTTTTGCTGTATGCTTGATTTAGTTTCTGCTGGTCTTGACACTTTGGGCACTATGCCACTGCTGATCAGTGCCAAAGTGCAAGTACTCCCTCTGTAAATTGTGACTATGGATTGATGTTTCCATGATTGGCTTTTTTGACTTACTACTAAGTCCCTAATACAGTGCACTGTGTGAGCCAAGGGCCTGTAAGTCAAATGCTGCTAGGGGGCCTGCAGCACTGATAGTGCCACCCACACAAGCAGCCATTCAAAGGGTTCTCAGACCTGCCACTGCAGTGTCTGTGTGCAGTCTCTACTGCCATGTCGACCTGGCAAATGCGCCCACTTGTCAGGCCCTAACCTTCCCTTTTCTTACATGTGAGTCACCCCTAAGGTAGGACCAAGGTACCCCTGTGGGCAGGGTGCAGCGTGTGTGAAATGGAGGACATGTACTAATGTGTGTAACATGTCCTGATCGTGAACTACAGTGAATTTGTTTTTCACTATTGAAAGGCTATCTGTCCCATAGGATAGAATGGGAGTTTATTTATAACATCCTATAAATATAACTTCTAATTGGGACCAGATAGGAAGGTAGAGTTTAGTATGCCTGAACTTAGAATATAAAGATACATCTTTTAGTAAGGATGATTTTTCATTCTGCATTTGAAAATACCTTTCTTGCTTAGGCATCCTGTGTGCCTCTGCTAGTTTTGTGGATTGACTGTCTGGCTTTGGAGTGACAGGGGCTGGGGATGTGCATTCACTGTAGACAGCCACTGGGGGGGTTGAGGTGTGTATTGCCTTTCCTGCGTGAGTTAGGGCTGGGCTGAATAGACCTGGGCTGCATTTAGAGTAGGGGAGGGGATTTCCTTGCACCTGAGTGGGCCTGTTCTGCCTTACACAATGCTGTCTCCACCTCGTGCTGGGAAGCTGGAACCGAGAGGACAGAACTGGTTTGGACTGAGCACAGAGCCTCTCTGGCACAAGAGAACAAAGAGAAATGCTGTATAAATATTCAGTCCCAGACCCCAGAACTTTAGATCATTTCTGGAATTCAAGAGGAACCTTTGCCAAGGAGAAGAGCTGGAGAAAGTACTGCCCCTTTGCTGTGGGCTGTCTGGGGTTGGCCTGCAGTGGCTGTTTCTGCCAAGGAAAGGACAAAGACTTTGCTGTGTGCTGTGTCCCCTACTAGAGGAAGATCTCCAAGGGCTTGAAGTAGAGCGTGCCTCCTGTTCTGAAGTCTCAGGGACACAAGGACTTCACCACCAGCTCCCCTGAACTTCCTTGCTGGGAGTTCTGACCTGCCAAGAGGTGCCTGTTGCTGTGTTTGGCCTCTGGAGGTTGTTCCTGCTGTTGTGCGCTGGAATAGAGACGCAACTAAGAGAAGAAAATGCATCCCCACCCGTTTCCGATGCATCACCCCAGTGTTGGAAGAATTTCCATGCATGACCATAGTCCCGCTGAAGAAACCGGTGCAGGCCCTGCTGTGCGGCTGCAAGAACCAATGCATTGTGGGACCGCGGCTGGAGAGACCAACGCAGCGCCGCTGCCGCCGCTTTGAGAACTGATGCATCCCCGATCTCCACGCATCGCACCGGGGTGCCAAGGCTACAAAAACGCTGGGGTCGCAGTATGAAACCGACGCGTCCCCTCCCCTTCAGTAAGGAACTGATGCATCATCTCCCCTGCGTGGCAGTAAGGAATCCGACGTATCATTTCCCCTGAAGTAAGGAACCGACATATCACCTTCCCTGGGTGTAAGGAACTGACGCATTACCTTCCCTGCAGCTGTTTTTATTCATGATTGTGAGGCATCCAAGGTACTTTGTGTTGAAAGTGTTGTATCTATAGTTTGATATGGACAGATCTGTTTTAACCTTCTAAGTAGTACATTTGATTACTGTATTGTGGATTTTTGTCGTTTTGATCTTATTTGGTTTAGATAAAGATTACGTATTTTTCTAAACTGGTGTGGTGTCCATTTGTGGTGTTTTCACTGTATCACTGTATGAGTGCACAAATGCGTTACACACTGCCTCTGAGATAAGCCTGTCTGCTCATACCAAGCTACCAAGGGGGTGAGCAGGGGTTATTTTAGAAGTGTATCCCGCTTACCCTGACAAGGAAGAAGGGTCCCTACTTGGACAAAGGTGCAAACCATTGCCAACTAGAGACCCCAATTTCTAACAGGAGACAAATATTAGCTTTTAGCGAATGGAGGAATAACAGGCCCAAAAAGGGGAAGGCCTAACTGGCTGTAAGATTTTTGACTACTCCCCATTTTGCTTCAGCTAATTAAAGACCATCCACCTTTAAACCTTGGTCAAGCAGTCAATCAGAGGGGAGACAAAGCTAGTAAAATTGCCAGAGATCAAATTTCCATATCATCAACATACAAAAAAAGGCAAAATCTGAAGGCCAGCATTATGTGGGATAGATGAATCATGTATAGATCGAAAGTTAGAGGGGACAGCATTGAGCCCTGTGGGACTCCACATGTTAGAGGTTCTAATGGACAAGAAATCTCTGAACTCGGACATCCATCTCCATGATGGTTGGTCTACTGGATGGTTTTGTTCAGAAAAATAATTTCTTTAGGTATAATGAATGCCCAAAATAAAACCTTCTTGCCTTGAATTTGCCTACATTTTGTTCCCTAAATTCTTTTCTCATCAACATTTTCGTTTCAATACTCATATCCACGAATAGCCAAATTCTGACTAAATTCATGAATAAATCAGTGTGTTAGTTGTGATTAGATTCCTCTGAAGTCGTTGTAGACTTTGCGAAAAACAGAAAGCTGAAGGATGTGACCTATCCTTGCTATGGAAATAAGGATACTTCTTTAAGAAATTTGAGTGACTATTGAGAGGTGGAGCTTCATAATGCTCCCATTGTGTGTAATTGTGTAATAGGATACCTAGTTCTATGTATGCCATTGCGTGCATAGGGATGATAACGCATTTCTTTATAATTGAACAAATTCTATTAAGGATCTTGATTGTTCAAAGTTGCATATGCCTGTAAATCACACATTATTTGTTTTACAGTCTCTGTATCCGAGTCATCTGATATAGAACCAGGGATTATTACATCATGCATTTAAACTTTCAAAACTTAAGGTAATTTCAATGTCTCAGAAGGTCTCATGATTTGATAAGCAACCCTTTCCCAAGCTAAGCCCTTGGGCATGAGCTAAACTGTGTTGTTTGCAGCATACCTATTTCTTCAAGCTCTGTGGGATGAAAGATGGGGTTGCAGTTCACAAACCAGAGGCTGTGCAATTGTTCTTTGCAGGCGGTAAAGCCTGAAACTGACCAGAGGCCGCGTCAGTAGCCTCAAACTTCACCCATGAGTAAAATGCCTCCAAGGCGTACGCTGTGTGAGCAGCTATTACAAACAAAATATCAGCCCTAGACCCCCGTATCGGGGTCACCTCGGAGCTTGAGATGCTGAGTAAGTGCTTCCCGGTAATTGGCTCCTATCACAATAGGGACCACTGTGTGAACATATGTATTCAAGTAGAATAGATTCATAGAAGTGGAAAAGACACAGAATGGGGAATAACATTTTAAAAGTCAAGCCTGACAAACCCATGGCAATAGGTGCTCCCTTATCCCCTGTAGAAGGTAACCATGATGACTATGGACGTCTCTGTAATGATATAATAATGATTTATGTACGAGTGCGTATAAAAAAAAATCTATTCAAGGTTTCCCAAAACATCCAGGCGCGGCATTGGGTGCTAATGTTGTGTAAACTTAGACTTTGGCATAGCTCTATAATGTTTGTTTTCACCCCACAGATTACACAAGTGAACTTACTCTCCATGGACATTTTGATGATTGGAAGCAGATCTATTACATTCTTCTAAATACCACACAGACAAACTGCACTAAGAAAAAAACACTTTAACTAAAAAGCTTTTTATTTCAACGGTCTCAGCCTGTTGCTTAGCACATGTAAAATAATCGCAAAAAATATCATAAGAACAACACATTTGAATGTAGCAAACACTGAGAATAAAATGAACATTTCTATCATAGTTAAAATGCCATCTAAGAACCCAACACACTAAAAGCTACTTCTAAGCGCTACACTAGGAGAGCATGGAGTAGCATAACTTGCAATGTAGAGTTTCATATAGAGAATCAACCCACTGAATACCGGTTAGCGCTGTAGATGTCAAAAGTCGGGGAGCTGTGTTACCTGAGAAATAGAAACACACGTCACACCAGCTCTCCTCCCAGGCTTGGATCGGTATCAGCTTTCAGTAGAAAGTCCGATGCGGCAGCATCTCTAACAGTCAAGATCGTGTTTGGCAGTATCTTGCCTGATAATCTGGGGTGTAGGACCTCGCCTGACAAGTAGTCAAGTGTCGGGCCCTTTATACTGCACCTTGTCTAAGATAGGAATTTCTAACATAACCTTAAGAGTGTCTGACATAACTTGTGTGCATCATGATGCTAAGCTAAGAAACATTTGTATAAATATATAAGGTAAAACTACATCAATTCAGACTACACTGTTTTGGCTATTGTTCCTCTCTGACCTTGAAATAAAGAAATCAAGGCACTTGTTCCAGACTGATGTCGTATCTGGTGTCAATGCCATAGTCTAAGTGATTTGACACTTTCATGCGTCCTTGGAAAGATAAGGATAGACAACATCTGTGTCAAAGAGCAGACATGTTGAGGATTCTGCAAAAATAGAAAAAGAGTTTCGGCCCGTGGATTCTGTAGCCAGGGAGGGCTCCTGCTCCATAAAGACAAATACCCTTACTGGGGTACACAGCAAAGAAACTTGAAGTGGAAAAAAAATGTTCTTGCCTTCCTATGGCATGTATTCAGTGATGGAATACCTCAGCACCATGTCCCTGTCCTCCAAAGGAAGAAAAAAATGAGTAAGACCCACTTTTTTCCAACTGCTGAGATAGTTCCTCCACATCACTCCTGTAGCCCTAGATCCCGAGACCAAGGTGCCTTCAGTGGGGATACCTCAGCACCTTGTTCCTGTCCTCCAGAGGCAGAAAAAAATAAGTAAGACCCACTTTTCGCCAACTGCTGGGAAAGTTCCTCCACATCACTCCTGGAGTCTGAGGTCCTGACGCCAGGTTTAAGGCACCTTCTCCACAAGGGCTCCAGCAGGATACCATTTTCAGTGGTCAGCTCAGCCCTCTAGGTGTCAGGAATTTTTCTGGTTTTTGTGTCTAGGCGGTCAGCCACTTGGTCCTTGGAGAGCAGTTACACTACCTTAGTGTCCACAGAAATCAGGAATCCTTGGGTCTTATTTCTTTCTTATTTTCTACTCTGATCCAGGGGTGTTCTGAGGAGGTAGTGATGAGCTGTCACTCTTAACCTCTTCACTACCCAGTGATTAGAGAATTTCCTCCACCAAATCCTGACTATTCTCTCACCCTATCATCACTTCCTTTTTCTGCACTTCCTCTTTGGCTTTTTTCCAAAATTCTCAGACGTCCTTCTAGCAAATTAACCATTTCTGTGTGCTAAACTCAGATTTTTTGCATTGTCAGGACCATATTTTGTAGTGGTATTTAGTACTCTGTATACTGTGACACTGGCATTCAGTGCCATAGTGTGTGCTTTGTCTTTAAAATCTAATGTACTAGTGGACTAGGGCAAGGCAGTCAATCTATCACAGGGGTGGTCAATCTATCCCAGCTGCAGAACAATCTCAATGACTATGCAGTAGGTTTTGTCAGAAGATCAAGCATTTGTTCGATGTGACTCGCTTGCTTACTCAACATCTATTCCATTGCAGTTATCCTAAATTGTTGCATTGGCTTGAAAACTGATATTATTTATTCGCACTTACAATTTGCCAGGCTTTTTGTTTGCTTTTAAACTTCAAAATTCATATCTCTAAATCCCCTTATCCAATTTTGTTTGTTTTGTAGTCCTTTTTATTAAATGTTTTCTCTATTTTTGTGAATTGGGTTGGGAATGTTTTTGCATTGTTTTCTTTACTTTTAAGTGTTTGGTGCTGCAAGATCTTCCTACTCATTTCTATGGTTAATTGCATTCTGTTTATATCACAGCTATCAGAGGTTAAACTGAGATTCTATATGAAATGTATTTTAGCCTAATCATGGTTTGTTTATCACGTTGGTCAGAGTAACCCCCCTCCCAAAACTAATAACCCATTTTCAGATGGAGAAACAATAACATACTACAAGAAAGTAGGTTATTAGTTGGGAAGGGTGTGAGTCCTTCACAGGTAATAAGCCTGCAATCTTCCATCTACTGAAAACCTTGTACCACATTTTAGCACTTGACTCTCTCTTAGCTTGGCAGAGCAGTCCAAGGCCTACTCAGGGGAGGTAGTGTGGGTAGTACTCCAGTCTGCAGGCAAACGACTAGGCCTGGACGGAATTTTCAATCCTGCAGGCGGAATCGGAGTAATTGTGTTATTTCTGTGTTACTCTTGTAACACAGAATTAACAATACTCCCATTTCTACTAGACACAATATAATGGGGTGTAGCTACCAACAGGCAGGCCTACTGGCTTTATCAGGGTGTCACCACATTAATCAAAGTAAAAACATGCCATAATAAAATAATGCCACAACATTACATAACAAATATTTATAAAGCGCACGCTCACCCAAGGATTTCTTGGCACTGAATAACAGTGGTTTATTGCTACCGAACTCAATGGTACTCATTTTATTGACCTCAGAAGGATGAAAGGCTGAGTGGACATGCTGGGAGTTTAACCAGTGACCATGAGGTCAAACACAGGTCCCTACAGTGGGTGCATTAGTCCACTAAGCCAACAAACTCAACATTAAAACCTCTCAGAATGGTACCATCCTACAATACCAATCGTCACTACATTCAATGGTACACTTTTATCTTGGTCATTAGAAAAAGAGCATTTCAATATTCAATGACCTGTGTATATGAGCTTTTCTTCTAATTTTGCACAAGCTGCAAAGCAGTCTTAGAACCCAACAGCAAAGGTACATGCACACCAGCAAAACCCCAGCTGCAGAAATGTTTGAAACAACTAAAAATCTTTCCCAGGGTCATCTCTTTGTCTCCCTGGGAAACTTAAAGTGACATTTTAAACTTTGAAATTGGGCTCCTTTTGGGAAAATCTCCACCCCTTAAGCACAATATCACTGATCAACTGTTGGTGGTGCCCTTGTTGTTCTTGGAGCACCATCAAGAACCAATATGCTAATTTTTCAGGTGCCCCAGAGAGTTCTGTAGTAGTCATATAGGCAGAGGCTTGCTTTTTTAAAGGGGGTGCAAAGCAAAATACCTGTACCTTGGTTTACTTTTATTTTGGCAGGTACACTCAAAGCTCTTGTTTTTTTTTTTTTTTGCTTGAGTGTCCTACCTCAAAAGTACATATGTTGAGGTTGTCCATGGTGCCCCTGCAGGCTGTCTTGCTCCTGGTTCACTCTTATCCAAATCTGACGCAGAAGTACACATCCTTGGTCTTCTTCCACCCATGAGTGAGCTACAACTTTCACCTCTCCTGCTCTTGTGAGCCCCCCATGTCACAGGCCTCTTCTCTTGGGCAACAGGGCTCCCCAGACTTAGGTTGCAATGTTCCTGGAGCTCTGGCCATTCTCAGGAGCCTTTACCCTTAGATTGTGGTGGCATGTCACATTTTGTTCCTTTCCTTGAGGTCAATGCCTATTAAGATGGGGCCCAAGGGGACATTTTAATATTATAATTTGAGGCACCAGCCTTGTCCTTGAAGGCCATTTTCTCTCTGGAGTCTTCTGGGAACAGCAGAAGACGCACCTCCCCAAGCTTCAAGCTCAGGGAGCAGGGCAGGTCAGAATTAGAGGATTGCTCTCTGATCAGGGTTCCCCTGTGCTGGCCTAGTAGTCAAATGTTCAAGGGGATCCCTTCTCCTCCCGGATCAGTGCTGCGCCGATCATCTCCTTGTGTTTCCTTTGAACCCTTCTCCTCCAGCATCCCCCAGGATGTCCATCCCACTACTGTACGTCTAATGGTATAGGGGGGCCAGTGCCATTGGCCCTGAAGAAGTGAGTCCACAGAGCCCCATCCAGTCCAAGATGTCCTAGCTTAACAAATGGATGCCCAGTCTTACTCAGGGTCCTACAAAACCCATCTTCTCTCTCTCTCTTCCCCATTGCAGAGGTTTTTAAGTGGAGGTGGAAAGTTCTAGAAGGTAGGCAACTTGGCCAAATCCTACAATGACACATCATCACTTCACCACTGTCACAACCTCCCTGCACAGCATGTTAGAACATTCCAACATAGCAAATTGAAGTGGTGTCTTGAAAGACCTCTTTGAGAGCCCGACCATCACAGCTTCCTGGTTGCATCCCTCCAAAAACTCACATGGGCCCTCCTTTACTGGCTCCAGTGGTCTGTCCTTCTCCCCTTTGTTCTTCTTGGGATAAGCCTTCCCAGGCCTTGTGTATTGTAAAAAGCAGTTAGCAAGTAATTCACACATGTAGATTCTGTCTTCACTCTTTCTGATAGCGGGAATCACTGTCAAATGGTCCTGTTGCATGTGGACAAGACTTTGATCCTTCTGCCATCCATAAAACTAATTAAGTTGGCCCAGCAAGAAGAACTAAAGAAAGAAAGCTCATTAGATTTAGGGGCTGAATCATACAAGTTTGAGAAATCTTCAAGTGCCAGAAAAGTGAAGTTATAACAAAAGTAACATTAAATATGCGCTACTGATCCCTGTTTACCAAAAGATTGGTATGTCACCCAAATCTCTAGGCCTAAATATGGCAAATGTGTACTTTGGTGCAGAGTTCACCCATAACGTACAATCAAATGAAGCATACCCCCTTTTCTGTGGAGCACTACAGACTTATACCACAAATGCCCACTCACATCATAAATCCTGCATCAGGTCAGCATGAAAAGTGGCATTGCCTGGAAGAGTTCAGCAATGGTCATGGAGGAACAGGCGGTGCAACTTCAAATTTTGGAGGTGGAGGACTGCTCTTTCAATTTGTACATGGTGACTGGCTTCCAGGGGAGCATCCAAGCATTAGCCAGCACAGAGAACTATTTCTAGTTCAGACCTTTGTTGAACAGGGCTTCTTTTTGAATCTCACTCAATCAATTCTTTCAGCATATTGTTCCACAGCTTAGCTGCCAGTAGAGAGAAGATGCAGCCGTCCCTCCTACCTATTCAAACTCTCGAAATGAAGAGAAATCACTGGTTTGAGGAGCCTTCCTCTCCAACAGGAGCATATTCACTAAGTCTGCTACAGAGGTAGCGAGGGCCTTTTTTGTAAGTAGCTAAAGGTATTCATTATGGCGTCAAAGTTGACCCCTTATTTACCGGTAGCCAGTGAAGGTGCTTTAGGCTATGACAAATAGATTGCCTTCTGGGGCAGTTCAGAATCAGGTGTGCCACTGCATTTTGCAACCTCTCAGCCGTGGCCCGTGCAGGTAAGAGCGGTGGGGCGGTGGGACCAGGTGAGGGGGGATTTCGACAGACGATGAAGAGAGAAAATTAATTATTTAATTTTCCCTCGTCATCATCTGTCGAAATCCCTCCTCACCCGGCCCCACCGCTCTTACCTGCATAGGCTGCGGCTGCAACCCCTTTAGATTTTTTAATAGAACTGAAAGAACCCTGAGATACAGAGAGATAGCATAGTCCAATCTGGAGGTCACTAAGGTGTGCACGATTGTTTTTCGTGAATTGGAATGTAAAACATTTAGGATCATTTTTAGTCACTTAAGCATCGCTAACCAGGTTCCTGTAAATCCCCTGATTTGTGGTTTGAAGGAGAGTCCCTTATCACATTGTATCCCAAGGTTTCTCACCACTGTACCTGGGACCTGGATTCTCCAAGATCTTTTGGCCACAGACTCAAATGTTCAAGTGGAGAGGAGCTGCCAAAGACAAGTTCAGCTTTAGGCAACTCATGGCATCGCCTTGCCATGGCAGAGGGACAACCTCAGAACCCTTCTACCATTGAATCATCGTCCTGCTGGAAAGAAAGTATAAGTTGTGTGTAATCCACAAAAGATAATATATTGGAGCCCATTAGTTCCAGTACCATAGTCAGAGGTGCCATATAGATGATAAACAAGGTAGGGCTAAAGGCAAAGCCTTGAGGGTCATGTCTCTATTTATCTTTACATCATGACGTGTGTGGAGGGAGATGAATGGCCTGTGTCCTCTCTGATAGAAATGATTTTATCCATAGGTTGGCATTGGCAGCAACCTCAGCTCCCTTCAGCCATTCCTACAAGATCTTGTGGGACACGATGTCAAAAGCATCCGAAAGATCTAAAAGAAAGATCACTGATTTTTCCCCATGTCTAAGTAGGTTTAATAAACTCCATAAGTGTAACCTATGTACTAAAACCTGGTTGAAAGCTTGATTGGGATGGATGCAGGATCTCATTCTGTTCCAAGAGCTGGGAGAGCTGCTTGTTCATCAGACCTGTAGTTGCTCAGGATTGAAGGATCTGCATTGGGATTTTTCAACAAATAGCTAAGACTGGCAATGCACCAAGGAATTTTTTTAAGCTAGTCCAGTCAATTCTAACCCCTGCCGCATGGCAACAAAAAATTATAGTGTTGAAATCTCTTAGTAACATTCTATCAGTGTACTTTCACTTTGGAGCTCATATTCTACAATTTTGTCCACAGCCAGGAGAGATTGTGGAGTACTGAATGCTTTTAAATGTAGTTTGCTTGCTGACTCAGAATCTGCTATCTGCAATGCAAGCTTGTGCCCCCCTTGAATCTATATCTCCCTTGAATCCTAAAACTTGAGGCCTCAACCATCAACAAATCTATCAATGCGCTGTTCAATCAATCACCGGAGCTAGGTTCAGTCTCTCCACTGGAAAAAAGCTCTAGTGCTACCACTGTATGGTTATATGTGGCCTATTCTACTTTCTGCTGGAGATTTAGGTCTTCCATGGCCTTTGTCAATGAGCCGACTGCTTTGCAGCAGGGGCTGTCCATATGGACATTAATGTTGCAGGGTACCATAAAGTTTTCATATTGCAACTGTATTGTCTATCAGGCTAAACATTCCAGCAGGTGGTAAACCAAGGCTTCCACAAAGTAGTTGTCTGATAGATTGAAAGAGAATAAAAGAGCCTCAGTCCTTCCCAAGCTCTCCAAATTCTTCATTGTGCAATGAAATACTGAGTGATGTACTACTGCAACCCACCTCCAACTCGGATCTTAAAAAGGCTAATCATTCATCCAAAAGCAATGTGGTTTAGCCAGAATAGAGCTCTTTGGATTATGCTTCATTAGTTAACCACAGAGGATTGAGGAAAGATGACCTGTTCTGGGTTAGCCAACACCACTGTTTTTTTTATATTCTTTACTCCTAAATGGTTTTTGAACTGTAAATGGGATACCCACTGCAACTGGACGTCGTACAATCACAAAAAAGCATTCCACAGAAAATGTGTTATATACTGTGTGCAGTAAACAACAATGTAATGGAAAACAAATTGTGGAATGTAAGATAACTAAAGATCAGTGTGAGGAGGTTATTATTAGCAAAGACTAAGTTGACTAGAAAGAAAAATCAAAAAATTCCTCTCTTTTTTATGACTTCCTCGTGTATTACTGAAGAGAGGTGAGCAATACATGTTTTTCATTCTGTGGTAAGTGGAAGCAGATCGCAGTGCAAATCCGCAAACTCCTTTTGCAGATCCAGTTCCATGTATCACAAGAAGCACCCAATGAACTGACCGCAAATTAAAAAGTGCCCAGTTCATAGGCAGTTTGAACAGTCTGTGTAGCTCTCCTAGACGCACATTTTGAATGTAATATTAAGTACCACACAAAATGCCCTTGCGTCTCTGGTTACTATATTGCACCTTTGGAGCGAATTAGACATACAATCTGTGGTACACTTATGCCAAATAAACTGAAGGTAATGAAATACATATCGGCAGGGATATTGTAACAATCTTCCATGTCCTAGATAAAATAGGACTCAACTGTTCCACTAAATGGGGGCGTATCTGATCCAAATTAGAGTCTTGAGGCATCACTATTGTGGTGGCATCTTTGTTGTTTACCTCTTATTACCTGGCCATACCACAGGCCATGTATATTGGCCATAATGCATAGAGGAAAGACCGTAATCATTTAATTCCAAGTCTATTACAGCCTTGAGAAAGAATAGGAATTCCATTAGTACTTACCCCTTTCTTAATCCAGTAACACAAGACCAGTTTTTATCTGGATTCAGAGCAGGGCTAATATTCTAGAACCAAAGAGAAGTTTCAGTCAAACTCCGAGGTCAACAGGATGTGATTTATCTATTTTGGGAACGTTTTTAGATATCTGTGATTAATAAAGCGTTTGCTCAGTGGAATCAACAGCTTTATTGTTAAACAGTTTGTGCTAAATGTGTGATTAGTCTTTGCACTCACTTAGGAATGATTTGCATACCTTTGTTGTGCCAACGAATGCATTGTCTTGCTCATCTTAACACTTTTTAGTATTTTGCTTCTCTTACGCATTTACCTGTTTAATTAGCATTAAACGAACTCAGAGCAACTTCAACCTGCAAATATGTTTTTGCTTCATTTCTAACTAATGTATTTCATGAAGTTTTTTAAAATAAAAGATATTTTGTTGTGGTATTTGTTTTTGTTTGGCTCATTCATGCATAAAACACTAACCACACAATGGCTGTGAGATTTTCTTGTAGTATTGAAATAATTCATATACATGCATGTGTTGTGTGGAGAAAAGGGTGCAGTGTTAATTCGCCCTATGTACAGAACTGTGTCAATCTTCAAAGTCAATAATTGGGATCCAAGTAGGATTTGGCTTGGCTTGTAAGCTTTCTGAAGCTAATCAAAGGAGGGCCAAATGTGATCATTAATGACAGCAAGGTAGGTAGTAGAGCAGCAAGACTGAGGGGCATGTGCAGGAAAACATTCAGCCATCAGTATTTGTATTCACTCAGCACAAATGCAATGATGTTATTATAGTTGATCCTATGAACACACACATCTTCAAACTGATGCATTTTTTCTCATTTATCTTTACTGATGGTGTTTTTACTGATTATTCATATCTGGCCATGGAACTTGAAACAATTAACTAGACAATAGCACTCAATTACTATTAACCATAATGAAGAGCAGAGGTTTATTGTAACCAACTACATTTAAAATGCTGTACCAGATGCTGAGCATTTTGGACATCTGAGGTATTCTATTTTGGAAATTGTAAAATACTAGTATTCTTACTAGGAATGTGTGAGCTTAGTGAAAAATGCGCTCCATTTCAGTATCCTCAAAGTCGTCAGCAATGTTTTTAAAACGTAGGTGAAACATCTTGCAAAAAGTGAGGATTGTTAGAAGAAAACTTGCAAACCCGGCACAGGCTATTCTCCCACACAAAAGATTTTTAGGAACAATCCATTACAAATTTTTTTAAATAGAAATTAAATGTTTCAGTAAAGTTCCCAACATTTTCAGATATGTAACACTTTTATTTCTGAATACAACTATTTTTGTATTTGTATTTTGTATACAGTAGAAACTGATATATTTAAACATTTGAGATATACGTCTGTTTTTTGCTAGTACACTAGTAGTGTTTGAAAAAACAGTTTTGATTCCTAAACCTGAACACGGATGGTGGAAGAGAAGATTCGTGTGAATCATAGAAATAGAAGCATATCAAGATTATGACTCTAATAATGGCCTAACTGTATGCCAGCTAAACAGATTTTAAAAATTCCAAAAATGAGGCAATTCACCTCATTTTGAACCACAAAATGCCAACCAAAAACAACACAACTAAAAAGTCTTCACTGGTCTCCACGAAAGCAAGAGTTTTATTGAAAAGTTTGTCTCAAATTTAAATGACTAGAAATATCGGCACTGAATTAGTTTCAAGAAAAAATATTAACCCATGGAATGCCTAATAATACTATTAATAACATTCAGGAAACAACTCAGTTTGTCTGTATTCCAGCTGTCTGTACCCCTCAAGAGATTATCTTAACTGGCATCCAAATGCTACTTATGAAAAGACAGATCATTAAAATACTCTTCTCACTATATCAAGGTCGAAAAGACTTTAACACGTTAAATCTTACCATCTAATCACGTATTGGCTACGATGTCTATGTCAGAACTGGGAAGCCATTTTATCATGACCCAATTGTCTCCATGCCATGCCATTTACCTCTCTCAGAAGCACATGGAAGAAATGGAATCCTGCAATGCCAACCATGAAAACAGAAAATAAAATTTTGGGAGCTGAGGAACTCAGTATATACCTGACTAATCATTTCTTGGTAGACGTTAAAAGTAAATGCCCAGGTTCATTGCATCTAGCTACACCTTATGTCCAGTCCACTTAGGAATTTTTAAAGATCACACTTTTACATCTGATGTGAACTTGGAATCTCTATATTCCTTATAAGTACATATACTTTCTTATGACATAAGTAAATGCTCAACATTTTCATGTTGCTTTTCATTACTGTGGACCCTGGAAATCTCAGGGCACTAAAATGCAAATATACTCCAAAGATCTGTCTTGTGGATTAAACTCGTAGACAATTTTTGACGAACCGTGCAATTCTATATTTCCTATACATTTAGACATCACTGTTGTAACCTCTGTGGCACTAGCCAAAACCACACGGACACAGGACTGGACTGGTAACTGGATTATGGGCATGTGCGCCCAACCCCCTTTTACTATCAGGGACACTTGACAAGTGATCCCTGTGAGGAATGATTGCGGGCACTGCATGAGAGACAGCTCTCTCGGAGAGAAACGTATATTGTGACATAGACAAAGCTTTTCCTAACTGATGTGCCTACCCAACACAGCACTAGAAGCTATGTACCATGCTACCTTCCTTTTACACAATTGGCCTCTCCAGGGGTGAAACGCAGGCCCCTGCAACCTCATCTTTAAAGGGAGGCTCCAACCCTTTAGATGCCCCCAGCCCTTTAGGGGGCCCCCTTTCAGCCCAAGGCCCATATATAGCTGATATTTGAGACTCAGGTCCTCTCATCACATTCTGCAAGGAGGGCTTCATTTTGCATACACCACTGGGCGACTCTACTCCAAACCACCAAATTCCACTCCTCATACGCCTGATTTAAATTCATCAATGTCCGTTACACAATCTGCCGCACTTCAGCTACATTAAAACTATTTGCAATATTTCTAATATGGTTTTAGTATCAGTTTATTTATTTAAGCAATTTGTAGAGCGCACAAATACCCTTGGGTGTCTCGGCGCTGTGGACTGTGTAGAGGATGGGTCCAAAGGTGGGGTGCCTAGTGATTGAAAAGCCACGTCTTGATGAGCTTCCTAAAGGCAAATAAAGTTGGGCAGGATTTGATATGCAGAGGAAGGGTGTTCCATAATTTGGCGGTGGCGACAGTGAATCTTCTATCACCCCAAGAGACTCTTTTCGTTCGAGGAATCGTGAGAAAGTTGGCCGTTGATGAGCGCAAGGTTCTATTGGGAATATACCCACACAAGGCCTTCTTCAGGAAGTCTGGTCCAGTTTTATGGATGGCCTTGAAGGCAATGCAAAGAGCTTTAAATTTGATTCGGCTTGTTATTGGTAGCCAATTCAGTTTTCGAATTGTTGATGCAATTGGTCGGTATTTGGGGATGCTTGTTATGATTCTAGCAGCCGAGTTCTGTACCATCTGCAGTCGGTTGGTGGTCTTTTTTGGGGCGTTAAGAAAAAGGCCATTACAGTAGTCGATTTGGGACATTACTAGAGTACTGATAAGGGTTCTTCCAGCGTTGGGTGGACGAAAGGGTAAGAGTTTTTTTATCATCCTTAGTGTGTAAAAGGATGATGAAACGATTGCATTGGCATGAGATGTGAAAGTTAGTTTGTTGTCAAACATGATACCTAGATTTCTAACTTTCGATACCGGCGGAGGTGGTAGACCCAACTCGGTGGGCCACCAAATGGAAGACCAAACCGGATAGAGTTTGCCAAAAATTAAGACCTCCGTTTTGTCGGAGTTCAACTTTAGGCAGTTGTTGGCCATCCAGGTACTGATGGCAAGCATTCCACTTTGGAATCTAGCCGCCACCGCTCCTCCATCATTGTGGATTGCTAGCACCAATTGTGTGTCGTCGGCGTATGAGGTAAGACCCATCCCATGGGTTTTGATAACCCTGGCCAGGTCCGACACATAGATGTTAAAGAGTGTCGGACTCAAGGATGAACCCTGTGGCACACCACATGGGAGGGTAAAAGGAGAGGACTTGTAGTCGCCGAGACTAACTAGTTGTGTGCGATTAGAAAGAAAGGAGGCTAGAAGATCTTTGGCTTTAAGTTTGATGCCAATGTTTGAGACACGACCGATCAGGGTGGCGTGATCGACCGTGTCAAAGGCTGCTGACAGGTCTAGCAGCACAAGCACAGCCGTACCACCTTGGTCTAAGATTGTTCTAATTTCAGTTGTTAGCCAAACTCGAATTCAGAGATACCTGGGAACACCACAGTTCGCTTTCCTTTTACAGTAAGATTTTAGCTACTAAAGATAGTCAATTGAAGTTTAAACGTCTAGGGAAACATGAGGCATCACCAAGAGAATTTGATCTAGAATTAATCATTCCCTAGGTAATTCCTAATTTATTATTGGGCCTTCAGAGTCCAACTCATAATTGGCTGCCCCCCCCCCGACTCAGGGTTACAGGTATCTGTAGCTCATGGAATGGGAAAATACTGGCCCATTTTGAGGCCACTTGTAATGATGGACATAGTGGGGGGAGAGAGACACAACAGGATCGAGCTGCCCAAAATCTAATATTATGGAACAGCAACAAAAAGCAAGACCTTGTCTAATATTAACAGCTGCTATCCAGAAGAATTCACCTCTAAACACAAAGCAACATTACCCAAAGTAATCTCTACAGAACGCTGTAACTTTGGTCAACGTAAATCAAAGAAGCAAAAAGGCAATCAGATACAGAAGGTGCCAGTAGACGGTACAAATTATACAAATGAGTCATAGAAGGGCTCATAAGATAATGTAATACATGACACAACATAGCATGCATAACATAACATAACATGACGAGACGTGACATGATATGACATAAGTTCCTACAAAGTTAAGTGACCACTGAAAAATAAAAGCAGGTATTTGAGAGGAATCTTGGACTGAACGTTAACATGAGTATCAATTAACTAAAATGCAAGGGGTAGCAAAAGTGAACTTACATAACCACCCAATGACCCAATGACATCACAGGAAATGACATCACATGAACTTTGATGCTGAATCGTCCCAGAAAGTGATGTCATATGACCCTTATCCTGATAACATCACAATAAGTGACACTGCTAAAGTAAAAGCCTCTTAAGCGTACAATCACATAAAAAAACAACAGCTATTAGCACAGGTTAATGTCCATTTTTATACCACCTACATTTTAAATAGGTTGCTGACATGATGGGAACATTACAGAGTTATCTTTTTAGTGCATGAAAAATGATTTGCTGATTGAAAAAAGTAAATATACAATGCAACAAAAACATAACACAACAGTGAGAAGCCAAATTATTTATACCAGAAACTCTCATAATTTAATATTTTCCTGGTGTATATCCCAAGCATAAAATTTACAAGACAAAAGCAGAAGTGGTTTTGTCCTTGTGTATTTCATGGAGACCATATATTAAATGTGAACTAAATTACTGACATAAATTATTCCTTAGCATTGTATACATTTGTATTATCATCACGTCTAAGGAATTAGCACTCACTAAAACACAGAGGTGAAATTTGTATTCAAACACATAATTTTCCATGTGTATGCAATAATGCAAATCGGCAAAAATGTATATTATATTTTTTATTTGATACCTATATTGTATGCAGAAGAGTACATTTTGAGCTAGTGTATGCATTGATTTTTGCAGAGCTAAGTTTACTGCCTGATGTCACATGCATGGATGCAGAAGGTAAACAGTGAACATCTCAGACTGAAAAATCCATGCCCTACTGGAACTTCTGTGCATGTACACAGGGGAGCACATGTTGTGTCCCCCTGTGTGCATCCACAAGGCGTGAGTCACGAGGGGAATATGACACTTTACTCCGCAAGCGTTTACAACGCCTGCCATTACCCCGCATTTTTTACTCCACAACAACTTTTACAAAGCAGGGCTTTACACCACAAGTCATTACAATACATTGACCATTAAAATGCAATTTACTATTCTAACTCCACCGGGGCGTTGTAATGGGAAATGTGTTGTAATGGCTTGCGGTGTAAAGCCCTGCGTTGTAAAAGTTGCTGCGGAGTAAAAAATGCAGGGTAATGACATACGTTGTAACACAGTCGGTGTAAAGGATGTTTACACACACAAGGGGGCCCTACAGGGCCCCCTTTCTTTTATCACCTTCATGAAATTAAGACCTCCATGAAATCAGTGGCAGTGATGAAAGTCGTAATATGCTTGGGGGGACCACGGAGGTCTTGACCACTGCGCCAGTCACAGGCGGCACGACCACTATGGTCATAATGGGGCAGTATTCAAGACCGCCACCGCTGTGCCACCATGAGTAACAGGGCCCTTACTATCAGCCCTAATATGCTCACAATATGGGGTATGTATGTAAGGTATCACTAAGAGAAAAATACTTTTGCACTTACATTATATAATTCTTCTAATAGTTATATCTATGCTACCCTTAACATTACAGTCTTGAGATTGGGTAATTACAACCAACGTAGACCCAACTACCAACCCTACCCTAACTATAATAATGGTCCGATTTTTTCAGGACCGGTTCCACCCCCGTGGCAGTACCCAGTATATCCTCAAGGGCCTCCACATTACTTTCCCATGAGTAACCCTCCTTTTTTAGGCAGAGGTTGGGGCAGAGGAAAAGGGAGAAGAAGAGGAACTCAGAAGGGTGTTCAGTGGCAAGATCAGGCCCCGGGCGCAGTAGAGACCAGGAGCATGAGCAGGGGAAAGAGAACCTAGTGGTCAACCTCTCTAAGAGGGACTTAACTAACTCGGAGAAGATAGTCCTTGAAAAAGGCCTTGGTTTTGTCCCTACCCCCAAACTTGACAAATTTAGTGAGATATGTGAAGTCCAGGAGTTTTTCAGGAAGGTGCGCCTTAAGGCCTTCTTTCAAGACAGGGTCTCGCCCGATCACGGCGACACCGGCCTGCGCAACCCTTCAACTTTTACCCCGAATAATAGCATGGTTCCACCTGAGATCTTGACTTTTGAGGGCGGTACTCAAAGAGCTATCCGTTGCCTCCACATCTTACCCATTCCACAATCTCAGTAATGATGAAAGAAATGCGGCCATGAGTTTGGCCAACGATACCAGCATTACCATCAAACAGGCCGATAAGGGTGGGGCAACTGTAATTCAGTCTACTACAGACTATGATAGAGAGTGTAGACGCCAACTTGGGAACACCAGGCATTACACACCTCTCTCGATAGACCCTACTCCTAGACTCACCTTGAAGATAGCAACTATGGTCCTCGAGGCGGAGAACAACGGCTGGATTACAAAGAAGGAGGCTGATTTCCTCATAACTAAGAATCCTAAGACACCGTATTTCTATACTCTCCCAAAGATTCATAAAAACATTACACCAGTCCCAGGGAGACCTATAGTGTCTGGGATAGGGTCCCTACTGGAACCTTTGTCTAGATTTTGCGACCACTTCCTCCAGCCCCTGGTGAAGAAGATACCATCTTACGTGCGGGACACGACTGACGTCCTACGCATCATTGACAACACCGAGACCCTAAATGGGGTCAATCTCCTAGTGACGTTGGATGTGGAAGCTTTGTATACAAACATTCCACAACAAGCAACCTTGGAAGCCGTGGAGGCTAGTCTATTGAAGGGAGAATGGGTTTCTCCGACTCCGGTCTCTTTCATTATGGAGTGTGCGACCTTAGCACTTACTGAGAACTTCTTCGAATATGAGAAGCAACTATTTCATCAGACCCAGGGGACTTCCATGGGGAGTACCTTCGCCCCTAGTGTGGCTTGCCTCTATATGGCAACATTTGAGGAGGAGGTCATCATGAACCCGAACAACCCGTATAGAGCAAACTTGACACTATGGCGGAGGTTCATAGATGATATCCTTATCCTGTGGAGGGGTGACTTGACAACTTGTGCGGAGTTCTGCCATTGGGTTAACACGCAAAACATGTTCCTCCAATTTTCACATACTATATCAGACACGAGTATCCCCTTTCTAGATTTAAGGATAAGACTTACCAATGATGGATTGAGTACGACACTGTATACTAAAGCTACAGATAGGAATAGTCTCCTTCTCTACAATAGCCACCATCCAAGGGCCCTCAGGAACAACCTACCGTTTGGACAGTTCCTCCGCATTAGGAGAAACTGCAGCTCCCTGAATGACTATGTAATAGAGTCCCAACACCTACAACAGAACCTTAGGGAGAGAGGCTACCCGGCACGCCAGGTCAGGAACTCTTATAAAAGGGCTTTAAACAATCCACGTGAATCACTACTCCATGTCACCACCAAGGAACAGGCTGAGGTATTGACGTGTGTCACCTCTTTCACATCTCATTCTACACTGATTAAGAAGATCATTAACAAACACTGGGGAATAGTGAACACAGGGGATCTTGACCTCCCTAGACCTAGGTTTGCTTACAAGCGTACACAAAATCTGAAGGATATCTTAATACACACCAGGCCCAAGGCCAAGGAATTGGGGGTCCAGAGGACGCTGTGGGACCTACCTCCTGTGATCGGACACCATCCGTGTGGTACGTGCTCAGTGTGCGAACAAACTAGCACTGTCAGAGAGATCACGCTGACTGATACGTTCACATGGAGGCTCAAGCGACACACCAACTGCAACACACCTAGGTGTATATACCTGATCACATGTCCTTGCGACAGAAAATATGTAGGGATGACGATGAGACCTGTAAAGGTACGCATTACTGAGCATAAGAGCAATGTGAGGTGTATGAGAGTAACCACTAAGATGTATACACACTGCAAAGATGTTAACCACTCTGCGGAATCTCTCAAATGGGTGGTTCTTGAGGCACACCCCAGAATTACACAGCATGCCCTCTTCAGACTTGAACAGAGATGGGTGCACCGCCTGTCTACAAACACACTTGGTCTTAATGATGACATACCTTGGGCCGCGTTGGCTAGGAGATAGCTATCTCCCGACCTTACATCTTTATAGGGGCTCCCTGGTTTGGGCTTCTACTGGGAGATAACATTCCTGTTACACACTCTCTGGACCCTACGGGTCCCCCCTTTTGATATTTACACACTTGTTGTACTCAAACAAACTCTTGGATGATGGCGCAGTAGGGGCACTGCTCGCATGATTGGGACTCATCTGTGTATGACTCCATGGCCCCATAATCCCGGCACATAACACACGAAGGTATTTTTGCCACCTATACTACACCCATATATTGTATAGTCAGGAGATGGGCAATGGCTAGCTAAATGGTATCATCGCCCCCAAGAGTATAATTGGTAGACGATCGCATGTTGGCTATCTAGATTATACATTTTGAGCAGCCAGAACATGAATAATGCTCATGGATCACCAGGATTCACATATACTTCCCTACCCTCTTAAGATGGCCGCCTTGTTCTCATTGCCGGCTCAGCTTAGGCTACCAATACGCCCTCTGTATCACGTGACACGGTGTGGCGCCGGCGCACTACGCGACTGTTTGAGAGGACGCGAGGAGACTTATAAGCGCTACCCGGGTGGCAGCCTTGATAGTATCCGGCTTTCCAGCTCTGCGGCGGGTAGATTACCGGCATATGTCCTCCTTGGACAGGTGAGTGAACTGGTAGTTCTTTGCGGCTGTGCTATTGACGGCATTGGTTCACGGACCGAGTAGGTCCTAGTATAGGTGGTGATTGGGTCTCCTCGGCATCGTTCGGTCCCCGACCGCAGATACTTGTGTGGTCTGGGTCAAGTATGAATCCTGTGGACGCGCTCATATACGGGGTGTTTCACTGGGGGGGCTACCCTGTCCGCCCCTACGGGTGGCGGGTGGCCCCGCCGGTGTTGCCACGGACTGGGCTTGCATCACACGGGGGGTTGACCGGTCTGCATGATCTCTGTGCTAGAGGGGAGGGGAGGGGTGCTCGTTTGGGTCTCCCACTCCCCCACATTGGGACACATATTTGGGCTGTGTTCCATTACTCTGTGCGGATAACTAGTTAGGGCCATTTTTGCCTCTTCTGCTTTTTCATCTCCCCTTTTTGCTATTCTCACTTCCAATTATGCAGGACACCACCACATTGGTGTCTGGAGCTGACAAGACCGAATGGAGTGAGTGTTTCCCTCCAGATAGGTGAGTTGCATTGCAGGCTATTGACTCCCTCTCTAGGTTTTGGGTTGGTTTATTATACCATTAGTCTTTCTTTCTTTGGCCGATGTTTTAATCCAGTCACTCCTTTTTATTTAATTTATGGTTTTTAAATGAGGGGTGTAATAAATTACCCCCTTACATTCACTAGGTGGACAACTGGTATGAGGTTGTTGGGATGAGATGATCTGCCGACTAGGTCTATTGATCGAGTAATTATATACTGCTTCATGTCATCCTCCTTTTAGGTTACAACTAGGACTGGCGGGACTTCGTGCTCGTCTCCACGAAGAGTGGTAGGTAGGAACTCCTCCACCCACCACCAAGTGTAGATAGTTTTACACCTAGGTCCTGATGAAATGCAATGGATCAGTATTGACCGCAATGCATGAAACATGTTGACCACTTTGTAAGAGTTGAGCTCTGCTCCGCTGGACCATTGCGCCAGAGAGCAGCCACTCCATTTCTCTTTTAATAAGGTGGATAGCCACCCTAATAAAAAGTTTATTTGGATTATCCAACCTTTTTATAATCACTTACTCACATCACATCTACACTGTTCTCTAGGGCCCTCACACCCACAGCACCATACGGCAAGGAACTGAAGATCTCCGCCAAAGAGCCCCTTTATGGGTGCCCGTCGGGTATTGCAGCGCCGACCCGACGAGGAGCAAGTCCATATGATGAAGCATGACACCTAGCTTGCTGGGTGTGTGAGGACTTTAGTTCCGAAAAGGAGTATTTCCCTCATCCTGCACTTTTGTCACATGTTGTCCACACCCTTTTATTGGGGAACAGCTCACCTTTCGTGTTATTTAGTCTTGAGAAAGCCCCAGGCCTTACAGCCAAATACTGTAAGAAACACGAGTTGGCTGACTTTGAAAAATTGTGAACCACTAAAGAACTGGTCCAAGAATAAGGAGATTGTGATTTTACTAAAGCCCAGCATACTTTTTGGCTTCAGATATAGATTATAAAGAATGTGTACCAACAGCGAAAACTGCATGGCACAACTTGAATGCATCTCGCGAAGAATGTTAATAACCAACACTATATAACAAAACATAATGTAATTTATGACAAAAATTAAGGAGAATAAAAGAAATTTCAAAGAAAAAGGTTTAACTTCTCAACCTGATTCACAAAAGAATCGTGTGTGACTACACAAGATTATTATTTGTCCGTTAACTGTGTGTGGGGACACACCCCACACTCATCTAATCACAGAACTGTTTTGTCTTCTTTTCTTGGCATTGCCTTTGCCACCAATGGGGCCTGAGGCCGTAAAGGCAGTGCCAGGGGTAGAAAGGGAAAAGCATGGTTGGAGTAGCGAACTCTGGCAACCCCTAAATGACGTCCATGAAATAAACACTAATGATTAGAATCATAGGAACATGAAGCAAATCTAATAAGGAGATGAAGAGAAAATTACTTGCTTTTAAAGTAGTGTATGAGAGAGAAACACTTTACATTTCCCTCTCTGAAACATTCACTAGGGAACAGTGGTACATTCATTTTAGACTTAAAGCAATGTGACCACAGTGAAGAGTTTTAGAGCATACTTTTTTAAAGTGGGTCAGCAACTGTAAACCACTAGAGATGCACAAAGTACAGTCACCTATGTTGATCAAACATTCATATTATAAGGGCGCTAAAACCCACTCACCTTGCTGTTTTTAGATACAAATGTGAGGAATAGAAAACTGTTATCTAACACAGCATTAAGGCACTATGTGTAGCACATCGTCTGTCATGCCTGAATGAATGCAATCCGAATGCAGAGTATAAGACTCAGCAGTCACAAATACATATTTTCCTTATTTATTCTACATACGATTTTGCAAGATTTGGTGGATCTAGCCAAGAAGGGAATAAATGTATGAAAGAAGTATATGTGTGGTGTACTGGAAAGGAACAGTGGACCTTGGCCTGTAAATTAGAAGATTCAGAGTTCGAACACCTTGAATCAGAAGTAAAGGTAACCTAATTGTTGAAAGCCCATATATGAGCGAGGTATTGACTGTAAAGCACAAAGAGGCACTGCAGTCCGATCAAGGTATAGAAAAGGGGCTTACTTAGACTGAGTACAATTCTCCACATGATAACTGCAGTTCATATGTTATTACATGTTGTCGTTTGACAGGACATCTTTACTCACGTTCTGTAGAAATGTCAGTGTTTTAAAAAGTAACCTATCATTAAATGTTCAGATTTCCTGTCTATTGCTCGAAAAACAAGTCTGCAGTTTCCAAAGTGCTATATCTTCCATACTGTTATTAAAACATTCCTCAATACTTCCAGGTAATGCTTCTTGAATACAAGATGTAGGTTTAAGTGGGAAAGCATTTTACCAAATTCCTTCAGGGCCACAGTTAAAGACCCAGGAAGACACAGCAAACTATGTTCCCAGGGAAGTAACACAGGCCCCTGCAGACACTGAAGTTTTGGGGAGCCTCCAAAATAGCAGGGCCCCTCAACCCTTCAGGAGGCCTATGAATATTTGTAAGATATAGGAGTCTCAGTGCTCTTCATCACATTCTGAAGGGATCCCCATCATTTTGCCTTACAACACTGTGTGTTCCTTGCATACTCTTCTCTTCCTAAGTACTGAGAAGGATAATTCAAAGAGAAGGTGACACAATTCAAGTTTTTTGTTATTCTTCTACTGTGGGACTATCAAAAGAGTAGCTTCCCTAGAATATTGAAGTATTGAGAAATGTGTGCAGGTTAGTCAGAAACCCTGGATACGGTTTCATCATGATGGTGGATAAGAAAGTGAAATAAATATATTAAATGAATTGAAAATGTATATCAGCACTCATATTAGTAAAGAAACTCTTAATCTTTTAGGGCCTGATTTCAACTCAGATGGAATGGACTTTTCCAAGGACCATTGGACTTTTCCAAGGACCATTGGACCTAACTTTGCTGCCCAGAAAAAAGGCCAATAAAGTTGCTCGAGGTTTTGGCCACAACAAATAAGCCCCTATCCCCGTTCCCTAACCCAAGCATTTTTTCGGCAATGGATAAAAATGGATGTAATGCTCTACTCTTCCAGTGAACCTTTTTCTCCTTCCCTTACCTACCCTTCCAAATCTCCTCCCTTCACTCCACTGAGCACCTGCCTCCCCAGTACACATTTACCACATGCTCATAATAGGTAGTAAATGTGAGCATTAATCTCTCAATGTAGGAAAAACATTATAAATCCCAACTGATACAACTGAGCCCATTCCAGGTAGCATAACTACTGGTACTGGTGGGGTGTTGCAACAGTGTAACGTTAAGTTCATATGTGGAATCTGCACTTCACCACTACCATGCACTTTATAATCATGGCAAAAGTGTCAATACAAAAGGAACATGTAAACAACAGTCATACAAAGATGAATAGAAGTAAAATAGATGTACTTTTAATGATTATTAGAAAAGCCAGATGCCCTGGTTTCTTGCATATATTTTTCATTTAATTCTTTATTAAACATCCAAATAGATTTGTTTTTTTAATTATGCAGTGTTAAGTAAAAATATCTTCTAACTCGAGGCATCTAAAGTTTCCCACAACATCTATAAAGACTATATTTCTTTTCTTTTCCACATCTAGAAATTGCATGCCTATATATTCTTACCACAAAACTGAGGAGGGTCTGGGACTTCCTCTCCACAGTAGCAGAATTGTTTACAAAGAAGAACAATACAGATATTAGTATCATCATTATAGAGGTTTCCATGGATCCAAATGCTTTGAGAACTGAGCAAATAAAGAAAATGTCAGCATTCAGGTCTTCAAATTGAAGGCAGCAAGAGATTTTATGTGGCTAAAGTTTGGATATGATATTTGTGAGTCACATATGAATGTTAGATTGTTACACAGTATTAACAATTGATATTTGGTATTGGTGTAGAACGTTTTAGTCAACCCCAGACTGGTGCTTCAAAGAGCATCATCAATCCATTTTGCCATAAAGGTTATTTTCTTATTATCACTTATAATACACTCTGCATACAATTGTGAAGTAACTCTGTTTGTGTACCCTCAATTGTAGATATTAGTTTAAAAAATGATGCATAGGAACAGATAGGTACTCCATTTTCTGTTTTAGATATTGAAAATATATTATTTTATTATGTGATTGTTGCTTGAGCTGTAAATAGAATTTAACTGATTACAAATATAAACATCATTAAAGAATTTTTAAAAAGATATCCCCAAACGTAGAGATAAAAGATTCCTGAGAGATGGGGGATTTAAATTACCATATATTGTTGTGTCTCTTTAAATCTAGGCATTTTCACTGTATGTTGTGTATAGCTTCAGAAACACATTGTGCTTCAAATAGTTTTCAATTTGGCTTTTTTTCAAAGTACTGCCCAGTAATATTTAATAAATCTGGGTGCTCCATGCTGGCCTATTCCAACTTCAGAGTGAGTTTATTATGATCAATTCATTGTACTGCATTATCTCATATAAAACTGTTACTCTTGGAATTCAGCATATTAAAAGATATTTATGTTGGAATATGTTGAAAAAGCAATAAAATTTTAGGGAGAATTGCCATTTGTTTGTATTAACTTGGCCCACTGATGATACTGGCAGTCTCTGATACTGATTGATCAAGTTTAACCTTCAACCATTTTGAATGGGAATTTAGTGAAAAAGACTCTTCTAGACTCTTTTGGATGATGACTTCAAGGTATTTCAACTATTCTTAGTTAAATGCTGCCCAACTATCTTCATTTTTGATATTCTATGATGAAAGCTCTATTTTGTTATTTTATGGTCAGATAATACACTGATATTTTCTAAAAGATTGCTGAACCGAAACCAAGGATGGAACACCTTCAGGGGATGCAATACACAGATGATACTGAGACCTTCAACAACACTAGGTTTGGTTTGCAAAGATCCTTAATTGCATTAGATGTTAGTTAAGACTGAATAGCACCGCTACGGACGCTCGGTGAGGAGCTCCAGCTCGGCCCAGGCCAAAACTCCTGTAAAGCACAGTGAGGGGACTACGAGTGGGCCCAGACGCTGCTCCCTACACTTGGGGATGAGTACCCGAGCTACGCGGGCGATTTCGGACTCTGGATGTGCCTGGAACACCGAAAGCTGAGCAGGACGAACAAGGCGTGGGCGCCCGGCCCTGTCTGAGATGCCGCAAGGAGACACAGTAATCCGGCGCGTGCACAATCGAGCGCACTGATTGAAGGACGAACCTTGGGCTGCGCTGGTGATTGAGGCTTGGAGGCAGGTCCGGGGCTGAATACAGGCCGCGGTTGCGATAGACGGGGACCGCTAGCGGCAACGCCCCAGGTATCGGACTGCTGCCTCTCGTGCCTTGTGCTGAGCCCCTGAGTCGCGGGGGTGAATCAGATCTCGAGCGGCGCCTGAAGAACCGGGTGCCGACCAGGGAGAACAGAACACGGATGCTTGGGCCTGTCTGCAATAAAGTAAGGAGACCTAGCAGCGTGACCCATACGCATCCATATGCATCCGAGTGCGTTGCCAGGGGGTCGGAGCCTGGGCTGCACAGGTGGTCAGTCATTAGAGGAGGGGTGGTGGCTGCTGTTTGGCCGAGGCTTTGCAGGACAAGGACCATTAGCTGGGACACCTCAAGAGACAAGGTAGCTGTGCCAAGAGGTGGCAATTAGCGTGATATGGCCTTGGTAAATACATAAACAGCAATTTCACCGGGGCCAGAGGGGCCTGCAGACTACAACGCCCAGCACCCTTTGCGGCAGGAAAGGCCACCGACGATCTTCCACTGCGCCCGGAGGCGCATAAAAGGGGCTCAACACTCCTGCAGCATGCCCGGGCCAAGGGCTGGCCCATCTGCGCCCGTTAGAGCCCAGAGGAGGCTAGGTCGAGCCACCCATCTGAAATTTACAACCCAAGGTTCCTGGACTACGGCATCTCCCCCACACCAAGGTACTGTGACTTGATTCCACCTAGCCCTACACAGCTCTTTCTGTATTTACCGACCAGCTCGGTGTAAATGGGCAAAAGGAAAGTGACTGAGGGAGGGTTGGTAGGCGCCCAAAATAAAAAGACTAAGAAGTGGATTCGAAACACTAGTCCTGGGCCAGAGAGAGATGGGGCATGCGGGGAAGTATGTTAGACCGAATAGATAACATACTGAATGATTGTGAAGGATTACTCACAACATATGTATCCTCCCCCGAGGTCCCCCAACCATCTAATCCCTCTGCTATTTCACTCGCCAACCCAGACTCTGGCAGTATTCTAAGTCTATTCAAAAAGGCAGCCAGTAGCAAACTGCCACCAGAAGCCCCCAAAGCCATTGATGTACCCAACACTAGCCCCCAGAGTAATCTTAGTGAAACCCAAGGTGGGATCCCTAAAGATCTTATTTTGAGCAATAGATTTGCACCCCTCGCGGAACAGACAGCCAATCCAAATCCACCTACCCACAGGGAGAGCCTGGGTCCTGCAGGGATAGCATCTAGTGGGATGAAAACGACCACTCACCATCTTGACTGCAGAGTGGCGGACACCGGGATATCATCAACTAACCTCGAACTCCAGAGGGAAATCATAGCCCTTAAAGAAACAGTGGGGGCTTTGAATACACTTATTTCCAAACTATACCTCATATTTGTAGATCGTAGCGGTATGGAACCAGCACCACCCCTGGGCCCTCTGGGTACAATCACATTTACACAACATAACCAGTCCATCACCCATAACTTACCAACAACACGCAATACTCCTATTACCAACCCTGCTTCTTTGGCCTGTAATTCTAGTTACCAAGAAGGGGACTTCTGTAACTTGTTAGCCCCACATGATAAATCTCTAGCTGGCTCCAGGGGAAACATCAGGGGGATGACAGGGCCCATGGCGGCCACAGCGAAAGAACCTTTCCACCAGACCACAGGCCGCAGTGAGGTGTTCCCACTCCTTAAGCCCCGCCCAATCCCCCACTATGCCCCCCAATGTACCATCTATATGACCAATGTCCCTAAAGTCAACATCAAACATGAGTCGGGGGAAGTCCTTAAGAACAAAGCTATTCACTGGATCAGGCATGTAAGGGGCTGCCGATCAGTGATTAGGGATGATATTTTGAGGGCAAGAAGATGCGTCCTGAATAATGACACTGTTGACGCAGTAGAACTTACCCTCACAAGTGAGAACCTAGTACATAATTTAGTTGCCTTGGAAGCCAGATCTTTTCCCCCACCCACTACCAATATTCAACTGAAAATGGACATCTTTCCCCGAGTGCCCACGTCCAAGAACATAGCAGTGCCACCCAGGGACACATCACTCTCACCTCTTTCACAGAACGATTGACTGGCACCAGAGCTCCCAGGGAAATGTGTGCACCCCTTTAACATCAACCAAAATGTTACTTTCCCTTTGTCGTATATTGGCCCTAAAGGCTGTTCTTCCGAGCATGAGTCAGTGCCCCTTAGCATCCATCCTCTTTTACACGCTCATCCGGCCTCACATTTGGGAGATGACGTTCAGGCTGATGATAGGATTTCGTGTATCTACTCGCCCAGTCAAATGGTCCAATCTGCTAAGACACCTACCACTTCCAATCCATCCCCTCCTATAGATGTAAGGAAATCAAAAATAGCCTCATGGAACGTGGCGGGCATAAGGAGAAAACTAGATCTCCCACATTGGCTCGAGTATATTAACTCACATGAGATTTGCATCCTGCAGGAAACCTGGAGCCTGAGCCCCATTTTTATCCCAGGTTTTGTAACTTTCCACAAACCGGCAATCCCTTCTAAACGTGGCTGCCCCTCTGGAGGGCTCCTCATTTTGATTAGTATCACACTAAAGTGTGCCTCTGAGGAGCTCCCTACTAACAACTGCAATGTCCTCTGGGTTAGACTTAAAGGTCCACTGGGCAAGTGCATTGACAATTTTAATGTCTATGCAAGGAGCCCAAGAGCAGGCAGATCACCAACCCTGCAGGCCCTAGCTGAGGTATTGGACACAAAACAGGCTGCCTATCCCTTGATTGTTGGAGGCGACTTCAATGTAACTTTCGAGCTCCTTGACTGGGAAGACATTCTCGAAGTTAATGAAGAGGACAACAAGTGGCTGGTGCCTCCCTTGGAGCTACCTCCATTAAAGAAGTGGACACAAGCAGCCCTCCTGCTGATCTCCCTAACCCTGGCCCATAGGCTTCGGGCCGCAAATGGAAGGACCATTTCTGACAAAAGAGGGGTAATGACTTTTGTTAGGCCAAATGGATCAAGCAGGATAGACCTTATGCTATGGCCCATTGTATTAGATATGTCGATAACCCAGACATGTGAGAGCGACCATAACCCTCTTAGTCTGACAATGGAGCATCCTTGGGGTGAAAAGAATAGGCTAGCTCCTGCTCTCCTTGCTACAAGGGAGGTGACTCCCTCAAATGACAAACGCCGGCTTAAATGGCCCACAATCCTGGTTGATGAATACAAACTTAGTATTCTAAAATGAGATCTTGAAACCCATCTAGGGGTGCTGTTTCCCCGGACAAACGACACGACTACACCAACTAGCTGCAGTGCTTTACATTCTTTGTTTATTAAACATTTGGCGAGAAACTTTATTGTTCCCCCACTCAAGGCCCGCCCCAACCAGGCGATATTGATCAAAATGACCTGATGCTTCTCAAAGGAGTGTAGATCCTTGAAAAAACATCTGTCCCTAGCCCTAAGGAAAAAGGATATCCCGTTAATCCGGGAACTGAGGAGCCAATACAAACTGGCGCAATACAAGGCCAAGAGGGAATGGGATGAAAGGCGGTGGGAAGAACTTGGGGAATCTATCCTGTACCCAGATGCTAGAATGTTTTGGACACTCGTGGGCAAGGGCAACAATGAAAGGTCCCCACTCCTGGCCAATATCATTCCAGCCATTGAGTGGCAAGATCACTTTGGAGCCCTGTACTCAATCCCCAAAAACTTTGCTAACCAATTAGTAGTGCATGCACCACTCCAATTATCATATGATCTCGTATTCACCAGAGAAGAAATACTGACCTCTCTGGATGCAATTGTACCCGCCAAAGCCCCTGGGCCGGACGGCATCCCAGGAGACCTTTTCCGCTCTGATAGGGAAAACTAGGCAACATACATCACAACCCTGGCTAATGACATCGGGGTGGAGGGAGGATCCCAGAATCTTAGAAGGGGGCGGAAGTGATTCCCATCTTCAAAAAGGGCGACAGGTCTAATCCTTCCAATTATCGACCAATTAGCCTGATCAACTATGTCCAGAAAGTCCTCTGTCGATCGCTATTAGCGAAAATCACGGATTGGATGAGGAGAATGACATTCTCTCTTCCCTACAGGCGGGCTTTAGACGGAAAACCGGCACAGTCGATCAGGTCTTTTGTCTCCTTATGCTCTATTGGAAGGTAGTTCTGCTGGGTAAAGGGAGCTTATATATCGCATTCATAGATTTGAAATCTGCCTTTGATCTTGTTCCCAGGGACAAACTATGGCGGGTGCTTAGGGATATGGGCATGCCGTTGAATATTCTCACACTTCTTGTCAGGCTTCATGAAGAGAACTTTGCCAGGGTCAGATGGGGCAGCCAGGGACAGGTTACCGACCCCATTAGAGTACAGCGTGGGGTCCGCCAAGGCTGTGTCCTGGCCCCAACCCTATTCTCACTTTACATCAATGGTGTTGTCGAGCTTCTATCAGCCACCCCTGCGGACGCCCCCTCCTTAGCTAAGCAGAGAATTGCCACCCTCTTGTTCGCAGTTGACACTCTTCTCGTCTGGAAGACCCCAATGGGCTTGCAAAAACTTTTAAGCCAATTCAAGCTCTTCTGCGACAGGTGGAAGCTGAAAATCAACACATCCAAAACTAAGCTCATGCTACTGAATCCCCACAAGTCTTTTAAGAGAAAATTGTTCCTAGGTTGTACTCCCCTAGAGAGAGTGAGCCCTTTGATTACCTGGGAATTAAACTGTCAGAGGAAATGGCCTGGAAGCACCATCTCAATAAGGCCTATCTCTAGTTTTCCCAGGTAACTGGATCTCTGCGTAAGGAGCACTGCCTTTCTTACACCAAGCCTATTGCACCAGCTCTGAAACTTTATAGTTGCAAGGCGTGAGCTGTGCTCTCTACGGAGCCGAGCTGTGGGGTATGGAAAGAGCAAGTGACCTGACAACCCAGGAGAATAAGTTCCTCAGAAACCTGACCTCTCTCCCGCAAAGCACCCCCCCTTTGCCCACTTTTGCTTGATATGGGCATTAAACCCATTAGTGACCTAGCGAAGCTCAGCCCTCTGTTGTTCTGGCAGCGGATGGTTTCTACCCCAGAACTGTCATCTTATGCTGTAGCCTTTGAGGAGGTCTGTGCCTTAGACACTGCGAATAGAATAGGCTGAATTAAATATGTTAAAAGCCTCATGTCCAGCTTAGGCCTCCCTGGCCATAGCATTGCCTGCCCTCCAACTCAGAATAGACGACAGATTAAGTTACTATATTGGGATTGGGTTGAGTCCAAAGCATATACAGATGGCACACAGGGCAGATTAACCAAAAAATTCAGAGACTTCAAAATCAGCTGCACTCTTGAAAGCTACTTTGACATAATCAAAGTGCCGGCTGATAGGAAGCTATACATCCAGTTTAGGCATGGCAGCCTGCCAGGTAATGCTTTCACAAACTCATGGTTGGCCAATAGAACACAGCAAAAGGGCTGCCCCTGTTGCCCTTGCCCGCACAAAACCATCGGCCATTTCCTTTTTGCTTGTACAGCATATGCAAAACCTAGGAGCAAATGCCTGACTCCTGTTTGCAGGCAACTTGGCACCAGAGATTCTGGAGAGGCCATCCGCATACTGCAATCTGATGCATCACAACTTTTTGTGTGCGCAACTGCGAAAGTTTTAGGACACTCATGGGCAATCAGAAGGAGGGCACAGACAGCCATCCGGCCTACTATTGAGAACTGTAGTAGTGTTGCCCTGCCGACTTACGTTTTTTTCTGGCTATCTAACCTCAAGATGTAAATAGCCATTTTATGCTTCTGCTCAATGCACTTTCTTGATTGCCGTCTATTTGTTTTTACTGTGATGATTGATCTTGCAATTGACTTATATATAATTGTGCGTTGTTTATAATTGTTTCTTTTTTAGAATGCACATGCACTTTAGACAAGGGTCCTCGCTCAATCTGCACATTAACCTTTCCGTGGTTGGAAAGTACTTCTTTTTTTTTTTTCAATTTTTTTCAATTTTTTGTTTTTTCTCAGAAAACAATACAAATACAATCACAGCAAGTGTACATAAATACATAAATAGCAGCTTATGAATTTAACATGTTAATAAATATAATTAATGTACAAAGATACGAAAAGCAGTACTAATTCATCATACAGTCCAGGTGATAGTCAGACTCTGAGGTTTAACAGCAAGTACTTATTGGAACGCATCCAACCATGTCATTAAGGCTCCCCATATCTTCCTCCCCTTCTTATTAGCCTGAATGCCCTTGCGAATATACAGAGCCATTTCAAAATGATATACATATAAAAGCGCCCCTTCCATTGCTGAAAGGTCGGAGGTAAGCTATCTAGCCATGATGAGGATATACACAATCTAAAAACAATCATTGCAATAAAAAGCATTTCCAACCCAGGTCCCGAGACTGTCTTGTCCACACCAAATAACATTAGTTGCGGAGACGGAGTGATTTTGCTTTTCAATACCTCCCCCAAAAAGCCCACGATTTCCAATTCTAGCAGTCTTAAACAGGAGCAGGAATAAAATATATGAACCAGATCCGCCTCCAGCGCCTGACATCTAGGGCACCTTGTCCCCGCCACGCCGCCCCATTTCGCAATCTTTGCTGGAGTTACATAAAGATCAAACAACGTCTTATAATGTTGTGACTGCAGATTCGAAGCAAACACCATTGTGCCCCCTAACTGCAGTGATTCCAAAAAGCCGGAGTCGGCAAGCTCAAATCTTTCCTGCCATTTCCCACACTGTTTCTCCAAATCATCAGGGACCAGTTCCATCAAACAGCCATATATCTGAGAAATGGAAGGGGCGGTCTTCTTTACCATCATTTCAAACAAAGGTATTTGATCGAAGCCAGCTATTCCCCCAATATTTTTTTTTTAAAAAATCCCTGATCTGCAGGTATTTAAAAAATCTCGTGGCCCGATATTAAATTTCCTGCAAATCACATCAAAGGGTGCCAGCAAATTCCCAGCAAGGAGGTCTCCAAGCCTGCCAATCCCGTGATTGCCCCATCTATTAAAACAGCTATCATGAAATATACAGGGCAGTTGTTCATTCTGGATCAGGGGAGTATATCTGCTGTACCTGCCTACCCCAATCTTCTTCCGAACCATCGCCCAGTTCCTATATGCAGCATACAGAGTCTTAAGGCGGGTTCGCTTAAAATAGCTAGGCTCAAAAAACGTCATTAAACATCCATGAGCAGCATTACCAATTAATAACTCATAGATGGATGGTACATGATTACCAGCGCCGTGCTCCATTGCCTGAGTGCAAAACAATACCTTATAGCATTGCATAGCAGCCGCAAGGTAGTATAGTCTGAAGTTCGGGAGTGCCCATCCACCCCTCTCTCTGGGTAAACACATAAAGACATTGGCTCTTCTGGTTTTCCCATATGCCCATACAAAGCTTGCTACTAATCTATCAATTTTCTTAAACCACTCATTGTTGAATTCCAATGGAACAGCTCGAAACACATATAGCAGTTTAGGAAGAAAAACCATCTTAACTAAGTTGCATCTTCCCATTATAGATAGTCTCAAATTGTCCCACCGTTCAAAATCCTGTTTGGCTTTCTCCAAAATAGGGATCACATTTAAATCAATTATACGCCCCACCTTAGGGGTAATGCATATACCTAAATAAGTAGCTTCGCTTGTGATCCTACTATCAGAAGCCAACGTATGGCTGTTAATCAAAACTTGTGTTTTAGCCTTGTTTAACAAAAACCCCGACCTTATACCGAACTCTTCTGCCATCTCCTCCACTGCCTGCAATGCCCTATCTGGGTCACTAGTAATGATGGCGATATCATCGGCGTAAGCCAATGTTTTTGTATCCCAGCCGTGTAAGCTAACAGGAACAATAAATAGGGCAAACAACAAAGGAGACATAGGGCATCCCTGTCTCGTTCCCCTCTCTATTAGAAAGGGTTCAGACTCTTGTCCCATTATTTGCAAATAGGCTATAGGCTTGTTATACATTGCCCGGATTGCCCCAATAAAGTCTTTTCCCAGGCCATTGTCTTCCAGTACTTTCCACAAAAAGGCCCATGACACACGATCGAAGGCCTTTTCTGCATCAAGTAAGACCACCCCCATTGGTTTTTCCAAAACTTCCGTTGCATCAAATAAAGCTATAACCCTCTGAATGTGGTCAGTTGTCCCCCTACTCGGAATAAACCCATGCTGCTGCTCAAATACCAGCTGGTGTATGACCCCAGCTAATCGAGTGGCAAAGATTTTAGAATATACCTTCACATCGCTATTAAGCAAGGTGATTGGTCTATACGAACCCATGGCAACTGGGTCTTTGCCTTTCTTTAAGAATATGATTATGTTAGCGATACCCCATGTCCTGGGAGGCGAAATCCCGGTTTTAACACCATTTACAAGACTCAGCAGCTCCTGCTGAATTTCTGAGAAGAATACTTTATAGAATTCTAGTGGGATATGGTCTGCTCCTACCGCCTTCCCCGATGGTAAAGCAAACAAGGCAGCCTGTAACTCCTCTAATGAAATTACTCCCCCAAGCATTAGTCTCTCCTCATCTGTGACCAAGCCAGACTGGTCTACCAAGCAATTATCTAAAAGCTTGGGGCCCAGATTCGAGGAGTCTTTATACAAATTGGCATAAAACCCCTAAAAGCCTCTCTAATTTCCCCGGGATCTGTAACTATGTTTCCAAGCAGATTCTTAACCTTGCTAATACTACCAACCGTCCTCTGTTGTTGTGCCCTAACTGCTAGGAACCGCCCAATACGCTCGCTATATTCGTAGCGGTCCTGCTCTTTAGAGAGGAGTTTCCCGCCGTTTTCTCTACAAAATGTTCATTCAGGCGAGCCTTGATAACAGCTATCTCGTTTAAAACAGGGGCTGAGTCTTTCCCATTTTTAACAGTACTAATTAAATTGGTTTCCAGGCAGCTTAGCATTTGATAAAGCTCTCTGCTGCGTCCACACGCCTTCTTCTGTTTATTGATGCTAAAACTCAGGGTTTCGCCCCTTACCCCCGCCTTAAATGAGTCCCAGATTATTCCTGCATCCGCACTTCCGTTATTTAGTTTAAAAAAAGCACAATCCAGGATTTCATGTGTTTAACATAATCATGATCCAGGAGCAGCCCCTTTCAAATGTCCACTTTCTAGGTGCACGGACCAGCCCTGCAATTACAAACTCAAAAATAATCGGATTATGATCAGACACTGCTCTAGGATATAAATCAACCTGTGCCCCCTGATCAATATGGGTGAGGTGTAGAAATAATCTAGCCTGGCAAAGCTGCCATGAGGAGCCGAATAAAAAGTATATCCAGGGTCCGTTGCCTTTAGTGATGCCCAAACATCAACCAGCCCTAGTTCTCTCTGTAGGTGCCCCAGGGCTTTAAACGATTGCGGCTTACGCCCTCCATAGCCCTCTTCATTATTACACAACCCCCCCCTTGATCCATTTAGATTAAAATCCCCACAGATGACAAGTGGTCCAGGCCATAATGGAAGCTCAGCGGCCAAGAAATTAAACAAACTAGGATCATCCAAAACTGGGGCATATATTGTACATAATGTGAAAGAGCCTCTGCCGGCCTTGCATTCCAATAAAGCCCATCTACCCAGCTTATCTGCTGTATTGCGGCCAGGGGTAATAGAATCCCCTTTTACTAAGATCGCAACACCTCTAGTCCTAGTTTCTTGTGTCGTATGGCAGACAACTTTTAGGCCTAAAGTATTCAGCAGGGCCCTATCTTCTCTGGCAACATGAGTTTCTTGTAAACAATACACATCCGCTCTTAAAAAGCATAGCTCTTCTTGTACCCGCCTTCTTTTGGCCTTATCATTTAACCCGCAAATATTAATAGATGCAATGCGCAAACTAGTCATAGTGCCTAAAGATTATTGCTGCCACCAACGAAAAAAACCCCATTAAGGAGAGAGCCTCACTCCTCCATTCTATCCTTATCACAGAGCCTGAAACAGTACTAACTACTCCATTTCCACTATAAAATCCATGTACACAATATCTTCGTTTTTTTAAAGAAAAAAAATACGTCATCACAAATACAAATACAAATGCATCCACTTGCTGTATATTGAATATCATACCGTCACACCACCAACCTCCACCCCCTCCCTGCCCCCAACCCCCACCCCCTCTCTGACACCACCCCCCTCGCCTCCCCACCCCCTCCCACCTCCCCCTCTAGTGAAAGCAGCCAGACCAACTGGTCTGTGTGATGGAGACCACAGGTCAGCAATGCGGGGCTCCCCTCCCCTTCCAGATGTAAGCCCCCTTATTCCCACCAAAAAAACAACCCAAAAAAACACCACTAATGCAATATAGGTTATAGCTAAATCCACCTCTGAGCAATCCTTAACGAATTCTTAAATGCTACCCCCAAAATTTATACATTGCCATTGCCCATCATAGACTGGCACAGGTGCTCTTTGGCCTTGATTTCTGAAGTAAAAAATTTAACAGAGCCCCGGACGATAGTTTTCAGTCTGGCTGGAGCCAATAAGTATGCTTCATAGCCAGCGTCTTGAAAAGGCTTAATGACCTGCCGGAGGCGCCACCGCCGTTCTACTGTAACATGGCAGAAGTCGGGGCGCACGAACAATGATGACCCTTGATATGTCCGTCTTGCATCCGGGCGTGCCTTTTCAAATATTGCCTGGCGGAGCAAAAAGTTCCCAAAAAAAACCAGGCTAGCTCGTGCCTGACTTGGGTTTCTACCATCCTGTGCTGCCTTGTTACGGGTCATCGGGAACCTGTGTACTCTTTGAACTTCCTTTGCCCAGTCCCATCCTGTCAATTCGGGGAAAGATGTTTTCAGCAGATCCAGCATGTAGGAGCGTATATCCTCCCCCTCCCTGCCTTCATCTATACCAAGAAACCGAAGATTATTTCTGCGCTGTCGGTTCTCCATGTCCTCGAGCTTCCATTGTACATCACTTAATTGGGACTCGTGCATCTTGGTTTGCTCTCTTATTTTGGTGACATCCACCTCCAAGGCCGTTGTCCTATCCTCCATGTGGTTCAGACGTTCCCCAATCTCAGAGCATGCCTTCCCGACCTTCCGCACAGCCCCTTCCAATTTTTTTGTGGCATGCCTTGCCCTTTTACTGTCTGCCCGTGTCTCTGCCCGGTGTTCTTTTATGGACTCCAATATTAGACTTAGCTCAGGATTTAAGGGCACAGTGTCAGTAAGCTGTGGGGTAACTGTTCCATATTCATTTACACCTAGTGATTCAACTAGTGGTTCAGGCGGAGTTCCAACCATCTTTATATGGGAATAATCCCATTTCAGGTTACTACTTATTAATTTCTTTGTTCTTCGGTTCCGAGGTTCAGTACTGCATTTATGGCCCCTATGATGCTTCAAGCGTTTAAGCGCAGTTTCTGGTGCTTCCAGCGTGCTGGACTCTGAGGTTATAGAGTTAGACCCACTAGTTTCACTGTTGTATGAATTAGGGGCGTCAGACTCCGAGCCATCAGTCAGGGAGAAGAATTTATCCACCCCATCCAGGGTGGTATCAGTCACAACTGCTGCTCCAAACTGCTCAGTGCCGAGTGACTTATGGCATTCCTCTTTGCTTCCTCCTACCACTGCCACCGTCACTGCCAGTTCAAATTGCTGAGACTCGCCTGTGCCATCTGGGTCTCTATCTCCTGCCAGGGCCTCCCCTGCCTGTGCTCCAGGTGCCGCATCCAGTTCCCCCAAGTCTGTTGGTTTTTCAATAAGATCCTTCTGATATGGGGGTTACCCGAATGCTTGTTGTTAAAAAGTCAGTAATTGAGGACTGCGGTGTAAATAAACCTTCGTTACCAAGTCCACCAACCCCTTCCTCCGTGCCAGCCCCTATCCTGATGCCTTTAGAAGCGGCTTGAGTCCTCTTTTTCCCAGCACCCGTATTGCCGGATATATGCTTCCCCGCTAGGACATCTGCTGTCTTACCTGTCCCTGCAGTAGGCTGTTCGTGGGCTGAATCCTGTCTGGCAGCCGGAATGCGTGTAGCAGGTCTACTAATTGCAGTCAATCCTTCTCCTCTATCCTTCTGTGTCTTTGCCGATTTTGGTGGCATTGTAGTGCCTGTAACCACCCAGGCAGTACAGAAGCTAGATCCAGCCACCAATCGAGTAACGCTCCTGATGTGTCCCGCCCACCAGCCAAGGACACCAAGACACTGACGTACAGCAGGCACAAACAGTGACCGCCAGTTCCTAATCCTCCCTTCTCTCCACAACGGGGGTCCGATAATCATGCCGCGAGCACTCGCGTGTAGAGAGAGCAACGCCAGCCGTCTGTTCGTCCGCCCGGAATCCGGTATCTGTGCACGGTATAGCAGGAGCAAGGGCGGGTGTTGGAGACCTCGGGAGAGCGCGTCCGCAGTGCGTCTATGTGGCCGCCATCTTGCTTTTTTTTTTTTTAATTGTATTCGCTTTCAAAGCATAGTAAATGATGACCTTACTATGCACCAATACAACAATCTTTTTGGGGCTCTTCCATGAATCCCTCCCTATCATCCTCCAACAGTGCCTCTCTTCTTCCCATAGCACCTCTGTCACATGTATTTCATTTGTTTTATAGCATCTCTCATACTAGTGTAGGGTGTCAGAGCACTTTACATCACACACATACAGAAACAATGGGGGAGATTTACAAAAAAGTTGCGCAAAGCATTGCAGCCCCCCGCGAGGCTGCGCTGCGCAACAGGGAGGGAGCAGGGGAGCGCCATATTTCCAAAGCTATGGCTCTCTCCTCCCCTTTGTCTGGCGCCGGCGCTGATTTCAGTAGCCCCGCGCCATGCACACACCTTAGCGCTGTAGCGCTAAGGTGTGTGCATGAGTGTAGCATAGGTTTTGTACAGGAAGGGTACCCTTCCTGTACAAAATACTATGCTAGACACGAGGGAAAGCTTTTCCCACTTTATAGGCATGCTGCACAGTGCAGCACGCATGCAAAGCCGGAAAAGGAAGGAGAAATGAAAGAATTTCTCCTTCCTTGTGCCTAGTTGAAAAGGGCGCAGTGTTCTCACGCTAAACCCAATCTACTGTTTTTAGTAAATTGGGTTTAGCGTGAGAAACCTTGGGTGGTTGCATGGGAACAAGTTTAGTGCTGGAAAGTAAATTACAAAAAAAAAGATTTTGCGTTGTTTTGTGTCACTTTTGTGACGCAAACATGGCGCAAAAGCTTAGTAAATCTCCCCCAATGAATCATACGTGTGTAAATCAGTGTATAGAAAATGTTACATAGGGGAAAGGAGACTTCAAGGTGTAGGATTCACATGTCATCCATACTGGAAAGCATTTTTTAAGAGTGCTTGATTTGGAGAAGCACAAAATCTGGTTTCAGAATGTAACACAGTGGTTAGCGTTGACTTTAATTATAACAATTTAATTCTACCCAAACATACCTTTTTGGCAGCATCAGGAAAGGAAAGACTGGGAAAAAAAGATGGCATACTAACTTGTACCATGCAGTTTGTATGCAGCTCTTTGACGGCAGTTCATAGCTGACGGTGCTAGATTATGATTGTAACTTATGAACTGCACAGTAACAAAAGAATCTCTGTGACAAAAGCAGTAACCCAGCTATGCACATAAAATACTGTTTTATTAAAAATGCATGGTACACGTTCTTTGGAGCAGGCATATTAACCCTCTGCGCTACCTACCATCTCTCTCCAGCAGGTACATTAATCATTCGAAGTTATCTTGACACTTTTATTGTTGTTGTAAAACTGCAGATTATACAAGGAACTTTGCATTGCTTTTAAGACAGCTGCCTGCGGACCCCCTGGGAATGTGTCAGGGACCCCTGGGGGTCCGCGGACCCCAGTTTGGGAACCACTGCTCTAGCCTATTTCCTCAACATCGGCAGGCAGAGAGTTAGGTCTATAAGAATGCCTCTGCTCCAAATAAAATCATCTAGGGCCCTATTATGTATTGGGGTGCACTTTCCCCGTTTACGCCTGGTGCACCTTAAAACAGGTGCGCCGGGCGCAGGCAGGGAAAGTGTGCCCTATTACATAGAACGCACTGCCCCCAGGGCAGCCGTGAACTCGTGCTGCCTTGGGGGCAGCACATTCAGGTGAAAAATTGAGCGGTTTTGAAGCAGCCTCTCGGTGTTTCACTGCGTAGGCAGCAACCCGCCTGCACTTTTAAAGGGGATTAGAGATCCCCTTGTAGGCGGGTGCAGTGAGTGAATGCACCCACCAGCAAGGAGATGTCTGGAGGGCCCATAGGGCCCCCTATTCCCCTCCAGAGGGCTGCTATCAGGAGCGCACTGACAGTGCACCACCTTTTAGATGGCTCACTATTAGTGCGCCCCATGACAGCTTCTTTGACTCTGCGCCCACGTCTATAACACGGCGTTGGCGCAGAGGCAAAGGAATTCATTTGTTTGCGTGGGGCCATGCCCCCATGCATATGAGGGAATGCCCTGTTGAGAAAGCACTGGCGCTGTATGTCTGCCAGTACTTTCAGTATTACAGAAGTGGCCGCACAAGCATCTGCGGCCCCTTCTGTACTACCAAAGTGCCCCTGAGGCGTGCAAAGTGGGCGCAAATGCCCGTTGGGTCTCTAGGGCACTTTGTGTAATACTGCCCCAGGTTGGGAATATTTCTGCCTGATTGATCCTCGCGGATTAGGTAAAAGGGGGCTTGAGCATTCAACAAGAAAATAAATATCAGTAAAGCTGAATCAGGCTTTCTCTTCTTCGATGCATAAATTGAAACCAAAGAGGTACATTATGTGAATGTATAGAAACGTTAATGTTACTCTCCAGCCTGAAAGGAATTCGGAACTTTGAATACCCCAATATTGAAATTAGCACTGCGAAATATGTATATACATTAAGCAACTTTGTTAAAATAATTTAAAAGTTTGAGCATATTGAAGCTTTTTAAGCACGTCCTTTCTTTTACACGTATTTATGTAAGTTGGAAATTACTGGGCGCTAGTAAGAGACTGAATCACCAGTAGCTGCACAGCTTGACATAAATGTTCTTCCTGAGTGATGATGATGATGGGACTGTGATATACTATGTCTAACAACACCTTGGCAATGCACATAACAAACAGCTGCAAGGCACACATTTCACAGCACAAAAAGAAAGGTATTACTTGGGAGTAACCTTTGGTGACCCCGGAATAAGTGTTCCCTTTAGGTCCTCTAAGTGTGCCTAACTAAATGGCAATTTGCCATCTCGTCGTGTGATTAATGATACTGCACAGTTTCCAGAAAACGAGTGGAATACAAGTTACCGTCAAAAGTCTTGTGTGTTTATGAATAAAGCCGAAAACTGCTTTCAATTCTGTATAAATCTCCTGACCTCAGTTTTGAAACATCTCCATTAAAGGGTTCATCCACCAAAATACGTAGCAATAGGTCCCAGAACTCTAGCTGATATAAAAAAAAAACAACATTCTAGAATGCCTATTGCTGTTCATTGTTAGAGACAGGACTGGTCAAAGGGAACTGTTTTTACTCTCTTCTGCGGATAGTCCCTTTAATGTACAATTGTAGTGGGTTTTAAATTGTGCAAAAATACGGCAAGAAGGAAGACTACAGTTGCTTATGTCACTCACAAGTGTTCCAGAAAGTCTTTAGACTTATGCCAGCGTACTTTAAAATATGTTTTAAAAGGTATAACCGAACATTGTTGGAAGTATTGAAATGGTCAATATGCTAATTTAAGAAATAAAAGTAATGAAGAATGGTAGTTAATAGAACATCACATCACTGAGGAGAAGTGACTTAGAGGCCAGAACAAGCGTCCTAAGAGCTAGAAAACCAGGTTCAAAACCGGGCCTCGTCAAGTGAATCTGGCAAAATCACTTAATCTCCCTGTGGCTAAAACTGTTTAAAGTCTGGTTCTCTTATAAAGCGCTCTGGTGCCCTCGAGCCAAGTTTGCCAAAGGTACCTGTTATTCCACATTAGTAATAACAATAAGCAAGACAGGATAGTGGTAGCTTGAGCAGATATGGTTATTAGGGTCGTAGTGAGACACCTGCTGAGTATGGACACAATCAAGCATGAATGTTAGACATTGCATTGCTTGATTCCCTTTTAGGACAACAATTAAGTAAACATGGATGGGCCTGGTCCAACATATTATTTATTCAGTTGATGAAAATGCATATTTCTGGGGGTCATGTATTTCCTTTCTGTACTTTGCTAATGGATTTAGCCCACCAAAGGACGAGGAGCTCATTGAAGCTTTATAACTGAGAAGTAGGAACCTCCTTTGGCAAAACATGGGTTTAAATGTTGATCTCAATACTCCAGGTAATGAGTTCAACTAATTTGGTGTGAGCTCAATCCATCATCATGTATTGACTTCACTATAAGCCAGTCCAAGTGACAAAGGCTGCATCTCCATAGATGAGGCTCCCTGATACTGTAATCAAGGAACTTAACTATCTGCATGTGATGGGTACATGCCCTAACCTGGCTCTCCGTTGGCAGACTGATTTCACTACAATTGAGTTCTGTATGAGGATTGACCAACAGTTTGGCCAGTGTTTATTGGTAGTTACCTAGTTATTCAATAAATCTAATGCAGCCACTGGAGATTAGTTGTGCCATATACAACCACAATAGGTAGGCTTATGATTTTGGCTTTACCTAGGTTTCTGTACGGGGGGTATGAATTTCTCAAAGTCTTCACTTTGCAGAGACCAATTTTTCAATATAGTAATTAGAATATGAGAGATAATGAAACAAGATTAATGAACTGCCTATCTCGAATAGCTGACTGGTTGTTTACCTTTGGATTTATTTTTGTGTACCTTCCCTCATGGGTATTTATATGATTATTGTTTGTGAGAAAAAGATTTTATATCATTTTAAACCTTAAGCTTTTTTCAGTGCAGTATTCTGTGCATTTAGGACTCATTCTACTAGTTAGGGAAAAATAAACTATGTCATTTTGGTTTCCTTTGGTCTGTGACGGACCAAGAGTGTGCCTGTTGTACCACCTTGAGTGTTTTGCCTGAAAGATGGTATGTGTAACAGTCAGAAAAAGGAGGGAGCGAAGTATGGAGCTGTTGTACCCGGCTACGAAAAACATTTATTCCATGTAAAACTCAAGGTAGTTCTTGCTTTTAAGCACTATCCAGGGCTGCTCACGTGGTTTGCCTGAAAGGAGTACCAGGTTTCTGAATTTAGGACTAGACGATTTAGAGCCATCCCTACCATCGGTGAGGCTCAGAGGTGAGATGGTTAAGTGGTATTGGCTTATGGAGGTAGTAGTAAAGACAAACATGGCAGTAGGTAAGACAGCTAAGTGAGAGTGAGACTAATGGTGACTCATTGCTCCAAAGAGGGCTGGGGGAACATATTAACTTAGGTAGTGTAATAAAGAGACTCATGCAGCCTCTCATCAAGCCTGCACTGGGGAAATAGTATCCTTAAATACTGAGCACATTCTATAAAACTTACGAGGATGCGAACTTTGACTTACATCTAAACTCACTGTTCACCTTAATTTTGTTTCAATTTCAATTTTTATTGTTTTAGATCTCTTACGAGATCAACAATTATACATAATTTCATCACTTTTTAAAAAAAAGTCTTCTATACACAATAAAAAAGTTCATTTTAAAAAATGAATAAGATAGAGTTTATAAACTTATACAATTTATGACAAACAAATTCATTTGGTGGGCATTTTAAAAAAGCAATCAGATCAGTAATAGAAGAGAGGTTATACCTAAAAACAATAGGTTCTATAAAACGATTTCTAGCCTCAACTACCTTCTTATTGAAGCATAACCTTAAGACTTGTATTAAATCCTGAGTTCCATTGTAGCATTTATCGCAAACCCCGCTATCTTCTACTTGGTTACTCCAACGTCTTGTATGAGCTTTAGAAGGAGTATACCTAAATGCAGCATGATAATTCATCTCCTGATACTGCTCCAAAGTAAATCTTACATATTTTTGAGAGATCTTAAACTCAATAGGAGAGGTGAGAGATTTGTAATGAGAAAGTTGAAGGCAATGCGCCTTATCCAGCTCATAACTTAGGGGCCGATTCCGATTCGGGCCAGAAAACGTACCGACCGACTCGGAGCCGGTATAAATACCGACCGACACGTACCGGTGCAGCCCAACCCGCAAAGTACGATGAAAAGCGTGCTAAATCCGACCGACTCGTACGGAACACAAGCCGAACGACCGAGCCGCGCGGAAAACAGCCATCCGGCCGGAAAAGCACGCGAAATGAACCGACCGACACGCACCAGGAAGAATCCCGAACGAAACGTACCCGCGAATGTCGACCCGCCAAGTACGATGCAACGCGTGGAAAACACGACCGAGTCGCACGGAGCCCAAGCTGCACGACCGACACGCATTCAAAACTGCGAGCCGAAGCAAACCAAAACCCCGCGACCGACGCGTACGCAGCACAGAAAACAGCACAAACACAGCGTGAACGAATAGAAGAGGCTCGCACGAGACAACTGGAGGGTCCGACTCGGTCACAAGAACGTCTCCTACATGCACAAAAAGAACCAAGGAAAAAAAGACACAAAAAAGGCCAAACAAGCTATCACAAAGCAAATAAATACTGGGGGAAACAGGGAACAAAGACACACCCACAACTCCACCCATATAAAGGACACAAATCCCTACCATGATCCTTTGCAAATTCAAATTACCTGCCAGCACTCAACACCAACAGACAGCAACCACACACACACTCACAGCTCATCCATCACACAAGCCACACACCAGCAGCACCACAACAAATAGCACCCTCACATACACCCAGCAAAACACACACTCACACACCCTCACTTGCACACCAACACACACATCACTCACCAGCACCACCCAACACCATGCCCCCAAAGAAGAATCACAAGTTCTTAGATAGTGAATTGGAAGTCCTGGTAGATGAGATCCTCAGGGTAGAGCCACAGCTGTTTGGCACATTGGTCCAACAGACACCCATGGCGCAGAAAACCAAGATGTGGGAGAGGATCGTCGACAGGGTGAACGCACAATCACCATGTTTGCGCACAAAGGTAGACATCCAGAACAGGTGGTATGACGTGCGCAGGAGGGTCAAGGAGCTGTTGAAGAAGGACTACATCTTGAGCCAACACACCAGCAGTGGCCCTCCTGCCAAACCAGTATACCTCAGGCCCTGGGAGGAGAAGGTGCGGGCCATCCTACCACCAGTGAGCGTCTATGGACTAGAAAACATCCCAGAGCCTGGTGAGTACACAACTAATGTACACAATATTGTGCCACAATACACACACATCACTGTCAAGGGAGAGTCAAACCATGCACCCTTAGCAAATACACACCAACCAAAACAGATCATCCCAAAATGTGTATGTCAGCCAGATAAACACAATACATGCCAGCTCATAGTGAAATGTAACTGTGTCATGACATGTACAAACCTAACAACAAATACAGCTAGGCAGTGGCACAAATATAACCAACAAACACAGTCAGACATGTAGCCACCACCACAACACCACCTCACAGGGAAGCTCACTGAAAGGAAGGAATACTGTGTATGCTGGGCAAGTCAGTGCAGCCAATAGCATCATGGGAGTCGTAGTCACAGAAATTGCCCACCCTCACAATGCGCACATCAACACCACCATGAACCATGCACACATCACAGGCAGTGGAAAACAACTGACAAGATGGCTGACACTGGTAACTGCTGTGGGGAGCACAAGGCCCTGCTGGCAACTGTGCACCAACAAAGAGCACAACACCACTGCCTGACATCCTGAAAGCCAACTTGCACTCTCTGCAATGCAAGCACGTTGCATGGTGGGATATCTGGCTGGGTGGGAAGGAGGACTCACAGCACTGACCATAGTTACAAGCAGCTCACCTCACACACCCCCTCAACACAAACTCCACATAACCCACCTGGGAAAATGCAATGCCTCACATACCAAATGAAGATCCCACAAAGAACCACCACCCTGGGTAATGCTGTGTGAAGCACAGGGACACACCTGGGACTTGTAGCCAAACAAACGCAAGGACAACACTGTCAGCCTTCCTGTCAGCACAGGCACACTACCCCACAGGGAAGCAGAGTCAAAAGGAAGGAAGTACGGGCATGCTGGGAAGGGGGTGGAGGCAATAGCATGATGGGAGTGGGAGTCACAGCTCAACATCCCCCACCCACATGGCCCAGCAAGCTCACACTGAAGCATGCACACCTCACAGAGAGTGTAAAGCCCCATCAAAGATGTCTGACACTGGTGCTCTGTTGTGGGGAGCACAAGGCCATGCTGGGAACTGGACAACAACCAACAGCAGGACACCACTGTCAGCCATCTTGCCATTGCTGTCACACCCACACACAGTGAAGTAAACTCAAAAGGAAGGAAGTATGGGCATGCCGGGAAGGGGGGGTGGAGGCAATAGCATGATGGGAGTGGGAGTCACAGCTCAACATCCCCCCCATGGCCCAGCAAGCTCACACTGAAGCATGCACACCTCACAGAGAGTGTAAAGCCCCATCAAAGATGTCTGACACTGGTGCTCTGTTGTGGGGAGCACAAGGCCATGCTGGGAACTGGACAACAACCAACAGCAGGACACCACTGTCAGCCATCTTGCCATTGCTGTCACACCCACACACAGTGAAGTACACTCAAAAGGAAGGAAGTATGGGCATGCTGGGAAGGGGGTGCAGGCAATAGCATGATGGGAGTGGTAGTCACAGATATTGGTCAGCCTCACAATTGGCCCATCAACACCACCCTGAACCATGCACACATCACAAGGAGTGGAAAACAACTGACAAGATGGCTGACACTGGCTACTGCTGTGGGGAGCACAATGCCCTGCTGGCAACTGTGCACCAACCAACAGCAGGACACCACTGACTGACATCCTGAAAGACAAATTGCACTCCCTGCAATGGAAGAAAGTTCCATGGTGGGATATCTGGCTGGGTGGGAAGGAGGGCCGGATGTCAACCTAATACAACCAATGCAGACCATGTACACACCCCAACATTCACATGGAAATGCCCAAATAATGCAGGACAATGTGCTACACCAATATCAACCCCTGACTGTGACAACTTAGGACAATGCAATGTACAGGCCCGCATCCAGAGGCACAGTCACAACTGTCAGGTGTGTCAACCATTGATGCCTGCAGAAACATAACATACTTTGTGTGTGTCTCCCTAAAACAGGTGATGATGGGGACACAGCAGCAGACGCTGAGGAGTCCCCGTCCCAGGCTCAAGAGGATACGGAGCTCACTGGTGTGGAACAGCCACTGCCCTCCTCGGATGAAGAAGACCAACCTGGCACCTCCGGAGCAAGTCATCATGCAGCACCAGCAGGACCACCAGCTGCACCCCCTGCACCCACCCCTCCAACAACTGTCAACACACATACCACCCCTGCCAACATGGAAAGACCAAGGAGCACCACCAGCACAGGGAACCTGGACCAACGTGGGGCCATGGACACCAACACCACCAACAACCCCCAAGGGGGCCCAGGGTCACCTGTGTGTGCCACCTCAGGTACTGCACGTGTCGCCAGGGGTGGTGGGAGGGGTGGGAGACACAGGTCACTGATCGCAGAGGGGTCTGGACTGCATGATGACCCACAACTGGCACGCATAGCCGATGCATACCAGTCCAGCACTGGAGAGCTTAGCCAGGTAGTGGGGCTCCTCAGGGACATTAAACAGCAGCAGGCTGCCCATCATGCCCGCTTGGACTCACACATGTCCCGCGTGGATTCCAAGTGGGACACACTGCAAGAGATGACGGCGGTGCATAGGGACATACTACAATGCCTCCGCCAGATGAGCAGCAACCAGTCAACACCTCCCTGTGTGCCCACAACATCTGCTGCTGAAACAACTGCAACTGCCACAGGGAGGGAGGATGACTCTGGCGGAGAGTCCCCTGCACCGCAGCAGCCTGCACTTGAGGGTCCCCCAAAGAAGAGGGGCCGTCCGAGGAGGGGCAAGTGAGAGGCCGATGGCCATGTGCAACCCCCAGGAAGCCTAAACCTGTTCTGGATAATCACCTTTGTGCGCAAACTGTTCACCCTGTTGACTGCAACACAACTCTCCCACATGACATGGGGAGCTCAAGTTGGACCAATGTCTCAGATGACTGTGGACTTTACTCTGGACATTTCTGCTACCAGGACTTCCAAATCATCTAGGAACTTTGGATTACAATCACAATGTACAGCACCCACCATCCTGTACACTATACTCACACATGTATGTCAATAAACTCACTAATACACCATACTTGCCTCTGTTGTGATTCCTACGTTGTCTCTGAAGTGGCGATGATGATCTGGGAAATGACACTGTGCATGCTAACTGCTACAGCAAGTACAACACCGGCATGTGAGTCATGGCGACGTCACACATATGAGGGAGGCACACCACGAGGGCTACACAATACATACACACCATGGCCATCTGACTAATCGCCTACACTGATGTTGCCAGGAAATACGTTGCATTGCACAGACCCAACACCTATTCACAGTCTGTGTTAACTAGCCCACTGGTGCAGTAAGCAAATGTCAGTCAGATGTGTGACCACAGACAACGCACATCACAAAGTGAAGCACAGGTTTATTACACATTTGCAACATGTTGTGACCACCACAGATGCAAGGTAATCCCACCTGGCAGCGGGCACACAGTCAACAAGTGTAGAAGGAAGGAAGTCCATGGGTGTGGTGCACATCACCTGTAGGGACACGACAGCTACCACCCTGGAAGTCGAATCACGGTGTCTGGGATCACAGTTGACCAAACGACTCTGAAAGTACCCTGTGAAGGACAGAAATGACACACAGTCAAAAGCACTGAAGAACAGGACAGAACTGCAATACTCATGCCCAATACATGTCACAAGATACCCACCCAGAACCAAGTTAGCATGTCAACACTGTTGGGGAGTACAGACTACCTGTAAGGACACATCGCTACACGCATACAGTCATGTAGCACATGCACACACTCAAACAGCACCAGAGCACCACCAACACATATCATGCAAACTCACATCAGTTACATGACATATCTGGATTCTTACATTCAGCTGAAGAAGTTGGTGATGAGCTGTGTGCGGACATCACCATCATCATCATCATCATCATCACTGGCATCGTGGTCCAGGCCAGGATCCTCCACAGGTGGTGGACGTTGGTCATCGTCATCCAGGATGAGAGGCAACTCCTTCCGCACTGCCAGGTTGTGTAGCATGCAGCAGACAATGACAATCTTGCACACCTTTGCCGGGGCATATGGGAGGGACCCTCCTGTCTTGTCCAGGCAGCGGAAGCGGCTCTTCAGGAGACCAAATGTCCGCTCAATAACTCTCCTCGTCCGACCATGTGCCTCATTGTAGCGCATCTGGGCTGGTGTCACAGGGTTCCTGAGGGGCGTCAGCAACCACGGCATGTTGGGATATCCGGAGTCACCTACATACAGACAGGATATTGCATATTAGCTGAGTTGGAAAAGAGGGTGGAACGCTACATTGCAGAACACACACAATGGTACAAAGTCAGTACACACCAACAAGCCAGGCACGCTGGTTCCGCATCTGTGACATCATCCTCGGGATGCGACTACTCCTCATCACGTAGGCATCGTGTGCAGAACCGGGGAAACGGGCACACACGTGTGTGATGGTCATATCTGCAAGACAGACCACCAGTGCATTGACCGAGTGGTAGTTCTTGCGGTTCCTGTATGCCTGCTCCTGGGCCTGTGGTGGTACCAAAGCCACATGTGTCCCATCAATGGAGCCAATGACATGCGGCATCCTCCCCAGGGCATAGAAGTCACTCTTCACGGCAGTCAGTTGCTTGAGTCTAGGGAAATAGATGTACTGGTTCAGGTATATCAACATAGCCTCCAATACATCGCGGAGCACACGGCTGAACATGGTCTGTGACATCCCACCAGCAGTCGCCAGAGTGTGTTGAAAGGTACCGGTGGCAAAGAAGTGTAGGGCTGCCATCACCTTCACCTTGGGGGTCAGCGCTGTAGGATACGGCCGGCCAGGTTGCAGGTGTGGTGCCAAGCGCACTGCCAAATCATCAATCAGCTGCCTGGTGAAGCGGTACCTTCGGATGCTGTCACGTTCCACCATCGTTGCCAGGTCAGGGAATGGTCTATGGACAGCTGGTGCCCTGCAGTGCATAGGTGAAGAAAGAAAGATTGTCAGTCACCCCACATATGTGGCATTGAACACACTCAATATCACATGATACATCATTATGAGGCACAAGTACATGATGTGTGCAGTTCCGTAAGGACATGTATGGCACATACATGGCCAGCATCCAACATCACAGTTCAACAAGTGGCATCAATAAGTCCCAGGTTGTGCCATTGGGTATCATGAGGACGTGTCACATTTCCCATCTCCTGCTGCCACGTTACAAACACACCCCACAGTGACATGTGAGGACAGATGTGCCCCAGGCATCACAGCCCAACGACAGGTAGATTCCCAGGGACCCTGTATTGCCACATGGACACTGGCATGACATGGCGTATCATGTATACACCATGGCAAAACAACCATGACCCCCACAGGTAGTGGTCCCTGTTGCCTCGGCAGGACAGACATGGACGTCTGTGACACACACACGCACAACATCAAAGTCCATGCACAAACAACGTGGATGTGGAGACTGTCTCCCATTATGCACATGAAATCCGAGACACTGTAAACACAACATGCACACAGACTGCGGAGGACCAACACTATTGTGCCAATGGGTCAGCCTGGGTTAAACATACCGTCCCACATGAGACTCAGGGGGCATGTGACATGACATACACATACACCACCGTGAAATGTGACCATGCCACATGCTCAGATATGAACAGTTGCACATCACAGTGTTCATGTACACGAAACACCAAGGATACTGTCCCCATGAACACGTGCACAGCCTGGGGGTGGCTGCCCCAAGTGACACCCACAGAACAACATGTTCACCCCCATATACGGAATAGGTAATGCAGCCTTACATGCCTTAGGATACAGTTTGGACAGGCTGTGGTGTTGTAGGTGTGCCTCTCACTCCCTGGGAAGTATATGTGGCAAGCATATGTTCACCTGTGACAGGCATGGTGACATATGCCAGTGACATGTACAGGGACGCGTTGGACAGCAATGGACCGATCGGTGCACACACATTGGCCATTGCATTCAATGTGTGCTGGTACGCGTTGTATTCGCAATACGCGTTGGACAGCAATGGACCGATCGGTGCGCACACATTGGCCATTGCATTCAATGTGTGCTGGTACGCGTTGTATCCCGGGTACGTGTTGAACAGCATTGGACCGATCGGTGTGCCCGGCCGGCCCATTGCAATCAATGTGTGCGGGTACGCGTTGTATCCCGGGTGCGCGTTGAACAGCAATGGACCGATCGGTGCGCACACATTGGCCATTGCATTCAATGTGTGCTGGTACGCGTTGTATTCACAATACGCGTTGGACAGCAATGGACCGATCGGTGCGCACACATTGGACATTGCATTCAATGTGTGCTGGTACGCGTTGTATGTGCAATACGCGTTGGACAGCAATGGACCGATCGGTGCGCACACATTGGCCATTGCATTCAATTTGTGCTGGTACACATTGTATTCGCAATACGCATTGGACAGCAATGGACCGATCGGTGCGCACACATTGGCCATTGCATTCAATGTGTGCTGGTACGCGTTGTATTCGCAATACGCGTTGGACAGCAATGGACCGATCGGTGCGCACACATTGGCCATTGCATTCAATGTGTGCTGGTACGTGTTGTATCCCGGGTACGCGTTGAACAGCAATGGACCGATCGGTGTGCCCGGCCGGCCCATTGCAATCAATGTGTGCGGGTACGCGTTGTATCCCGGGTACGCGTTGAACAGCAATGGACCGATCGGTGTGCCCGGCCGGCCCATTGCAATCAATGTGTGCGGGTACGCGTTGTATCCCGGGTTCGCGTTGAACAGCAATGGACCGATCGGTGTGCCCGGCCGGCCCATTGCAATCAATGTGTGCGGGTACGCGTTGTATCCCGGGTACGCGTTGAACAGCAATGGACCGATCGGTGTGCCCGGCCGGCCCATTGCAATCAATGTGTGCGGGTACGCGTTGTATCCCGTGTACTCGTTGAACAGCAATGGACCGATCGGGGTGCACCCATTGGCTATGGCCTGGCCTGGCAACGGACGCGTTTTCAAATTTTGAACGAGTCTGATGCTGGAAATTCAGTTGGTCACCCACAACAATGTTGCAAATTCATGGGTGTCATGAAGTTGAACTTTTGAAGGATGCTGTGGGCGTGTGTAAGTGGTGCAATTCCATGGATTGGCCAGATTCAGAAGATGCTAACTACTTGGACCTATCACTTTGGACACATGGGACAGTAACTGCCTCTGCAGCACACATATAATGCTGGCTGTTCCCCTGAGAGCTCACTTGCCTGCACTACATGCTCCAGGACGACATCTGCCACCACCACTGCTGCTGAATCTGCACCCTCTGGACCCTGCAATGGCACGTACTGTGGAGAGAGCCCCAGCCTTCAGCACTGAGGAGAACCAGGCCCTGCTGGACAGCCTCCTTCCACAGTACAGCAAGCTGTATGGGAAAGCAGGAGAGCAGGTGAGTGTTCTGTCCACTGCCTTCCTAAATGTGCATGTTGTCTGACTAGCAAGGCTAACAGTCTGCACGCCACTGGCTAGCAGGCTCACTGAGTAGTTGTCACCCCCCATAGTGTGTAGTTACATGCACTGGACAGGTATATTGCAGTGACAGTGCATTTAAACAAGGTTTTACTTCCCAAGCAATGATACCATGTAGTTACTGCTGGCATACTGTCCATGGCCATCGTTGCACTGCCTGTGTACACCATGTGCCCCTGTGATTGAGACATGTATACACAACTGTGTAATGCACGGATATGTTGCATGTGTAGTAATAGCATTCTCACTTTCTCATCCTCACAGGTTGATGCCCACCAGAAGCAGAAGATATGGCTGACCATCGTCCGGGCAGTGAGATCCGTGGGGGACTACAAGCGCCGGATCCGCAACTGCCAGAAGAGGTGGCAGGACCTTCGGGGCTGGACCCGGAGGATCGCACGGGTCCAGCTGAAGCTGTCGCCTCCTCGCAGGAGGGGCGGACACCGGACCCTGACCCCCACATGCTCAGGATCCTGGCGGTGGTCTTCCCTGATCTGGATGGGCAGCTGAAGGCCAGAGAGCAGCAAGGAGGGGTGAGTCCATGACTGCATTGTGAACTTTGTTTGCCATGCTATGTGCCCTCCTCTGGCCTGGTTAAACTTCCACAGTACATCAGTCATGTGGTCCAGGACCCATGTCCCTCAATTGTGCACTGCCCACTCCTCATCTGATACCCAGGTGTGGCCCTTGCAGTCAGGGAATTGTGTCACTTGGGTACTGTGTCCTTGCAGTTTGCTTGACTCAAGGTGGGGGACAGCATCTGTTCCCATAACTCTGTGGTGGGCATCATGGGTGGGTCCATTGCTTACACAATGCCTGTGTTCTGACATGTAATCTGCGTGTCACTTTGATATGTGGTCCAATTGCTGAGCTGATCCACCACATGTGCCTGGGGTATCTGGCACACACCCATGCTGCGGATGGGAACAATGTTTGGGCCCCAGGAGTGTGTATATTACGTGTGTCACACATACTTAGCCAGCTGCCTACTGTCCAGGGCTCATCCCTCATTCATGTGGGTCAGGACAGTCATGCCTACTCCAGGCCATACAATGCACTCTGTACTCCCACTCCCGTGTATCAGCTGACACGTTGTGCTCAGTGATATGTCCCCTCAGGTGTCTGCCTCTGTGTCAGTGTGCTGTGGCTTCATTGTCAGGACTGCTGGGGTGTTTCTCGGTTGGGGCTCAGCATGCCACCGGAGATGTGACCATAGGAGACGATACTTGTGTGACACATAGGTGTTTGAACACCTGACCGTGCAGACTGGGGTATGCGAATGTGAAGTCCATGCAGCTGTTTCCCATTCACAGCAGATTGTGAGGTGCTCAGGTTCAGAGGGTTGTGTTACAGGTCTCCCATATGTCCAATCGGTATGACCTGGACAGATAAGGGTTCAGATGATGTGGTGTGTGGGGGATGTACATGTGCACTTGTTCAGCTCCAGGACTTGCATTCCCCATGACCTACTATTGTGACACAGTGCAGACTGTTTTTGTGTGGCTGCCCTGCCCATGTGACTGGAGACAGTGATGTATGACTTAGCAGGCATGCCTGTGCCATGGCATGTGACTTCCTATGGGTGATCCTGCAGGGGAGTGACATGTGCTACATGCACACCATAGTGGCAATGGCTATCAGCACATGGGTGCATTGTGGTGTCTATTGCTGGTATGCATCACATGCATTTCATATATCTGACTCTGGGCATCACTTTCATCCGGGCACCTGTACTGACTCAGTGGCAAGAGTTGTGATGTGTGCATGTTCACATGCTTCACCGTGTTCTCTGCACCGTCCAACTACTGTGTAGGTGGTGCATGTGTCCACACTGGGGTATTGCCAGCCAACGGACGCCAGACAGATGGGTGCAAGGCCAGGTGGGATGTGAGTGCCAGGGTTGATGATCAGACTGAAAATTGGCTTCTCCTATTCTGTTTGGGCAATTTTAGCAATGTCCAACTAAGGATGCCAGGCCTTGCTCTGTATTGTGCTGTACTTACTGTGGTGTGTGCGTTCGGTGCAGGTGACTGATGTCTGTCTGTTTCCCTATTGTTTGCAGATACATCCACGGCCACAGGAGGGGACAGCTCCACGGACCAGGAGGAGCCGCAGAGCCAGACTAGGGTCAACAGCCGAGGAGTGGTCGGAGGGACCCAGTGGCACGGAGGGCGAGGGGAGCCACACCGAGGAGTCCTCAGCACCATCCACCTCAGCTGAGGACCACAGCAGCTCAGAGGATGACTCCCTTATGGAGGCGGGTGTCAGCAGCCACCACACCCCAGCTAGTGTTGCTGTTCCCGCCACCACCACCACCACCGCCCTCCCATCGGCTCCCATTCCCGAGGTCCGTGGAGGCTCCCATGTTCGGGAGCGTGTCTCCTTCGGGCCAGGCACCGCACCCCCTGCCCCTGTGTCCCCTGCTGCCCTGAGTGAGGAGTCTGTGTACCTCCTTCGCCAGCTCCATGTAGGGCAGACAGCGATGCTGAGTGTCCTCCATGCCCACACCACTCTGTTGACTCAGCTGGTGTCGTTCATGGAGGGCATCTCATCGGGCATGTCTGCCCTACAGAGGGGCAATAGGTTCATGGACTCCTCGCTGACGGCAGCAGTGTCCCTCCTCCAACAGTCCCTCACCCCTCCTGCCTCTGCCCCATCCACACTCCCCAGCACCTTACCTGTCCCAAGCACACACACACCGGCACAGGCACACACCAGCACAGACACGAGCAGCACACACACACACAAGCCACAGACAAGACGCACACGCACGCACAGTCAGGGGACTGAAACCACACTCAGAGGGGATGGGGCCCAGTCACACACACACGCATCCACGAGCACTGCGCAGTCCACAGTTGCCTCTCCCTCCAAAGCCCCCTCCGTTGCCTCACCTGCAACCCCAAAGACCCAGCGGCTCTTCCTCAGTGACCTCGGCCTCTACCCCTCCGATCCAGCTGATACAGCATTCAGGGGGAAGAGGAAGCCCACCCACATGGAGCGGAGTGCCCCTCGCCACTGGACACCCTCCCCCATGCGCAGGCCGACTGACGCCCCCATCCGCAAGTCCCCCCAGACCCGGAAGAGCAAGACCCCGCCGCCGCCCTGCAGCTCAGGCACCAAGTCTCCTTCCTCCATCCCTCAGGCCCCCACTCCACAGGTGCCCCCACCACACCCTGCCCCAGGTTCCCCCACCCACAGATACACCATCCCCAAAAGGATCAGGCCTTCTCCCCCTGCCACTTGCTCTTCCGGCCCCACACACCCCGCTGCGTTAGTCTGTGCCACTGGTGTGGAGACGGTGTCCTCCCCCTCTGTCCTGCCCACCTTACCTGATCCCCATTCTCCTCCCCTGGAGGTAGGCACTGCAGTGGAGTCCACTACCACCCTGTCTGACTTGGGCACTGCAGTGGGGAACCTGTCCACTCCATCTGCACGGTCCCCTGCAGTCTGGCCAGCACCCACACCATCAGAGTCATGCCCCCCACTTGTGCCGGCACACACTATGTCAGACACCTCCACTGCAGTTGTCAGTGGCTCTCCAGCACCCACCACCCCTTCCCTGCCTCCTTCTGGTGAGCCATGATCCTGTCCCGTATGCCACTCCGAGGGGATTGTCCCTGGCTTTCATCAGTGCAGGCATGCGTAGGGTGACATCTGCCACTGTCACCCTGTTTTGACTTTCAAGTTGGACTGGCCATTGGCCTTTGTTAACATTTGTACTGGACATCAACTGTTAGACCCACATATGCTGAATAAAGCACCTTTCTGTTCTCTAGTGCTTTTGCTTCTGATGTACATGTTGTTGATGATGCTAACCATGCCCTTGCTGCAGTGATGGTGATATTTGGTCTCATAATAATGAAGTGTTACTGTGCAGGAACACATGTGGTCCAGGGGAATGTGTCCTATCCTGTGGTGTATCCATGTCATCCTTAGCAGCATCTGAGGGTGTCATGTGTTCAATATTTGGCAATGGGATTTCCTACTTACATTAGCAATTTCACATCTGTGGCTTCCACCCCTGCACATCTGTTGTGCCTGCCATTGTTCAATTCGTCTACTTCCCTGACCGTGTGGCCATCTCCACTGGACATGCAGGTTTGGGCATCAATGGGGAAGGACTCATCTGTGTTGTCAGTGCAACATTGCTATACAAGTGTGTTGGATCAGTGCTGATGATTTCGTTGGCACTCCCATGACCAGGCTGATGAGACGGGAGCATTCATTTGGTGCTAATTGTTGAGTGTGTGACCAAGTGCTCAGCTGACATGACGGAGCCCTACTGAGGCAACATATGGCACAGCTTTCCTCACACAGGAGTGGAGTCCCCTCATGGCAGTGTGTACTCCTGTGACATTGCCTGCACCCAAGGTGTGTGTTATATGAGCATGTCTGTGTGTTCACTTCCGTTTAGCTGTGCATGCTGGGATCCCTAGTGTTGTACCTGTTTGTGATGCTTGCTGAGTTGACCTATGTACCCCCAAGTCTTCTCCCTGGATTCTCTGTGATGTGGGTGCATGGCACATTACTGGTCATCAGGGTGTCACCCATAGGTGTGTTTGCTGTCAGGGCTGAGTTTGTGTGCAGACGCAGATGGGTCACAGTCAGGATTCCCCTTGGCACTTGTTGTTTACACCTGTCATGTGATTTCCAGTTTGTATTATCTTTCAGTGATTGTGATACGTTGTGTGTGTGTGACTGCTGGCACTCCTCAGGGTCCGGGCTGCAATGTTGGTAGTTGTCTATGTGTGTTCTTTGTGGGTGTCCTTGGCTTCTTCATTGGTGTGTGACTGTGGCTGGGATCCCATTGGTTGGTGTGGTATTGCCGTCATGTCCATGTACAGCGTAGTGTGCAGTGTGTCAGACATTCAGGAGTCTTGTTGAGTGGCCATGTGTGATGTGTTTCTGCACCTTGGTTCCCACCCACCACCCTGGGATTGTCATGGGTGCATGTGCAATGTCACCAGTGCATGTGTGCTTCACTGCTGCACATTGTTGGAGGTCGAGGTGTGTGGTGTTGAGTGTGTGCAGATGAGAGTTGTTGCCCGGCTAGACCCCTGCCTCCATGTTGGCCTTGGCTTACTGGCCGTGCTGATTGATTTGTGCTTGTGTAGGTGTGATGGTAGTTTGTTGCTCAGGACACATGACTGTGGTTCACAGTGTGAACGACATCTGGCTTTGTCATCACAGTGGGATTGTAATGCAGCCCAGGGTCACCACATTGTGGGGACCCTGGGGGTAGTGCTGTGGTGTCTCTGTGTCTTGCTGTGTCAGTTGCTGTTCCTACATGCTTGTGTGACATGTGTGATTTGTGCTCCCTCTCATCTGACAATGCCTGATTGCCCACATAGGGTATTTGGATCCATGAGTTACCTTTGTGTGGCACTGTATGCACATCTGTGTAATTGGTATTCAGGCCTCCTCATGTGTTGTGTGGTTGCCTGGGGACACTGGCACCCCCTCACCTGTTATGTTTGATGTGCAGTGTGGGTCTGCCTGTTTGTGTTTGTGCATCTGCACCACTGCATTGGCATATCTTTGGTGTGCCATTGGCTGTATGTTGTTTGGTGGGTTTCCCCTGCTGTCCCTGGGACTCCTAGGTCATCGGTCAGCACAATGATCATGGTTTGTGTGTCCCATTGCTGCCATGGTATGGTTTCTGTTCACCTCACATCTACAGTCTCCACAGGGTATCTGCATTTGTGTGCCCATTGGTGCAAATATGTGGGTCTGCATTCTGATGGTCACTTCTGTCATTGTGTCATTGATGAATGTTGACAGTGTCAGCCCCCATGGGTGTTGTTTGTCTGCACATGGCCAAAGGTATGTCTTATTTGCACTGCAGTATTTGCCTCCCCAATCTATGTTGCAATGGGACACATGCACTACTTTGCCACTGATGTGTTTTATGTTCTGTGACCAGGAATCATCCATGCAGTTTGGCAGTTGCAGCTTTTTCTTTGTCAACACTTGCATTTTGGTCAGTGTGATGATGGGGGTTTAGGCCCCATTGCCACAATGTTCAAATTGTGCTTCAGCTATGGAACCCACACTTCCCTTTTGGTCACTGTGATGATGGGGGTTTAGACCCCATTGCCACAATGTTCTGAATGTGCTTCAGCTATGGGCCCCCACACTTACATTTTGGTCACTGTGATGATGGGGGTTTGGACCCCATTGCCACAATGTTCAAGATGTGCTTCAGCTATGGACCCCACACTTACCTTTTGGTCACTGTGATGATGGGGGTTTAGACCCCATTACCACAATGTTCTGAATGTGCTTCAGCTATGGACCCCAAACTTACATTTTGGTCACTGTGATGATGGGGTTTTGGACCCCATTGCCACAATGGTCATGGCCTGCTTGCATTGTGGGGGTCACACACATATATGTGTGGCACATGTGATAGGGGGTCACATTGTATGTTCAAAGTCATGTTCAGTGTTGTAGCCATTTGACGCAGTCTACACACGCTTGTCATGGTGTTGGGGGGATGTCTTTTTCTTGCATTCCCCAGGTTGTGGTGTGCTGGTTGTGTCATGCATTGTCCATCCTATGAGTGGGGGTGGTGTTGGTGGTAGGCATCTGGCACCCCCTGGGTAAGGGTGGTTGGTAGTAGTGACAGGCATCCAGCCCCCCATGGGTAGAGGTGGTAGTAGTGGTAGGCATCTGGCACCCCCTGGGTAAGGGTGGTAGTAGTGACAGGCATCCAGCACCCCATGGGTAGAGGTGGTAGTAGTGGTAGGCATCTGGCACCCCCTGGATAAGGGTGGTAGTAGTGACAGGCATCCAGCCCCCCATGGGTAGAGGTGGTAGTAGTGGTAGGCATCTGGCACCCCCTGGGTAAGGGTGGTAGTAGTGACAGGCATCCAGCCCCCCATGGGTAGAGGTGGTAGTAGTGGTAGGCATCTGGCACCCCCTGGGTGAGGGTGGTAGTAGTGGTAGGCATACAGGCCCCTATGTGTATGTGTGGCATTGGTGAGGGCCATCGCGCCCCTATGGTGCTGCTGTTGCTGGTGTAGGTATTTCTGCATCCCTCTGTGTGTGATGTGTCGGGTACGTGTAGTTTGTTTTTGTTGTTGGTGTCTGACTTACCTTCTGCGCCATATGCGTCCGAACCTGTTCCGGTAATAGAGGTAGAATATTGGTAGGATCGGTACGAAGGGATTCATGGTTGGTACGTCTCGTTCGTCTTTCTCTTTGCTTCGCCTCGTCCTCGTCGATGGCGTGTTCGTCTCGTAGACGTGGATCGTGTTGTGGCGCCAATCGGAGCATATGTGCGCCTCGCCCGGATGCTTTGACGTGCCGTGCGTAGCGACGGGTTCGGCGCGTACGGGATGCGCATCGTACTTGTCCTGCCGGACGGGGCTGCATTTTTGCTTCCGTGCGGCTTGATTCTACGATTCCGGATCCGGCTCGGTCGGGGAACAGGACCTGGATTGGGTGAGTACGACTGGGTCGGAATCTATGCTGTAGTGCGCATCGTACTTGCTCGTTCGGAATAATGTGCGGATCGGTCGGGAAACAGGCATTCGCATGGCTTTTTTCCCGACCGAATGGTGTTAGGTGCGTCTCCGACCGAGATCGGAATCGGCCCCTTAATCGGGGAGTCATATTTTTCAAGAAATGCCTCAGGTGTGCTGGAGACCAGGATTGAAGCATGGTTTCAGTGCATTGAAAATACGATAAGGCTGCCCTGAGATTTGTTTGAAAGGTATCATGTTTTTACCTGACTTAAAAGTTTCATATTTCAATGAGGCCCTTAAAGAGCCTACTTCTGCACGAAATAATTTAAAAGCCCATCTGATTATATTCGCAAGAGCTCTTGAGAATGCACTTACTATGGCGAATTTTAAGAGCAGGATCTGCACTGGGACAGCCTGGCTCAACCCAGTTTTAAACCATTCTGAGTAGAGATCTTATGAGTCAGGCCTTTGTCACTTCCCATCTGTACTTTACACCATGTTGACATATGTAAGGCTATGATTAGCCTCAAAAGTGAGAGCGGCATCCCTAATTCCTTTAGTTTCCTCCAGAGCGACAGTCTGTCGACCCTATAAAAAGCTGTTGAGAAATCAACAAATATTACTTGAGATTTAGATAGAACATCTTATCAATTATTGACTGTAAAATACCTATATTATCATTTACAGAATGATTGGGCCGAAAGCTCGCTTGAAACTTCGGAATGATGCCCTTTGAGATAGCCCATTCTCTTAGATGCTCAAGAATACTTGCGGCAAATATTTTTCCTATGGCATCCAAAAGTGCGATTTGCCGATAGTTGCCTGGGTTAAAACGGGAGCCCTTTTTCAATATTGGAACAATGATGCTCCCAGTCCATGAGTAAGGAATTTGAGAAGTGGCATAACAGTGTCGGAAAAGGGGTGCCAGAAACGCGCCCCACTTCACCGTTTAAATGTATATGCGACTTCTGATTATATAGTGATATCATTAGCAGTAGCTGTCAAACAGACGAACAGAAGAACACCTCTCATTTCTCTACAAAGATGCTATGGAGAATTGTTGGAAGGTGCTTTATTAGTAAGGGTAAGTATGCACCTACCACTAGCAATAAGGTCATCAACACAAAATAAGGTCCAGACAATGTCTCAATAAATTATTCCCTTGCTTAACCCTTGGTAACTGGCAACGAGCAGACAGGCTTAACTTAGGAGACAGGCGTTTGAAGCATTTGCAAACGCATTTGCAAACACCAATACACCAATACATTAAATAAGTACAACACAACACACAATGAAAAAGAAAATCTTTTTATTATTAAAATGACACCAAAAGGACAAAGATTTAACATAGGGAACTGGATATATGATTTTTAAAGAATAAACACCTTCCAGTGCCTAAAAACATATAGCGTGAACTTGGTATACCTGGTCACGCCTGACCGGGACAAAGCCAAAGTTTGAGGCTGACCGCGATGGAGCCCTGGTAGCACTAAGCAGGAGGCCCAGGTCAAAATTGTACCTTCATACTTGGAAACTTTTCTGGTGAATTTCCTCTCGTCGTTGAGCGAGGCTCCTCTTCAGGCTGGGATTCAAGTCGGCGACAACGGCTTGGCTCAGCGTGAGGCCTCGGTGCAATCCTGGAAGTCTTCAGCTCCGGAGCTTTCATCGGGACCAACCTGAAACCCAGGACGGGTTGCGATTTGACATTGGTGGCCTGACTCTCGTCGACGAGTCGGTCACCCTAGGGAGCTTTATACAAAAATTGCTCTAAACTACTCTAAACTTCTAGAGCTTCTTCCTGAAGTTCCTCTTGAGGGTTCCAAGTGTCCAAAATACCAATACAATACAATGCACCTGGCCAGATCCTTAAACGTCCACTGAACACACTCCAGGCTGGAGACTTCTTGGGGGAGATGGTGCAGGTAAGACTGTTAACGTGCTGCTTTCAAGGAGTCACTCCTTAATTCTTTTTTGAAGCAAGGCAAAGTCCTTTGGGCTGTAGTTCCAAGTGTGCAGCAAGAGCAGTCCTTCAGAGTGCAATCCTTTGGGGTGCAGACCAGTGTTCCAGCAGGGCAGTCCTTCTTCTTCTTGCAGTTTCAGGCAGCAGATCTGAGTTGATATGCAGCTCTCACATTTTTATCCAATGTTCTGGCGGGACAATTAGGGGGGCACCCCTGCCAAATGGGGCACAGGGTGCTACCCAAAAGCATCACAGCTTCCTCCAAAGTGTGGCATTTTCTTGTCCCACAAACCACTGCACTTCAAAATTCAAGATAGAGTATTCCTCTCCATGGGAGTAAGAGCTGGCTAAGCCAACCCACTGTTGTGGCTCATTTTCCATAGCACTCCCTTTCCAGACCTCCTTCAAATTCTACTCTTGGGGCAGCCATCTGGCTGGGGGGTACAGGAAGAGGGAATAGGCCTGGCTGGCATTCCCTACTGTCCTGCTCTCTTTGAAGCCCAGTTTGATGTACCCAGCCCCTGTCTTGGTATCTGCAGATGAAGAGCTCCCCCCACCGGAAAACCTCTGTCTCTGTGCAGGCCACTTATCAGCTCATCAAACCAGTTTGGCTAAGCCTGTTTAGTGCTGGACAGTCAGGAGTGGCCGCTAAAAGGCTGGAGTTTGGCTCACAGAAAAGAAAGTTCTATGACTTATTTTCTGTATTAGTTATGATAAATTCAACAGTGGCAAGTTGTTGGATTTATCATTGCCAATCTTTTAAGTCCTTGAAATATTATTTAAGCTTACTCCAGTCAATGGTTGCACTGTATTACAGATTTCCCATGTTAGCCTATGGAGATAAAAGTGCTACAATTGGGAAGAATGAAATTGGTAGTTTTTCTCTCTCCAGGGCATATAAAATACCTTACCCCGGGGGCACCTAGGGTAAGCCTTTGTTGTGACTTGTATGTAAAAATAAGCTAGTTTAATGCTTTTGTATTACCTTTAAATCCAAATTCGAATTTACATAGAATTTCAGTTTAAAAGCAGCCTGCAAAGCATGGCTGACTTTTAAAACAAAAGCAGGCAACACAGCAATGCACACTTAAGTGCCACAAAGCAGCTGAACCTCTACAGCTACATGCCCTACCATATACTAGGGACTTACAGGTATGTTGTCAGTGCCAATTGTAATGACACCTAATTACCATATACCTTTCTCATCAGATCATTGGCTCTGGGACTGGTTAGCAGAGCCCAAGGGCAGTCAGGGTCAGTTACCACCAATATCAGTAAAAATAATGGGGGTGTTCGGGGCAAAAAGGATGACTTTCTCACAAGAATATTTTTCCTGAGGTTTTGAGAAATATTTGAGGACATAAAAGAGCCCTTGTTACCCACATGCTGGAAACAGGCCTTAGCTGTGCCATTAGAGAAGAAGGCAGGGTTGGATGCCTCCACTCTTTCCAACTATCGGCCTATTTCATTGACACCATATCTGACTGAGGTACTAGAGTGATTAGTCAATGTTCAATTGACTCAGTATTTAGAGAACAACAGCAGCCTAGATTCAGTTCAAACAGGGTTTAGGGCACAAAATAGCACCAAAACAACTTTATTGGTGTAGACTGACAGCATTACGACATTAGTAGACCAACGAAAATTGGTAGTACTATTATTATCAGATCTATCTGCAGCCTTCGCCACTGTGTCTCACTATCATTTACTTTGAAGGCTGTGTGAAATAGGTCTACATTCAGCCTCCATGCATTGGTTCTGTTCTTTCTTACGCAATAGAAAGCAATCAGTACAGCTGCCTCTCTTTAAATCTAGCCCCAAATACCTGCTTTGAGGCTCCTCATTGAGTCCAACACTGTTTAATGTTTATCTGGCCCCACTGGCCAATATTGTGAGGAAAAGAGGATTTGAGAACATCATGTATGCTGAGGACACTAAACTAATCATATCTATCAATGATTAGTGTGATGAAACAAGGGATAATTTAGTTATGTCTCAATGAGATGGCAGAGTGGCTGCATCTCCACTGTTTAAAATTAAATGCAGATAAATCGTTGTTCGGAGGTGCTGAAAGATTTTGGACTGATTCATGGTGGCCAGCTACGCTAGGCCCTCCACCGACACCTGAAAAAGTGGTTAAAAATTTGAGTTTTCTCATTGATCATACTCTGTCCCTACAAGAACAAGTAAACAGGGTCTGAGGGACGTGTTTCGGACTGCTATGTATCCTTCAGAAATTGTTCCATTGGATTCCAGTGGCTTGCAGAAGAAATATAATCCAAGCTTTATTCCCGAGTATGATCGACCATGGAAATGCATTATATGTCAGCATGGCTAATTACTTGTTCTCAAACTGTTCCAAAAACAGCTGCCAAACTTGTTTGCGATGTAGGAAAGGGGAGCTCAGCATCTGTCAGCCTAAACAAGCTTCATTGGCTACCAGTTCGTAAGCGAGCTATCTTTAAGTTACTGTGCCATACGCATAAAGCACTTCATTGTAACGTCTCTAAGCTATTGTCAAATAAAGTCAACTTTCACAAACCCACTCGGAACCTCAGATCAGCCAGCAAGGCTGATCAAGAAATCCCAGATGAGTGGAGACTCCTTTAATTTTTTAATTTTTTAACCGCCAGTCATTTGAGTAGGCTTCCTCAGGATCTACGCATGGTGTTGGATTTGCTTACTTTTAGAAACAAATTGAAGACATGGCTATATCCACATTAGCACTATTAATGAGGAACCAGTTATTGTCTCAGACTAGCACCAGGATATTTCTCTGGGGATAGGTTCTGCACTTACAAATACTATACACATACATAAATACATCCTATACACTGAAACTCCTGAGGTAAGCTCGCACACCACACAAGGTGTAAATACTTGAAACCCAAACAAAACATGTTAAGGAGGATGGTGTGGTTAGATTGAACCCAAACAGTAAATCCTCGCTGTTAGAAATGGGGGTCTCTAGTTGGCAGAGGTAGGTACCTTTGTCCAAATAGGGACCCTTGCTTCTAGTCAGGGTAAGGGGGATACATTTCTAAAATAACCCCTGCTCACTCCCCTTGGTAGCTTGGCACGAGCAGACAGGCTTATCTCAGAGGCAGTGTGTAAAGCATTTGTGAACACATACAGTAATACAGTGTAAACACTACAAATGGACACCACATCAGTTTAGAAAAAATAAGTAAACTTTATCTAAACCAACAAGACCCAAAACGACAAAAATCCAACATACAATACTAAAAATAGTTACTGTGCAAAATAACCTTTAAATTGCAGGAAAAACGTGAAAATACAGTTCCTCCGACTCGGTAGCTCCATCTGGGGCTACCGCGATACTGAATACGACAGAGTCTAACAATTCCGGCCAACCGCGTCGATCTGGGTTAGCAAAAGTGTTGACAGACTCGGAGACAGTACCTTTTGTTGTTGCAGCTGACGTGATGGTACGAGCCGGACTGGGGCAACGGTCGGGCTTGCGATTTGAGATGGAATCGCTGCAGCGGGCGGTGTCCTCACGACTCGGTGCACGCAGCGGTTCGTTGACGGAGTAGGTGAGACCAAGGCTTGCGCTGCAGGGTGAGGCGATGCTCAAAGCGGTGCTGGCAGGTCATGATGTGGCGACGGAGCCGGTCAATTTTCGAGTCAGGCAGCGACGGAGTCGATGATGTCCGGGCAGCGTGCAGCGAAGAGTTGCGGAGTGCGATGCCCCCAGGACGTGGTGCAAGCAGCGGCTCGTTGACAGAGTCAGTGAGACCAGGGTTGCGTTGCGAAGCGAGGCAGTGCTTTCAGGACAAGGACTCCTGCGACGGACTCGATGACAGAGTTGGTTACCCTTTTCTTCTTCAGGCAACTGAAACCAGCGGTTCCAGAGACGGTGTACAGAGGTTTGGCGAGGTCATTGATGTTCCTGAGACCTTGTGAACAGGGGGCAAGCTCAATTCAAGCCCTTGGAGATCTTCCTCAAGCAGGAGACACAGCAAACAGCAAAGTCCTTTCTCCTTTCCTTGGCAGCAAGTAGCCACTGTAGGCCAACCCCAGACAGCAAACAGCACAGGGACAGTATTTCTCCTCGGCTTCTCCGGCTCTTCTCCTTGGCAAAGGTTCCTCTTGATTCCCAGAAGTGATCTTTGAAGTCTTTTCTATCCCTGAGACTTCCAACAGGAGTTAAGCTCTACTTCAAGCCCTTGGAGAAAACTCTAACAGCAGGATGATGAAAGCACAGTCCAGTTCTTTTCCTGCCCAAGACAGAAGCCACCACTGCAGGCCAACCCCAACAGCACACAGCACAGGGGCAGTACTCCTCCTCCAGCTTTCCCGGTTCTCCTTCCTGGCAGGTTCCTTGGTTCAACAGTGATCTAAAAGTCTGGGGTCTGGGCCCCTCTTTTTATACAGTAAATCTCTTTGTTCTCTCCTGGCCCAGGGCTCTGAGCCCAGTCCAAACCAGTTCTGGGGGGCACTTTGCAAGTGCACAACAACCTCCATTGTCAGTGTGATCCCTGGCTCCAGACACACCAAAGGGGGGTGGAGCCATCATTGTGGAAGGCAGGCACAGCCCTATTCAGGTGCAGGTGCTACTCCTTCCACCACTCCACATGCAGACCAGGCCTATTCAGCCTAGCGCTGACTCATCCAGACTCTCTGGACCCACTGCACATCCCCAGCCCCTGTTACTCCAAATCCAGACAGTCAATACACATCCTAGCAGAGGCACACTGGAAGGCTAAGCAAGAAAATACCTACTTTCTAAAAGTGGTATTTTTAAACACAGAATGTAAAAATCACCTTCACTAAAAGATGCATTTTAACATTCTGAGTTCAGGCATACTAAACTTTATTTTCCTACCTTGTTCCCAGGGGTAGTTATGTTTATAAGAGGTTATAAGCAAACTCCCCATTCTATCCTAAGGGAACAGATAGCCTTGCAACAGTGAAAAACAAAATTGGCAGTATTTCACTATCAGGACATGCCACACACAACAGGGCATGTCCTACCTTTCACATACACTGCACCCTGCCCACAGGGGTACCTTGGGCCTACCTTAGGGGTGACTAACATGTAAGAAAAGGGAAGGTTGGGGCCTGGCAAGTAGGCACACTTGCCAGGTCGACATGGCAGTACCAAACTGCGCACAGACACTGCAGTGACAGATCTGAGTTACATTTACAGGCAGCTAATGTGGGTGGCACAATCAGTGCTGCAAGCCCCCTAGCAGCATTTGATTTACAGGCCCTGGGCACAAACAGTGCATTGTACTAGGGACTGACTAGTAAATCAGATATGCAAATCATGGAATCACCAATCCATAACACAATTTACAGGGAGAGCATATGCACTTTAGCACTGATCAGCAGTGGTAAAGTGCCCAGAGTCATAAAACCAACAAAAACAGGTCAGAAAAAGTACAGGAGGAAGGCAAAAAGTTCAGGGATGACCCTGCAAAAAGGGCCAAGTCCAACACAATCCCCTTCCAGCCAAAACGCAGGGTAGATCAATCACCAAAAACAGGTCAGAAACAGAAGGCTAAAAAGCAATAAATCTGGGGATAAACACGCTGTAAAAGCCAGGTCTAACACTCGCCAATTTTATACTACGTGCCACAAATGATATTATGATGGTGTGACATCGCCATTGAAAATAAATATATGAGAAATGTGTATGCTATTTAGTAATGGTGAGAGGTATGTTATCACTCTGAGTGAATTATGTTGCCAAGCTGTACTTTATGGCACATTAGCTAACATGCCTTTTCTGCAGAGCAGTATTTATATACATCTTTCAGAAGTCTCTGCAAGTTCAGGAAGTCAGAAAGAGATATGGAAGTATTGTTGCCTCCAGAAATTAATGTTAGGACACATCAGGCACCACATATTAGATTACCAAGACTTTAGTCATGCAAAGTGAAGCAAAGTGGTGTTACGTCTTGGAAAGGTATTTACTTTCTAGCGTAAAAGGTATTTTGTTCCGGAAAGGTGCCCTTTTCTTGTCACAAATAGTGCTTTTTGGGCTTTGCATCAAGGTAGCATTACATGGGTCAGGGGCGTAACACAGGCCCCTGCAGCCCCCGCGGTGCGGGGGGCCCCGAGCTGCAGGGGGCCTCGAGCTGCAGGGGGCCCCGAGCTGCAGGGGGCCCCCTCAGCACAGTACTCAGGCCCAATAGCTCCAGATTAAATCTGGAGAGGGGGCCCCTCCATGTGCATGGCAGGGAGGCCCCCTCAACTTTCGTTACGCCACTGACATGGGTGTAACCTGGGCAGATCAGCACAAGAAGACATTGTTAGACTTGGCACCCTTGGAGTGGTTTCCCCTGACTTTTTGCATCTATCTCCTGTATTTTTGATGGTATAGTGAATTACATTTTTGCTGGCCTAGATGCTTTGGGCACTTTGCCACTGCTGATCAGTGCCAAAGTGCAAGTGCTCCCTAGGGAAATTGTTATTATGATTGGTAATCCATGATTGGCATATTTGATTTACTGGTAAGCCCCTGGTAAAGTGCACTGAGGGTGCCAGGGCCTGTACATCAAATGCTACTAGTGGGCCTGCAGCACTGGTTGTGCCACATTTAGTGGCTTAACACTGCCTTGTAAATAATGCAAAGGAGTTAGTGCCACGAGAACGTCAGAAAAAGTGACATTCTGGTGGCGTTAACTCCTTATAAATATACCCCTCAAAGTGGATGTTTTGCCGTACTTCCCACCTAACTACCACCGGCCCTTTGCCATGTGTAACATCTTCAGATAGTTCTTGAGTTTAGCTAACCTAGATCTGCATGCTGGGAGTTTTAACATCAAACCTATGGTTAAGGTGAAAACACAATTCCCAGAATGCAAATTGTGTTGGATAATAAGAAGCTAACAGGTCTACAAATGGCACAAAATATCCAGGCAGCTATGACTGACACCATCTTAAAACACCTCCAAATGAATTCCAATTAACAGAGGATATGCCAGGGTGAGCAGAGAAAGTAGGATGTGCCTATGGTGAAACATAAAGAATTAGAAACTATTATTGCATTAAAGCATCATTTCATAATTCATTTTCTCCTGTGTGGTTTGAGGGTTAATGGGCTCCGTGACATCACTTCAGCCGTGGTCTGCTAACAATGTTTTTAAATAAAGCTTTTGGAAGAGGAAAACAAATGCTGTCGGCTCTGAAGTTGGAGAACAGATTCTGCGCTCAGCAGAAATCTGCCTCTCCAGATCCATCCATCCAGGTAGCTCTTACACCAGGCAGAGCGGATGTAAATTGTGGCGGGAAGCCCTGGGACGCTTTGAGTATGTTTGCCTTAAGAGCTGGCAGGAGATAACTAATGCAGTGATTCAGCCTGAAAACAAGAATACATCAAACAGGAACACATGTGCGCTCGAGAAAGCCCAGATAACAGTGTCCCTTTCTTCTCGGGGAGGCGCGAGCTCTTTCAGCTCCCCCGGATTGATGCTCCACTGCAGGCGGATTTCAAATGGACACTCGTGTCGCAGATTTATCATCCCGCCGCTGTGTGGCCTTCTTCTGTCTGGTAAACAGCGAAGAACACCGTGGCCGGTGCTTTGTTACAAGAGCAGAGGCGCCGCAAAGGGCGTTATTCCTGGTTATCAAAAGGCTGCTCTTTCTAATCAATGCAGGGCCTGCGATCTAAGCCGGAGCCCCGCCACCTCTAAATAAATACAAACACTGGGTGCTGTACGTTTCTGAGGCTACTGAGTAGGTTGAAAACAAAAACAAGCATTGGTAAAGCCAATAGCTCGTCCCCTATGTGTGGCCATGTTGTACAGCAGGGTGGCTAAATGTTAGTGGCGTAGCATAGAGTAGAGTGGAGAAGAGTATAGTGGCGTAGAGGAGAGTAGCATAGAGTAGAGTGGAGCAGAATGGCGTAGAGTGGAGTGCATAGAGTAGAGTGGCTTAGAGGGGAGTGGTATTAAGTAGAGTGGAGTTGCATTGAGTAGAGAGGCTAAGAGTGGATTGGCATGTCGCAGAGTGAAGTGGTGTGGAGTGGCATAGAGTGGAGTGGCATAGACTGGAGTGGCATAAAGTGCCGTATTGTGCCAAAGAGTGTATTGGAGCGGCATAGAGTAGAGTGGTGTAGAGTAGAGTGGCATACAGTTGAGGGTTGGAGAGAGGAATTGAGTGGTGTAGAGTGGTGTGGAATGGCATGGAGTGGCTTACAGTAGAGTGCAATTGAGTGAAGTAGAGAGGCATAGAGTGGAATGGAGTGGCGTAGAGCAGAGTGGTGTAGAGTAGAATTGCAAAGAGTGAATTGCTGTAGTGTGGAGTGGAGTAAAATAGAATGGAGTGGCATAGAGTAGAGTGGCATGGAGGAGAGTGGCATAGAGGGGAGTGACCTAGAGGAGAGGGGCATAGAGTGGAATGGATTGGAGTGGTGTAGACTGGAGTGGTGCAGATTGGAGTAGAGCAGCATATAGTGGAGTGGCAAAGAGTAGTGTTGCGTCAACTAGAGATGGAGTGGTGTAGAATAGAGTGGTGCAGAGTAGAGCTGCATAATGTGGCATGGCAAAGAGTGGAATGGCATAGAGTGGAGTGGCATAGAATGGAGTGGCATAGAGTGGACTGGCATACAGTGGAGTGGAGTAGAGTGATCTGGATTGCAGTAGAGTGGTGTAAAGTGCTGTGGAGTGCCATAAAGTGGTGTAGAGTGGAGTGGCATAGAGCAGAGTGGCATAGATAAGAGTGGCATAAAGTCGTGTGGAGTGGCGTGGAGTGGCATACAGTAACTGGAATGGCATGGAGATGAGTAGAGTGACATTGAGTGGAGTAGAGTGGCATAGAGTAGTGTGGAGTTGAGTAGAGTGGCATAGAGAGGAATGGAGTGGTATAGAGTAGAGTGGCATATAGATTAGTGGCATAGAATGGAGTGGTGTAAAGCAGAGTGAAAAGGCTTAAAGTAGAGTGAAGTGGAATAGAGTTGAGAGGATTGGGTGCAGAATGGGATGGATTGGAGTGGTGTGGAGTATCTTGGTGTGGAGCGGCATAGAGTGGAGTGGCATAGAGTAGAGTGGCCAGAGTGGAGTGAGATATAGTGTCACAGAGCAGAGTGGGGTGTCATAGAGTGGAGTGGGGTGGCATATAGTGGAGTGACATAGTGTGGAATAGAGTGGAGTGGCGTAGAATGGAGTAGCATAGAGTAGAGCGGCGTAGAGTATTAGAGTTCAAAAATGCATTTGAAAACAGAACCAATGGGGAAAGCAGCACGGGAACCGAAGATAGAGGAAGTGTCCTGAAATACATACGTGTACGGTGATGAGCAACATAAAAATTTTAAAATATAGAATATATAAAAAGTGCAGCAATGAAAGAAATAGTACCTGATGGGCAGCACAAACAGAGGACAGTCACTAATTAAGATGAATCAATCAGTGCTTCATCCATGCTCCACCCAAAGAAAAGAAAGTGACGTCTGGCACGCACTGGCTAGATACAAAGTAGCAAAGAAGATTGACAATGATGATAATGAATAGTAAGCAAAGGGCAGACTCCAAGCCCTTTATATTAAACAATATCCCTCCCAGTGAACAGAGCATGTGCTGTTGGCAGGCGAGACCTACAAAGGAAACCATGTAAATACTGATTAAAGATTTGAATGCAGAGCTACATCTGAACTCAAATAGTGTTTTCACTCAAGTTCTTATCACAAATTGGCACCAGGGCCTGTAGTTTTAGCAGCAATATTTCCTCCAGGTTTTGCCTATTGTGTGGCCAGAATAGTGTGTAAAGTGAAATACTGGTGAAAAAGACAGTTGAGCATGGTATTTACCACTCCATGTTTGATAACTTGTAATAGGAAGCATGTGGGAAAATACTGTTATCGTGCAATATGGATATTACTACTGGTTTGGTTTGCACCTGATATTACATTCTACCTCACATTACGGGGTTACGTTTTAATGAAATATTTTCTTAATTACTTTTTTCTTTTACTAACTTTTTTTAACGGGGAGAATTCATCCACTCTCCTCCTTTCTTTTTCTTTTCTTAGTAGGTGTTTTGATTTGACCTTAAAGGCACTGTTCTAAGACACCACTATGGCCAATTGTAGATGTTTCCCTGAATTAACTCCTGGCAAGCTAATCAGCTCTTCCAGCAGTAGTCAGACAAAACCAGCCTTTGTCATGCAATGGCCCCAAAAAAATATTTCACTGACAATAAAGAATCCCACTGCTGGATTTGCAATTAGTTGGGGTGAAGATGTTTTTGCTGACATTCTCACATTGGAACTCACACCACAACCAGGAGGTACACTGTTTTAAACTGTTCTGGAGGACAGGTAAGAAGTTGAAAAAAAAAATAACATTTACATTTCAATTTGAATGTAGTTTTCTAGAAACGAATACAAGCCCTATGACTAATAGCTGTAGTTAGATCTTCGTTTCATTTTGTAAAAATACATGTATTTGAATGACCAGTCTTATCGCTCAGCTAGTTATATTACCATGTAATGATGGCAATTGAAATATCATAATTAATGACAGTAATTTTGGCAATCCAACGCATATAGAGCAGTCCTAACCAGAACCTGGCAGCCCAGTTCTAGATGACAATGTGCCCTCCTGACTTGGCCCGCTGTTCTAGAAAAGCAGTGGCATCTCCTCCATTGGAGCGAAGGAGCGTCGCCCTACTTAAGTGCCCCCCAAAGCCCCAGAGATGAAAATTAAATAGTAATTCATTACCATTTTATTTTTCATTGTCCCATCCTGAACCGAGTGTCAGGACGGGGCGGAGCCTGCTGAGTGACAGCAGGGAAGAGTGGTGGGCAGAGGGCTGCCTCTGCACATGTTCAAAGTGCGCATGTCTCTTTGGCGGGCCGTCTTGAGACAGCCAGCCATGCAGGCACACTTTAAAGCTCCCAACCCAGCTGTCTTAATACAGCTAGGTTGAAAGCAAGTGCAGGCATCCAGTGCCCTAGGGAGCGCCAAGAGAGGCCACTCCCACCAATCAGGCCACTGCTCACATGCTAGTTAACAGCACGTGAGCGGGCCAGGATTGGTTGAGGGAGTTTGCTGGGGCCTGCTCTGCAGACCCAACAGAAGAGGTCGGAGTGAGGAGGCCGTTATCTGTCAGGATCCGTAAGTGTTTTTCTTTTCTTTTCTTTTATCTATTTTTATTACCCTCGCACGCACATGCCCATTTGCCTGTCCCCCTCCATCAGTAGATGCCAGTCACCACTGCTAGAAAGCAGAGAGGTTCAGGAAGTGATGGAGAGTTTTGGGCAAGGAGGACACACTGGGCTGGCAGGTCAGAGCATGTCAGGGTAAATAGGAAAGCTGTCAGCCTTTTGGTGGTTAAAAAAGCCCCACTGTGTGATGAACAAAACTTGGAATTCTGATAGGTCCAATAACTACTGTTGCCAGACCCATAGGCCATTTGTAAATGAGGCCTTAATGGTGACAGACTACTAAAAATTCTCTTCTGAGCCGATTCGGGAGTCTTTTTCTGGTATTGCTTTTCCTGAAGAGTAGACATTATACGCCCAATGTGTAATCAAGATATGCCAGTGGCAAAATCTGAATAGGTTAGTGCACATCTCTCACAGACCAGCACTACAGCTCTACAGTCAGGTGCATTCATTGTATACCAAGTGGATCCTCCAATGACTTCAGAACAACCTCCACATGTTCAGACACAACCATATAAGAGCACATCATTATTTAATGACTGGTCTGGATGGTACGTGTGTGAACTGAGAGAGTGAGTGCTCAAGTGTTGGACTTTGCCCTCTCTGCAGGGTCATCCTAAATCATTTTGCTTTCTGCCCTCCTGTTTTGCCAAATTCGATTTTGCTGGCCTTAGGACTCTGTGCTCTTTACCACTGCTAGGCAGTGCTGAAATGTGTGTGCACACTCCCTTAAACATGGCAAAATTAGCCTACATCTGATTGGCACATTTACTTTACCTATATGTCCCTACTAAAGGGGTACAACATGTGCACAGGGCCTGTAAATTAAATACTAGTAGTGGGCCTGCAGCACTTATTCTGCCTCTTGATCTAGTAGCCCATTAATACATCTCAGGCCTGTATTTGCAGCCTGTGTTTAAAGTTGCAATTTTACCTAGTAAAATAAGCCTTTTGCCAAGCCTAAAACTCCCTTTTTAATGCATAAAAGAAACCCCTAAGTTAGGACCTAATCAGCTCCTATGGCAGGGTGCATTGTATTAAATAAGTTGGACATGTGCTTTTATGTTCTACATGTCCTGGTAGTGAAAAACTCACACATTCATTTTCACTATAATGAGGCCTACCTCTCCTATAGGATAAAATTGTGGTACCTTATTATTTTTAATAAGTCACTACTTTTGTTTGGAAGTAGGTATAAATATCTCGTTTGGTGTCTCAGAAATTGTAATTTAAACCTTTTTTAATGGTAAAGTCGGATTTTAGGTCACAATTCTGACAATGCGACTTTTAGAAAGCTTTCTTGTCCTAACCACTTTGTGCCTGTAGCCTATTTCTGGGTCACATGACTAGCTTTAATTGCCAGTTGGCCTTTGTGCATTCCTCCCAGACAGCCACACAGTAGGGTGACTGGGCCTTTACAGAATGGACCATCCTGGCCGGATGGGAGGGACGTAACTGTCACCTATCACACTTGCACTTCAAAGACACGGTCTCAACACACACACAAAGAACCTCACACAAGCCAATGTGTGCCCCAGTCATCCGAGGACCAGGGCATGGAGGAAGGAAATTCCAGACAATTCTGTGGGGGGTATAACTCCAGAAGCTTCTTCTACTTTAAAGCTGGCACAAGGTATAAAATTGCGACCCTCAGACCCACTTTTCTCTTCAGCACTCTCCTGGACCTGTGTATACTACAAAAGGAGGACTGCACAGCTGACCTGCTACACTGGATCTGCAGCTGAATCTACCTGGGCCCTGCTGGCCTCTGCTGGAGTGAGTTCCTGATCCCCAAGAGGAGCCTCCCAGGTTCTGGACCCTTTGTGAGGCATCAGTTGAGCTCCTCCTAGAAGAAATCCTAAAGTTTCGAGTTCTTTGAGACCGTGAATGGGCCAGATCACGCCAAGATCTTGCCGCCCACGCATAACACCAAAGTGAAGCTATAGGGCACCCGACTCCTTGTGCTACAGTGACCACCAGCAAAGATCTGCACCTTTTGCTAAAGCATCAAAAGCCCGTGGTGATCGCCAACATGAAGCTCCAGCAATGACTGTCCACAATGCCCGACCGGACCTGCACGCTACAGCATTTACCATTGACAACGCTTTGTCTGCTCTTCGTAATATGGTGACAACCATCTGCAACACTCCCCCTGCTCCTTGCGGCCTCCTCCACAGCGAACTGGACCCTTCACGCCAGATTTTGAGAAGGTAACTATTTTAGTGAGACTAACCTGGTCCCTCTATCTGACCCATGCTCCTTCGTGGTCAACCTGAACTTGAGAATTTCACCTGGTCTCACACAACCAGATAACCATGAGTGAGGCTATGTGCTCTTGGGCGCAATACTTACCTTAAATCTTTGCACTTGCATATCTCCAGTTCTGCTGATTGCATGTTTGGCATTTTGGCATCAAACATTTTATTACATTTTACTCTATTTTTCTAAATTGGAGTGGGAATTATCTTGTTTTGTGTTTTCACTTTATTACTCTGAGTGCTGCACAAATACTATACATATTGCCTCTAAGTTAAGCCAGACTGATTTTGTGTCAAGCTATCACAGAGTTAAGCACAGGTTCATTTTGTGACATTCTGTGGTACACTCTGACAAGGATTGTAGCTATTGCTTGAGAAGGGCTAACACCCCCTCAACCACCAACCCAATTTCACACATCAGAAACTGTGCCTTTATCGAGGCATGATTAAATTAATCATTGATTTGTGCAACTCACATATAGAGTTGAAATATCATGATAATTATAATCATATGTGTTTACATACAATAAATATGTCAGCTATTTCTATAGCACTCTTTATATATTGAATGGTTTGTAGTTGATTTATTTTACAGGCATCAGAAGCGTGATTCTAGGTCTTGGAATTTAACTTATAACTTCATTTTCAACAGCATTCAACATACTGATCTATTGCACAGACTACATTTGCCAATAAATATAACTTGAATAAGTACATGGGAAGCATGGCTTGGTGATTGGGAGGACATTTTCTGACTCCATTTCATCTGTTCCTGAAATATATAGAGATTGAAGTCATTGGTGTTGCACAGATAGAGTTATGTTTCTGTCTGAGAGATAAAGTGCGTAATCATCTGGAGATAGATGATATTTTTATCTGAAGAAATTTGAAACACTTTAAAAACACTGTTCAATTTAAGAAAATTCATTATGGTAAGCTTCTTTAAATTGCACAAGGTAAATTTGCTCTTCTCTGCATGTATTCCCATAATACTATGTAGGATTTCATTATTATCAAAGGGCCACAAAGAAAGATTTGGGCAATCTATAAGTGTGCGCATCTCCCCTTTGACAACATCACATATTTTCCAAAGTTTACTTCTCTATATCAAGCTATGCAGGATGGTGAAAAGAAGTTTGACATCTTGTCAATATCCATTATGTGCCCTGGGCTCACATGCTTTGTTGGTCAGTTTACCACTGCTAACCAGTGTTAATTGCTTGTGCTCTCTCCTTCCAACATGGTAAAATTGGCCTACATCCAATTGGCACATTTAATAAGTCCCTAGTAAATGGTGCTACTTCTACCAATGTTGTAAGGATTCTGCACATACACAGAGCTATGCACAGGATAATAGGACCTCAGAATATAGTGGTGAGCCAACCATAAACCTTAGCACCTAATACCCCAACCCGACTAGCTGTAGCGTCTCATTAGCAACAATGCTACCAATGATTATACAACCCTGAACACGGTATCTCTCTCTCAGGACTCGCAGTAGCAAGAACACCCTTTCATAATTCACTCATACCTGTCCACAACGCGCGTAAGAAGAGACACTGTATAGTTTAAAATGTTTATTTCAACTACCGTGCTCTAAGATACAGTACACGTGCCAGTACTATCAGCATAATGCATAAGGATAATATAATCATCATAGTTACAACTCCATAGAATACAAACGGGGTAAGCATTTCATAAAGCAGTGGATATAGGGCTAAATGACCTTACCACCCTCCCCGTGCTAGTAGCTAGTTTATTATAAAAACAGAAGACCTCTGGGCTTTGACTAGCGAACCCCCATACCTCAGGATCTAGATGCAAGGTTTACATCGTCAGACAAGCACAGCTCTTCTCTCTGGAAAGGTTTTTCTCCAAGTGTCTATAACCGTGAAATCACAATATTAAAAGCACACAAATTCCTCCAGGGCAGCTGTACATAGTGTTATGTCTAAGTGCGAGGGACTGGCCAGATCAGCAAGAACAAGGGACGTTGTTTTTCGACCTTGTACATGGTGTGCAGACGTAGCCCAAAGGGAACAGGAGAACAGGTGAAAGACAAATATGCAGACAGTTCTAAAATAGCCGGGCAGAAGCATAGGCTGGAAAGACAACGGCACGAAGTAACGTGCGCAAAAAAGCATCATGGCAGCCAGGCCTAAGTCAACGTAGCAAGGCAGACCAGGAGGCCACAAACCACAAGACACCCTCCCCTGGGCAGTCCATCGGCCAAGACATAGGACGAAGACAGAGTTCAAATAGGCGGAGCAGAACAGAAACGTCCGTTGTGGAGCAGTCCCCATGAAGGACAACGAATGGGAGATGAAAAAATTGTAGAGGTAAAAAAAAATCCAGCAAGGCAGGTCGCAGAAAGCGAAGACCTTGTCAATCCAACAGAGTGTAAGTGCAGAAAAACGCCACACCTTCCAAGAGGACATCATTGGAATCGTCGGAAAAAGGCGACGCCATCCAGTCCAATAAATCAAAGCTGCAGGCATGTTCCTCGCATGAGGGAGCAGCAAATAGCAATGCGGGACAACGTGCGTGGTACTCAATATAACTTTGTTGTAGGAGATTCTGAGCAGCAGCCCAGATATCCCATTGTGCCAAAATCCCCAGTGCAGCCGCACGCGCCATGTAGCCTGCAGTGGAACAGTCCCGTTCATGGGCCTCTAAGGGACCCACCAACTGAACAAAATCCGGAAAAGACAAAGACGTATTGGAGAGGCAATAATCCATGGTCCACGAGAAAGGACAGCGGATGCAAGACATCACATGTTGCACGCAAGTGAAATACGCAAAGCGAAAAGAAAGTGTATAGGACACACTCAGTGTCGCCAAGGGCAGGATGCCGAAGCCAGCGAGGATGCGCTCACGGAGCATCTGGAGTCGACCTGGGTCGAGAAGGGCCCAAGGAGGTGCAGTCATTGCGCAGTAAACAGACCAGCAGCAGTATACCAGCCGCTAAGGCGAGGATCAACGGTAAGCCACCAAAGACGCTGGAAAAAATGGAATGAATAAAAGCCGGTATTACTCCAAAAATAGTCTGAAAAGAGGTCACAAGGCCAGAGCCCACAACTTTAAAAAAGTGCACCAGACCTTCAGTGCGTGATGCATTAAAAACACGGTGAATCAGTTCACCGAAATGTTGTGGGAGGTTAGTGTTCAAAAGGGCCTGTATTTCACTGTGGGTACTCGCCACCTGGAGAATGAATGTCTCCCTAGCGGATGTGAGCATAACCTCCTGGTTCAATAACAGTGCCTTTATTCTGCTCAATTTATTGAAATCTGCCTTCAAAGTAGGAATGGAAGGCCAAATGGAACTATCTATGATGTCGTGCGGGGGAGGAAAAAGCACATTTTTGCAGCAGACAACCCTGTGGGAAACTGTAACTATATAGGGGATACCGGCCAGCATGCCACAGCAGTCCTGATTATTCAGAAGTAGATAGCTACCATTTGCAAGCACAGTGAAAGTAGGAGAAATAGCAGGAGCAGGAATACCCTTTAACACACAAGCAAGATTCGGAGCCGAAATGTTACAGGCTCCGTGCAACTTAATGTGTTTGCAAATAGGGAATGACCCACAGTTGAATCGCATGACTCCCCGTGAGAAAAACTTCCTTTCCGTCTCTAAGGCATTTATACATGAAAGGCAGGGACCAAAGTTCATGCAGGAAGGCACTGCCCAAGGGCTGGAAACGGCCCACAGGATAATGTTTCATGCACGAACTAAATTCAAACAAAGAAAAAGGCAAGGCGATAACCCCATGAACTAGCCACACGGCAGAATCCAATTCCGCCACAGAGAATGGTAAGGGCTCTATTTTCTCGATATGTAACAGAGTGTATGCCGCATCCTTCATGGACATGAACTGCTGTTTGTCAGTTAAATTAAATGGCAGGAATAAGGCAGAGGTGTTCAAAAAATGCCAAGGAACTTTACCCAACTTAAGTGTTTGCAAAGTCCATGCAAACTGCATAACTGAACGCAATTGATTCTGACCATGATATAACACAGAAACATCATCTTGTACAATATCAACAACAGAGGACACAATATTCTCTAACGTGTAAATGCGGGAAGACAGGGTATTAATACTATTGTCAACAACAGCAAGCACCTTTTCCAAATTTGCTTGATCTATTTCCCGTAGACGGGAAGGAGCTTCAATTTGCGAAAGCTTCCAGAGTTCATTATAAGTTTCATAAATGAATCTCTTAGGTCGTGGACCACGAGGCCCCAAAATAAAGTCGGACAGATCAATGTTGCCTGATAGGAGGGACAAATGTTGTTTAACAGAATCTAAGGAAGAGTGCTGCAACCACTGTTTACACAATTTACCAACAGAATATGTTGTTACAGTACGAGAGTCAGAAAACCTTGGATCTGGCCTATCCTGTTTGTAACCAGGAACTGAGTCATGAAAACGCAGTTGGCAGGCATTAGACGCTATGGGCCAAGCCAACCAGGGTGACTGAACAAGCGTAGAGACATTAAACGAATTGTTTTGAAAAAGAGCCTGCAAATTTTGAAGGGACATATTAAAATGCAAGCTCCCATTGGGAGGGGAGGCCAATGCAGGAATGGAAGGTGCATTCAATTGTTTGGAAATAGCCAAACCCCAGCACGTAGTTTGATAAATGGTATTATTCAGAAATAAAATCTGGGCTGGGATAAGGCAAGCACGGTGCAAGGCTTCTGTGCCTTGCACCTGCCATGATTTGGAGCCCCAGATTGATTTCAAGTCAACAGTGTCCTTCCAGTACTCATAACCACCCACAGCTAAGGCGCTCAAAAAGGAACCCGAATATAGCAATTTGGTGTGGGTTAACATAATTTTCTGAGTGGATGGAGTGTTTAATTTAAAATAATAGGACCCAGGGTTCGATCTATCAAAGTCTGTGAAGTAAGTACATTTATTTCTAAGAGTTTGGGAGCTACCTGGCAAAGGGGTTGGACAATGCTCCCATTGTGTGTAGTTAAAAGGACCACGCAGTGCACTAGGTTTATGGACAAAGTGGTTGCCCCAATGCTGGTAACAATATAAATCAGCATAACTTGCAGAATTCATGTACAAATCCTCAGCATTAAAAGCAGCATAATATTTCAAATCAGTAAATAAAGCTTCAACTGCATGCACATCCCAATCGTCAGAATGAATATTACTTTTTACGACATCACCCATTGAAACACGAAGGACATTTGGTACATTAATAATTTTGGTTGGTCCATGAATTTGGAAGTTTACCGCATCCCAAACGATGCCATCAGCGACTGGAAAAGCTGAAATGTTCACAAATGTGTGGTCTCGCTTCATGATGTGAGATGAAGAATGTGGAGCCAAAGTTCCAGCGACACAGTTCACTGCAGAGCGTTCTGGTAAATAGTGACCATTGATGAGTAGAAAAAACACTGTGACAAAGCCAATGGACATGAACAAAAAAATCAGGAATAGCACCAACCAGATGTATGTCCAAGGGAAATCAAAAATTGTCTCTGAACCAGGACACAAAAACACTGAATCTGGACGGGACAAGTGATGAGGTGGAATCCGAGTCAAAGGAATAACGTGTTGGGCTCAGTGGCGTTGTTGGTAGGTCTGCCACCGACTCGTTGGCGGGGTAGGTATACTCAGACTCGTCATTGCAGGGGGAGTCCGGGTCATCGAGTAAGCAATCAGGCAAATCTACCATCTTGATAGCAACATCAGTGACCGTTCGGGCAGGAGGGCCACGAACATTCGTCCGGGAAATGACAGGACAAGAGACCGCTGGTGTAACACTATTCAGGATCGGCCAGATGTTGTAGCTTGACATTTTCCACTGAGATGTATCTGTTCTCTTTGCGACCAGGAAGCGGTGGTAAGATGACTGTACGAGTTCCCTTCAAGCCCAGGACTGGAACTGGTGCACGATAAGAGGGGCAGAATTCTTTTTTGTTCTCCACCTTCTCTCGAACCAGATCTCCAATCTTCGGAAGCCAGCCGGCAACCGGAATCTGCAGCGCAGCATCTGTGGCTGAAGGTAAATGTGCGATTGCAAGTTTGTCTCGGGCTTCTTGTAAGTCCTGTAACATAGTAGAATGGTTATCTACATCAAAGATGGCGGATTGCGCCGCCATGTCTAGACCATCAAGGTCGGGCACAAACATTTGTATGCCAAAGAGCATTTCGTATGGGGTCCACCCACCCAGAGGTCTTCTAGGGAGATTATTAAGTGCACGTTGTACGGTATACAAGTGGGCCAGCCAGTTCCTGCCAGTACCTAAGACTCTAGCTGTCAAGAATTGCTTTAAGTCACGGTTCATTCATTCAACAATCGAGTTGCCCTCAGGCCGATATGGCGACGAAAATTTCACCCGCACCCCCAGTGAACCCATTGAGTCCTTGTAAGCCTTAGAGGCAAACGCTGGACCTTGGTCAGAATGGAAGGTGCCACAGGCGAAAATTCCCACAAAGACACGCAAATCCCTTATGACTTTTCGAGCGTCAGCACTTCGTTGTGGCCAAACCCAGATGAAACGTGTGCACAAATCCACTGCCACTAAGATATATTTATAGGCAGTGTCTGATGAAAATGGACAGATCAGCAAGAACAAGGGACGTTGTTTTTCGACCTTGTACATGGTGTGCAGACGTAGCCCAAAGGGAACAGGACAAAAGGTGAAAGACAAATATGCAGACAGTTCTAAAATAGCCGGGCAGAAGCATAGGCTGGAAAGACAACGGCACGAAGTAACGTGCACAAAAAAGCATCTTGGCAGCCAGGCCTAAGTCAACGTAGCAAGGCAGACCAGGCGGCCACAAACCACAAGACACCAAGGACTGCAAATTAAATGCCATTAGTGGGCCTGCAACATCTATTGTGCTACCCTGTAAAGTAGCTATTGAAAGCATGTCTCAGGCCCACCGCTGAAGTCTGTATTTAAACTGTTTTGACCTGTAAAAATAAAAAACATTTTGCCAGGCCTAATCCTTCCTTTTTCATACATATAAGTCACCCCTAAGGTAGGCACTAAAGGCTCATAGGGCAGGGTGCATTGTATTTATAAAGTAGGACATGTGTACTTCAGTTTAACTTGTCCGGCAGCAGTGAAAAACTCCTAAATTTGTTTTTCACTATTACAATGCCTATCTCCCCCATTGACTAACACTGGGTTACCTTATTACTTTTTAAAAACTGATAACTGTGGATTGGGAGCTGATAGAGATATGCTGTTTACACTCAAACACATTGTAATTTAAAATTCACTTTAATTGTAAAGTCAGATTTTAAGTCACAATTCTAAAAATTCCACTTTTAGAAAGACAGCACTTTCTTGTCATAATCATTTGTGACTTCAGCCAGTGTCCTGGGTCACTAGGAATTGCTGTGTTGTTGGGGTTTGTGTATTGCTTCCAGACAGTAACACAAAGGGAACTTAGGTGTGAACAGGATGCACCATCCTGGCAGGATGACTGGGAGGGGCCGTACCCAGCACCACTTACATTACATATGGGTTGCCTCCTGCACATACAAAGGAATTTGACATAGAGTCTGCCCTGCCTTTTGTCACCCCAGTTTGAAGCCTTGACAGAGGAAAGGGAAGAGCTTTCCAGAACCAGATATGGGCCGAGGACAGCGAGTTCCCCACACAATGGCAACAGGTAGGCATTTTGGACCTCCAGAGCCACTCCCCAGAATACTCCTGGACCTTTGGAAGTTACAGAAGAAGGAGTACCCTGATGCTTGAAGGACTATATTGCTGTCTGAGCAGGAAGACTGGACCTGCTTGTCTTCATCCCAACCTACCCAAAGTGTTTCCAAGGGTCATATGGCAGATCTCCTATGTGAGTACAGGAACACAACAAGCTTCAGAGGCCTCCCGGAAACTGCCAGGCTGACCTGCTGCACTGGCCCTTCCTGAACCTGAAGCTGGATGTGCCTGAACCCTGCTTCTGGCTATGCCTGGAGTGAGTCCTGATCCCCAAAAGGTGCCCCCCAGGTCCAGGACCCTTGGCTGGAATCAGAGTGTAATCCTCCCAGCCTAACTGTCGGGTCCATCAAATCCGATGCAGCAGAACCTGAGGACCTCACATCGCAGATAACTCGCAGCTGCTAATTGGAGGCCTCATCAGAATCAATGCTTTAGTGACACAACTCGACATAGGGCATTGCATGACAGCCCTCGCAACTCTTGTTTGGAACTGATGCAGCCCAATGCAACTCGACACAGGGCTTCGCATCGCAGCACTGTTGCAGCTCCTGATTGAAACAGACACCGACTGATGCAAAGCCTCGCATCAAGAACATATGGTGAAACTCTCATCAGGACTAACCTGGTCCCTATTTCCGGCCCACACTCCATCACAGTCAGACTGAATTTGTGGCTGTGTCCCAGCCCGGTGCCACCAGATATCCACAGTTGGTAATTTGTGCTTCTAGATGCTATTTTCATTAAAAATTAACATTCAATATCTACGGATTGGATATTTGTTGCTCTGGTATCATTTTATTTAATATCATTAACTCTACAATTTTAAATTGGTTTCGGATTTTTCTTGTGTTGTGTTTTTATTTTATTACTGTTTGTTTGCAGCATAAATGCTTCACACATTGCATTTAAGTTAAGCCTGTTTGTGTGCTGCATAAATGCTTCACATATTGCCTCCATATTAAGACTAAATGCTTTGTGCCAAGTACCAGAGGGTTAAGCATAAGTTAGTTTAGTTAATTTTGTGGTTCACCCTGACAAGTATTATGGGTGTTGCCTGACTAGGGCTTCCCACTTTCCAGATCAATAAACTCATTTCTTACATGTGTATTACGTCTCACATGCATGTTCTAGTTATATTTAATGTCTGTGTCATTCACCTAATAAAAAAATCCCATCCTTCAGAGTTCTGCTTTTCACATTATTGCAGATAAAAAAGCTCTAACAAAGCACCTCACACTTCACTTTCAGCAGCCTTTTGCTTCTCAGTACAGGTTATCGGGGTCTTTGAATGCCAGAGATAGACTGGCCATTTATTCCATCAAGCATTTCCCCGGAGGCCTAGAGCCACTGTTTGAAGTCACTGGGGCACTGCTGGTTTCCTTGTCACCTTCTCCAGCTCCATGAGGATAATTGCAGAAGGGAAAGGAGAGGGAGACTGAAAGAAAAATACATCTGTGCAGGAGAAGATAGGAGTGAACGAAATAGATAGAGGGTTAGATGGAAAGAGAGATAGAGAGAAGGAAGTAGTAGAGTAAATCTGATTTGAACATTTTTGCCAGGGTACTTTTGTTTCCCAGCCTGTCCTTGTTGTGTTTCACTGGTCAATGCACCTCAGTTTTACACCATGCTTGTCACACATTAGCATAGTGAACTAAGCTCTTTCAGTACTCCTCAGTCATGCGAATCATAGTCTCCAGCTTTTGCAAATCAATACAGAGAACCAATTTTAGCCAAGGCACCACTAGGGACTGAGTGAGCACTGAAGGATGCCTAAGGAGATGTTAATGGCATAATGTGGTCACCTTTAGACCCTTGATCTACACATGCATTGGGAATTTAGGGTAGCATTATTGGTTAAATTGAAATGAGTGAGGGCAACAACTCCAGAGTGCCTTAAGGAGTAAAGTGAAAGGATAGAGTTTGAAAAGTGGTATCTCGTCAACATTTATTTATTTATAGGTTTTATATAGCTCTAGCTAGAAATAAAAGTATCAGAGCGCTTTACATAAATGAAAAAATAAAATGAAATAGGTTTACATAAAATGCGAGACACATAGGTTCAAGTACAAGCATAAATAGAGACTAAGGGCCAGATGTATCAACATTGGATTTTGTGAGTCTATAATAGCGAATTTTACCGATTCGCTATTATAGACTCGCAAAATGAAATGTATGTAGGTTTCGCAAAAAAAATTGCAATTCCTACATATTCCTTAATAGCGAATCGCAAATTGCGATTCGCTATAAAGGAATGCCTTCCCATTCATTCCTATGGGCCTGGAGGCCCATAGGAATGAATGGGAAGATATTCGCAATTTGCGAGTACCAAATAGGTACTCGCAAATTGCGAATGCAATTTCAACGGTGATAGGGGGGCCAAAAGGCCACCCTGATGCATCCCCAAAAAAGGTAAGTATTGCACATGTGGTGCACAGACATGCCCTAAGGGCATGTCTGTGCGTCACATGGCACTTAAAGTTGGTGGTAATTTTCGATTCCTTAAAGCAGGCTCGCAATTTTTAACTGCTTCCTGCATTGCATTTAGGGAATCGCAAATTGTGATTCCCTAACTGCATTCGCAATTTAGGTAATCGCAAAAAATTACGATTACCCATATTGAGAAGGCCAAGAGTTTGATACATTGCAAAAGGCATTTTTGCGTTCGCAAACGGGCCGATTCCCAGAATCGGTCCGTTTGCGAACGCAAAAAGCCTTGATACATCTGGCCCAAAGAGTATTGTTAGGCAATTAGGGAGGTTACAGTATACGGACAATTAGAGCAGCATGAGTTAAGGGAGAAAATAACAAATTTGACAGTTGAAGTAATCAAACAACCGACTGTCACAAAGGTGCTAGTCATAGGGAGTGTGAGCTCTTGCAACATATTTCAGTTACCGTGCGTGTTAAAGTATTTGTTAAGGAGAAGGAGTTTCAGGTTCTTTTTGAAGCAGGAAAAGGAGGGGTAGCATCAGAGATCTCTGGAGAGTGAGTTCCATATCCTAGGTGCATTTCCAGAAAGAGAGCGAGTCATTGTGGATTTACTTTTCAGTTTGGGAGGTATGAGAAGAAGTGAGTTGGAGCTTCTCAGAGTTCTCGTTCTTCCTGCTTTCGTAAGTGTGTTGCCTAGATAGTTGGGGGTATGTGTGTGCAGGTCTTTGTGGGTGCCGCAAGCACTATTGTAAATACATCGTTTTTAGAAATGGATGTCTCTAATTGGCAGAAGTAAACACCTTTGTCCAATTAGGGACCCTTCCTTCTAGCCAGGTTAAGGGGATTACACACTTTAGACAACCTCTGCTTGCCCCCTTGGTAGCTTGGCACCAGCAGACAGGCTTATCCCAAAGGCAATGCTTAAAGTATTTGCACCCAAACGCACAGTAACACAGTGAAAACACCACGAATTGACACCACACCAATTTAGAAAAATAAAGTATCTTTATCTAAACCAAACAAGACCAAAACTACAAAAAACCAACATACTTGTATCAAGATCTCACTTTAAAAAAGGTTACTTCAAAAATAGAAATGTAGAAACAAAATAGCTCCTCCTGGGGCTATTATAATGTTGTGACAGGCACAAATACATAGTACAGTGCCAACCGTGAGGTCCGCGGGCCGGGCACAGAGTCCACCGAACCTCCAAATAACAGTACCTTGGAAACAAAGTCAACAGACAATGCACAGCGTCGTGAAGGTGAGGCGTCGGTGCCGAGGCGCAGCTGGTTCCTATCTGCCATGGGGGAGGCAAGGCGTTTGGAGGCCAAGCATAGATTCCAGGACAGGAGAAGTTAGGCGTGTCAGCGATTAGGCGTCGGTTCCGGTGAGGCGATGTGACGTCGAAGAGTTTGTGAAGTCACCCTCGTTTGTTATCGGCTCTGCGATAATGTGATGCTGGCACTGGCGGTAACGTCGTCGGTGCAAATGCTGGCGTCAGGAAGGACGATAACTGCAGGCATCGGCAGGTGTCGAAGGGCATCGGAGCTGCATTGCAGGTGGTGTGGTGCATCATACATTTTACGAGCGGTGCTCTCGGCGTCACTGACAGCATTGGAGTTGTTCTTCTTGCTTTGCAGCAGCATCCACACAATTCTCAGGGCCCAGGAACTGGAATTGGCGCCCTTTTGAATACAGGAGTCCACAGAGGAGTGCAGGCGCTGGTCAGTGGGCTGCAGGTGAAGTCTTTGTGGCCCTGAGACTTCAGAACAGGAGGCAAGCACACACTAACCCTTGGAGAATATTCTTCAAGCAGGTTCACAGCAAAGTTCCAGTCTTTTTCCTCTCCTTGGCAGAAGCAGCAACTGCAGGCCAACCCAGCAAGCATACACAGCAAATGGGCAGTACTCTTCCATACAGCTCTCTGGCTCTTCTCCTTGGCAGAGGTTCCTCTTGAGTCCAGAAGTGATCTAATCTCTACGGTGTAAGGTCCAATACTTATATGAAATTTCTCTTTGTTCTCTTTGTGGCAAGGGTCTCTAAGCCTAGTCCAAACCAGTTCTGGCCTCTCTGGCCCAGCTTCCATACAGGAGGTAGAAACAGCATTGTGCACAGGAGACACAGCCTATTCAGGTGCTATGGAAATTCTTCCCACTACTCTAAATACAGCCCAGGTTATTCAGCCCAACTATGAGTTACCCAGAAAAAGGCAGGGCGCACCTCAACACTCCCTTGGGATTGGCTAGTTTGAATGTACATCCCCAGCTCCTGTCACTCCAAAACCAGACAGTGAATAAACAAAAGGCAGAGGCACATAGAATGGTTGAAGAAGAAAATGCCTACTTTCAAAAAGTGGCATTTTCAAACACACAATTTAAAAAACCACCTCTACTAAAAGATTTGTTAGTAAATTCTGAGTTCAGAGAGCCTAAACTCCATTTCTCTATCTTGCCTCAATGGAAAGTTACACCTGTAAGATGAATCCCTGAGGTTAGGCTATCAGATTACTTTTTGTCACCAAGGCCAGAGTGTTCCAGTTCAGGTCTCTGCTTTGCACACTGTTGTCCGGAAGTTTAGTACAAGTGCTTTCGGTGATGGGACTTAAGACTGTTGCAGGGATTCCGCACAAATACAGAACTATGCGCAGGAATATGGGATCTTGGTTTTTAGGGACTGACTCTTCCTACCACCTTAGTACCCACGAGCTCAGGACCGACTAGCTATAGTGTCTCACTTGCTCTCCTACTCAGTCCCTGAGAAACAAATGATTAGACACCCCAGAACACAACACTCCCGGATATCTCAGGAATCGCGGTAACAAGACACACCCTTTCGCTCACACTGTTGATCTTCTTTCTGGAAAGGTCCCTCTCCAAGTGTGTGCTACCTATTCGTGTATTCTAATAAAACCCAACTACATTTATCCAAACAACAGCTGCATCGGTATGTTTTGTCTAAGGGCTAAGGTCTTGCCAGAACAAAATAACATGGGGCATTGTTGTTCGACCTAGCACATAATGTTCAGTCAAAATCCCAGGAACATGCAGAGAGTGAACACAGCGATGAGTTCTCATGTGAAAGCAGTCATTGAAATATTGCAAAAATAAAGACATGTGATAACGTGCGCAAAAGCAGCAGGCAAGCTGCAACGTGCTCATGCTAACTTAATGAAAAACGACAATGTCCCCATGGGCCACGTGACACTCTCCCCTTGGCCAGGGCGTTAGCCCTATACAAAATTCAAAAATCAGAGGTAAGCAGAGGCAAAGCGTCTTAGTCGAAGAACAATTTGTGTAATTATGAAGCCCAAATGTTTTTTTTCCATACTGCCAGGTTATAATGTTCCCCCAAAACTTTGCCAATCGGGCGCTCAACAACCCGTTCATTTATAATTAGTCTTCGGAGACAAAAATGTTGCAGGAAAAGCGGAATGCCATGAACTCCAGAATGTTGTCTGTTCCTTCCATTGTAAAAAGGTATGCCATTCAGTTGAGTAGATCGGACGAGCACACATGCTCCTCATATCCAGAGGCTGTTAGGAGCATCTTAGTGCAACCTGCGTCAACTTCGATAAAACTCCGAGCTATGAGGCGCTGCGCATTTGCATAGGTACTCAAGTCTGCTGTTGGTCCAAGCAAAGGATCGCACAACAGGCGCGTACCCATGGCACATTCCTGGTCATGGGCCTTCAACGGCCCCAATAACGGATCGCAATTCAGGGCAGCACATGTGGTATTGGAGAGGCAGACATCCAGGGCCTATTGAAAAGGGCACTGGAGGCAGTGGAACACAGGTTGCATGCAGGTGAAGTAGGCATAACGGAAGGTCAGCCAATACTCTTCCCCCAGCGCCTTGAGACCCTCGCGGGTATGTAGTGCGCTTTATAAGTGACATGATTGATTGATTGATTGATTGAATAGTCGATGACAAAGGACGTCACTGGTATAGAACCAAAAAGCTGCCACATCTGATCACGGTACAGTTGCAACTGGACCGGGTTTGGCAACTCCATAGATGGAGCAGCCATTGCAAAGCAACAATACGAGAACCAGCATGCCGCAAATCAACAGGAGCACCAGGGGAAACCCTCCGAAGGCGCTGGAAAAAATAGAATGAATAAAGACCGTTATTACTCGAAAAATAGTCTGAAAGGAAGAAACAAGGCCGATCCCATGAGTTTTAAAAAGTGGGCATGGGCCTCTGTATCAGAAGTAACCCTGGGCGGTGAACTCCGCTCCGCTCGCGGAGTTTGACGGAGTTTTCCGCACTCCGCGTTACATGGAGCTCACTGAGTTTTTTTCCTCGCTCGCGTTCACCAACGTCAAGTTGGCAAGCGCGAGCGAGGAAAATACACCTCCCGGCGACATTTTTCCTCATTTACGATCGTCAACATCAAGTTGGCGAGCGCGAGCGTGGAAAATAAACCTCCCAGCGAGATTTCTCAACGCGGGGGGGTCGGGTTTCTCATTGCGAGTGGTCGCGTATGCTCGCGACCGCTCGCGTTGAAAAACTGCCCGTTCGCGTTGAGAAAGCTGCTGCTCGAGTAAAAATCTACTTGAGTGGCAGAAAGGAAAGCAGCGCTCGCTTGCGCTGTGCATGGTGCCGTTCGTGATGATTGCACAGTGCGGACAAGCATCCACGAACGACATTTTTCTATCGCACTCCGCCGCTTGCGGAGCTCTGCGTAGCGCGACGGAGTTCTTTTCCACTTTGCGGAGTTTCGCATAGCGCAACTCCGCGAACTCCGCCCAGGGTTAATCAGAAGCATTAAATATTTTATGTATTAGTTCTCTAAAATGGAGTGGGAGATTCGTGTTTAGCAGCGAGTATATCTCACTTGTGGTTCTCGCCACCGGCAATTCGTAGGTCTCTCTAGCTGATGTGAGAGCGACTTCTTGTTGAAACACTAGCGCTTTGACTCTGCTTAGTTTGTTGAAATCTGTTTTCAAAGTTGGAATGGAAGGCCAATGAGAACTATCTACAATCTCATGCGGTGGTGGAAACAGTACATTGCTGCAAGATGTAACGCGTTGAGAAATTGTTACTATATACGGGACGCCTGCCCGTAAGCCGCAGTAGTCGTGGTTATTTAAAATAAGATAAATGCCATTAGAAAGCAAAGTTAGTGCAGGAATAACAGCTGGGACAGGGGTACCTTTTAAAAAACAAGCCAGATTAGGTGCCGAAACGTTGCAGGCTCTGTGCAGTTTAACTTGTTTACAGACTAGGGAATGTCCTACTGTGGAATCGCAGTCCTCCCCTGTAAGGAAAACTTCCTTATCCATGCGCCGACATCTATAGGAGAAAGGTAGCGACCATAATTCATGAATATAATTACTGCCCAGGGGCTCATATCTACCAACTGGATAATGTTTCATACAGGCTGTAAACTGAAAGAGTAAGATAGGCAGTGAAATAACCCCATGTATTAACCACACAGCTGAATCAGTCTCTGCCTCAGAAAATGGTAACTGTTCTAATTGTTCAATATGTAACAATGTGTATGTTGTGTCTTTCATGGACATTAATTTCTGTTTATCAGTCAAACTAAATGGCAAAAACAGTGCTGAAGCATTCAAATAACCCCATGGCACTTTTCCATTTTTGAGTGTTTGCAAGGTCCAAGCAAACTGCTTTAAATAACGTAACTGATTTTGACCATGATGCAAAATAGACACCTCATGTTGAACAATGTCAATGACAGATGATACAATATTATCCAAAGTATATATACAGGAAGACAGTGTATTAATGCTTTAATACACTAGACTTTTTCTAAATTTGCTTGGTCAATATGGCGGAGACGCACCGCAGCTTCCATCTGCGACAGTTTCCAAAATTCATTGTACGCTGAATAAATAAAACGTTTTGTGCGAGGGGACTTTGGACCTAAAAGAAAATCAGCTAAATTTATGTCACCTGACAGAAGAGAAAGGTGTTGTTTCACAGACGAGTGTGGAATGTTCCAACCATTGCTGACATAATTTACCCACTGAGTATGTGGTAAATGTATGGGAGTGTTGGAAATGAGGATCAGGTCTGCTTTGTGTAAAACCTTTTGTAGTATTCAGAAAACATAATTGGCATGCATTGGAGCTCGTTGGCCACACTAACCATCCCAAGGGGTCAATATTAGAAGAGTTAAGTGTGCCATTTTGAAACATGACAGCCAAATAGTCAATTGTGTAATTGGTGTGTGTTTGCCATGTATCATATGTTGCCAATAATGAAATGGAGGGGATATTTAAATTTCCAGCCGTGGCTCAACCAAAACAAGTAGTCTGTTGTACCGTGTTATTTAAAAATAACATTTGAGACGGTATCAGACAAGCATGATGCAATGCTTCGGTTGCCTTTTACTTGCCAATCTTTAGAACCTCAAATGGATTTTAAATCAAGTGTGTCCTTCGAATGATCATAAGCCTTCACAGACAAATCATTCCTGTAGGACATGGACTAAACCAATTTAGTGTGTGTCAACATAAATTTAGTTTGGGGCGGCATCTTTAATTTAAAAAAAATAGGACTGCGGGTCTGAAATATTGTAACTGGAAAAATATATAAATTTACTCTGTTGAGTCTTTGAACTCCCCTGTAAATGTGTCGGGCAATGTGCCCACTGGGTATAATTATAAAACGTCCTCGGAGTATTGGTCTTATGTAAAAAATGATGGCCATAATGTTGATAACAGAATAAATCAGCATAATTTGCAGAATTCAAATACAGGTCTTCAGTGTCGAAAGCAGCATAATATTTCAAATCAGCGAACAGTCAATGAACGGCATGAACATCCCAGTCACCATAGTGTATGTCCAACAAAACCACATCTCCTAAGGAAAAGCAGAAAAATTATGGAATGTTTAAAATTTCAGTCGGGCCATGGACATCGTATGAAACTTTATCCCAAACAATGCCATCAGCAACAGGGAATGCTGAAATATTGACAAGTGCTTGGTCTCTTTTCATGACATGTGACGACGTATGAGGGGCTAGGACTCCGTCAACAAAGTTCACTGCAGAGCGTTCAGGAAAATAATGGCCATTAATCAAGAGGAAAAATACAGTCACGAACCCAATCCACATGAAAAGGAACACCAGCGTCAGCACCATCCAGACGTATGTCCATGGAGGGACTAGGTAAGTCTTCTTGAACCAGGAGATGAAAAGACTGGTACGGGTAGGGGGCAGGGCCACAGAAGATGACGAGGAAGATGTGTCAGAGGAAAAGCTAGTATGGTCTATATAATAACCACTGGACCCCAGCTGAAACAACGGGGGATGTGTAGCATTGGATGTTTCAGGTATGGTACTCTCAGGAATGTCAATTATGACCGCAACTGGAGGAGAAGCATACTCAGTATCCACAGATGTGGATGTAAAAGGAAAAACAGGTAATAAATCAATTGAAGTTTCCATCTCCCTCTCAGTGTGTTGGGGAGTAGACAATGAAACAGAAGCCATCGGATTCGATGAAAGATCCTGGCGTGGGATGCTTTGAGGCATACTATTCAGTATTGGCCATTTGATGTAACTTGACATGTTCTATTGAAGTGTAACGACTCTCCTTACGACCAGGAAAAGGAGGCAGGATCACAGTACAGGTGCCTTTCAAACGTAGAACTCTGACTGGTGCCCGGTAGGATGGACCAAATTACTTTATGTTCTCCATCTTTTCTTGGACCAGATCTCCAACTTTAGGAAGCCAGCCAGAAACAGGAATCAGCACCGCTGGATCTGCGGAAGAGGGCAATTGGACTCTTGTTTGGGAATCACGAGCTGTTTGTAGATCCTGTAACATAGCACAATGATTATCTACGTTAAAGGTTTTGGCAGCCGCCACAATGTCTAGACCATCAATGTCTGGCACAAACATTTTAATGCCAAAGAGCATTTCATATGGGGTCCGCCCACCCAAAGATCTTCTTGTGAGATTATTAAGTGCAGGTTGGACACCATAGAGATGAGTCAGCCAACCCCTGCCAGTACCTAAGACTCTTGCTGTCAAAGATTGCTTTAAGTCACGGTTCATCCGTTCCACCACAGAATTGCCCTCAGGCCGGTATGGAGATGAAAATTGCACCTGCATCCCCAGAGACTTCATCGCATCCCGGTAAGCCTTAGAGGCAAACGCAGGACCTTGGTCACAATGGAAGGTGCCACAAGCAAATGTCCTGAAAAAGACACTCAAATCTTTAATGACAGTTTGAGCGTCAGCACTACTTTGAGGCCAAACCCAAAGGAATCTAGTCCATGAATCCACTGTAACCAAGATGTGTTTAAATGCAGTGCCAGACGTCAAAGGACCACAGTGATCAAGATAAATGCAGCCAAATAGCTCATTGGAGATGTAAAGCTGAGTGTGGGGTAGACGTTCAACAGTAGATGGCTTAATTTGTTGACAAATGTCACAAGAAAGAACATATTTACGTGCCTGTTGATATAAACCACGCCATCAGAAACATTGCTATAAAAGTGAAATTGTCACAGTTACTCCGGCATGGGCAGAAGCACCGCCTTCATGAGCTGCAATGATCAAAGAAAGTCTGTGGTCCTTGTTGGGAATCAGACGATCCCCAACGGACGGAATAGTTGCAAATGGGACGTGATCAGAAGACAAGTAATATGTATAACGCGAAGGAGAACCTTGTGGAAACTCTGAAACCTCCTTCGTCGCAGCAATAGCTGCTAGAATGTCATCATCAATTTTAGTCATAGACCTAGTGACTTCTGCTACTGAACAAGTGGCTACTGCAGATTTGGCTGCCTCATCAGCCAACGAATTACCAACAGTGTGTGCTCCCACATGTAGATGGCCCAAAGTATGAATAACATGTGCGAGTGGCAAGCGCTCCTTAAGAGCGGCCACTTTAACCCAAAGTGTTTTATGCTTAATTGCGCTACCTTTAGAATCACAAAAATCATTTTGTGTCCAGAAGAACAAGTTGTCATTTAAGGATTGTACACAGTAAAACGAATTGCACACTATAAGCATAGGAACCTCGGGATCAGCAAATTCAAGGGCTAAAACCAAAGCACGTAGCTCCGCCAATTGAGCCATGCAATCTCCTAGAGACTGTGTGTGTACCAACGAGGATTTAAAATCCCCGTCAACAATGTGCCCTGCCACAATTGCGCAGGCGGCAGAAGAAGCATGTTTAGAACCAATGGCGGGCTGCGCAGAACCATCAGTGTAAATAATGCATTTATACTGATCAAGTGGGAGAAACGATAAAGGAGGAGGATGAACATGTTCATACTGTAAAAACTCCTGCATCTGTAAACAAGGATCGAAGATAAAGTTGACATCTGCCGATGTCAAAGAACTAGCCCTTTGTATCCACCGAGGATGCAAGGCTTTAGAATTCGGGACACTAGCCTTTGTAACTGCTTCTAAAGCAGGTACCGGCGAAACCAAGAAAATGCGTTTTCCCTGAGCCAAAGAACGTTCTTTAAGAAGCGCCATCTGGACAGATGTCAAAAGGTTTCTGTAGAAGAGAAACGCATCTCCGCCGAAGTGTACAAATGCGCTTTATAAGCAATGGGGACCGTGTCCCCCTCATTGAACATTAAGTAAGTGAACCCCAACGCGCCTGGTACAATCCGTATGACCAAATTAGTAGAATTGTCTCATGTTAACAAGAAGTTGGTCGCAAGCAGATCAGACTGCAGAGACTGAAGAATTGCGGAATGTTCCGGAAGCCAACAGGAAGCCGAGAAAGAAGGTTGTATCAACGAGTAAAGAGATTTGATAAGCTGGACATAATCAGGAATGTATGTCCTCCCGAAATTAAAAAAACCCAGCAAAGATTGCAATTTTTTAAGTGTATATGGAGGTTGCAATTGTGCACATTTCTCCAAAAAGTGGGGGGCCAAACCCCTACCTTCATTGTTGAGTTCGTAACCAAGAAAAAGTACCGCCAAGAAGGCAATATGAGACTTGAATTTGTAGCCAAAGTTTGCAAAATGTGTGATAATGCGGTCAACATGCAAGAGATGCAGCTGTATTTCATCATCCGTCAAGTAAATTTCATTGACGTACCAAAAGGCATCAGGGTCAATCTCATGCAAAAGGGACACTATGTGTGCCGCAAACACACCAGGGCTATTCCTATATCCCATTGGCAATCTTGCATATCAGTGCTGATTGCCCAACGCACTGAATGCGGTCAAATCGCGACTCTCATGAGCCAAAGACTGGCTGAAGAAGCCATTGGAAATATCCAAGGTGGTTTTGTAATTTTTGCGAACAATGTTATTCACTAATGCAGAGCTATGTGTGTTCTGAACCGCAAAGGTACGAACATGACTGTTCAAATGTCTGTAGTCTAAAACTATACGATATGAACCGTCCGGTTTCAATATCAGAAAAAGAGGATTATTCATTGATGAAACACAGGGTTCAATCACACCCTGATATTCCTATTGTGTCAACATTTCATTTACGGACGCTTTAGCTTCTCACTTGATTTGATACTGTGGTTGGGGCTGAGGTGTGGAACGCAAAGGAATCACATGAATCGGAAAATCCTCGTCCCAACCTGCCCGATTGCGATATTAAGCTGGGGCTAAGGCTAAAGCCCACTTGGAGGCATAAGCCATTTTATTGTCATCAGAAACATATTGTGAAAAACTTGGTAAAATTACATCTTCTCCTCTAGAAGAAGCTAGTACAAATGGGGGAGGCCAATCAACCTCCGCCAACAAAATATCATAAGAAGAAGTGAGATTTCCCCCCAAAACTGCTTTAATTGGGCGTTTAATATCAACTTCAATTTGGAGAGTCACTTCGTAAAGTCTATCTGGAGGAGCGACTCGAGTATCAGCTGTCTCTATTGTAATAAAAGTGTCAGTTGCTTTTGCCTCCAGACGCTAGTGGAGTGTCTGCCGCACTATGGTAACCTCTGCTACGCTGTCCAGGAGGGCTACCGCCCAACTCCTGTCGAGGAGCAGGGTTGTCACCATCTGAGGCATACTTTGCAGTCAAAGGGGCAACTTTTTTCTTCTGAAATGGGGCACAATATTGAGGTGGTTCCCCCTGCTTGACTTTCACATCTAACTGGCACTGCGGTTCATGTCCAGCCTGCATAGAATCGCCTTCCCTGCAATCTTGACGCCCTCTTCCACCGAACTGTTGATCTGACGATTCCTGAAAGGAACGAGGAGAACGAGGATCAGGAACCTGGAACCTCTCAGGTGTCTTAATTTTAGAGCGGTTGCACCAATCATATTGACATTCAGAAGACCCAGGTGGAGGCAAACCTGCACATGAACTAGGCTTCTGCCGCTGATTTTTATTCCAAGCCTTCTTAGGAAAGACTGGAAATCCCTCATTTTCAGGAGGGACTTTGTACTGTACCTGACTAAAAGGTCTTACTCCCAAACTATTACGACCCAATGATGTATACACATCCGCAATAATAATCGGCAACTGCCGCTGCCGGTCAACGCCCGCCACCACCGAGAGGCGTTGACGCAGTTGCAAGCTAACTGCTTCACCTTTGACATTGGCCAGAATCATATCGGAGACAATAGGGAACATGCCCACTAATCTCATCTCCAATTCCAGGGCTGGACCAGCCCAGTGTTCATCTTGAACCTTCTTCAGAATGCTCAGTAGAACGCTCATGGAGGGGGTGCCAAAGCACAGTGTGTAAACCGCAGCAAACACCGTCCCCCAGGTGGTGCAATCAGCCAAAGCGGGAACAATACCACTCGGTAAACTCATTGTCAGGATCCTGTGTTTCCCAACAGGTGTAGTATGTGGAAAACCGCCTCGAGTTGCTCAAATGTTTCTGCCAGCCAATATCGTAAATCGTCTCTATTTTGAGGACGTTTGCCCATCACCGAATTAATCATAATGAGACTAATGACAAGACCACCACCATGTCCAGGTGGCTGAGAGCGGCTCCAGCCAGAGCCACTTGAATATTAAGTGACATAAATTGTATGACACTTCTGTGTATATGAATTAATGATGTATGTAACTGACGTAGCTCTGCAAGGGTAACATGAAGATAATTCGGATGTGGAGTGAAACCAGCCAAAACAGGCCAAGTGGAGGAGGCTAATCCCACACACCACGGATGTCTCCGGAAACCGGTGTGAGGGAATTGTGGACAAGCATAAGTGCTACTCAGGAGTCTCTGGAATCAGTACCAGACCAAACATTGGTGGCACCATGTTGCAGGGATTCTGCACAAATACAGAACTATGCACAGGAATATGGGACCTTGGTGTATAGGGACTGAGTCATCCTACCACCTTAGTCCCCACAAGCCCAGGACCGACTAGCTATAGTGCCTCACTTGCTCTCTGTTAAAACGATGAAAGATGCGCAGGCAAGTCTTGTAGAGAAAGGTAGTTGATTTATTCTTAAGGTTACTTCATAGGTTACAAGTTAAAGGAAGATGTTCTGATCCATAAAAGTGCCCCACCAGGAGCAGCCTCCTCGCTGCTCAGCCCTTCCACACCAACTGATTCTCCCTTCAATACAAACACACTCAACATTCTATATGACCTCATCATAGGCTGAGCAGCCAGGCAGAGAACCTCTGTAGGGAGAGTGCATTGGGTAATTAGTACATTACAACACATCTCCCCCTTATAATGATCGAAAACATTCAAAATGTATGAAGGTGATAAAACACACATCTCAGCAAAGGAGGATGCATTAACAACAAAATTATACATCACCCCCCTTCTATAATGATCATAAACAATCAAATGCATAAAACATACAAATGACAGCAAAGGAGGATGCATAAAACAAAATCATTATACACATCTCCCCCCTTATAATGATCATAAACAACAAGGAATGCAAGGTAAAGAAATACATTCTTTAAAACAGTGGATGCTATCCACCATAACTCACACAACACTGCGGGTACAATACCCACACCACACGGAGTATCCATTGCGCCATAAACTAAGGCACAAGAGTGCGGCAGAACAGGGATCTACAACCCTCAAATGCAAATACTAGTGGCAGGATAGATCTACCTCAAAGAAGAGGAAAAAAAAAAAAAAAAACTCTACCCATACCAAAACAGGGTAATTATAACCCAACCAAATTCAGGGTAACCTTAAACCTAAAGCAAAACCAGGGTAACCTTAAACCCTGAAACACACTCAAAACACTCTATGGGTATATTTAAACCCAAGGCAAATCCAGGGTATCCTTAAACCCATGACACTCTCGCAACATACTATGGGTATCCTTAAACCCATGACAATCCAGGGTATCCTTGAACCCGAGACATACTGGCCAAAACATGAAATTTAGAAAATCTAGCACAGATGCGCACAGTCATGACACTTCCGCAACATACTATGGGTATCCTTAAACCCACGACAATCCAGGGTATCCTTGAACCCGAGACATACTGGCCAAAACATGAAATTCTGAAAATCTAGCACAGATGCGCACAGTCATGACACTCTCGCAACATACTATGGGTATCCTTAAACCCATGACAATCCAGGGTATCCTTGCACCCAAACATTCCCCAGGGTAAGTCATACCATTCTCGTACCCAAGGAACAGGAACATCACAACAGTACACATCACAATAGAATGGCAATATACTAAAACAAAGTCACGTCAACTAACATATAAATGAGCGACCTCTCCCCCGAGCCCGCAGCATGAATCTACCTCCACAACTAGAAAGGGGAAGTCCAGAAGGGAGGCTCGCAGGCAGCAACACACTATTTCAAATAAAGATGCGCCCACAGACCGACTAGCACGTTAAAGTCACTATAACTTATTGCTGGTGTTAGAAGCCATCACTATGCCATGTACACAGGATCCCATCCTCGTCGCCAGTGTTAAAACGATGAAAGATGCGCAGGCAAGTCTTGTAGAGAAAGGTAGTTGATTTATTCTTAAGGTTACTTCATAGGTTACAAGTTAAAGGAAGATGTTCTGATCCATAAAAGTGCCCCACCAGGAGCAGCCTCCTCGCTGCTCAGCCCTTCCACACCAACTGATTCTCCCTTCAATACAAACACACTCAACATTCTATATGACCTCATCATAGGCTGAGCAGCCAGGCAGAGAACCTCTGTAGGGAGAGTGCATTGGGTAATTAGTACATTACAACACTCTCCTATTCACTCCCAGAGAAACAAATGATTAGACACCCCAGAACACAACACTCCCAGATATCTCAGGAATCGCGGTAACAAGATACACCCTTTCGCTCACACTCTTGCTCTTCTTTCTGGAAAGGTCCCTCTCCAAGTGTGTGCTACCTATTCGTGTATTCTCATAAAACCCAAGTAAATTTGTCCAAACAACAGCTACATCGGTATGTTTTGTCTAAGGGCTAAGGTCTGGCCAGAACAAAATAACAAGGGGCATTGTTGTTCGACCTTCCACATAATGTCAAAATCCCAGGAACATGCAGAGAGTGAACACAGCTATGAGTTCTCATGTGATAGCAGTCATTGAAATATTGCAAAAATAAAGACGTGTAGCAGCGTGCGCAAAAGCAGCAGGCAAGCTGCGACATGCTCATGCTAACTTAATGAAAAATGACAATGTCCCCATGGGCCACGTGACAAGGCTACAGGAGTGTATGAGGTAATCAATAGCCCCGGACTGGAGTACTTCTTCCTTGGTGACATGGAGCCATCTGGTATTCTTACTATGAGGGTAGCGTGTGATTTGTGCAGGTGAAATCCTGAGGGCACATTGATAAAGTACTTCCCGACATTGCACCATACACACACTGGATGAGCTAGCACTCCCTTAGTGGGTTATGTAAAATGCCTCCCCTTCTTCTAGCAAGAAGCATAATGAAAGATTGTGAACCCTTATCAAAAATGTATTGAGCAGACAGTGAAATTTCACTGAAATATAGTGACAAGCTCGGGAGCAAGTATGGCCCAATTGATAAGATTCAACTGAAAAAGAGAAGACCTGAAGCCTCTCAATCATATCTATGAGGCAACGCAAAGCCACTCTGCTTGGCTTTGCATGGCCTCATAGATATTGAGTAAGACTAAGCAGCGCAAGCCTCTGCCTTGCCTTACTCTGCACCAAAGAGGCATTCCTTGGGCATTGCGGTGGATTTTGACACTGCCCCAGACTTACTTAATCAAGTAAACCTGGGGCAGAGCCAAAACCTTATGCTTTCCCAGAGCAGGCGTAACGAGTAGATATATTTTTATTTCCAAGGCTACAAGGCCTACATAGGGTTGACTTATTATTATTTAAAAGAGAGGCCTGTACCTATCAAAAAGGGTTAATTTGGCAGAGCACACTTCAGGTTTTACACTGCAGCAGTAAGGTGACAAAGGGTAGACCAGAAACCATGTTTTCAGTGCCACTGTAGTGGATAGCAGATGAGGTGCAACAGTTCATAAGTGACATTTAGATTTCCATACCAGGGGTGAATTTCTTATATCTATATATTATATTTCTCGCTCTCTCTCTTTCTCTCATGTCTCCCCAGAGCAGGCGTAACGAGTAGAAATATTTTTATTGCCAAGGCTGCAAGGCCTCCATAGGGTTGACTTACTATTATTTAAAAGAGAGGTCTGTACCTATCAAAAAGGGTTAATTTGGCAGAGCACACTTCAGGTTTTACACTGCAGCAGTAAGGTGACAAAGGGTAGACCAGAAACCATGTTTTCAGTGCCACTGTAGTGGATAGCACATGAGGTGCAACAGTTCACAAGTGACATTTAGATTTCCATACCAGGGATGAATTTCTGATATATAGCTATATATATTATCTCTCTCTCTCTCTCTATATATATATATATATATATATATATATATATATATATATATATTCTTCCAAGGATATATGTAAACGATCACAAAGAGGTTGTTATCACCACCAGTTGTTTAATTTTCAACCAATTTTCAACCAACTGAAAATTAAACAACTGGTGGTGATAACAACCTCTTTGTGATCGTTTACATATATCCTTGGAAGTATATTTGCAACCGGCGTGCTCCGCCGATAATTGACGATCTGCCTGCCTGGGGCGGGGGGAGACAGAAGGAGCAACCTGTCTTGGAATATATATATATATATATATATATATATATATATATATATATATATATATATATATATATATATATATATATATAAGGAGCGTGATGTTAATTTCCCTTCACTGCCGCTGAGAAGCAAAGCTGCAACATTGTATCGACCGGCAATTGGAAGTAACGTTGCGGTGGAGCCAAGAGATTCCTGGAGCCTCACGAACAGCGCGCCAGCTACCACGCCGGTAAGAAGATTCTCCGCATATTTGGTAGAGTTTGTTACAAGCGGCAGGTCGAGGGAACAGAGTAACACGAGAACATTAAGCAAGGATTGCTTGAAGGGATATGTTCAGTGAGGCGGCGCGCCTGGAAGCAGCTGTTGATATTTTTAAAAGCAGAGATGATTCTCAAAGGAGAGATAATGGCAGCAGCCAAGCAGCACGAGGCACGAATCAACTAAAGGAGCAATTTAACAAGTTGGAAAAACTATACGAGAGGGAAATCCGCAAATGGTGGGAGGCCACCTCCCTCCAGCACTATATTGATGTCCAGAGGGTGCCACGGGGGTAATGCATATTTACGGTTCCCGCATATGAGAACCCTGACCCGCAACTATTGGAGGAATGGGCGGAGCATACGGCCAATTCTTCGAAGGGCATGTTAGTCATTCTAATTAAGTTTGCGTGGAGTGACAGGGAATGAGCCTTGAAGGATATCAGTTTTTTGGAGAGTGAGATTGCCAAAGATGAGGATAAAAGTAAACAAGACGAACTGAAAGAGGCAATGAAGAAACGCCTTATCACTTACGAGCAGAAAATAAAACAAAGAAAGCAAGACAAGTTCGAACGTGATGCAAGAGATTATGAGCAGGGGCGCGTTCTTACGTTTGCTAAAAAGTTTGATGTGCCAAGAAAACAATTGCTGAGCAGCAAGAATCGGGCTATTGTTGAACAGAGAGACACATCAGAGTCCGACGTCACAGATACAGAGCATTCCAGTGAGGAGAGTGGGCCAAGAGCCACAGCAAAGGAGACCCCTACCCCTACCCCTTTTCACAAGGAGTTTCGCCTAATCAGGCAAACGTGGGGCAGAGGAGGGAGGGGAAAGCCTCTGGAGCAAAAAGGAAATGCAGGACAAGGAGGGGCGGCTGGAGCAGGCAATGGAGGCGCCTCACCATGGGTGACTCAGAGCAAACGAGGAACCAGACGCTAACAACAGAAATGCTCATCATTGTGAACCTGACACCGAGAATATTGAATCAAGCTGAGGAGACAGTCTTGCGATTGGGACTTACATTTTGCCCATCTAAACGATCTGAATATACCCAGACTAAGATAGACTTATTCAAATTCTCGAGCAAAATGAAACTACACAAATATTTTAAATCACGGAATCAGACACGCAGGTGAGAAGAAGGAACATCGTGGACACAAACACAGGCACTCTGACAGCAAATGATTTGGAGACATTGGCAGTACTGGAGGATCTTCAGAATGAAGGAGACCCTAGAGAATTGATTCTGGGCAATAGAAACAGAATGAACCAGATGGGAATCAACCAAGTGAGCCCAGGCAGTCAATTTAAACCAACATCCAGATTTATTCCTCAGATGCCAATGGACTCGATTGACGTATTCACGGAGGTGGTGACGAAAGAATTGATTGAATTACGCAAGGTCAACAGCAAAAGAAGATTGAGAGGCAATATCACGGAGGATCAGAGGATGGCAATTAAAAGTCTGCAAGAAGACTAAACTATCGTCTGTAAGCCGTCTGATAAAGGCGGGAATGTGGTGTTGCTTACAGCGGAATTCTATAAGAGGGAAGCTTTACAGCAACTCAATGATGAATCGAGCTATGTGATGATTGTACAGAAGGAAGTCGAGAGTAGTATTGGGGCATATCGAACACTCCTCAATAAATGGTACCATAGAGGCATGCTGGAAAAGGAGGAGTATGCCTTTTTGGAATGTAAACATCCACGCCTTCCAACGTTTTACCACCTGCCAAAATTACACAAGAATGTGATGTGCCCTCTAGATCGTCCGATAGTCTTATCCCTGGCCAGCCTGATGGAGAACATGTCCAGATTTGTAGATTATTTTTTGTTTGGGTTCGTTACACAATTGGTCTCTTATACCAAGAACACGAAGGACTTTTTGAAACAATTGGAAAATCTCACCTGGGAAGATGACCTAGTGATGATGACACTGGACATCTCGAGTCTGTACACTAGCATTGAACATAAGAAGGGACTCGAAGCTGTGAACCACTTTTTGGGAGAGTGATCTATAGAATTGATTGAGCACAATAACATGCTGATTGAATTTGTGGACTTTTGTCTATGTAACAACATTTTTCTGTTCCAGGATCAACTCTTTAGGCAAGTACGTGGCACTGCGATGGGCACCTGCTTCGCCCCCAGCTATGCGAATCTTTTCGTGGGCTGGTGGGAGAAGCATGTGGCCTGGGCAGAGACCAATGAGGAATGGACCAATAGGGTCGTGAGCTGGAACAGGTACATAGATGACTTGTTTATTGTCTTTAGGGGCACAGAACAGTCAGCTAGAGAATATATAGATGTGCTTAACAATAACAACCTAAATCTCAAATTTTCAGGTGAGATAAGCAGGATATTTGTGAACTTCCTTGACCTTACGGTATTCCCTGCGGAAGGCAGACTGTGCACGTCTTTGCACAGGAAGCCGACAGCGGGAAATTCTCTGCTACATGCTAGCAGTTGCCATTTGGAAAAAACTATAACGAGTTTTCTTTATGGCAAACTGCTAGGGATAAAAAGGAATTGCACACGTGATTGCGATTTGCAAGCAGCTGCGAAGGAGAGTATACAAAGGTTTGAGGTGAGGGGGTACTGTAGTGAGACTCTCACTCAAGCGAAATCTAAAGTGGAAAAGAAATCGAGACTTGAGCTAGTCAGTGATGAAGGACAGACTGGAAGAAGAAGTGAGAGGGAGACAGCCCAGAATAATTTCAGGATAGTCACTAACTACTCCAGTGATTCTAATGACATTAGAAGGGCATTTAGGAGGAATTGGCATATCTTGAAATCTGATTTTATAATCGGGGAAGATCTGCCAAAAGCACCTCTAATGTCATTTAGAAGAGCGAGGACGTTAAGAGACTATCTAGTCCAGAGTCATTACACTACAGAGAGTAAACCATCTGCTTTTGGAAAAATAGTGGGTTTCTTTCCTTGCTCGAAGTGCAGGGCGTGTAAGAATAGCAATAAGATTCTAACTTACAATGTACCTGGCCTGGAGAAACCCAAAAGAATCAAAAAATGTATGAACTGTAATACAAGCCACATGGTGTACTGTTTGGTATGTCCGTGTGGCTTGAAGTACATTGGCAGTACTATACACCAAACGAAAGTGCGTATTTTAGAACATTTAAGAGCCATTGCCAACAAGGATGTGACATATCCGGTGGCTCGGCACTTTGAGATATATCATCAAAGCAACAGGGATCTGTTGAGATTCTTTTGTATGGATCATGTACCCCACAATGTGAAAGGAGGGGATAGGCAATTACAGCTTCGTAGATTGGAGTCCAGGCACATCATTGACAATCAAACAAAAATGCCTAGAGGTTTGAATAGCGGGAAAGAAATGGCGATCCACTTGTAAGAATCGTGTTTAAAGATGTGCGTGCTGATATTTAATAAGGATCATGTCTTGAAATGTGGCATCACTTGTATTAATAAGTATGGTGTATTTAGGTATAGGCTAGAATGTGATCTAGAATTCATTTGCAAAAGACTCATTCAGGGGGATAGGAGGAGCCCACAAAACTGGATATGCTATTTGGAGCAGATTAGATAGAATTTAGGGCAGAAACGTAAGTTTGGAATGCCAGTATGGTATAGCCCATTCAGGGCGGCATATCGCATATGAAATAAGGTGAATTTTATGATCTATTTTCACATCGAGGTATGAATGATGTAAGTATAAGCAAATGTGTATGCTTTAATGATGTGATGATTGCCCATTCAGGGCTGTATTGGTGGGGTAGATGATTTGGTTACCTCACATAGTGAATTTACACCAACTTGCAAATTGCATGTTTAAATATGTCTGACACCGAGGGACTGAAGAAAGTCCGGTGTCCTTTGTTGATGTCCACTAGATGCAACATTTAAAACTCTGGCATTAGCCGGCGCCCACCATTATTGATAAAGGCGGTTGCCGAAACGCGTCTTGTCGTGTTCATTTGCTGACCCAATAAAAACTGGGTTTGAACTGTTCCCGAGAGTGCTGGTAATTATTTATTTACCCGGAGCTTGAATATATATATATATATATTGATATAGATATAGATATATACTCCTACTGGCGGTCACTAGTAGGTAGTTATAGTTAGGACCTAGTTTCCATAGGAAAAGCAATTCTTGTTTTGCCAATAACCTTGGCGCAGCTTAACGATTCTTCACAAAAGTTTCAAAACTAATACGGCACTCACTTCAACTACTATCTTGAAAATTTCAGGGTGAACCGTCAAGCAGGGGCCGAGACCAGGAGGTGCTTAAAAGCACGTTTTCCCCATGTTAATTTCCATTGGACCTTTAGACATGGCTAGAGCCCGAACTGCTGAACGGAATTACACCAAATTTGGCAGGAAAGTAGATGTTGGTCCAGGGATGTGCCATTTTGTTATTTGGTGTAAATCTGTTCAGTAGTTTTGGAGAAATTTAAAGAAATCTCCAGTTGTATATTTAGGGATGCAGTGGATCCGTGACTCCTCCCGATCTCGTGCTGAGATCGTATTGGCTGCCAACACCTTAAACCAGGAAGTGTTGGCAGCCATCTTGTGACTCTGTTGAACCGAGTCACAAGAAAAAAGATTTTAAAAAAAGAAAAGGGGGCAGGGTAGAAACACCCTGACACCCTAGTCCTCTTTGGGGGGTCCCGCGGGAACCTCCTCAGAGCCCAAAAAATCATTTCTTTATTTTTTTTTGGTGGGATTTGCATTGGATTCGCTCTCCCACTGAAAATGAAAATGAAAAAATAAAATGAAGTGCTTTGTTTAATATAGGCCACCGGGTGCACCAGGTCCCGGGGGCATGTGGAAATAGTGACATCACTGATGACATCTCAAATTACATCAGTGATATCATCAGTGATGTCATTTGAGATGCCATCAGTGATGTTATCGGTGATGTCACTGACCATGTCATAAGTGATGTTATATATGAGGTCATAAGCAGTGAATTGCGTGGCATAAGGTATAGTTTGCACAGGTAACTATAACTGCCGAATTTCTATGGTTTGGTACGAGTGAAATCTGACCCTAACTTTAACATCCCTGTAACCTTTGTTTTTTTCAGTGACTTTCTAAGGTTTTTTAAATTCTATTTCCTAACTATAACGTCCCTATAACCTTTGGTTTTTTTCAGTGAATATATATATATATATATTATCTACTGGCGGTCGCCAGTAGATAGTTATAGTTACAACCTATTATCCATAGGAAATCCGCAACATTCTATTTAAAATAACTCTCTTGCCGGTTGACGTATCTTCGCGAAATTTTCAAACTTTGTGGCCCGCTCCGGTCCGCTCCTACCCTGAAAGTCTCGGGGGGATTCGTCAAGCGGGGGCCGAGAAAAAAGGGGGGTCCCAAAACGTGTTTTCCCCATGCATTTTCCCATAGGAAACTTTAGACACGGCTACAGCCCGAACTGCTGAACGGAATTACACCAAATTTGGCAAAGAGGTAGTTCTTGGTTCAGAAAGAACCCTTTTGTTAAATGGTGTAAATCCGTTCAGTAGTTGCTGAGAAAATGAAAAGTAAAAAGTTAGTGATATCTATGGCCGAGTAGGGTCCGCGTACCCTCCCGATCACGAGCTGCATGTTAATTGGTTGTCAGCTGGCTGTCAACATTCCGATTCAGGAAATGTTGGCAGCCATTTTGTCCTCGGTAGAACCGAGGGACAGAAACAAGTGCGCAAAGCGCACAAAGGGGGCAGGGTAGAAACACCCTGACCCCCTAGGTTTGCTCAGGGGGTCCCACAAGGACCCCCTGGGCAAAAAAAAATTTTTTTTAAATCGGCAGGATGCGCTCAGGGTGCGCGAATCCTGCCGGAAAAAATCGAAGCGCGGTCTCCGCGCTTCGATAGCAATTGGCCCCCGGGTGGCCCAAGTCCCGGGGGCATGGTGGGGGGATAATTTAATGTGTGGGGGCCTCAAAGGGCCCCCAAGCCCCGGGGACCGCCACCCCCGGGGTTTTTTAAAATGGTGCGGGAGGGCTCTGAGCCCTCCCGCAGCCCCGGGGACCACCACCTCCCGGGGCTTTTTTTAAATACATTATTAAACCTGTGTGGGGGCTCCAGCCCCCACACGCCCCGGGGACCACCACCTCACCGGGGCACTAAACATTTTAATATGGGGGTCCGTTACGGACCCCCAGAGCCCCGGGGACCACCACCTCCCCGGGGCTGTGTACTGAATGGGAGGGGGGCCGCGCGGCCCCCCTCCTGGAGCCCTTGATGGCCCTGGGGACCACCACCCCCCAGGGCCGGCTCCTGCAGTGTCCCGGGGTGCCTACCCCCGGGACACTGTAGTTTGCTATGGCAGGACGGGAGCCTCGCGGCTCCCGTCCTGCCATAGCAAACTGCTTTGGATATTGGAGAGAGAGCAGGGAAACCTGCTCTCTCTTCCAATATCCAAAGATATTGCTTTTCCACATGGGGAGCAGCATGTCAGCTGCTCCCCATGTGGAACAGCAATGCCGGCTCCCAAGGGACGTGGGGAGCCGGCGGGACTGTGGGGGATTGGGGACCCCCCACAGTCCCCAACGGAGAGGGCCAGCCCCGGGGATGGGGTCCCCGGGGCAAGTAGTGGCCCGGGAAGGGGGCCACGCGGCCCCCTCCCCAAAAAAAGAGAAAAAATGAAAAAAAAAAAAAAAATGGAAAGGCCGGCCCCGGGAGATGGGGTCCCCGGGGCCTTAAAATGGCCAGAGGAGGGGGCCACTCTGCCCCCTCAAAAAAATAAATATAGAGGCCATGCCCTGGGGGATGGGGTCCCCGGGGCCAATACAGGCCCAGGGAAGGGGGCCACGCGGCCCCCTTCCCGTTTCTTTTTAAGGTAATTTAAAAAAGGGGTAAGGCCCTGGGGGATGGGGTCCCCAGGGCCCAAAAAAGAAAAGGAAGGGGGGCTACACAGCCCCCTTCAGGGAGAAAAAAACGAGAAAAAAAACGATCGGGCCCGCAGGCCCCGCCCCTTCCTTCACCACTCTGCAAACGCGCCCCTAGCGCGTTTGCAGAGGGGGAACGAATCCCCTTGAATACTGGGGGTCCCTGGGGCCAACTAGCCCACCAGGTACCTCCAGTATGCGCCAGGGAGCTGCCTTGCAGAGAGGTGTACAGAGGCCACGCCCCTTTTACACCTCTCTGCAACGCAGCTCTGTGGCGCTTTTGGAGGTATATGGTGGGCTAGTTGGACTCCGGGGACCCTCAGGATTCAAGGGGACTTAATCCCCCAACTTAAAACGCGCCACGGGGCGCGTTTGCACAGTGGTGATGGAGGGGGCGGGGCTTCAGGTGACATGTGTGCAAACAGGCCCCGTGGCGCGTTTTAAGATGGGGAATTAAATCCCTTCAATCCTGAGGGTCCCTGGGGGCCAACTAGCCCAACAGGTACATCCAGAATGCGCCACAGAGCTGCGTTGCAGAGAGGTGTAAAAGGGGTGTGGCCTCTCTACACGTCTCTGCAACGCAGCCCCTGGCGCATATTGGAGGTTCCTGGTGGTCTAGTTGGCCCCTAGGGACCCTCAGGATTCAAGGGGACTTAATCCCCCAACTTAAAACGCGCCACGGGGCGCGTTTGCAAAGATGTCACCTCAGGCCCCGCCCCTCCCTTCACCATTGTGCAAATATTCCTCTAAAATCAGCCGAAATAGGAATTCCGATTTACTCACCTGTTATAAGGAGAGACCTCAGTGCTGTATCTTTCAGCCCAGTACTGGTCCTGAAAAGTAATTTTAACCGTACTTACCAGTAATTTGAATTTCCTTCCATAGGCTAACATTGACTGGTTTCACTTGGAAATTCTTCTAAGTGTGGAGTTTTGGAACTTTAAAATATTCCTCTAAAATCAGCCGAAATACGAATTCCGATTTACTCACCTGTTATCAGGAGAGACCTCAGTGCTGCATCTTTCAGCCCAGTACTGATCCTGAAAAGTAATTTTAACCATACTTACCGGTAACTTGAATTTCCTTCATAGGCTAACATTGACTGGTTTCACTTGGAAATTCTTCTAAGTGTGGAGTTTTGGAACTTTAAAATATTCCTCTAAAATCAGCCGAAATACCAATTCCGATTTACTCACCTGTTATCAGGAGAGACCTCAGTGCTGCATCTTTCAGCCCAGTACTGATCCTGAAAAGTAATTTTAACCGTACTTACCGGTAACTTGAATTTCCTTCATAGGCTAACATTGACTGGTTTCACTTGGAAATTCTTCTAAGTGTGGAGTTTTGGAACTTTAAAATATTCCTCTAAAATCAGCCGAAATACGAATTCCGATTTACTCACCTGTTATCAGGAGAGACCTCAGTGCTGCATGTTTCAGCCCAGTACTGAGACTCAAAAGTAATTTTAACCGTACTTACCGGTAACTTGAATTTCCTTCATAGGCTAACATTGACTGGTTTTCAGCAAAAAAGTTTCAAAGTGTTAATTTTCACAAACTACAAATATTCCTTAAAAATCGACAGTATGACTTAAACGCATTCTTTCAACTGTTTACAGGAGATGCACCAGTGCTGGATCCAGGATCCAACACTGAGTAAGAAAAAGTAACGATAACAGTTTTTACCTGCTAAGTGAATTTCCTTCCATAGGATAACATTGGTGATTCTATGAGAAAAAGTTTCAAAGTGTCAACTTTTAAAATACAATAATATTCCTTAAAAATCACGACTGTAACCAAAACGCTTTTACTCAACTGTTTACAGGAGATGTCCCAGGACTGAATCTAGGATCCAGTCCTGTGGTTAGAAAAGTAATCCATAAAGTAACTAATTGCATTTAACTAGAAATTCACATTGAGCTGAATGTTGCATTGTGTTTGAAAATGTGTTGCCCATTGCAACAACTGTAACTACTGTACTTAAAAGTCTATTGCCTATCTGCAAAGTATTTAAACTAAAGTAATTCATTAAGAGAAAGTATTTTTGTAATGTAATGTATAATGTAATTACAATGTAATTTAAATAATAAAATATGTAAAAAAAAATTGTTTCTAAAAATGTAGTAAATCAGTATTTTAAAAATTTATATAACAATTAATACATTTAAAAATTGTCATTTACAAAACCTTTGAAATTCACTGAAAAAACCGTAGGTTTCAGACATGTTATAGTTACAAATTAGCATTTAAAAACCTTTGAAATTCACTGAAAAAACCATAGGTTTCAGGGACGTTATAGTTACAAATTAGCATTTAAAAAACCTTTGAAATTCACTGAAAAAACCATAGGTTTTAGGGACAGTTATAGTTAGTTGGACATTGCACTCGTACAAAACCTGTGAAATTCCCCGTTATAGTTAGTCCAGCTAACTATAACTCGCGCCCCGCAATGCACTGCTGATGACATCACATATTACATCACTCATGACATGGTCAGTGACATCACTGATGACATCACTGATGACATCTCAAATGACATCACTGATGACATCACTGATGACATCATCCATGTGATAATTTCATGCATCTTCTCACACCCTAATATAACCTTTGATACACCCACTCTAAAGTACAGACTGCCATTCGCAAAACCATAGACACTCCAACACCAATAACTACATGCCCACTCACTGATTCTTAGGTCTACGCACACATCCACTCACTCACCCGAACAGTCACTCATATTTACGGTCACTCAGTACAGGACTATCATATGCACTCATACTCCTATATAGACACTCAAACACCGCCACTCATCCATAGAGGTACTCACACACCTAGTCAGTCATGCAAATAATTAAACACACTACCATTTACTCACCTATACAGTTATACACACACCAGCTCACTTACTCATACAAATACTAGCACATTCTTACGCTCTTATAATCACTGATACAAGCACACACTCATCCATACAGCCACTATCACAATCAGTCACTCTTGCTTATAGCTATTTATATACTCCAACACACATATATACTGCCTTTCACATATGTAGTTACTCACACATGTACCACTGGGACATACATTCACTCACTAACACACTCTTACACACACTTACCCACCCATACAGTCTATCACAGATGCACTCTTGAAACCATCCACCCAGTGAATCACCCACTCACACATCTATGCACAGAGTCGCACACACCCCTCCCACACAAACACTCAGGCACCCATACAGATACTCACACAAGCATTCAATAACTCATATAGACACTCATGTAGCTATTCTCAAACACATGCAGCCACTTACACAGCAACAGACAGACGGATACAGACATTCACCCAGTTTAGTCACTAACCCATGCATTCAGTAAGATACGTTAAATCACTCACTTATACAGTCAGTCACGCACCTACTAAATCATCCATACAGACACTTACACACCCACTCATTCTTCAATACGTCTTTTCCTATATATATTAAAAATATTTAAACTTTACAGAAACACACAGTCACTGGATGATGTCATCAGTGATGTCATCAGTGATGTCATTTGAGATGTCATTTGAGATGTCATCAGTGATGTCATCAGTGATGTCACTGACCATGTCATGAGTGATGTAATATGTGACGTCATCAGCAGTGCATTGCGGGGGCGCGAGTTATAGTTAGCTGGACTAACTATAACGGGGGAATTTCACGGGTTTTGTACGAGTGCAATGTCCAACTAACTATAACTGTCCCTAAAACCTATGGTTTTTTCAGTGAATATATATATATATATGACTAACCAAACGCCCTAAAGCTTTTTCAGGATGCACTCGCAGCTCGCCTGCCATCAAGGGTACAATATCAGCTTGCCTCGACGCTTCGGTTGATTCTGCCTGACGCGTTTCGTGGCTGGAGCGCCACTTTCTCAAAGGCTCAACACTCGTGCAGAGGATCACGCTCTGTAATTAGCATGCATTTTATTGGTTCTCGGCCCCCCATGGGCCTGGCTTAGTGCTCATTACAATTATATTGCATGCTGGGGCAAGTAGTTTGTCCTTAGAGCTATATCGTCCTTAGTAGGTTCCACTGCGCAAGATGATTAATAGTCATTTAACTTATCCTTGGTAGGATCCGAAGTGGTGGGGGCAAGACACTCTTCATTATTCAGGCGCACTGTGCTGCTTTACTGGATAGGACACAGTTCCTTTCCGCAGCCTCCCAGGATGAGGGATGTTGCTATCCTGCACGGTACGGGCCACCGTGTAAACAGTTGACTAACCAAACGCCCTAAAGCTTTTTCAGGATGCACTCGCAGCTCGCCTGCCATCAAGGGTACCATATCAGCTTGCCTCGACGCTTCGGTTGATTCTGCCTGACGCGTTTCGTAGCTGGAGCGCCACTTTCTCAAAGGCTCAACACTCGTGCAGAGGATCATGCTCTGTAATTAGCATGCATTTTATTGGTTCTCGGCCCCCCATGGGCCTGGCTTAGTGCTCATTACAATTATATTGCATGCTGGGGCAAGTAGTTTGTCCTTAGAGCTATATCGTCCTTAGTAGGTTCCACTGCGCAAGATGATTAATAGTCATTTAACTTATCCTTGGTAGGATCCGAAGTGGTGGGGGCAAGACACTCTTCATTATTCAGGCGCACTGTGCTGCTTTACTGGATAGGACACAGTTCCTTTCCGCAGCCTCCCAGGATGAGGGATGTTGCTATCCTGCACTGTACGGGCCACCGTGTAAACAGTTGACTAACCAAACGCCCTAAAGCTTTTTCAGGATGCACTCGCAGCTCACCTGCCATCAAGGGTACAATATCAGCTTGCCTCGACGCTTCGGTTGATTCTGCCTGACGCGTTTCGTGGCTGGAGCGCCACTTTCTCAAAGGCTCAACACTCGTGCAGAGGATCACGCTCTGTAATTAGCATGCATTTTATTGGTTCTCGGCCCCCATGGGCCTGGCTTAGTGCTCATTACAATTATATTGCATGCTGGGGCAAGTAGTTTGTCCTTAGAGCTATATCGTCCTTAGTAGGTTCCACTGCGCAAGATGATTAATAGTCATTTAACTTATCCTTGGTAGGATCCGAAGTGGTGGGGGCAAGACACTCTTCATTATTCAGGCGCACTGTGCAGCTTTACTGGATAGGACACAGTTCCTTTCCGCAGCCTCCCAGGATGAGGGATGTTGCTATCCTGCATGGTAAGGGCCACCGTGTAAACAGTTGACTAACCAAACGCCCTAAAGCTTTTTCAGGATGCACACGCAGCTCGCCTGCCATCAAGGGTACAATATCAGCTTGCCTCGACGCTTCGGTTGATTCTGCCTGACGCGTTTCGTGGCTGGAGCGCCACTTTCTCAAAGGCTCAACACTCGTGCAGAGGATCACGCTCTGTAATTAGCATGCATTTTATTGGTTCTCGGCCCCCCATGGGCCTGGCTTAGTGCTCATTACAATTATATTGCATGCTGGGGCAAGTAGTTTGACCTTAGAGCTATATCGTCCTTAGTAGGTTCCACTGCGCAAGATGATTAATAGTCATTTAACTTATCCTTGGTAGGATCCGAAGTGGTGGGGGAAAGACACTCTTCATTATTCAGGCACACTGTGCTGCTTTACTGGATAGGACACAGTTCCTTTCCGCAGCCTCCCAGGATGAGGGATGTTGCTATAAATATATATCAACAGAGAATCAGAGCCCCACTCCGACTTCCATGCAAGAAAAGACTTTATTCGTCTGAAGCGGCAGCATTGAAAAACACTCATTTATCCTTACGCGTTTCAGCGTCATCACACCTTGTTCACAGGTGAGTGTGATAATGATCCTTGTGGTCACGAGGCCAGAGGGTTCAACTACAGGCCCCAGAATGCACCAACTTTGTTCAATAACAACGTGACATGGCCCAGTGTTCATTCATTGCTGTAAATAGCGTTATTCCCCAATGTCACAAACAGTCCAAAATTGGAGGTGCAGCCAGTTAAAATCAATCGCAAGTGCACAATTATGCTGCCACTATCCATGATATGCACTTGCACTGCGGAGTTCTCAAGGAGAGAGACATCTCCCCTTCTCCCTTTCTCAATTACGTTACCAGTGCCTATGGAAATCCGATGGCTGGTGCGTTTTGAGCGAGTCATGCCCCCTCCATAATATTCCCAAAACGTTCTCCGTTTTACTGGGGGCCACCAACTCTGCAGGGCGGGCTCTGTGAGCAGGAGCAGAGGATCCTGTTTGAATAGTACAACAGAGCCCGCCCTGCAGAGTTGGTGGCCCCCAGTAAAACGGAGAACGTTTTTGGAATATATATATATATATATATATGCATATATATATATATATATATATATATTAGTATATATACAGGAACGTAACATTTTTATATATATATATATATATATATATCTGTGCACTATGGACTTATATGAAAGTTAAATGTGCCAATCAGGTTTTAGGCGGACTTCAACATGTTTTAAGGGTCAGAGCACATACACTGGATAGCAGTGTCCCAGTGTTAGAGTTCAAGATTTCCAGCAGGTGTGTCCAAAAAAATGAAAATCTTGGGATGGCCACCCTAAACGGAGGCATGTTGCAACAGTACATATATCTGTGATCCCAAAACATAACAGAATATAGCTTTTGAGTGTTCACTTTGTCAGTAAATTACAAGGTTCAGTACCTGCAACATTCAATTTCGTGCTGAGACTGAATACAACCAATAATCTATTTGAAAAATCTTATAGTTAAGAGTAAGTCCCTTTCTTGTTATGCATCTCGATCAGCACTAAGAACCTTTACTCACTGCATAAGGCTCTGCGTTACTTGCAAATGTTACAATCATGTTCAAAATAGTGTGAATGTACAAAACTAACTTTCATTATGTGAAATTTGATTCACAGTTACTACATTTTCAATCCCAAAAAAGACTAAATGAATGATGCATCCACTGTTATCACCTTGTCAATAGCAATTGAATTAGGAGAAATATGTCTGTTAAATGTTCCAAAGTATTGCCAATCCACAAAATATCCATGATTTTCTCATTTCAGACTTGGGAAGTCATAGTTCAAAATTGTTGGACTTGGCCTTTTTGCAGGGTCATCCCTATACTTTTTGCCTTTCTCCTAGCCATTTTTCTGACATGGTGTTGCTTTTAGGACTCTGGGCACTTTAGCACTGCTGTTCAGTTTAAAGTGCGTGTGCTCTCTGTGATAAATGTGGTAAGATTGGTCTACACCTGTTTGGCCTATTTAATTTACCTGTGAGTCCCTTGTAAAGTGGTAAATGATACTGGTGGGCTTGCAGCGCTAATTGCGCCACCCACCAAAGTAGCCTTTCAAACCTATCTCAGGCCTCTGCCATTGCAGGACCTGTGCGCGCAGTGTTACTGCCGCTGTGACGTGGCACCTAAAGTGTGTGCCATGTCCGTGACCCCCCTTTTACCGCATGTCAGTCACCCCTAAGGTAGGCCCTAGCTAGCCCTATGGGCAGGGTGCATTGTAGGTAAAAGATAGGACATGTACCTTAAGTGTGTGACATGTCCTGGTAGTGACAAACAGCCATTTTGGTTTCTCACTACTATGGGGCTGCCCTCCCATAGGAATGCATTGGGGATTCCCTGATAAGTGTTTCAGTGGTAATTCCTGATATGAGAGGCGCAGCATGGTCAAGTTTGGTATATTTGGAATAGTGATAATAAATGCTGCGCAATGGTGTGCGTAGATTTATTATAACTATTTTAGAAATGCCACTTTTAGAAGTTGGCATTTCTGTGTGCTATGTGTCTGCCTGCCTGATGTGAATTGCATGTCTGGCTTGTGAGTGACAGGGGCTGGGAGGTGTGTGTGACTCCAGGAGGGGCAGGGTGAGTCAGCGCTAGGCTGAATGGGACATCTACATTTTGAGTAGTGCGAGGAGAAGTCCCTGGTCCCTGAATAGGGCTGTGCCTAGCCTGTACAATGCTGGCTCTGCCCCCCTGTGGTGTGTCTGATGACGAGCCCCCACCTGACAAAGGGGAAGAGGAGCTTGGAAAACAAAGTGCTCCAATTCCCCCCTGAACCAGTTTTGGCTGGTTCCCCTAAGCCCTGCACTGCAGACAAACGATTGTGGGGTATAAAAATAGGGGCTGTGACCCCATGAATTTGTGCAGTCTGTGCTGTTCCTGATGGAGGGGGGCTTGCTGCTGCTGGGGCCCAGGGGAGGGCTTGCCTCCCTGGGCCCTGCATTGCCCCTTGATCCCTGGGGACCTCCAGGACTTTTGTGTCTCCTAGGTGCCTCGTGAGCGCTATATTCCCCCTTCTAGGAGCGGAGGAGCGCTGGAGCTCCGCATCGCCGAGCTACACTTTTGAGGGAAGCCCCAGCGTAGGGATTCCCCCCGCAGTGTGGCGCCGTGCGGGAGCCCACCCCGCTTTATACTTTAGAATTAGGAGGGAGCCCACCCCTCATTGCCGCATCGACGAATTTACTGAGGAGAGCGGGTGCCCACCCCGCTCTCATGCCATTCTCAACGGGTGCCCACCCCGCATTTTGCGAGAATCGGTGCCGGGAGCCCACCCCACACCGCACGCCAAAAAAGAATCACCGCCGCAACCCGGGGGCCGTGGAGCGCGAAACCGGAAGTCAGGCGTCTGTTGCCTGACCCGGGGCAGGACTGTCGGTGAAGCCAATCCCTGGCCGGCGCCACCAGAAGACAGGCAGTGAAAGCCTGGTAGTAGGCGTGGCCAGGAAGAGAGAGACGTAGGGAGTCCGGAGCCTTGCTGGCTCTTCATCGGAGTCCCGGGTCCCAGGAGGGGGCCAAGGTGAAGCAAGGTAGACCCGGAGGCATGGCGGGGCTCCCGTATGGTGAGGAGAGCCCCCGGGATGTGCCAAGTCGACCGGAGCAATCAGCGCTGAACGGAGCAAGTTGCCCCCCACCGCAGAGCAGCGACGGAGAGCCCGGTGAGTGGAGGGCTCCAGGGGCAACTGATTGGTGACTTGCAAGGCACATCTCTGGTGCTGAGCGGCCCCGTATGGCAGCGGGCCGCTCCAACGTTGGGGACAAGTTCTTCCCCAGTACCTGGCCCGTGTGCTCAGTGGCGCCACCATAGCGGGCCACTGCCACGTGGGTGCCATTCCTTTTCCCTTGAGTCCCGGAGTGGGGCTCACATTGGTCACAGCTGCACCGCCGGAGTGGGCAGCTGCAACGGGTGGCATATTTGTGCCAGAGAGTCCCAGAGATGGGCTCAGGAGGCACGCTGGTGCCAGGGCTCATTTTCCCAGCTGCCCAGCAAGTAGTGGGCAGCTGCCACGTTTAGGCCAGCATTCCTTGGGGGCATTCTTAGTGAGACAGGAGTGAGGTACACTCCTGTGCCCCAGCGCAATTGCGCACTCTTGGGATTCTGCTGCATTGGCAGCCAGTCCTGATATTTTGGGACAGAAGAGGGCACAGTGAGTGCCCAGGCCCATATTGCTTATTCACAGCTGCCCAGCAATTCGTGGGCAGCTGCTACGTTTAGGCTTGTGCAATGGCGCACTTTTTGCTTTAGCTGCAAGTGGCAGCTTAGCGCCCTGACATTGGGACATAGGGCATTTGAGCCCCAGTGGAAGGCCAGTTTGCCTGGGGTCATGGGTAGGATGGTGAAAGGGCGCAAGGCCCTAAGGTGATGTATGCGCCTGGTAGTGGTGTTACTGCGGTGCACTACTGAGTTCCTGCCCGATATGTATTATGTGCCAAATGTGAGTATGCACCCTGGTTTATGCCTCTAATGATGTTTATGCTCATGAGGTTATCGCATAATGTGTTTATGCTGGTGAAGCCTAATGCGTAATGTGTTTATGCTTAGGAGGGTGTCTATGCTAATGAGGTTTTGGCCTAATGTGATTTATTGCCTAATGTCATGTTATGATGTTTTGGGGTAGTGCCTATTTGCGTAAAGTGTTTATGCTTATGAGGTTATTGCATAATGTGTTTATGCTGGTGAGGCCCATTGCGTAATGTGTTTATGCTAATGAGGTTTGGGCCTAATGTGGGTTTATGTCTAATGCTAATAGGATAATGCTTAGGTCATTATCATACCAGTAGTTACTGGTTGTGTTTTATATTTGCATTTACTTACATGATCTGATGGTTCTACCCGTGGCCCCATTGGCCTGGTCCTGTATATAATTCCCCTGTGAATATTGCCTGTGCCAGTTGGCACAGTGTAAATGTGTGATTCTGTTTCTAATGTGTTTATGACAATACAAAGGCTATTTTTTATATAACCTTGTGTGGAGTTCCTTTTGTGGTGTGCCTAGTGTGTTGCTGCTGTGTGTGTGTGTGTTGCGCAAACGCTTTACACATTGCCTCTGGGATAGGCCTGACTGCTCGTGCCAAGCTACCAACGGGGTGAGCAGGGGTTATCTTGGGTGTGTCTCCCTTGCCCTGACTAGAGTGGTGGTTTCTGCCTGTCTTTGGCGCAAGCCTTAGCCAACCAGAAATCCCATTTCTAACAAAAATGATACTGGACATGTTTCAAATCCTGCAAAATGGATAACCCTATGTACCTGCAAAGACAAGTATCTACTTAGATCCAGAATCGTAAACACATCCTCTACACTGTATTAAGCATATTGAAAATATTGATGTACTTAAATATAATATTTTATCTGACATCAAACACAGTCACCTCTCTACAGAGAGGCATGACCTAACAGTAGAGATACAGTAATGTTCATAATGGGCTAGGCCCAGAGTAATTACTTATCTGTGGGGTTTCACAGATAGGGAACTGCTAGTAGTTCTTTGACTCAACCTACAAGAGTGTTATTGGTTCACAGATAACCTAGCATACAATTATATTAAGTGCTCTGGTACACTTCCTATCTATTATTTAAAAAACTAAAAAGCTTGGTTATCTCAATTTACCCTTAGTCTAATTCAATACTCACAAACATAGAGATCCATGCCATCAAGGAGGAGTATGTTTTTCTTATCTATTTCTTTTAGATAAGGGAAATCCCAAATATTAATCTACCCAAGCTCAGATAAACGTGGTTTGTAAAGAATACAGTTGCACTCAATGTAAATTATTCTTGTGTGCATCCTTTCTATCTTGTGTAAACTGCAATTCTTACCCCAAATTTCTTCACTTAGCATTAAGACTACAATCTTTTACCTTAAACTTCTGCAAAATGATTTCCCAGTTTTAAAGAGTAGAAAGAAATTATTTACTTTTAAAGCTGTGTCTAATAGGGATCCCAATATGCAATATGTTTGGATGGTATCTCATATCTTTATCTGAAACTGATATTTGTTTGCAAAATTGTATTTTTATGAGATTAAAAATGTTATTTCGTATCAGTCAGCGAGTTGAAATGTTATTTTTCCAGCTGAAACATGGTCGGAAATACCCGTTCACATTAATATTAACTTTCCTGATGATTTTTGACCATAAAGACTCAGAGGAATTAGCCCTGACAGGATATATCTTGCACACACAAGGACTGAATGGCTTAAACCAGATGCCTCAGACATTGAGGGCAATTGCTCCAACACCGACTGACAGATGGTTCTGCTTTTGATAAACAAAGGGGAGTGAGATGACCTCCAATAGTAAGAAAAGGTTTGAGCTATCTGTAGAGAACCATAATCTCACAGCATGGCTCACACCCGGAGACATCCACTGAGAGCTTGAACTGATAATAGACTACAACCTTCCCTTAAATTAAACAAGTGGCCTGCTGAACCTTTCTCCTTCCACTAGCTTTGACACAGAGGCTTCAGGCTACCGTTAGCCTACTCCTCCTAATTTTGGATTTAGCATACTGACAATGCCTATATTTCAAATACTCCATAGAATCCAATCTGCAGTAGCCATACATCTAAAACGCTAATGCCTGCCTTGATGACCACATACCATGCAGCACTCCACAAAGGCTACCTATGACAGCACTCTGCCTTATCCTGAGTTTCATAGAGGACTATCCTTCATTGAAATTAACATGGAATAGCAAAGATACTTGCATCATAGAACACTAAGCTCTAGACTTAAAAACATACTTATGATCTCATTCTGCAGGAAGCCGTGGAGACACATGACACATTTCACATGTATATTAAGTGCACTGTGGCTTCGCTGAGAATTATATTTTTTAGGGAAATCACCAAGGAAACTTGAAAGGCCTCCACAGTGTCTATTCCTTGACACTAGCACACTTCTATATCTGGCATGTCTTCCTTTTTCTGCCTCTACTGATCCCGAAATCACCTCTATTTATACTTTATCGCACTTTCTACTTTAACCATGATGGTGTATCCCACCACCTGCCCCGCATTTATTCTCAACTATATCTGGCTCTCTCTAACTCTCCACCTTGCTCCAAAACCTTGAACTATCTCTCTACCTAATGTGTCCTTTTCCTATCTCTTTCTATCTTCCTCTCTGGCTACTTCACCTTTCTCGCTTTATCCCATGTCTCTCTTTAACCAACCTATCTGTCCACCTTATCTCTATCTCTACCTCCCTGCTCTATTTACTTCTCTCTCGGTGTACTGTTTACCTCTCTATCCTTCTCAGGTCTCCCACACTCTCTCATTTCTATTACTCAGCACAGTCAGAGGTTACTAGCCAAGGAAGTGAACCATAGAAAGTATAGAAGTGGCACAGGGCTAGGGAAGAGAATTAGGGAGAAAATTATCAGAGTTAATAGGCAGGGCTGGACTGGGAAACCAAACCAGCCATGCCAATTTTGTCGGACCAGGCCGTCCAGGGGTGGAGGGTGCAAGTGTGAAGCACGTCTGCTTTTGTTACTGGGCGTACCACATCTGCAAAACTGGCACCCAGTAAAAATGTGCCTCCCACCGCTGCAATTCCAGCCCCTACGCTTCCAGCCTCCTGGAAAAAACGCCTGATGCCCGCTACGGCAAGTCCGGCCCTGTTCACAGGATGAATGGAGTAAATCCCAGTTCTAGTACTTTTATTTTCACTGTTGCCGTAAAACGGCAAGTTGTGAAGGACATTTTTTGGTGATCATGAATATTCAACAATTAAAGCTACAGTTTAAAGTGATATGCGCACGTCTTTTTTAATATGCACTAATTCATTTAACATCTACCAAGTTACCATACTGTGCCTTGATTGACACTGAATTTCACATAACATATGATTGTTTCAAGACACAAAAACGAGGCAGAATCCCACCAGATGGCTTTAACAATGCTTTTTCAAGCTTTGAAGGATAAAGAAGCCAAAAAGAAGACAATACAGAAAGAAAGAAGAATGCAGGAAACAATGAAGGAGAAGAAAGAAAGAAAAAAGAAAGAAAGAAAGAAAGAAAGAAAGAAAGGAAGAAAGAAAGAAAGAGAGAAGAAAGGTAAAAGGAAAAAAGCAAAGGGAAGAAATAAAAAGGAAACAAAGAGGTAAGAAAGAAAAAAAAATGAAAGAAGCAAAGAAAGAAGGAAATTTGAGAAGGAAAGAAAGAGGAACAAAAGAAAAGTAAGAAAGAAAGACAGAATTAAAGAAATAAGGAATGGCAGACAGACAGGGTTGGAAAGATAGAGCACCCTCAAGAGGTTATTTTCAGAGTTCATGTGAGCCGCTTGTATGGTGTGAAAAAGCACCAGTCAGATAAATAAGCAAGACCACTTCAAAAGGAATTTACAACAACATTGGCAGGAGACAGGAACTGATAAACCGGGAATGTACCCTGCGCTATCCTTTGGTAGCTCTACAAACAAAAATAGCACTAAAGAAATAACAAAGTAAAAACAAACCAATGGCAGTGAAGGGAACTACCTTTCGTGTCGATGTGCTTCTTGTGAAAGGGCGAACACAATTACTCAAAGTGAAGTCAGCAGGTGACTGAAGTAGGCTGAACCATTGCCCCATAATGCTGTTTCTGTAGTGATAACAAAGGGGATGATGGACGGAGCGTTTGAGCTAATCAAACACTCACCCCCAGTCAACTGATCTGGGTTTAATCCATCATCATTCTTTAGCTCACTCCACCACCCCAGTTCAGACATGGCCATATGCAAATCAGTCTGACCCTGTGCCTCATGGGAACAGTCCAGCCCGAACTGCCAAGCCATATCTTCCCTGGACCGGAAACAAGCATCCTGGGACCGGTTTCTGGCCATTCAGCCGTCATCAGCCAGGCTAGCTTGAATCCAGTGGCAAAGTGAGCAAGGGACCCACGTCTGGGCATACCCTGCCAACTTAGGGCAAACAAAGCAATACCAAAGGGGATGATGGACGGAGCGTTTGAGCAAATCAAACACTCACCCCCAGTCAACTGATCTGGGTTTAATCCATCATCATTCTTTAGCTCACTCCACCACCCCAGTTCAGACATGGCCATATGCAAATCAGTCTGACCCTGTGCCTCATGGGAACAGTCCAGCCCGAACTGCCAAGCCATGTCTTCCCTGGACAGGAAACAAGCATCCTGGGACCAGTTTCTGGCCATTCAGCCGTCATCAGCCAGGCTAGCTTGAATCCAGTGGCAAAGTGAGCAAGGGACCCACGTCTGGGCACACCCTGCCAACTTAGGGCGAACAAAGCGATACCAAAGGGGATGATGGACGCAGCGTTTGAGCTAATCAAACACTCACCCCCAGTCAACTGGTCTGGGTTTAATCCATCATCATTCTTTAGCTCACTCCACCACCCCAGTTCAGACATGGCCATATGCAAATCAGTCTGACCCTGTGCCTCATGGGAACAGTCCAGCCCGAACTGCCAAGCCATGTCTTCCCTGGACCGGAAACAAGCATCCTAGGACCGGTTTCTGGCATTTCAGCCGTTATCAGCCAGGCTTGCTTGAATCCAGTGGCAAAGTGAGCAAGGGACCCACGTCTGGGCACACCCTGCCAACTTAGGGCGAACAAAGCGATACCAAAGGGGATGATGGACGAAGCGTTTGAGCTAATCAAACACTCACCCCCAGTCAACTGGTCTGGGTTTAATCCATCATCATTCTTTAGCTCACTCCACCACCCCAGTTCAGACATGGCCATATGCAAATCAGTCTGACCCTGTGCCTCATGGGAACAGTCCAGCCCGAACTGCCAAGCCATGTCTTCCCTGGACCGGAAACAAGTATCCTGGGACCAGTTTCTGGCCATTCAGCCGTCATCAGCCAGGCTAGCTTGAATCCAGTGGCAAAGTGAGCAAGGGACCCATGTCTGGGCACACCCTGCCAACTTAGGGCGAACAAAGCGATACCAAAGGGGATGATGGACGGAGCGTTTGAGCTAATCAAACACTCACCCCCAGTCAACTGGTCTGGGTTTAATCCATCATCATTCTTTAGCTCACTCCACCACCCAAGTTCAGACATGGCCATATGCAAATCAGTCTGACCCTGTGCCTCATGGGAACAGTCCAGCCCGAACTGCCAAGCCATGTCTTCCCTGGACCGGAAACAAGCATCCTAGGACCGGTTTCTGGCATTTCAGCCGTCATCAGCCAGGCTTGCTTGAATCCAGTGGCAAAGTGAGCAAGGGACCCACGTCTGGGCACACCCTGCCAACTTAGGGCGAACAAAGCGATACCAAAGGGGATGATGGACGGAGCGTTTGAGCTAATCAAACACTCACCCCCAGTCAACTGGTCTGGGTTTAATCCATCATCATTCTTTAGCTCACTCCACCACCCCAGTTCAGACATGGCCATATGCAAATCAGTCTGACCCTGTGCCTCATGGGAATAGTCCAGCCCGAACTGCCAAGCCATGTCTTCCCTGGACCGGAAACAAGCATCCTAGGACCGGTTTCTGGCCATTCAGCCGTCATCAGCCAGGTTTCTGTAGTGGGCAGAAGTAAAATGTGAATGACACAACAGACCAATGGATGAAGAGCGCTGGCTGACAGCCCCTCTATGTAAGTATATTATACATATAATTTTAGTAAAAGCAAAAGGTCGAGGCTAACATCAGACCTAAAAAGAGTAATGAATCTGAACAAATTACCCAGTAGTAATAAAATACACACTAATTAATGCTATGTGTCTCTGTGCTATCTAACAGAAACGCTGCAACAGTTCACCCAGAAAGAGCTGTTAACAGATCTGTAATTCAGCAGATAAATGCCGAGCAGATTCAGCCAAGACACTATCTTGATTTATTTACAACGCTAGACGTTTCCTTTTCAGACCATTCAATATTTCCAGCAGGGGGAAATCGATTAAGGAATAAGGAAGCGAAACCAGACAATATGCCACCTGTAAATGCATCGACCGTGGGGCTGGGAATACGGCACAATGACTCTGTGCAGGCCCCCCAATGCTAAACAGGGGTTCCTTCTCCCAGGACATACATATGATTTCATTTCACTGAGCCCTTGATTCAAAACTCAGTTTTAAAAAGCCGAATTGGAGGCTACAAATGTCATTTATGCTGTAATAGCTGATTGCATTATAAACATAAATACCAATCGTACCAGTTTGCACTTGTGAAAATACCACTGCAGTGCGAGCCTGTGAGTTAGCACCACTCCAACCTTCTGCAGCTCCGTCATCGTTTAACTGCCTGCTTTGCTTGTTGCCTGTTATTTCCACAGCTTCCTTTGATTTGGGTCACTGAAAGTTTAGCCAAAGGGATGTCTCCTCATTGAATAAAATATTAATAGCAGACAGCTCCGCGTTGCGGTTTGAAAGGCATCCCTTAATGCAATGCGCGCGCCAAATGTGAGGCGCCGCCGATTTGCATACCTTTCCCTACACTCTGCATCAGCTGCTCTTAATGGTCTCCGCAAGCAAAGGCTTTTGGTCGGAAGGTTAAAACGTCTTTGTATTTTTAACACATCCCGATAAGTGGTCTGTGCACAGCGGGTATCACACGCCTGCATGTTGAGGAGCATGTCTTGGCTTTCCAGGTCACTGAGGTGTGTTAGGAGCCGAGGTTTCCTCTCCCCTAGAGGGAATATTACCGGGAAGGAGTGGTTTTAAAGGCACATATTACCAGCTGGTCAAAATCACGGCTCCAATTGCTGACAGTGAATCACCAAACCTCCCTGTGCGTAAAAATGTAAATCTAGGTGAAATAGAATGCTGTGATAAATATGTGAACTGTGTTGTTTTAGTGTTATTTGAATGTCTAATTCTTCACTTGACGTACATGATCTTGCATCATCTTCCAGTCCTCCTCCTTGTACAATGCTTCCCAGGTTCCTGCATGGTCATTGGTCATTGTCTCCTTATAACCCTCTGATTCGTATGTCATATGTATCCACATGAGAGTGGGCTTCCTTCAGAGCTGGATACTTCTCAAGGGATGATGATGGACCTCATTGCAAAGGAAGCGCTGTATGCTTCGAGGATCTGCATTTCTTTCTTCAGGGTAGTAATGCACAGCTGGAGTGGAGTGACGGAAATTGATCCCACTCGACCTGGGGATGTACACAATTTCCTGCCTGTCGTTCTATTTGGGTCACAGGCAGAAAGTCTTTCAGCAGAGTGGTGCCCCTCATGCGGAAGGTGGATGGATAGTCGTGGTAGACCCACAAATGCGGGAGGCTCCCCAATGATGCTCACAAACCTTACTCAAGATGAACAACGTAGAAGGCTGGTCTCACATATCCATGACTTGTCAGCACAGGTCTTTAAATGTTGAATTAGCAATTGATGTGAGAGGAATGTGTCAGAGGTGACACGTGGAAAGACCAAGGGCCTGATTTAGATGTTGATGGTCTGGTTACTCGTCCCGATGGTGACGGATGTCCGGTCCCCCGAAACCTAAATCCCATTATATCCTAAGGGATTTATATTTTGGCGGACGGGATATCCATCACCGTGATGGAGTAACCCGTCTGCCAAGACCTAAATCAGACCCTATGTTTGCATGGAAAGGGATTGCGTGTAGTGAGATTAGTAGGGTGAAACCGAGACGAACGAGGCATCCTCCCCATCCCCCAAGGGTGGTAGGCCATGACACTGGCCGACCAATTATCTATTATCATCCTGGGGTGACTTTTTCCCTATGAGTGGACCTCCAGTTTAATACGGAGGACGACAGGCTGCTACACTGGTCCTGTTATTTCAAAAATTATTATTTAGGGGTGATTTGTTCCCCTTCGAGCGAACCTCTAGATTAGTACGGAGGAGTGCGGGCTGGTTTTTTAAGCCACTTGATATTATCGACATATGCGGGAATTTTCCACACAATTCTACTTACCTGTTATTACAGAGCCCTGACGAAGTTCCAATGGAACGAAACGCGTTGGCTGTGGTTGAATTTTATATAAATTTAAAGAATAAAGGACATATTTGAACAATTCTGAAGCTTCATTTTGACTTCATTTCTGGTGCACCGTCCTTATTTTCATGATTCTGTCTGATCCTCAGTGGAGTGAAAGTGCGGCGAGCTCAGGACGGGTGTGCACAGACAAAGGACTTACCCTTTTATTTTGAAATTGAGGTGCTGAACCTTGGTCAGCCGCATTGATCCTTTGTAACAATTTGCATGGAAATTAGGCCTGGACAGAATTTTAGTGACACTGGAGCAATCGGAGTAATTTAGATAATTCCATGTTACTCTTTCACTTGAAATTACCAATAAAAACGCAATAACGCTTGCTTGCATAATTAAAAGTAATTTGTGTTAAAAAAAAAAGTCCTACAGCGAGAGCATATTTAGTGTGCGGGTGCTCGTTCTGGTGTTTATGTTCCATTGCATTTAGTACTATTTTCTAAGCACAAAATGATCCCTCATGTTCATTCTGGACATGAGGGTGCATTGTGCTCTAAGAAACTAGCACTAAAGGCCAGGAATAAGTTATGGGAAAATCATAGCCCAAGTGCACACTCAGCAAGTGGCTGCTCTTGCTTGCTATTCGTGTTCTGTTGTTTTTAGCTCTATTTCTTAGTGCAATATGCATCCTCACACCCATTTTAGACACTAGGGGACATTTATGCACTAAGAAAATAGTGCCAAATGCAGAATTACTCTGCTTGTGTAATTCTGTGTAACCTAACAGAATCTTTCAGTAATTCTGCATGGTTACACTACAAGGAATCGCATGAGTTACACCCACCCTTAATGGAAATACCACTGTTGAAATTATGTCCTGCTGATAGACAGGCAGGGATACCCGCTAGTGTGGTTCTTCCACCAGCAGGAGTCAATATGTTAATCACTGCCAATTCTGTAAGGGTCAGTGCCATTGGTGATCTAGCCCCACGTGCTGCAAGACAGAAAGCACTGCTATTTCACGCCACAATTTATAAAACTATGTCTATACTACGCAGACACCCACTGATTTAGTCCTGAGTTTTATTATAAAACTGTGCAAGTCCTGCATCATGTCGCTGCTCAGTTGTTGTAGAAATTGTTTAAATGTCTTTTAATGTATGGGCTACTTTGGTCCCTATTTTTGAAGGGTCTCAAAACGTTCAGATGTGTTTCTCTCTAGCTCAAAGGAGGTCATCCAAGACCCTTCTCTTATATTCCCCCTGACATTTAATTACTGCCAACATCTTGCAAAGGTCTCACGTTCCAGGCAAGGCTTTCAGTAGGGATTGCAGGTACTCCTGAAGCATTTCAGAAACACAGAAATGTTTTTGATCCCACAGCAAGGAGGCCATAAAGGACAAGGTCTTGAGAATACTTTATAAATTAATAATCACTTGAAGTCAACAATGCTTGAAAGAAATCCCCTTTATATCTTGTACACAGTCTAGAGAATCTTCAATTTAGAAATACATGTATGTGCAAGCCTTATATACAGCATGTTACAAAACATACTCCTCAAGACACAGAAATCTCAACAAGTCTGGAATGTGGGTAGGTGTATTTTTGGGGAAACATTTTATGACACAAGAACATCAGGTTCCAAACGATAGCTCAGTCAGTTCAGTGTTTGCTGATGCTATCATTGTGAGTTTTCTACTTGCAAGGCCTAGTCAACATTTCAAATGAACATGCCAGGTCACCACTCCACTTAAAGTTGAAACACAACTTGCCTTACACAAAAAGAAGTTAATTTTGCAAATTTGGGATTCATTTTTTTCTTCTTATTTAGTCTTGCATTTAGGTTTTTTGACTTAATTACCCAGTTATTCATACAGTCTGACACGTGTTTCACACTTTGTATTTTTCAAGGACACAAATTGCACTCTGGTTTTATGGCTCTCTTTCGTGGTGGTTTTCGTGTTCAGGGTGCACTATGTGGCAATGTGTAAGCTCAGTTGTGATGGCAGAGTGGGAAATAGAACTAGAATTTCTAGTGCCAACCTGTAGTCACTTCTGCTGCCATCACCTATCACCCAGCCTGCATTTGTGCAGCAGCAGACACATGAGATTGGGACTGATAAACTTTCATTAGAGGCGAGGAAACATCAAGGCCTAACAATGTGCTTAAGCTTGTGGTTGCAAGAGATTAAGTAGGACCTGCAGTCTTAGTTCAGGGGTATCCAATTGCCGTTGTCGTGAGCCGTCTTCTGCCTTCTCAATCAAATTTCCTTTTAACTTTTCTAATTATTTCCTGAGCTTCTCGTTCTCCATCATTATTTATTCATTTACTTTCCAAGCGGAAACCACACCTAGAGGCACAAGAGCCCTGCACAAGCAAATTCAAACCACATCAAACAATTAAAACATGGTGCATGCAAGCAGAAACATAATAATTATTCACATGGTACAATAAATAGATTAAAACAAGCAAGCACAACATGACAAATTGGATTACAGTTCTGGACCAAGCCACACGCCTAGGGTTAGTAAACATAAGTGAGCGAGTATGACTGAGAAGCAGAGTGGGCCTTTACTAAATGCAATTCTGCTAACAAAATGCTGAGACAGTATGCAGCAAGTACTTATCAAAATATTTGTGGTAACCCTGACATTGCTCTGGAGATTTTTCCAGATATGGGGACAGTTGCATACCTAGATTGTTTGAGAACTGGTAGTTCCCATGTAATGTTAGAAGGCCCAGATTGCCTTGGAGGTGTGTTATAAGGGATATTAAAGGTGATCAAGCCTGCCACAGGAAACCAAGGTAGTAACTAAAACAGAAATTAGAGTTACTTAAATAGATATGAGATGATGTCGCATCTCCCAGCCCCAATCACTAACCTGGAGACAATGAGACAGCAAGAAGGCTAACCTTGGAACTCCCAGCAAATTGATATTCTCATAATCCTGACTAGTCATCTTTGGTGCGTAGAAGAAATCCAATACTCCTTTGCAACGATCACATGCTCTAGCAGTACCACTGTATTCCATAATTTCATTTTATTGACCCAAGAGCAGGAATTGTGTAACATGAACAACACAAATTTACAGTTTTAGTAACTGCAAGTATGACGGGATCCATTTTTGCAGCCTTAGCTGTGAAAGTTGCCTGTACACCATCTTACTTGAGGGCACCACACATGATCACACCAGTGGAAGCTATGAATGCCCTTAAAATATGTGAGTATAAATAGCACAAAAGACAACACTGTCTACAACCTCTTGGTCGTTCTTGATGGCTGCTGAAGTCCTCTGTCTAGTACTTCCACCTGTTTTGTATAACAACATTAATAGTCTGCAGAAAATGTCAACATTTTTATAAAACAATTTACAACGAACAAGCACAAACTTGCTGATTTCTGACATTCCCATAGAGACCCTTGCAACTCTGCTGCCTACGCTTACCGCTCTATTTGAGTATTAAGGACAGTCTACAAGCAGTGACTTCCTGTCACAAGGGTTGTGCAATTCTCAGGCATATTAACTAGAAACTGGCAGAGAGCGGTGTTATGCCAAAATTGGTAATGCAGCACTCCAGAATGTTCACACCCGGTCACTGACGAAAAAAAATCTCTTACCCCCAATTTGGATCCAGAGTTAATTACATATCTTTTTAAATTAGGAAGAGATCCTAGGAAAGGTTTGGAAAAGAGTGTTAGGATAAAGGTTTAGATATTTTGGGTCCATGGGGAGAATGTTTGACATAATAGAGGAGGCGTAACTAAAAGATACAGACTTAGATATACACTTGTTGCGAGGCTTGTGTCAATGAGCAATATGTTTTTGGAGAAATGCTAATGCTGGAATGATCGCAGAAAGATGAACGTCAGTCCTCCTACGTATGCATCCTAAGTTGGGGAGCTGGCCAAAAAAGAAACCTAGCAAGGAAGCAAAAGGTTTGCTTTTTGGAGAAGGATTGATTAAAACTTTAGGAAAATATGTACAGACCTTTACATCTTTGGATAAAGCACAGTATTCAATGTTCAAGGTTTTTTTCAGGTGCAAATAGCTTTTACGGCAGGGCTGGGAGGAGAGGGCAACCTCTCCGCTGCAGTTTTCACGGATCAGCGAGAGGAACATAATGAGGGACCCAGGGAAATTCAGATTTTAACCTACAAAGAAGAATAGGGTCCAGATCAAGATCAACTAGAGGTCGAGGACAAGCTACAGCCTCAGGAATAGGTGAGTATGAGGAGTATTTCTGGTTCTACCCACAGAAAGGTGGGAGGAAAGCTGAGATTTCACGTAGAGAAATTGTATCAGATTACAAATGATTCATAGGTTTTGGCTGCAGTAACAGGTTATGAAAAAGAGTTCAACTCAAAACCTCACCAGGATCAGGAACAAAGAGAACTTTGCTTCAGTGAAGCATTAGAGAAAGTCATAATGAATTAATGCTAGAAAACAATGCAATGGTAAAAGTAAATATCGATCAGATTTGTTATGTAAGCACACTTTTTCTTGTAGAAAAGAAGTACAAGGGTTGGCAGGCCATAATAAATTTACAGGAATTAAATTACTATGTGAATAACAGACATTTTAAAATGGAAGGAATACATCCTCTGAGGGTTGTATACCTAGAAAAAGATTGGATGATAAAGATGGATCTAAAAGATGCTTATTTCACGATTCTAATTGCAGTAGAATGTCAACAGTAATTGCAAATCAGATAGAAAGGTCAGTTATTTCAATTTCTGTGTCTTCTGTTTGGTTTATTGTCAGCCCCATGATGTTTTATGAAGTGATGAGACCAGTGGTAGGATATTTGAGAGAAAGAGAGGAATTCAACCGGTAATTTATCTAGACGATATTCTGATTATGAATCAGTGTGCAACCTTACTGTAAGCTCCGTTGATTTTGGTGAAGGAACTTTTGGAGTCCTTAGGTTTTGTCATAAATCAAGAGAAACAGTTTTAGTGCTGATTCAGAACTTAGAATTTTTGGGTTTTGTAGTGGACACAGTCATTGTACAGCTTTTACTGCCAGAAAAGAAGATAAAGAAAATAAGAGAAGCAGTGAAGAGCAGGTAAAGTTGAGGGACACAGCCTGTGGTAATAGGTCTTTTGTTTTCTTCAATTCAAGAAGTATTCCCAGGTCCCTATGCACTACAGAGCGTTGCCATGTCTGGAAACATTGGAACTTTCAAAACGACTTTATTATGGGGGCAATGTGATTATATTGAGGGAATAAAGAGAGGAATTGAAATGGTGGTTTGAGAATTTGAAAGCATGGAATGGTCAAGTACTTTCTGTGACAAAGCCAGGGTTTGTTTTGGAGACAGATGCAAGCAAATACCGATGGGGAGCAATGTGTTCAGAACAGGAGACAGGTAGTGTTTGGAATTTAATGCCGCAGAAGGCCCATATAAATTGTTTAGAGATGAGAGAAGGAATATTTGCATTGTGCAGTTTCAGAACACAGTTCCAAGGAACTTTAGCACTGTTGAAGATGGACAATGTAACAGCATTCACTTTAGGGGGCAGCAGGTCGAAAAAGGTTGTCAGACCTAGTGAAACAAATTTGGGAGTTTTGCATGGAAAACAAAGTTGGTTTAAACGCACAGTATTTACCAGGGAAGGAGAATTTAGTGGCAGACAGGAATTCGAGGAATCTGATAAAGTGCAACAACTGAAAGTTTAAAGAGGACATTTTATAGAAGAAACTGAAATGTATAGGACCATTTAATGGAGATCTGTTCGCATCCAGATTGAGGCATCAATTAAATAAATCAGTTTTGGATGTCGATTTAATTTTCAAATTGTTTCAGTAATGGCCAGGAAATAAGTATCTTGGTTTGAAGGAATTAACTTGGAAGTCAACAACTTTATTATGGTTCGATTTCTTTTAAGAGAGTCTCGGATGTCAGAGCTCTAGATGTTAGTAGAGGATTTTAGCACTCTCACTGGGTACTATTTGAAATTTGGAGAAGAATTAAAACTATGGCAGAGTCTGTTTTTTATCCTAGATTTGGTGAAAGTCCTAAATTATGTGTAGTCAAATGTCTAAAAGAATATGAATTTTGAGTAAAGGAGAATAGAAGTGATAGTAAGGATCAATTGTTGATTTCTTATGTGAAACCATTCAAAAGTGTTACAACAGCTACAATAGCAAGATGGGCGAAGTCAATGATGAAATAGGCAGAAGTTAATTTAAGACAGTTTACAGCTCATTCAGTTAGTGGTGCTATGGCTAACAAGGCATAATTAATGGAGGAAGATTGGAAGAAATGTTGAAGGCAGCTGATTGGAGAAATGCAGAGGTGTTTAGGAAATTGTATTTCAAACCAGTGGAACATGTTTCAAACAAAGTATTGGAAGGCTTTAAAATGCATAATGCTAGCCTCCTGTCTTGCCATAAAACGTTGATTCTCATAGGTTTCACTGCATTGAGAATCATGATTTTATTAAAGACAAGGAGGCTAGCATTATACCTACCTCCCTGGGGAGTTGGAGGATGAAGGGTAAGAATATGTAAAAAAAGATTGTGTTAACAATATTGGTTTTAAATAATAAAGATACATATTAACAATTACTGAGTTGTTTAAAAATCAAATAAGTAGGCATACTAATTAAATTTGTTTAAATTTTCCAAACAATAAAATACAGAATTTGGACAATAACGAAAAGAGATAAATGATTTGGCAAGAAAGGCAACAAAAGAGGAAGGCGTTGGCTAACAGGAGACTTCTATTGGACTGTGGGGTTCCATTTTCAATTGTTTGTGGTTAAGTGTTCTATTTGGGATTCTTTAAAGGCTGCTGCTCAGTAGTGGTGAATAAAAGGTTTAATACATAATGCTAGCCTCCTTGTTTTTAATAAAATCAAGATCCTTTATGCAGTGAAACCTGTGAGAATCGACATTCATCGTTAACAACTTGCAGATTTGTTCCAACTAGAACCCAATCTCCTTGATTTAACTCAAAATTCTTAATATTACTTGCACTGTCAAAATATGTTTTACAAACATTTTGTTTTTCTTCCACATGCCTTTAAATACTCTTCATAACCTCTCGTTTCTCACTATGATTAGGCCTACTCTTTAAAGAAGACAGATTGTAAGATGTAATTGGACTCCTACCCCTCAGTAGTATAAAAGGTGAAACTACTGTAATGCTAGGAGGTGTACAGTTGTAATTCTAAACTTTTCTTCCAAGTACTTTGCAACATCCAGTCCACTAGCCACAGAAATTTGAACACCTTCTTTACGCAATCTGTCTGCCCTCCCTACAAGACCAGTCGTTGAAGAGCTGTAGTCAGGTACTTTGATATGCTGTATCGGTTGTTTGCCAAGAAAATGCACCATATCAGTAGACACAAAATGTATCCCATTAACTGTTACAATTTGTTTAGCTGTACCTTCTATGTGGTACAATCGTTCCAGAAATCTCTTGACATTACCAGTGTCTGCTGCTTTCACAAATGCACAATATAACCACTTTGAAAATTAGATATTTTCATTTATTTCCTAATATGTCCTAAGGATCGGCAAAGTCCGAATCTACTTTCTCTCAAGGTCCATCTCGCTATTCAACAGGACACCAGGGAGTATTTTGTAATCTTCCAGTGCTTATCTAGAAGCAAACACACTTTACATCCATCAACAAAGGTATTTACCTGTGTATCTACTCCTGGCCACCTACGTTTTGTTTTAATTCTCTTTATGGTGGCAGAGGTACCCAAATGTCCTTCATGGGCCAAAGCAATTATCTTTTCATGTAGACATGTAGGAGGAACAAAATTATCTTGTCTAAGAATAATGTCATTCACCAATTTGAATTCAGATGCTAATTGAGCAAAAACTCTCAAATCCATACTCAAAACTCTATCACCTGGCCAGCCTGGGTAATAATAATGAACTCTTTAACTTTGCTGAAACTTACATCAATCTACATCAAGTTTCATCCCCTTTTTCCACTCATTCTAAATAACATTAACATTTTCAATTATATCAACTGAAGCAATAACATATTGATCATCATCCTCATCCAAATTTTGCAGAACATCACTAAAAGGCAATCAGGAAAAGCAAAACTCCCTCCCATTTTTCCCTCCTATTAGACATTTAAGGTTAAAATTGCAAGCAATTAGCCATGACAGTAGCGTAAAGAGACTTTGTTAGAGCAATTGTTTTGTAACATATGAATTAAAGACTCGTGATAGGTATTTAGATCAAATCTTGTGCCCCAAATATACATTTTACATTTTTCAATGGCCCATGAACAATCCAACACCAGCCTCTCTATTGTGCTGTATTTATATTCAACATCCCTTAACATTCTGGATACAAACACAATAGTATGTTCCTTTCCATCAAGTATTTGTGTTAAAACAGCCAGCAGACCACATGAATTTGCATCAACAGTAATAACACTTTTTTCACCACATATAAAAGGTTTGATAGCAGGAGCATTCAATATCAACATCTTGATTTTGTCAAATTGTCAAAAGCCATTCTATACTTCACTCAAACTTCACACCTTTCTTTAATAGTTCATATAGAAGTTGAATAATAAAAGCATACCCATGAATAAATATTGCATAGTACTCACTTAAACCTAAAAATAACTAAGAGAATCCTTGTCTTTAGGAATAGATGCATCACTAATTACCTTAATCAAAGATGATGTAGATTTAATGCCTTTCTACATTTCTCCTTTTTAATTGCTATACCATGTTTCATCAACATACTTAAAACTATCTCAAGTCTTTTGTTATGTTCATTTACACTCTCAGCAAACACAAGAATATCAACTTGGAATGCTTAAATTTCACTCTCACCACCCAACGTTTCATACATCATGCGCTGAAAAATATTTGCTGCGGATGCCAACCCAAATGTCATCCCCAAATACATATAAGCACCAAAAGGTGTTACGAAAAATGTCAGGTGCTGAAATTCTTTAGGCAAAAAAATTTGATGATATACTGAGCGTAGATGAATAGTGGAAAAATACTTGATATTCCCAAGATTAGCAAGCATATTATGAATACGCGATAAGAGATGGCAATCTACTACCATGTTCCTATTCTAAGGTCTGCACACAGACACATTTCTTCTGATTTTTTTCTCTAGCAATAACAGAAGCTGAAACACAATCTGATGACTCAACTAGTGTTACAGTGCCAGATTTATATTGTAGCAGACAGAGTGTTCTCCTTTGGCTTGGCGGAGGACTTTGGATCCGCCAAGCCAAGAACACTCCGCCCACCTGAATAATAAATGACCGCCAAGCAAGCGGTCATTTATAACGGCACTGGCAGGAACCACCTTCACTGTGTTTTCTGTCAACGCATTTTACTGTTTGCTGTAGGGCTGAATCAGAAAGATGCAGCCCTGCAGCAAACAGTATTGTTTTTTTCTTTTTAAAAGCCTGCAATTCAATTTGTTGGACAGACCAAATGATCAGGCAGGGAACTCCATTGCCTTTGCTCACACAACTTGTACAACTCTTGTTAAACAGAAATTGGAACAGGCCTTACTTTTTGCATAACTGGTAAAGCATTGTGCTTTGACTTACTTCTGTGTGCAAACCCTTTTACATGTCCAATCTTGTCACGAAAAACATTGTCATATTTCATAACTAGGTTACTGACATTTTCTTGGCCATGACCCACATCAAAACGTAAAACTGGCATGCCACCTAAAACAACAGGTTTATTCTCTGCTGCATATATTTTTGTAAAATATTTTCAACCTTTAAACTTTAGACATTCACAGAAATATCCTTTCATGATAATATCATATTCACCAAATGCTTTCGGGTTTTTATCACTATTGATAAGAAGCTTGCTATCCAAAATCTAGCAAAAGTCACATCTGACAATTAGTGTTTGGGGAGCCAGAGTCAGCCATCACAGTCAAATTTACTATACCAATATACACAACACACATAGGACCCTTAAACCTTCCCTGAGATGAATCCACCATACCAACATCTACAGTCAAGGAAACATTGTTCTAAATAATCACACAAAGGTTTTTCTGCACACTCTACTTGACTGACTTTCACATTCAACTTAGAAGTCTTACAAACTTCCTGAAAATGGCCAACGTGCCTACACAAATTACACTTCTTTCCTTGTCTAGGGTATGTCACACTGTTACCCATATGGAATTTCGAAACACATCTATAGCAGTTACCATAGTTCTCCCTTTCCATTTTTCTCTGAACCTTTCCCTTCTGGGCAACAGTACACACATCAACATTGTCAATCTCCATCACTCTAAACACATGAAGATTATTTTTAAGATCATCAGATAAAACATTGGGAGATGGCAAAGGCCTCTCTATACCTTTTTCTATCTCTATAACTAGACCTAAAGATTGATTTTTACACGTTAAAAGGCGTTATTAGTTTTTTTTTTCTTGTTTTTTTTTAGAGGAACAACTAAACACAAATTGATCACGTAAATAAATGTCAAGATTGTTCCCACATTCACATTTGGCAGCAAACATTCTTAATACTGCCAGGTAATCCGGAATCAAAATCATCAATATTCTCTTTTCTTTTCAAAAAGTTATGTTTTTCCAACATCACCAACGGCTCATCAGAACATTATTTACTAATGCAACCAATTGCTTCTTTATAAACATCCCATGATTCAGCATGTGCAGGTGCATCCATATATAGCAAATGCTCTAAAAAAATTTGACCTGCATCACCAAGATGATTAAACTGTAACGCAAAGTGACGAACAGGATCCTTCTTCATTGCATCAATAGCCACCATATAGTTTTCAAAAACTCTAATCCAGTTCTTCCATAACATTGGAGGTTTCCCAGGTAATTGCTAAAATGAGGGTGGATAAATAACATTACTAACATTATCCATAATAATATATGAGGACAGACAGTCGTCAATCAAAAAAGAACAATATTGCCTGGTTGACCAAAACAAAAACATTCACCTGAACAGTATTTGTCCGTTGTATGCATGCATCAAGACTTCTCAACAACATCGTGAACAATACGTGATCCAAATTGCTCCTGAAGAATGTAAAATAATAGTGTAGCGTAGATCCATAATGGATGGCAAATGAGACCAGGTTCCCAATCCAAAATGGCCTCTAACGCATGACGTATGATGTCATGGCACGTAACGTCAGCACGTCATGTACCACAGTGCGACAAGGATAGAAGCAGCGCACCAAAGATGAAGAGTGCCAAACGCTGGAGATGGAGCAATCATTGGAAGTGATTAATACACAGCACAGATGTATAGACCATCAAAAGGTAACCGTTGCAAAGCCGATGAATCCAAAAGCTGTTGCATCACCCACATTTATGAGTAACAGGGTGCACAATAGACAGTACCTGAACTTGGTGTCTGACAGTTAATCCAGGTCTGAGAGAAGACATCCAAATTGGTATATCCAATACACAATTAGCTTAGAACAAAGCTCCAAAAGTGATGTTGGTGTGTCTGGGTAGACACAAACTTGCGGCCAAAAATATGTGGTATTGGTAAACCCGAAGAAAAGGGGCCACACAGGAAGAATTGCTTAAAGTGTTATTCCACTAATGGACCTCAGACTTGACTTTCCGGCTGCACAGCACACACTCTGGGCCTCGGAGAGCCAGAATTGTAGAACCCCCACTAAAAGTGACACTTTAATAATACAGTCCCATATATGAATACCAAAATGAAACATATAATACTCACTTATAACACTGGTAGTGTAAGAAAGTGAGCGCTGTAAAGGTCTGCTTAGGAAACATGTTCCTAGTGAGTAGTGCGTTTTCCATTTGCTCAACTGGCTTCAGTGAATTTACAGTTTGCTGTTTTCTAATGTATTTTAAATTAGGTCTTCTGACACATTTTAGTATAGATATTTGTTAATTTCAGCAGCGAAAGTTAAAACTAACCTTTTGACATTTATTATTTTGTTGCTTTTCGCAAACAATGGCAGGAGAATAACTAATTTCTCGATTTAACGCCCTAGTGTGCATCAGTTACTTCGGTTACTTTGTGCATGGGCTTTTGGTTTAAGTGCTTCAGGTCTTTCTACTTTGCTGCTGCAGCTTTCTCATCCATTAGTTTGACAAGAGTGGGTTATTAATAACATTTATTATTATTATTTAATATCCGTTATTGTAAGAAAATGTGGTTTTTCCCTACATTGTCTTGCATTGTCTTGTAAGAGGAAAGGGACCTTTGACAGTTGTATTTTTGTCTATCATAAAAATACATATATTTAAATATAATTGCATCTACTGGGTTGGTGAAATTGTATTTATTTATTATTTGTTCATGAATTTATCTATTTTTCACAGACCTTGCCCTGCTCCATGGAAAACACTCCAAAGATTGTAAAGTTTTGCACTTTTCTGCTAATGTCTGAAAATCACTACTTTTTGTGGCAATTATGTTTGAGATATACTTTTTTACCACTATCACAATAGGTATGTATCTATCAATCAATCAATCAATCAATCAGGGGTTTGTAAAGCGCAGGGTCTCAAGGCGCTGGCGGGGGGAGAGTGAGGCTCCGTTGGGGTCATCTGAAGAGCCAGGTCTTGAGGTCTTTCCTGAGCTGGAGCAGTGTAGAACTTTTCCCGAGGTGGAGGGGAAGGTCGCTCCAGGTCTTGGATGCAAGGTAGGAGTAGGACCTTCCACCCGCTCTGGTCCTGTAGAAGCATGGGATGGTGGCCAGGGAGAGGTTGGGTGATCAGAGGTTTCTCTTGGGGGCGTGGAAGGAGAGACGGCTGTTGAGGTATTCAGGCCGATGTTGTGGAGGGCCTTGTATGCATGAGTGAGCAGCTTGAAGGTTATTCTTCTTTCGACGGGGAGCCAGTGGAGACTGCAGTGGTATTGGGTGAGGTGGTTGTGCTGGGGGATGTCAAGGTTTAGTCTGGCTGCGGCGTTCTGGATGGTCTGGAGCCTGCTGAGGAGTTTTTTGTTGACTCCAGCGTAGAGGGCATTGCCGTAGTCCAGTCTGCTGGTGATGAGCGCGTGCGTGACAGTTTTTCTGGATTTGGAGGGGATCCATTTGAATGTTTTTTGGAGTATGCAGAGGGTGTTGAAGCAAGCCGAGGATACAACGTTGATCTGGTGGGTCATAGTGAGCGATGAGTCTAGTATGATGCCGAGGTTATGTGCATGGTCCGTCGGGGTGGGTAGGTTTCCGAGGGCTGAGAGCCACCAGGTGTCATCCCAAGCTGAGGGAGTGGAGCCAAGGATGAGGATTTCTGTTTTCTCTGAGTTGAGTTTCAGATGTTCTTCATCCAGGTTGCGACGGCTTTCATCCCTTCTTGGAAGTTGTGCCTGGTGATGTTGGGTTCCTTGGTGAGGGAGAGAGGTAGAGCTGGGTGTCATCGGCATAGGAGACGATGTTGACCCTGTGGTTTCTGACGATGGTTGCAAGGGGGTGGGGCTGAGGGAGGTTCCCTGGGGTACTCCACATCTGGTCCCTGTCGGTTCTGAGAGGTAGGGCTGGAGTCTGACTCTCTGTTTTCTGCCTGTGGTCATGAGCGTATCCAGTCTAGGGCCTTTCCTCGGATGCTGGCATTGTGGAGTCTAGTGGCTATTGTGCGGTGGGAGATGGTGTTGAAGGCTGTTGATAGGTCCAGAAGGATGAGGGCTGCCATTTGGCCAGGGGTCGAGGAGGGTGCGGATGTCATCGGTGGTGGTGAGAAGGAAGTCTTGATGCTGTGGTTGCTGCGGAATCGGGATTGGGAGATGTCTGGGACATTGTTAGCTTTGATTAAGTCTGCTGGCTGGGTGTTGATTGTTCTTATAGATTGCCTTGGCTGCGAATGGAAGCAGAGAGATGGGCCTGAAGTTCTTGAGGTCCGTCGGGTCTGAGGAGGGTTTCTTCAGAAGGGGACTGACTTTGGCGTGCTTCCAGTTGTCGGGGAATGTGGCGGTCTTGAGGGAGCAGTTGATCATCCGGCGTAGCTTGGGTGCGATGACTGTGGCAGCCCTGTGGAAGATGTGGGGCAGACAGGGGTCTAAGGGTTCTCTGGAGTGGATGCTCTTAATGGTCTTTAAGTTGTCTTCTGTCGTGAGCGGGGTCCAAGTGAGAAGTGTCTGTTGGATGGTGTCGCTGGCGGTGGGGGCTGAGGCGGTGCAGAGGTCTTGGTTGTTGAAGTTGTCATAGAGCGACTTGATCTTGACGTGAAAGAAGGAGCTGAGTTTGTTGCAGAGGTCTTGGGAGGGTGGGACGTCTGTTGTTTCGCTGCTGGGTTTTGCAAATTCCTGTATGATGGAGAAGAGTTCCTTGGTTGTTGTGGGCGATGGAGAGGATTCTGTCTTGAAGGAAGTTCTTCTTTGTGGATTTGATGAGTTGGTGGTGTGCTGGGGTGGCTGTTCTGTAGCTGGTGCGTGTTCCGGGGTTTTGCTGTTTCTCCATGTCTTTTCAAATCGTCGACAGGAGCGCTTGGATTCTTAGAGTGCCATGGTGAACCAGCTTGCTTTCTTGTTATGTCCGCCTGTAGCTTTCTTGAGGGGGGCGAGTGTGTCGGCCAGTTGGTGATAAAGCGGTGGAGGTTGCTTGCCCCGGTGTTGGTGTCTGGTGTAGTTGGAGGAGGAGTGCTGGTGAGGGCAGAGGTGAGCTGTTCGTCTGTGACTTTGTTCAAGCTTCTGCGGAGAAGGCGGCGTGCATGCTTGTGTACGGTGGGTTTTCTAAAGGAGAAGTGGATGCAGTGGTGGTCCGTCCAGAGAAGTTCTGTGGTGTGGCTGTAGGTGATGCTTTCCTCCTGTGAAGACGGGGTCGAGTGTGTGTCCCTCTGTGTGCGTGGGGCAGTGACAAGTTGCTTCAGTCCTATGTTGGTTAAGTTCTCTAGGAGGGCAGTGGTGTTGGGGTCGTAGTGGTTGTCCAGGTGGAAGTTTAGGTCTCCGAGTAGTATGTTTATGATATACTTCCCAGAAACAGTTTATGCACGTAGGAATTCAGGATAATGTATTAAAAACTGCTTTGCAAACTGGGCAAACATGTCTACGATTTTACCTGCAATGTACTGAGGGCAAAAAGTGCTCTAATAATTTATAAATTGTAATCTTTTTGGCGCAGGCTCCTGTTTGTGCATGACATAGGATTACCAGCACAGTTGGAATGAGGGCCTGGTCAGTGTTTTCTTTCTGCATATTCCCATTTTGGTAAAATAAGATTGTCAAAGGAAATAATTAATAAAACCTTCTCAATCTTTGACACCAGTAATATATATATATTAAAGTGATGATATAGCTGACTATAGTAAAAGTATTTTTTATAATACCCTAGATATTCACTGAAAAAAATCAAAGGTTAAAGTGACATTATAGTTAGGCCTTGTGATAATATAAAAACTGTGGTTTTAAAACAAAAAACTCTGAAATTCATCAGTTATAGTTTACTGAGCACACTATAACTTGCACCTCCACCACGCACTGTCCTGCTTATGACCTCACATATTACTTCACTCATGACATGTTAAATGACATTGACAACATCATGAGAAAGTCCCCGAGGGACCCCACCTTGATTGGCAGGCCACAATAAGAACAACCTGCTGTGGATGAAATTAAAGGGCCCATAGTCCCCTTTGAAATGCATTGCAGTGAAAGTCTGTTTTTAAGTGTTGTTGGTGGTGTTATTCTCATTTTAGAAATTCTGGTGACTTCGCAGGTGATTTTACTCTGTGAAAAATGCAGACCCTCTGCTAGGATTTGAGAGAATTTTTTATCTCTCATTATTTTCCTATAGCGGATATGAAAGATGCTCTGGAAGCTAAAATCAAAGCACATTTTCCATACGTTCACCCTATCTTCCTCAGCCATATACGAATTAAGTCTGATATTCTCAGTAAAGCGTGTACATGTACTACCAACAGAAGCAGCGGTTTGTCAGTTGATTCCACAGTGTTCTATTCCAGCTTCTCACATTGCTCTGATTAAAAGTTAGAGCGCTAGCATTCTGTATTTGTGACAAACGTCTGACACACCTGAATGGCATCTTGATGAAATCACAGCTATAAAATGTAAAGCTTTTTTTTTTTTTGAAATTAACTATATGAGAGGGTCATTTTGTCATAGAAATTATGGTTATTGCTTTATAAAGGTAACATGAGGACACATTTTCTTTGATTTCTCAAAATTCTTTCTCATCCATGTCAGTAAAACATTCTGATGTGCAGACTGAAAGAGGGACTTTCAGCTCAATCTGCAGTTAGTTGACCCGCTAGTGATCAACTGCAGCTTCACCCCTGGGTTCTAATAAGCAAACAAGCATTTATATTCTCAATTTACGACAAAATTGAGGGACACCTAAGCACATCTTGATGGAATTTAAAGCTGTAAAATAGAAATAAATTTCCTACTGAGGACAGGACAATAAATGAACAAAATAGGGGTTTCCTTTTGCCTTAGAGATTCTGTTTAGTAATCTAGAAAGGTAAAATAAGTTCACCTTTTCTATGAGTTCTTAAACATCTTTCTCATCCATGTCAGTAACACATTATGACATGCAGAGTGAAGCATTCTTCCAACACTAGGATCAGTCAGTCACTTAGCTCCTGAATAATCACATGCATTGTCACAACAAAGTTTTAATTACCAACTAGAGTTCTAACAGTTTGTATTCAAGACAAAAGTGAGGTACTCCTGAATGTTATTTTGTTGCAATAGGGGCAGTTGAATTTAAAGTATTTCCTGAGGAGCAGTCTAAAGTAAATGCACATCAAAATGTTAATGCAGGTATGAAACCAAAGGGTTACAACTGTGAGAAGAGTTATGGGTTCCTAGTAATTTGAGGCATAATATTTTTTGACAGGGCCTACAAATAGTAAAAAGAGAGAGATGTTTAAATAAATACAGCATCCGAATTCCACATCTGTTTGCTCAGCGTACCCATCTTCTAATTCAGGTTAAAGGTTAAAGTGATAATCTAGTTAGATTCAGTGCTAAAACCTAAACGTATATTACAAAGCCTATATATTCACTGAAAAAAACAATGGTTAAAATGTTGGATGTGGAATGAGACTTGAGCTAACGTAAAAAATCCCCCAAAACATGGAAATATGCCAGTCATTGTTTATTGAACTAACTATAACTTGCGGTTTATCATGCACTGCTTATAAACTCACATGTTACATCACTCAGGACATGTTCAATTACATCATTAAAGATATCACTTGTGACATCTCAGTCATAGCCTCTGGCTAAACCCTGCATCCAATCCGCATCAGGGCTTGGATTCTGGCAACGCCCTGCTCCCAACACTATCCAAGCAACATACCTTCATTGCACACAATCTTCTGCCATATATAACAAGTTTGATACAGGTCTTAGCTTTTGAAATATCCAATTTGTTTTGCATCTGTCAAAAGCTTATGAACATGCTTTTAGGAGTCTAACCATCAATGTAGGTTGTCATATTACTATCCGTTCACAAAGCCTAAAGCAATAAGAGGTTAACTTGTCTGAAGAGATTCTCAAGATTAGAGGAGCCTGACTCAAGTTTAAAACATAACCCAGGCAAACTGAGAGTGCATGCACCCCAGAAGCAAAAGCCATTTGTAATCGTCCAGTTAACAGGATACTGCCACTGTGACTTTCACTCAAGATAAACTACAGATGGGGAGTGTGACTGCAGACCCTAGACTGATTTGAAGGTCAAGTTCAAACATTTTTAATGGCTAGTTTTTAGATAGGGACCAAGTCAATCTGATACCTAAAATGGATACTGAGATAGGGAAGAGGGACACAGAACAAAGTAGCAAATGTGAATACATTATCTAGGGGAATGAAAGAATAGTGGGGCAATTAACTTTTACACTGTTGTAATTATAATTGTAATTGCATTTATATAGCACTTACTACCCCTGATGAGGCGTCAAAGTGCTTTTTCAGTGAGTATCACGCTACTCTGGAACCCATAAAGGATTAGTGTTGAATTAGTATAGTGAAATATGAAAGTAATTTGAGTGGTGGATATTAGTCAGTTATTTGGATAGAGAAGGATAGCGGAGGGATAGAAGAGGGAAAAAAGGTTTGCATTTATATTGTGCTTGGTACCCCTGATGGGGTTTTGAAGCGTTTTTTTGGCAAGTGCTGGAACCCATAAAGGATTAGTGGTGACTTAGTATAGTGAAATATGAAAGTAATTTGAGTGGTGGATATGTTAGTCAGTTATTTGGATTGAGAAGGGTAGCGGAGGGATAGAAGAGGGAAAAGGTTTGAGTGGTGGTAGAGGATATATTGATAGAGGTATAGGGTGGGAAATAGGGTAGTGCATTGGGAAGAGTAGTAGAAAGAGGTTTGAGATGAGTCAGAGTTGAGGTAGAAGATATATTGAGAGAGGTATAGGGTGAGAAATAGGGTAGTGCATTGGATATGATGAATTAGAAGAAAAGTAATAAATGTATAGATCCATAAGTACATGGAAAATATATAGATGCATAAAGAAGTAAGTATATATAGATTAAAGATATTGATAGAGGTATAGGGTGAGGAATAGGGTAGTGCACTGGCAAGAGTAGTAGAAAGAGGTTTGAGATGAGTCATAGAGTTGAAGTAGAGGATATATTGAGAGAGGTATTGGGTGAGAAATAGGGAAGTGCATTGGCTATGCTGAATTAGCAGAAAAGTAATAAATATATAGATCCAAGTACATGGAAGGTATATAGATGCATAAAGGAACTAAGATTATGTAGATTAAAGATGCATTAAATAAATTCCGGCTTTCAAGTGTTGTTTTACTTAAAAATTCATTTTATTAATTTGTTTTAAAACATAATTATTCTACACGTTTACACAAAGCAAGACTCATTTATAGGTACATATCTATAGTACAAATCAGTGCTTATATACAGAGGGATATGCGTTATATTTCTGTTTGGGGAAGAGCCAATTCTTGAGTAGTTTTCTGAAGATAAGGTGGTTGTCTGTGGATCTGTATAACAAACTACCTTACACAAGCTTAAGTCTACTTAAACGTCAGGTGTGGATAGATCTTGTGGAAAGCTGAAAAGGTGAAAGTTGTGATGGATTCAGTCAAAGGCTGATTATCTGCATGTAGTGAACACAAAGGACCAGGGTGTTGGTGGAGAATGGTGTTGGAGATGTCGTAGGAGAGGGCACAAGAAACAATGACTGACAGGAAGGATATTATGCAGGTTTTGGCCCTGCTGAGCATGAGCAAGGTAAGGGCCATCTATTGGTATGTTACAAATAGGAAGATATGTTTCTTGAATCCAAAGTCTTGTTAGGTTTCTTTTTTTTGGGGGGTATTCATTTGGGTTTATTCAAAACATATGCCTTCAAAATAAATGAATATGTAAGTGAGCAAGTCTCTGGCTAGGGGCAATTAAATAGATGGCAGAAGCTGAAGGCTTTTAGTTGAAATCTACCCTTTTCTGCTTGATTACCACAATATTGTTGCTGGATTTAGAACTTTAGTCTTGCTAAGCAGGGGGAAAGTGCCTGTGCTCCCCCTTTAAACATGGTTAAATTGACTTACCCTGATTGACGTATTTAGTTTGCAACAAGTCCCTAGTATATGGTGTAGGAAATACACCCATGGCCTGGAAGTTAAATGCCACCTGTCAACTGCAGCACTTATTGTGCCATCCACAGAGAGGGCCTACAAAATGTGGCTTTAGGCTCCCAATTGTAGCCTGACTGCTACAGTGTAAAACCTGCAGTGCAATCTGTCAAAATAACCCTTTTTGACAGGCAAAGACATCCCATTTAAATAATAACAAGCCACCCCTATGTATGCCTTGTAGCCAACATGTTCGAGTGCATGGTATTTAAAAGTGGGACATGTAGCTAAAGGGGCAGCCTGACTGTCCTATAAAGAAAACTAGACTATAGATTAAAATATCAATTTTGCATCTCGGATTTATTGCCAGCTAAAACAATAACTCAACGGTTCATTTTAATATTTATTAAAAGCTCAATTCAATGGTGATGTTGGATTTCTAAAAAATATTTAGGAAAAGTAGCTTTTAGACAGTTACCTTTTCCATGTGTGGATCTCCTGGATGATCATTTTCATAACCTCGCTAGAAACTGTCAATCAAGTGCTTGACCTCTGCACAAATGTCAACAGCTTAAGATATATCTTCCTATGTGCAGCAATTGATGAGCTTCATAGGAGAAAGTATTGTCATTTGTGGAACTCTCTCCTCTATTACGACTGAGGCATCTCTGAAAAGCTCATTTCAAGTTTCATTTAAATGTTGGCAAGTTTAGATGGTTTCTATGGTACATGCTTAGCGAATTTCAAAGCTGGACACACAGTATTTGTCTTACCTTGATTTACAACATAGGTTGATTTGAACAATCAGGTTCTTTTTGTTGGACTTAAGGTGGTTGCTGGAAGTATTGGTGGTGTTAACTTTTGTTAGCACTTCAGGTGATGTCCAACCCCCTATGATTTCATGCAAAGACATTTTAAAGACATTCCCTGTGCTACCTGGAGAGATTGAAGTTCTTTGAAAGATGAAGTGATGTGATCAGACCTCATCATGTTGAGACAAAGTATAGCTGCTTAATTTAGCATTTCCTATGTTTTGAGGGTGTATTCTTGTGAGCTCCAGAGTAAATTGTGTTGCATTCATAAAGCTGCTACAGTACAAGGGTCATGGTCAGTTCAATCCATTCTATCAATTGGAGGTGGGGAAGAACCTTTCTGTACATCATCATTTGATGGGAGATGTTTTTGACACCTTATGCAAGTTCATATACAAACGAGAGATCTTGTTGACAATATACCCTTCGTTTGTAACTGCTTAAGAAGGGGATAAGGTAGCTCCTAGATCTCTAGCTCACTTGAACTGGAGTATGTTTGTTAGTGTGAGGCCTTTGATCGGATTTTCAGTTTTTTTGTTATATTCCAGTGAAGATTGCTCTCATTCATTTCAAGTAGGCTATTAGATTCACCCCCTGATCTCAGGTTTTGCCCAATTGGTCCTGAATGTGTGTCCTCTGTATATATTTGGACTTGTAGGTAGTAATTAGAGGTGATTATTCTAAGAACACAAATAATTATAATGTAACTTTTAGACACCAAGGGCCTGATTACAAGACGGGACGAAATTAACGCAAGTTTATATGAGTTATTTTTGCTCCATCTGATTATTACTCATAAGTTATTTCTGCACCCAGCTTTACTGCAGCGACAAGCAAGGTTTATTTTGGTTTTTTCCAACTTTCTGTGTCTTCCGCTACTCGCCACATACTTACCCTTGCATGCATTTGCCACCTGCTCAGACCAAGTAGAACTGTAAGCAGAAAAGAAATCATGGAATAGGGGATCTAATATGGTTTTTCCAGCTAGAAAACACCTCCCAAAATAGTGAATCCCTATTCTATGGGGTATTACATGTAATTGCATTTTACTGCACTGAAACTGTAAAATTATGTGGTAAAATCGCTCCAGTACTATGCATCTCATAATTAGGATGGATTGTTGGTGGCATTTATTGTAAGTTATCCCAGAACAATTTCACATAAAATATATCTAGTGGAAATGGGCAATTTACATATATGTGTTTTAGATATGTTATATAAAATGTGTTTTTTCAAATATATTCATTCATTTATTTATTTATGTAATTGGAAATACAATCCCTGCCAACCCAATCATTTCTATGGAAAGAGACATAATATTGTATGTCAAATGGTTTGTCTATGTCTGTCAAAAAAAAATATAAATATATATAAATATTTCCAATGAAATAAACAAAGTTTAAAAGGACGTTGTAATTAGGTGAAAATGTCAATTAAAATATACTATTTTAATAATCAAAATCACCTTTATAGTTATCTCAAGAAACTTGAACTTGTGCCCTAAAGTAACTATAACTCGCACCTCCGCCATGCACAGTTTTGTCATCAGCAATATTATTTCATAGTTGCAGTCATGTTATAAGTGATGTCATAGAATATGTCATGAGTGATGTAATATGGGAGGTAATTAGCAGATCACTTTAACCTTTGGTTTTTTAATTGCATTTCTAAGTTTTTTTAATTTAAAGTACCATAATATTACAATTCTTTACTATAACTTCACTGTAAACTTTTTTTTAATCAGTGAATTTCTATGTGTTTTTAACATAAAGTAAGATGTCCATTGCCATGTCCAGGCCCTACATCCAACCAGCCTTGCGGGTGTCCAATCCCCCCCCTCCCCCCGGCTGCTGCACATAGCTGTCTATGCCATGTAACAATAAAACAGTTTTCATTTTAAGTAAGGCAGACCTACTTCCATTTTCAGAGGGTTATCATACCAAAATTTTAAAAGCAGTGGGCTTATTGTCTTCATCAAGGGGTCAGCACTAAACATATATAAAGCAGACATATTGGCTTTGTCAAAAGTTTGCTAAGAACTATAATGAAATGTATACACATTCCATTCCTATGTTTAATAAATAAGGCTCAATTATGAGTCTTGCAGTCCATGGACCGCCACACTCGTCGGGGTGTGGCGGGGGTGGTCTCCCAACCGCCCTATTACGATTATGGTGGTTGGACCATCATTGCCCCGCTACAGCCACCAAGGACCCACCGTTCCCTGGTGGTGTTGCAGTGGTCAGGAGGCATTAATATGATTGGTGGGACTGCCCTGGTCCCGGCAAGCATATTAGGAGTATCCTCTCCGCCATGGTTTTCATGACAGTTCCTCCTCCATGAAAACCCTGGTGGAGAGGAACCAGAGGGAGCCCTACAGAGCCCCCTTGTGCCTCTTTACTGTGGGGTGCATGCAGGAGCGCACAACATGTTCCCCCTGTGTGCATGCACCCCAGTTCCTGTAGGCATGGACTTTTCGGTCCATGCCGTGCAGGAACAGTTTTTGGTGTTTCCATTGTGGTGCCCATTTTCAGGTCACCGCCGTGGGAACATAAAAAAAAAGCCCGCCAGAGAAGAGGAAACTCCTAATCTGGCAGTTGACCAGACCACAGCTTTAGCAGTGTGGCGGTGGGGCGGACCTGGAGCCGAAAGTCATAATCAGGCCTACAGTGATTATTTCAAATTATTTTCAATAAAGCATTTAAAAACAAACATTAAACTTGTTTGAGTCTTTTAAAAAAAATTTCAAGCCATAAAGTGCAGCCATAGAACCAACCTAAATGGGCCTAGTACTGCAGCCGAAGACCATACTGCTCCAGCTCAGAGAGCTTGAAAACAATATAGTGAATCATGAATGCAATGACCCACGAGACTTAGTATGTTTTATTTTAATGTTGTTGGGAGGCTGCTGCACTCCCATCTGTCACCCACAACAATATAAAAGATTGGTGGTGCCCCTGCTACTTCTATCGGCACCCCAGGAATGAAGAATATTATTTTTAAAAAGCCCTACAGCATTATGGGGCACTCCTGCCAGTCATTCATTATTTGTTTCTTTCATTTTTTTTAAGTGGGTGCCTCAGTGTCCATCTGTGGCACCCACATCACCAAAACGGATGGGGGCCACGTAGGGAGCCCCAGGGCCCTTGTGGCCCTGTATGGCCCCCCAAACAGCACCCATATGGGGTGCCAGCATGAGTCAACATTTTTCCCTGAAGTAGGTGACCTGGTGGCCACTAACAAGCACCCAAATCACCAAATTTGTTGGAGGCCCCTGGGGGAGCTCCAAGGCTCTGTTCAGCTCCCCAGCCAGCACTCAAACTGGGTGCTAGAAGGAGCTGCCATTTTTTTCCATAGTGGGTGCCCACCCAGGGCATCTGCATCCCCAAACCTGATGGGGCATCGGAGGAGCTCCAAGGTCCTGGCGGCCCTTGCTGGCTCCACTGTGGTGCTGTTGCACTGCAAGGAGCTCCATTGCTTAAATCACAGATATAGATTAATATGAAAAGGAAACTCAAATCTTTCTTGCAAGAGGATGATCATAACTTGGGGACAAAATGGAAGATTTAGATTTAAGTGGATTTTGCTAATAAAATATAGTGATTTGCAGAATTAAGGTTGTGCTATGCATATTTTGAGCTGATCAGGTGCCTTGAAAAGTGGGTTGTCTGTGAAACACATGTCTGTTGGCTGTGAAGATTACCTGATGGCAATTTGAGAAGAAAAAGTATTGTGAAGGTACATTGATCAGTTTTTTTTTCTTTGTGTTCCATAAGAAATGAATGGACAATGATATTGATTAAATTACTGGATCTTTATGAAAAAGTATTTTTGTTGTCCCATCACCACCAAATTTCATCTGATTTATTGATATATCTTGTTTGTCTGAAAATGCCACATGTCACAGTTCCAGACAATGTGGCTACTACTATCAACTTTCTCAGCACCAATGGTGCATTTTCAATACACCACTCACCTTCCTAGTACAAAACACTGTAGGCATTGACCACTGGGATTGTCTTGCATAATGCAGTCAGAAGCTGGCATGAAGTGGATAGGAATGCACTGCGAAAAATGACTGAAATAAATAATAAGAAGCTCAAGCACTGTGGTGGTGTTCGAGTTATATGGCTGTGGCCTGCTGTGAACTTGATATCAAAATATTGATTGTTTCCCTCTAAACAGGCACCTTGTCAGTAGTTTGGCTTGCTTACAATCTCTTGAAAGAATAATTGATGGGTATGTTAGGAAAGGAACAGACAGACATCCATAATGTATTTACTTTAACGCTTTAGACAAATATAATGTAGATGTCTTGGGAAACTATGTTACTGTAGACTTATGTAGTGATTTCTTTCCAGGCAACAGAACCAAGGGTGTAAATCTGGTCCCTGCAGAGAATGAATATATATATATTGTAGAGAGCATAGCTTCCCGTAGGCACCCCAGCACTGATAGTGTGGCACAGACCTTTATGGAGACTTTACCGAGACCCATTGTGGAAAAGCCAAGTTTATTTGCAGAGTGGTGTAAAAAGGGGCGTGGCCTCCGACCACCTCTCAGCAATCCCACTGTGTAGGGATTACTAGAGGTAAGAGGTGGGTTAGTTGGCCCCTAAGGACCCTCAGCATCGAAGGGGACTTTTTAAAATAGCAAGAAGAAGCAACAGAGGTGCAGAAGGAGGCAAGAAAACTGCAGAAAGAGGCAAGTGAGTTGAAGAAACAGGCAAAAGAGGTGCAGAAAGAGGGAACAGGGGTGCAGACAGAGGCAAGAGAAGTGCAGAGAGAGTTAAGAGGGGTGCAGACAGAGGCAAGAGGGGTGCAGAAATGTGCAAGAGAGGTGCGAAAGGAGGAAAAGGGCAGTGCAGAAAGAAAAAACAGAGGTGCAGAAAGAGGCAAGAGGGGTGCAGCAAGAAGCAAGAGAAGTGCACAAAGAGGGAAGAAGGGTGGAGAAAGAAGCAAGAGGGGTGCAGAAAGAAGCAAGAGAGGTGCAGATAGAAGCAAAAGAAGTGCAGAAATAAGCAATAGAGGTGCAGAAAGAGGCAATAGAACTGCAGAAAGAGGCAAGAGAACTGCAGAAAGAGGCAAGAAAGGTACAGAAACAACAGGCAGGAGAGGTGCAGAAAGAGGGAACAGGGGTGCAAAAAGAGGCAAGCGGTGTACAGAAAGAAACAAGTGAGGTGCAGAAAGAGGCAACAGTGGTGCATAAAGAGGCAAGGGAGGTACAAAAACAGGCAAGAGAAGTGCAGAAAGAGGCAATAGAGGTGCTGAAAGAAGCAACAGAGGTGTAGAAAGAAGCAAGATAAGTGATAAAAGAGACAAGAGAGTTGCAGAAAGAAACAAGAGAGTTGCAGAAAAAAGCAGGAGAAGTGCAGAAAGAAGCAACAGGGGAGCAAAAAGAGGCAAGAGAAGTGCAGAAAGAAGCAACAGAGGTGCAGTCGGAGGCAAAAGAGGTGCAGAAAGAGGGAGCAGGGGTGCAGACACAGGCAAGAGAGGTGCAGAAAGAGTTAAGAGGGGTGCAGAAAGAGGCAAAAGGGGTGCAGAAAGAAGCAAAAGAGGTGCAGAAAGAGGCAAGAGAACTGCAGAAAGAGGCAAGAGATGTACAGAAAGAGGCAAGAGAGGTGCACAAAGAGGGAAGAGGGGTGCAAAAAGAGGCAAGAGAGGAGCAGAAAGAAGCAAGAGTGATACAGAAAGAAGCAAAAGAAGTACAGAAATAAGCAATAGAGGTGCAGAAAGAGGCAAGAGAAGTGTAGAAAGAGGCAAGAAAGGTGCAGAAACAGACAGGAGAGGTGTAGACAGAGGGAACAGGGGTGCAGAAAGAGGCAAGAGAGGTACAGAAAGAGGGAGGAGGGGTGCAGAAAGAGGCAAGAGGGGTGAAGAAAGAAGCAAGTGAGGTGAAGAAAGTGGCAACAGAGGTACAGAAAGAGGCAAGAGAGGTGTAGAAATAGGCAAGAGAAGTGCAGAAAGAGGCAAGAGAAGTACTGAAAGAAGCAACAGAGGTACTGAAAGAAGCAATAGAAGTGATGAAAGAGACAAGAGAGTTGCAGAAAGAAACAAGAGAGGTGCAGGAAAAAGCAAGATAAGTGCAGAAAGAGGCACGTGAGGTGTAGAAAGGCAGGAACAGTGCAGAAGGAGGAAAGAGAGGTGCAGAAAGTGGCAACTGAGGTGCAGAAACAGGCAAGAGGGGTGCAGAACTAGCCAAGAGAAGTGCTGACAGAAGCAACAGAGGTGCAGAAGGAGGCAAGAGACCTGCAGAAAGAGGCAAAAGGGGTGCAGAAAGAAGCAAGAGAGGTGCAGAAAGAAACAAGAGAGATATGGAAAAAAGCAAGAGAAGTGCAGAAAGAACCAACGGAGGTGCAGAAAAAGGCAAGAGGGGTGCAGAAAGAACCAACAGAACTGCAGAAAGAAGCAAAAGAAGTACAGAAAGAGGCAAGAGAAGTGCAGAAAGAAGCAACAGAGGTGCTGAAAGAGGCAAGTGGGGTGCAGAAAGAGGCAAGAGATGTGCAAAAGAGGGAAGAGAGGTGTAGAAAGAGGGAAGAGGGGTGCAGAAAGAGGCAAGAGGGGTGCACAAAGAAGCAATAGAGGTGCAGAAAGAAGCGAGAGAATTGCAGAAAGAAGCAACAGAGGTGCAGAAAGAGGCAAGAGGGGTGCAGAAAGAGGCAAGAGATGTGCAAAAAGAAGCAACAGAAATGCAGACAGAGGCAAGAACCAGGCAAGAGAGGTGCAGAAAGAGGAAAGAGGGGTGCAGAAAGAGGCAAGAGGGGTGCAGAAAGAGGCAAGAGAAGTGCAGAAAGAACCAACGGAGGTGAAGAAAAAGGCAACAGGGGTGCAGAAAGAGCCAACAGAAGTGTAGAAAGAAGCAACAGAGGTACAGAAAAGGCAAGAGAACGGCAAAAGAGGCAAGAGAGGTGCAGAAAGAGAGAAGAGGGGTGCAGAAAGAGGCAAGAGGGATGCACAAAGAAGCAATAGAGGTGCACAAAGAAGCAGTAGAGGTGCAGAAAGAAGCAAGAGATTTGCAGAAAGAAGCAACAGAGGTGCAGAAAGAGGCAAGAGGGGTGCAGAGAGGCAAGAGAAGTGCAGAAAGGAGCAACAGAGATGCAGAAAGAGGCTAGAGAAGTGCAGAAAGAGGCAAGAGAAGTGCAGAAAGAGGCAAGAGAGGTGCAGAAAGGGGCAAGAAGGGTGCAGAAGAATAAAACAAAAGAGAAGTGCAGAAAAAAGCAAAAGAGGTGCTGAAAGAAGGGAGGTGCAGAAAACGGTAGAGATGTGCAGAAAGATGCATGAGTACAGAAAAAAGGAGGAAAGGTGCACAAAGAAGCAAGATAAATGCAGAAAGAGGCAAGAGAGGCGCAGAAAGAAGCAAGAGTGGATTGCAGACCATTAGTAGCAATTTAACACCCACATTTAGCAATAAGTAACAGGTGACCATTCCAGGTTTGCAAAGTACCTACCACCATGCTGTAACACTTGTCGCTGCATTTTTGGTAACGTTTGAGCCATTTGAGCTAGAAACAAGGTTTTTTTTGTTCAAATCTGCAGATTATGCAGCAGATGATGGATTATGTGAGAAATGCGAAAACTGTCTAATTATGCAAAAATCGGTGCATCCGAGCAGTCGCATAATTCCAGTGGCCCTGCTCATACCTCCGACTAGGTCCAGAAGTGCTTCTCAGTGGTTCCTTCTTTTTTTGTCTCATTGAGTTTATAGTTCAGCTTCTATGAAAACGAGGAAGACTAAACCTGAGTTTACCACTCCACAACACAGACTACCATACCACATAATTACTCTCCATAACACATAATCCCACTCTACATAATTCCTATACACTAAATACCACATACATTCTATCCACATAATTTCACTGCACAACATACCACATAATTCCACTACACACAATTTACATCCACTCCATTCCAAAAAACATTAGTAAAAAACTTTTACATTTACAACGCCAATAGCCCTAACTTTCATGAATGCGAGACCTATTACATTGCAAATGCTTCTTTAACTAGTAGCCGCGTTTGCAGAGAGGTGGAGAAAGGGGGCTGGGCCTCCGACCAGTGCTCTGGAATTCCACTGCATAGGACTTACAGGAGGTACCAGGACTGCTTCTTGGCCCCCAAAGTCCCTCAGGAGTAAAGTGGACTACATCCCCCAACCAGTAGTTTGCCAGGAGGCGCGTTTGCAGAGTGGTGGAAAAAGGGGGCGTGGCCTCCGAAGACCTCTTAGCAATCCCACTGTGTGGGACTTACTGGAGGTTACAGGAGGGGTAGCTGGCCCCCAAGGACATCCTTGGGGCCAACTACCCCTCCTATTACCTCCAGTAAGTCCCACACATCAGGATTAGTAAGTTCTCATAGCAGGCCATGCCCCCTTTGTCCACTACTCTGCAAACACGCTCCCTGGCGCGCTCTTGGATGGGGATTAAAGTACCCTTTGCTGCTGGGGGTCCTTAGGGGCCAACTAGCCTACCTGTTACCTCCAGTAAGCCCCTCACAGTGGGATTGCTGAGAGGTGGACACAGGCCATGCCCCCTTTCTCCACCACTCTGCAAACGTGCCTCCTGGCACGCTCTTGGTTAGAGGATGAAGTCCCCTTGCCTCCTGAGGGTCCCTGGGGGCCAACTAGACCTCCTGCTACCTCCAGTAGGCCCCACACAGCTGGATTGCTGAGAGTGGTCAAGACACAAGAGGACCTCATCGTCCCACCAGCAGTGCGCCAAGAGGCGCGTTTGCAGAGTGGTGTAAAAAGGTGGCGCGGCCTCTGACCACTCTGAGCAATACAGCTGTGTGGGGCTTACTGGAGGTAACAGGAGGGCTACCTGGCCCTTAAGGGCCCTTAGGATTCAAGGGGACTTAATACCCCAACCCAGAATGTGCCAGGAGGCGCATTTGCAGAGTGGTGCAGGCAGGGGGCGGGCCTCTGGCAAGATGCCAGCTTCTTTTTCCTGTCTTCTTTCTCGAAGGGGGGCTGTGTGGCCCCCCTTCCCTTAATACTTTTTGGGCCCTGGGTACCCATCCCTCTGGGACTGAGCCATTTTTTTTTTTTTAACGGGAAGGGGTCACACGGCCCTCCTTCTGATGTTGATTTCGGCCCGGGGACCCCATCCCCCGGGGCATGGTGACTTCTATTTTTTATTTTAAATAGCTACATTTAAAGGAGGGGGGCCGTGTGGCCCCCCCTTCTGAGGACATTTTCGCCCCCGGGGACCCAAACCCCGGGGCTTTGCCTCTTTTTTTTAAAATACATTTTTTATTTTATGGCATATAAACCTCAGGACATAAGTGGACTTCATCCCCCAAGCAACAGCGTGCCAGGAAGCGCGTTTGCAGAGTGGTGTAAAAATGGGCGTGGCCTCGGACCACTCTCAGCAATCCAGCTGTGTGGGGCTTACTGGAGGTATCTGGTGGGCTAGTTGGCCCCCAGGGGCCCTCGGGAGGCAAGGGGACTTCATCCCCCAACCAAGAGCTCGCCAGGAGGCACGTTTGCAGAGTGGTGGACAAAGGGGGCATGGCCTGTGTCCACCTATCAGCAATCCCACTATCTGGGGCATACTGGAGGTATCAGGTAGGCTAGTTGGCCCCTAAGGAACCACAGCAGCAAAGGGGACTTTAATCCCCATCCAAGAGCATGCCAGGGAGTGCGTTTGCAGAGTGGTAGACAAAGGGGGCGTGGCCTGCTATGACAACTTAGCAATCCCGCTGTGTGGGACTTACTGGAGGTAATAGGAGAGGTAGTTGGCCCGCAAGGACAACCTTGGGGGCCAACTACCTCTCCTATTACCTCTACTAAGTCCCACACAGTGGGATTGCTAAGAGGTCTTCGGAGGCCTCGCCCCCCTTTCTCCACCACTCTGCAAACGCGCCTCCTGGCACAGTACTGGTTGGGGGATGAAGTCCACTTTACTCCTGAGAGACTTTGGGGGCCAAGAAGCCCTCCTGGTACCTCCTGTAAGTCCTATGCAGTGGAATTCCTGAGCGCTGGTCGGAGGCCCAGTCCCCTTTCTGCACCACTCTGCAAACACGACTACTAGTTAAAGAAGCATTTGTAATGTAATAGGTCTCGCATTTGCGAGAGTTAGATCTATTGGCGTTGTAAATGTAAAAGATTTTTACTAATGTTTTTGGTGTAGAGTGGATGTACGTTGTGTGTAGTGGAATTATGTGGTATGTTGTGCAGTGAAATTATGTGAATAGAAAGTATGTGGTATTTAGTGTATAGGAATTATGTGGAGTGGGATTATGTGTTTTGGAGAGTAATTATGTGGTATTGTAGTCTGTGTTGTGGAGTGGTAACCTCAGGTTTAGTCTTCCTCGTTTCCATAGAAGCTAAACTATAAACTCAATGAGACACAAAAAAGAAGGAACCACTGAGGAGCACTTCTGGACCTAGTCGGAGGTATGAGCAGGGCCACTGGAATTATGTGACTGTTCGGCTGCACCAATTTTCACATAATTAAACATTTTCCACATTTGCCAAATATTCCATCATCTGCTGCCTAATTTGCAGATTTGAACAAAAAAAGCCTTGTTTCTAGCTCAAACGGCTCAAATGTTCCCAAAAATGCAACCTCATGTCTTACAGCGTGGTGGAAGGACCTTTGCAAAGCTGGAATGGTCATGTGTTACTTATTGCAAAATGTGGGTGTTAAACTGGTACTAATGGTGCACAACCCTCTCTTCTTTCTGTGCCTCTCTTGCCTCTTTCTGCATTTCTCTTGGTTCTTCCTCTTTCTGCACCTCACTGTCTTCTTTCTGCACTTCACTTGCCTCTTTCTGCACTTCTCTTGCCCCTTTCTGTGTGAAAGGCAGCGAGTCTTCTAAGACCCTCAATGCTGCCCGGTGCAGGGTTCCACCTCTAATTCACTTTGGGTTAGCTATCAAAATAATGAGGCAGGCGCTGGAAACTGGAAGACAAGAAAAAGGTTTATTTCTCATGAGGAGATCACGTCAACTGCAGACACCGGGATGTCTGAGGGAAGTGTTCTGCTGATACTCCTTTGGCTCTTCCTTTTATACAGATTTGACACAATGCATTTGTTTCATTAACATGGTTACACAAGCTTGGGGTCCCCGCCCCGGGCAGGTTGTCACACAAGCCCAACAGTAATTCTCTTCCCACCCAGGTCAAACAGACAATCTTATCTTGCAGCTGGACCTTGCTTCAGGGTCTAAAACATGTGAGACCGGCCAGATCTAAGAGTCCGTTCTGTTGATAAAAACAGGTCCCATTGTTGGTAACAACAAGTCTTGCTGTTTGCAGTGCAATAAATCATGTTGCAAGAGTCTTTTTGGTGTTTGGAACCTGTTTGTGTAACTGGATGCAGTGAGGGGTAGAGTGTCCAAAGGTTTGCCTGAAAACAGAGATGAGAGGAAAAACGAGTTTGTGGCAGCAAGTGGCGCTGAGGTTTGTTGTGGCAATAGAGTTTATAGCCCCCAGCACACATACCAGGTCGGTCAGAGGGTCAGAGGGATGCTAGTAAGGGTAGGGTGAAACAAAGGTGACCAACAGAGTACAAAATGGCTGTGATAGATCAAAATGACTGCAACTTATGTGCACATAGAATTCCACCAGATAAGATGGCGCAGGTAATGTTCATGATTATCGTTTTGCTTTTAACATCTGCACCTCACTTGCCTCTTTCAACACCTCTGTTGCTTTTTTCTGCAGATCTCTTGCCTCTTTCTCCACCTCTCTTGCCTCTTTCGGCACCTTTCTTGCCTCTCTCTGCACCTCACTTTCCTCTTACTGCATTTCTCTTGCCTCTTTCTACACCTCTCTTGCCTCTTTCTGCTCCTCTCTTGCCTCTTTGTGCATTTCTATTGCCTGTTTCTGCAGTTCCCTTGCCTCCTTCTGTACCTCTCTTGCCTCTTTCTGCACCTCTTGCCTCTTTCTGCACCTCACTCTCTTCCTTCTGCACCTCTCTTGCCTCTTTCTGCACTTCTCGTGCCTCTTTCTGCACTTCTCGAGCCTCTTTCTGTACCTCTCTTGCCTCTTTCTGCACCTCAAGTGCCTCTTTCTGCACTTCTCTTGCCTCTTTCTACACTTCTCTTGCCTCTTTCTATACCTCTCTTGCCTCTTTCTGCACCTCAATTGCCAATTTCTGCTCTTCCCTTGCCTCTTTCTGAACCTCACACTCTTCTTTCTGCACCTCTCTTGCCTCTTTCTGCTCCTCACTTGCTTCTTTCTGCATCTCTCTTGCCTCTTTCTGCACCTCTATTGCCTCTTTCTGCAACTCTGTTGCTTCTTTCTGCACTTCTCTTGCCTTTTTCAGCACCCTTCTGGTCTCTTTCAGCACCTCTGTTGCTTCTTTCTGCACTTCTCTTCCGTCTTTCTGCACCTCTTTTGCAAATGTCTGTATCCCTCTTGCCTCTTTCTGCACCCCTGTTCCCTCTTTCTGCACTGCTCTTCCTTCTTTCTGCACCTCTTTTGCAAATTTCTGTATCCCTCTTGCCTCTTTCTGCACCCCTGTTCCCTCTTTGTGCACCTTTCCTGCCTGTTTCTGCACCTCTCTTGCCTCTTTCTGCACCTCTGCCTCTTTCTGTACCCTTCTTGCCTCTTTGTGTACCACTCCTACCTCTTTCTGCACCCCTCTTGCCTCTTTCTGCACCTCTGTTGGTTCTTTCTGCACTGCTCTTGCTTCTATCTGCACCTCTTTTGCAAATGTCTGTATCCCTCTTGCCTCTTTCTGCACCCCTGTTCCCTCTTTCTGCATTGCTCTTGCTTCTTTCTGCACCCCTTTTGCAATTTCGGTATCCCTCTTGCCTCTTTGTGCACCCCTGTTCCATCTTTCTGCACCTTTCTTGCCTGTTTCTGCACCTCTCTTGCCTCTTTCTGCACCTCTGTCGCTTCTTTCTGCACTTCTCTTGCCTCTTTCTGCACCCCACTTGCCTCTTTCAGCACCTCTGTTGCGTCTTTCTGTACTTCTTTTGCCTCTTTCTGCACCTCTTTTGCTTCTTTCTGCACTTCTCTTGCCTCTTTCTGTACCCCTCTTGCCTCTTTCTGCACCTGTTCATTCTTTCTGTACTGCTCTTGCTTCTTTCTGCACCTCTTTTGCAAATTTCTGTATCCCTCTTGCCTCTTTCTGCAACCCTGTTCCCTCTTTCTGCACCTCTGTCACTTCTTTCTGCACTTCTCTTGCCTCTTTCTGCACCTCTGTCGCTTCTTTCTGCACTTCTCTTGCCTCTTTCTGCACCCCACTTGCCTCTTTCAGCACCTCTGTTGCTTCTTTCTGCACTTCTCTTGCTTCTTTCTGCACCCCTCTTGCCTCTTTCTGTACCCTTCTTGCCTCTTTGTGCACCTCTCCTTCCTCTTTCTGCACCTCTCTTGCCTTTTTCTGCTGTTCTCTTGCCTCTTTCTGCACCTCTTTTGCTTCTTTCTGCACTTCTCTTGCATTTTTCATTATCATTCTTATCTCTTTCTGCACCTCTGTTGGTTCATTCTGCACTGCTCTTGCTTCTTTCTTCACCTCTGTTGCAAATTTATGCATCCCTCTTGCCTCTTTCAGCACCCCTCTTCCGTCTTTCTGCACCTCTCTTGCCTCTGTCTGCATAACTGTTCCCTCTTTCTGCACTCCTCTTGCCTCTTTCTGCACCCCTCTTTTCTCTTTCTGCAAATCTCTTACCTTTTTCTGCAGTTCTTTTGCCTCCTTCTGTACCTCTGTTGCTTCTTTCTGCACTTGTCTTGACTCTTTCTGTACCCCTCTAGCCTCTTTCTGCACCCCTGTTGCTTTTTTATGCACTTCTCTTGCTTCTTTCTGTACCTCTCTTGCTTCTTTCTGCACCCATCTTGCCTCTTTTTTCACCCCTCCACCCTCTTTCTGCACCTCTCTTGCCTCTTTCTGTACCTCTGTTGCTTCTTTTCTGCACTTCTTTTGCCTCTTTCTGCACCTCTCTTGCTTCTTTCTGCAACCCTGTTGTCTCTTTCTGCACTCGTCTTCCCTCTTTCTGCACCTCTCTTGCTTATTTCTGCACTTCTCTTGCTTCCTTCTGCACCTCTCTTGCTTCTTTATGCACCCTTCTTCCCTTTTTTGCATCCCTCTTACCTCTTTCTACAGTTCTCTTGCCATTTTCTGCACCTCTCTTGCCTCTTTCTACACCTCACTTGCCTCTTTCTGCACTTCTCTCGCTTCTTTCTGCACCTCTGTTGCTTCTTTCAGCAATTCTATTGCCTCTTTCTGCACTTCTCATGCTTGCTTCTGCACCTCTCGCATCTTTCTGTACCTCTGTTGCCTCTTTCTGCACCTCACTTGCTTCTTTCTGCATCCCTCGTGCCTCTTTCTGCACCCCTCTCCCCTCTTTCTGCACCCCTGTTCCCTCTTTCTGCACCTTTCCTGCCTGTTTCTGCACCTCTCTTTCCTCTTTCTGTACCTCTGTTGCTTCTTTCTGCACTTCTCTCGCCTCTTTCTGCACACCTCTTGCCTCTTTCTGTACCTTTCTTGCCTGTTTCTACACCTCTCTTGCCTCTTTTGGCACCTCTGTTGCTTCTTTCTGCACTTCTCTCGCCTCTTGCTGCACACCTCTTGCCTCTTTAAGCACCTCTGTTGCTTCTTTCTACACTTCTCTTGCTTCTTTCTGCATGCCTCTTGTCTCTTTCTGTACCCCTTTTGCCTCTTTGTGTACCTCTCCTGACTCTTTCTGCACCTCTGTTGCTTCTTTCTGCACTTCTATTGCCTCTTTCTGCACCTCTCCTGCTTTTTTCTGCACCCCTGTTGTATCTTTCTGAACCCATGTTGTCTCTTTCTGTACTCGTCTTTTCTCTTTCTACACCTCTCTTGCCTCTTTCTGCTCCTCTCTTGCCTCTTTGTGCATTTCTATTGCCTGTTTCTGCAGTTCCCTTACCTACTTCTGTACCTCTCTTGCCTCTTTCTGCACCTCTTGCCTCTTTCTGCACCTCACTCTCTTCCTTCTGCACCTCTCTTGCCTCTTTCTGCACTTCTCGTGCCTCTTTCTGCACTTCTCGAGCCTCTTTCTGTACCTCTCTTGCCTCTTTCTGCACCTCAAGTGCCTCTTTCTGCACTTCTCTTGCCTCTTTCTACACTTCTCTTGCCTCTTTCTATACCTCTCTTGCCTCTTTCTGCACCTCAATTGCCAATTTCTGCTCTTCCCTTGCCTCTTTCTGAACCTCACTCTCTTCTTTCTGCACCTCTCTTGCCTCTTTCTGCTCCTCACTTGCTTCTTTCTGCATCTCTCTTGCCTCTTTCTGCACCTCTATTGCCTCTTTCTGCAACTCTGTTGCTTCTTTCTACACTTCTCTTGCCTTTTTCAGCACCCTTCTGGTCTCTTTCAGCACCTCTGTTGCTTCTTTCTGCACTTTTCTTCCGTCTTTCTGCACCTCTTTTGCAAATGTCTGTATCCCTCTTGCCTCTTTCTGCACCCCTGTTCCCTCTTTCTGCACTGCTCTTGCTTCTTTCTGCACCTCTTTTGCAAATTTCTGTATCCCTCTTGCCTCTTTCTGCACCCCTGTTCCCTCTTTTTGCACCTTTCCTGCCTGTTTCTGCACCTCTCTTGCCTCTTTCTGCACCTCTGCCTCTTTCTGTACCCTTCTTGCCTCTTTGTGCACCACTCCTACCTCTTTCTGCACCCCTCTTGCCTCTTTCTGCACCTCTGTTGGTTCTTTCTGCACTGCTCTTGCTTCTATCTGCACCTCTTTTGCAAATGTCTGTATCCCTCTTGCCTCTTTGTGCACCCCTGTTCCATCTTTCTGCACCTTTCTTGCCTGTTTCTGCACCTCTCTTGCCTCTTTCTGCACCTCTGTCGCTTCTTTCTGCACTTCTCTTGCCTCTTTCTGCACCCCACTTGCCTCTTTCAGCACCTCTGTTGCGTCTTTCTGTACTTCTCTTGCCTCTTTCTGCACCTCTTTTGCTTCTTTCTGCACTTCTCTTGCCTCTTTCTGTACCCCTCTTGCCTCTTTCTGCACCTGTTCATTCTTTCTGCACTGCTCTTGCTTCTTTCTGCACCTCTTTTGCAAATTTCTGTATCCCTCTTGCCTCTTTCTGCACCCCTGTTCCCTCTTTCTGCACCTCTGTCACTTCTTTCTGCACTTCTCTTGCCTCTTTCTGCACCTCTGTCGCTTCTTTCTGTACTTCTCTTGCCTCTTTCTGCACCCCACTTGCCTCTTTCAGCACCTCTGTTGCTTCTTTCTGCACTTCGCTTGCTTCTTTCTGCACCCCTCTTGCCTCTTTCTGTACCCCTCTTGCCTCTTTGTGCACCTCTCCTTCCTCTTTCTGCACCTCTCTTGCCTTTTTCTGCTGTTCTCTTGCCTCTTTCTGCACCTCTTTTGCTTCTTTCTGCACTTCTCTTGCATTTTTCATTATCACTCTATTCTCTTTCTGCACCTCTGTTGGTTCATTCTGCACTGCTCTTGCTTCTTTCTTCACCTCTGTTGCAAATTTATGCATCCCTCTTGCCTCTTTCAGCACCCCTCTTCCGTCTTTCTGCACCTCTCTTGCCTCTGTCTGCATAACTGTTCCCTCTTTCTGCACTCCTCTTGCCTCTTTCTGCACCCCTCTTTTCTCTTTCTGCAAATCTCTTACCTCTTTCTGCAGTTCTTTTGCCTCCTTCTGTACCTCTGTTGCTTCTTTCTGCACTTGTCTTGACTCTTTCTGTACCCCTCTAGCCTCTTTCTGCACCCCTGTTGCTTTTTTATGCACTTCTCTTGCTTCTTTCTGTACCTCTCTTGCTTCTTTCTGCACCCATCTTGCCTCTTTTTTCACCCCTCCACCCTCTTTCTGCACCTCTCTTGCCTCTTTCTGTACCTCTGTTGCTTCGTTTCTGCACTTCTTTTGCCTCTTTCTGCACATCTCTTGCTTCTTTCTGCAACCCTGTTGTCTCTTTCTGCACTCGTCTTCCCTCTTTCTGCACTTCTCTTGCTTCCTTCTGCACCTCTCTTGCTTCTTTATGCACCCTTCTTCCCTTTTTTGCATCCCTCTTACCTCTTTCTACAGTTCTCTTGCCATTTTCTGCACCTCTCTTGCCTCTTTCTACACCTCACTTGCCTCTTTCTGCACTTCTCTCGCTTCTTTCTGCACCTCTGTTGCTTCTTTCAGCAATTCTATTGCCTCTTTCTGCACTTCTCATGCTTGCTTCTGCACCTCTCGCATCTTTCTGTACCTCTGTTGCCTCTTTCTGCACCTCACTTGCTTCTTTCTGCACCCCTCTTGGCTCTTTCTGCACCCCTGTTCCCTCTTTCTGCACCTTTCCTGCCTGTTTCTGCACCTCTCTTTCCTCTTTCTGTACCTCTGTTGCTTCTTTCTGCACTTCTCTCGCCTCTTTCTGCACACCTCTTGCCTCTTTCTGTACCTTTCTTGCCTGTTTCTACACCTCTCTTGCCTCTTTTGGCACCTCTGTTGCTTCTTTCTGCACTTCTCTCGCCTCTTGCTGCACACCTCTTGACTCTTTAAGCACCTCTGTTGCTTCTTTCTACACTTCTCTTGCTTCTTTCTGCATGCCTATTGTCTCTTTCTGTACCCCTTTTGCCTCTTTGTGTACCTCTCCTGACTCTTTCTGCACCTCTGTTGCTTCTTTCTGCACTTCTATTGCCTCTTTCTGCACCTCTCCTGCTTTTTTCTGCACCCCTGTTGTATCTTTCTGAACCCATGTTGTCTCTTTCTGTACTCGTCTTCTCTCTTTCTGCACCTCTCTTGCTTCTTTCTGCACTTCTCTTGCTTCTTTCTGCACCTCTCTTGCTTCTTTCTACACCCTTCTTCCCTTTTTTGCATCTCCCTTGCCTCTTTCTGCTGTTCTCTTGCCATTTTCTGCACCTCGCTTGCCTCTTTCTGCACCACACTTGCATCTTTCTGCACTTCTCATGATTCTTTCCACACCTGTTGCTTCTTTCAGCAATTCTCTTGCCTCTTTCTGTACTTCTCTTGCTTGTTTCTGCACCTCTTTGCGTCTTTCTGCACCTCTGTTGCTTCTTTCTACACCTCTGTTGCTTCTTTCAGCAATTCTCTTCCCTCTTTCTGCACTTCTCTTGCTTGTTTCTTCACTTTACTTGCTTCTTTCTGCACCTCTCTTGCCTCTTTCAGCACCTCTGTTGCTTCTTTTTGCACTTCTCTTGCCTCTTTCTGCAACTCTGACTTAGAGGTAGTTTTAATCCCCCTGCCCTAATATGTACTAGGGCCTTACAGGGGAGGTTATGCAAATCGCAGGCGTACCCCAACCCATAGTGTACCCTAGTGTATGTAGGTGTTTTCACTGTATTCTAAGTGTCTTTCAGCATAGCGCTGACTCCGGGCCTGGTAAGTCAGAGTCAGTTACCACCAGTACCAGTCAGCAAATGTTGGGGGCACAGGATGACTTTGCAACAAGGCCTCTTTCTGCACCTCTGTTGGTTCTTTCTGCATATCTCTTGCTTCTTTCTGCACCTTTCTTCGTCTTTCTGGACTTCTGTTGCCTCTTTCTGCACATGACCTATCTCTGTAGGCATAGTTAGAAATTAGCATTTAAAAAACCTTTGAAATTCACTGAAAAAACCATAGGCTTCAGGGACCGCATAGTTAAGAATTAGCATTTAAAAAACCTTAGAAATTCACTGAAAAAAACATAGGTTTCAGGGACGTTATAGTTAGAAATTAGCATTTAAAAAACCTTTGAAATTCACTGAAAAAACCATAGGTTTCAGGGACGTTATAGTTAGAAATTAGCATTTAAAAAACCTTTGAAATTCACAGGAAAAAAACATAGGTTTCAGGGACGTTACAGTTAGAAATTAGCATTTAAAAAACCTTAGAAATTCACTGAAAAAACCACAGGTTTCAGGGACGTTATGGTTAGTTGGACATTTCACTCATACAAAACCAGAGAAATTCGGCCGTTATAGTTAGTTGAGCTAACTATAACTCGCGCCCCCGCAATGCACTGCTGATGACATCACATATTATATCATTCATGACATTGTTAGTGACATCACTGATGACATCACTGATGACATCTCAAATGACATCACTGAGTGCCGAAACGCGTCTGTCAGTGCGGGGAGGGTCTGCACATTAAAATAGCACTTCATACAAATTCTCGCGAGTGCCCTCCTTATTTACAGTCGACCAGGATTGCGTTTGCTGCAGTGGAGCTCTACATAGCGGCTCACCACCGCTGGAGATCGCACCCGGGGTACGTGGTGCGGCGGCGGTGACCTTCTGTGATTTGAATATATATATATATATATATATATATATATATGTATATATATCGTATTACAGTTCCAATGTTGTTTCTATTCACACATTTTGAACACTATCCAGTGAAAATGATGTTTACCATTGGATCTAATGAATATTAGATGCGCTAATATGGCGGCCTTGGAAACTGAAAATGTAACCGGATTATTAGCCCCCCCTCTTATGCCTTTGTCGCGCCCTACAATGAGTGCGACGTTAGATTTATTTAAATGGAACTGTAATACAATGTGTTTTCACTGCCAAGAGCATTGAAAAACACAGACCCTGTGAGTGCCCGTCCTGCTTTGCTGCATGAGTTGTGTGTGTATATATATATATATATATATATATATAACAACAAGGCTCTCTTCAGGTAGGAACAGAGTGCGAGACAGCTCCGGGGAAAGCTTGAACAGGCTTTATTGATTTTTCGCGCTCAGTGTGCAGAGTCCAAAGAAACGCTCGGCAGACGCGTTTCTGCTTTAAAATAGCTTCATCAGTGCCCGTTTCTCTGGCTATTCTTTTTCCTGGGGGTCACTTCACTTATAGGTGTTTACTGTGACCACTTCCTGTCAGATGGTTTCTTGCCCCTCCTCCGCCGTAAGGACTGCTAGCCACCTCGCATTCCCTTACCAGGCAACTACATTCTGGGTGATGAAGTCCTCTGTGAGAGCCCATACAGTTACGGGGCCTCTCATACACCATGTGATGTCCCAATCGTGTTGGCAGCTAACTTCCCACTTTCCGCAGTTGTCAGCAGGGATTCAAGCCCATTCCGGTCTCCCCTTATCAGGCAATAAAATATTGCCTCTTCTCTCCCCATGTGCCAGATACCTCCTTGTGGAAATGTGTAGCACCGGGGGGGCGACGCGTTGCAGACAGTGCTCCAATCCAACGTTGCAGGTGTCCCACGTAGCACCAGAACGAGAGGGCGTCTCGCTAGCCAGTACCTGCTCACCGGCAACAAACAACAACAAGGCTCTCTTCAGGTAGGAACAGAGTGCGAGACAGCTCCGGGAAAGCTTGAACAGGCTTTATTGATTTTTCGCGCTCAGTGTGCAGAGTCCAAAGAAACGCTCGGCAGACGCGTTTCTGCTTTAAAATAGCTTCATCAGTGCCCGTTTCTCTGGCTATTCTTTTTCCTGGGGGTCACTTCACTTATAGGTGTTTACTGTGACCACTTCCTGTCAGATGGTTTCTTGCCCCTCCTCCGCCGTAAGGACTGCTAGCCACCTCGCATTCCCTTACCAGGCAACTACATTCTGGGTGATGAAGTCCTCTGTGAGAGCCCATACAGTTACGGGGCCTCTCATACACCATGTGATGTCCCAATCGTGTTGGCAGCTAACTTCCCACTTTCCGCAGTTGTCAGCAGGGATTCAAGCCCTTTCCGGTCTCCCCTTATCAGGCAATATAAATATCACCAACTCTCGGCACGACTTTGAAAAGATCGAGTGCGGACAACAGATGAGTGCAATCTTCTTTCTTTATTTTGCTGAAGGGTTATGCTGCCATTACGCGTTTTAGCCGACTAGCGGCCTTGATCACATGACAACGTTACTAAAACAGTCCGTCTTTTTAAAGTGCTGAGTATTCACCATGTGATGCATAGACATAGAAAAAATATATACCAATGCATTTACTGGTTGATTGTCACCAAGTCTTCCATCATTGTATAAATACACATCGTTTCTTATATACGTTACGTATATCTATATATATTACCTACAGGTGGTCGCCAATAGGTAGTTATAGTTAGGACCATGTCACCATGTTTCCATAGCAAAAGCGTTTTTTGTTTGCCAATAACGTTGGAGCCGCTTGACGAATCTTCGCGATATTTTCAAAACTGCGATGACGCTCACTTCATCTGCTATCTTGAAAGTTTTGGAGTGATCCTTCAAGTGGGGGCCAGGAATCAGGGGGTGCTTAAAAATGCGTTTTCCCCATGTTAATTCCCATAGGACCTTTAGACACGACTACAGCCTGAACTGCTGAACAGAATTACACCAAACTTGGCAGGAAGGTAGATGTTGGTCTAAGGAATTGCCTTTTTGTGATTTGATGTAAATCCATTCAGTAGCTGCAGAGCTATTTAAAGGTTTTTCAGATATATGTTATGTTATGTTAATTATATTTATAGAGCGCACGGTTACCGGGGGGTGTCCTGGCGCTGATAGCTCAACTTTACTGAGACAGGGTAGCACGGAAAATATAGCTGGAGGAAACTATAAGTTAAAAAGTCAAGTGTTAAGTTCCTTCCTGAATGCGAGGAGGTCAGTGGAGTTCCTCAAACTCCAGGGGAGGGCATTCCACTCTTTGGCCGCATCTGTAATGAAACTTCTCCCCCCGCCCCCCACGAGGCTTTCTTCCCGGGTGGTACGCCCACTAGTTTGGCTCCTAGCGACCATAAGGTTCTCTTGGGAGTGTACCATTGAAACTGGCGAATCAGGAATTCAGGACACTGACCATGTAGTGCCTTAAAGACAATACATAGTGACTTAAAATGCACCCGTTTCCTGATGGGCAGCCAGTGTAGTCTTTAGATTTCTTTGGCTACAGATACAAATTTGGGGGTGCCTGTCACAAGTCTTGCTGCCGCATTTTGCAGAATCTGCAATTTATTTAAGTGCCGCTTTTGGACATTCAAGTAGAGCCCATTGGAATAATCCAGCCATGATAAAACAAGGGATGAGATGACCGTTCGTAAGCTGTCTTCTGGCAGGAAAGGTTTGACCTTCTTAAGCAGTTTAAGGGAGTGAAAGGTGGCCGAGGTCGTGGCGTTTATATGGTCCTCAAAGCTCAGTTTATCATCCACCATTACACCCAGATTTTTTGCCTTCCTCGTAGGTTTAGGGTGGATGCCTAGATCTGATGGCCACCAGTCCGGGGTCCAGAAGTCGGCCTTGTTTCCGAACATGAGGATCTCCGTTTTACCTGAGTTTAATTTTAGGCAATTCTGTGTCATCCAAGTTTTGACTGCTCCCATGCAGTCATGGAACTTCTTGCTCATTCCTACTTCTTATCCCGGTAGCAGTGACACTACAATTTGTGTGTCATCTGCATATGAGGTAAGACTGAAACCATAGGATCTGATCAGAGGGGCCAAAGGTGCCACATAAACATTAAAAAGGGTAGGGCTACAACTGGGGATGCAGATGATCTGAGACCCCACGGAGATCTTTTGCTGAGATCTGATTGGCTGCCAACACTTTAAATCAGGAAGTGTTGGCAGCCATCTTGTGACTCAGTTGAGCCAATACACAGGAAAAAACATTAAAAATAAAGAAAAGGGGGCAGTGTAGAAACATCCTGACTCCCTATTCCTCCTACGCTGAAATTCTTTCTAAAAACGAAGCGCGGACTCCCGCGCTTTGTTGGTGATCGGCCCCTGGGTGGGCCAGGTCCCAGGGGCAAGTGTATAATAATTAAGAGGGCGGCGCACGGGCCCTCCCTCCTTGTAGCATTACAGCCCCTTGGACTGCCACCTTCCCAGGCATTATGAAGATTATCTGGGAGTTGTCCTAAGCAACTCCCGTGCCCTGGGGTGCGCCACCTCCCCAGGGCATATTATTATTAAATGTGGGGGGCCGTGAGCCCCCTCGCAGCCCCAGGGACTGCCACCTCCCCAAGCCAAAACTCAACTCTAATGCGGGGGCTGCACATCCCATCCGCTGCCCGAGGACTGCCACCTCCCAGGGATAAAATGAAATAAGTGCTGGGGGCCCATGGGGCACCCCCGCAACCTCGGAGTCTGCCACCTGCCCAGGGCAAATGACAAAACTTAAAGTGAGGGGGCCTGCATGGCTCCCTGCACCCCTGGGGACCACCACCTCCCCGAGGCAGTGTTCTGCATTGGAGGGGGCCACAATAAGAGGTTGTCAGAGGCCACGCTCCCTTTCTCCACCACTCTGCAAACGCGCCTCCTGGCGCACTGCTGGATGAAGTTTCCTTGGATCTTGAGGGCCTCAGGACTAAAGTGGACTTTATGATTTTTGCCCCAGGACCACAATGCCCTGGGGCCTGACCACAATTCAGTGGGGGAGGGGTCCACGCAGCCCCTAGTCCTGGGCCATTTTCGGTGTCTGCGGGCAGTGAAAGAGATGAAAACTCCACTTCCAACAAGAGGAGCACTTTGAGAGCTCTCTCTTGCTGGAAGCAGTGTGTTTGCTTTTGCTTGGTGGGAGCTTTCAAAGCTCCTGCCTAGCTACCTCCCAAGGGTGGGCACCTCGGGAGATAACAGGAGCCAACCCTGCCTCCCTCCTTTCCTCCCTCCCTCCTTTCTTGTGTGCGGGCCGACAGTTGGGCGGTGGTGGTCCCTTTGGCTGTATATGGCACGGGAGGTGGTGGTCCCCGGGGCCCCATGTGGACCCCCTCTTTAATGTTTCTTGTTGTCCTGGGAAGGTGGTGGTCCCTGATGCCCAGGGGGGGTCTGTAAAGCCCCTTCAAAATATAATTAACATAAATTCAGGGGAGATTGTGGTTCCCGGTGCATAAATATGCCCTAGGAGGGGGGACCCATGCACCCACCTTCATTTTTTACAAATCTGTGCCTACCCCCAGGACCTTGCCCACCTGGGGCTAAATTAAAAGCCACTGCAGGATACCAACATTTTAAACTAAATAAAACACAGAAATTCAGCAGTTATAGTTAGCAGAGTTAACTTTAACTTGCACCCCCGCTATGCATTGCTTATGACATCACATATTACATCACTCATGACTTGTTCTATGACATAATTTATGACATCACTGACATCTCAAATGGCATCATTGATAACATCTTTCATAACATCATCCAATGAGTCCAGGAATCCCAGAGGCAGACGACCTTCGCAGGCAGCCAACCTCATGCTACACACAGCCTTTCAGAGTGTATGGCGTGAGGTTGGATGCAGGCAGCCACCTGGAGGCAGCCAACACCATGCCTCCTATTGCCTTTGCTCGTGTGTGGGGTTAGCCGAAGGCCCTGTGCTGCAGCCATGCCCTACTTCCAACTGCCCAAAAGCAATCAACCCCATGCTGCACACAGCTTTGGCCATGCATAGCAGGGGGTTGATCACAGAGCTTGGTCTGCCACCAGGCGATATGGTCAAACTCCCAGCAGGCTGCCAACCCCACACCATGCACAGCCTTTGGCGTAAGCATGGTAGGTTTGGCCTTCAGTACCTGAGGACTCCATGCCTTGGGGTCAAAACATGTATATTATAGGGACGGGGTTGCAGCTCCCTCTCCAACCCTTAATTGGCCCCAGGACCCCCATGCACCAGGGCCAAACACAATTAAGCAGGGGAGGAGGGCATGCAGTCCCCCTCCTCAATACTTAATAGGCCCTGGGTACCACATTCCTGGGGCTAAATACAATAAAAAGGGTAAGGGGGCTGTATGGCCCCCCTCCCTGAGCTTTCATAGGTTCAGAGGGACCCTATAACCTGGGGCCATTTTTTCTATAAAAGGGGAGGGAGACTGCACAGCCCCTCTACCTGGGCCTTATCAGGTCTCAGGTCCCCCATCCCGTGTGCCAAGGCCAGTAAAAAGGGAAGGAGGTATGCGGCTCCCTCCCGAGTCTTTTTGGGCCCCGGGTATTCCATCTCTGGGGCAAATTTAATAAAAAAAGGGAAGGGGCATGAAACCCCCCCTCCCAAGGCTTATTAGACCCTGAGGAACCGATCCCTGGGGCCCTGAAATTAATAAAGGGGGGAGCGCGTGGCTCCTTCCCTTAGCCTTCTTTAAAAGGGGACTGCCCTGCCTTATCTAAAGACGAGGGGGGCGTAAGATCCCCCTGCAGCCTCATTAGGACCTGGGGTTCCCATGCCACAAGGCCTTATTTTATTTAAAGGGGAGGGGGAGACCAGGCTGTTTTTAAAATAATTTAAAGCCGATTTGCGTTCCACCACAAATTTGCAGTAAATTAGAAAAAATATATGCTTTTAACACATGGAGGCTATTCTTACCCTGCACCATTTTATCTTTTTTAAGGTTTTTTCCAGGACTAGGGACTGAGTCCTGAGTCCTAAGATGGCTGCTGCCATATCATTGTTAATGTGGTGTCAGCCAATGAGTTCTTACCTCAAGATCTGCCAGCCCTGCTGATCCTCCACAGTATGAAATATACAATGTATTTTAACTTTAATATCTAAAAACATACTGAATGGATTTACACCAAATTTTAAAAAAACTTGCTTTTTGGACAAACATCTAACTTTTTGGCAAATTTAGTGTAAATCCATTTAGCCGTTTAGGCTGTAGCTGTGTCTAGATTTTCTATGGAAAAATGCATGGGGAAAACACGTTATGAGACTACGGGACTCACATTTTCTCTGCCCCCACTTGATGGATCGCTCCAAGACTTTCCACGACGGAGCTGAAGTGGATTTGACTTTTTACCCCGAATATTTCATGATGATTTGGCATATGGAGCAAAAGTTATCAGCAAATCAGTGTGTTGCTGTATATAGATAAGCCGATTTACATTGTATTATCATTATATTTTTATAGTGATTATTGATGGATAGAATTATGCTTATATTTTCTGAGTATATAACGTACAGCCTGATGCAGGGACTTCAGGGTGCAAAACATGTTCTGTTCTATTCAATGAACTAAATCATGCATTTTAATTTACAAATATGCAAATATATCGAAAGACAGAGTTAAGTAGGGTTAAAATGTTTTGTAGCTGCATTTTTCAGCAAAATCTGTCAAGGACAGACAATTTGATAAACAGGACAGAAACAAATGTAATTGTAAATGCCTCACATAGCAAAAAAGCAGAGGCAATACAACATAAATCTTTTGTCAGTTGCAGAGGCACTAGCAGGTAAAAATTAATGTGAAAAATAATTCATCATCAGGACTTAGATATAACTGAAGAGCTTGAGGTATTTCCTGAAAATTAGCTGTTTCACTCCTCCATTTCCTTATTTCTCCTGCATTTCCATTATTTCTGAGGATTTTTTATGCGTTAATATTTTTGAAAGAAAAGGTTGTATGTAAAAGCAATGTCTGTTCTGACAGTTGTGCTCCATTTTTTGTCTGTAGTGCCTCTGGATATTGACTTGCCAGTTTTGTTGTTGGGTCCATATGTTTTGTGACCCATTTTTGAATACCTATATCCCAAATTCATTATGTTTGCGGAGGAAAATCCTTCATGTCTTTGCTATCAGTAGCAGTATCTTTTAGAAATGGGAATTCACCATGTGTCCCTAGAATGCTCCATACCTAGAATGAGGTCCCACAAATATGACTACAATATAATGCTTGCTCTGAGATTTACTTTTGCATCCTCATCACCTACTGCCAACACCAGAACATCTTTGTGACCACTCAAAGAATCCCTTTCCAATGATTTCCTCATTAAATCAAATAGGCAACATATGTGCACGTATTGGTAAAATCATAGAATGTTTTTGACAAAATGTGCAAAAGTGGAGAGTTTAGTGGAGTGTAAAGTATTTGTGCAACGCTTCAAACAGTAAAACAGTGAAAACGCACCACAACAAGATTCCACATCAGTATTGAAAAATAGAATATTTTTTAACAGATACACAAGACGAAAATGACAAAAATCCAATCAGAAGAACAGGAGATATGCAGCTTTTAAGATTTCAGTGAAAATAGCGCCAAAAAGCACAAAGCACCAATTGTGAATGTCTGGTCGTGCCGGACTGGGACAAAGTCACAAGTTGAGGACCACCACATTGGAATGCGGGCCTGCTACAGGGACCCAGTTAGGCCTGCTGAACAAAGTACCTTAGGTCCCTGTTGCGGCGAGTTGTTTGGTTGCGCACCGAGGATGTTTCATGCAGCTGATACAATGTGTAGGTTCCAAGGTGCTGTGGAGCTGCGCTGTGAGGTCCTGGGTCATCGTCGGAGATCCAGTCAATGATGGATTACAATGCGATGCGCAGTGTTGAAGATGTGTCACGCCGCGAGAAGATGTGTAGTTTCCGAAGAGCCGTGCGTCTGCGATGTGAGAACCTGCATCATCGTAAAGGCTACTGTTGACAAGAGATGCAGAGTTCTGTGCCTGGAAGGCTACATACAGGTGGTGTTTCCTATGCAGCTGCGGGGGTTGATGCAGAATCCTGTGTGTCAGGAGAACCCTCGCAGCAGAGGCAATGCTTCGGTTCTGCTCGGGTTTGCGCCACATAGCAGAGGAGATGTGTTAGTTCTGCTGGGCCCACAGATGGGCTGGCAGAGCACATTCTGGCCGGCTTCCAAGCGTCCAGGAATGGAATGGCACCACTAGCCAGGGTAGAACTCACAGATGGCAGAGTCCAGGTTATTGTTTCAAAGTTGTGGGAGTCTTCTGTCCCTAAGGCTCTATTCAGGAGGCAGGACAACTACCCCTTGGAGTCACTTTTGGGGTCCTGGTTTCAACAGATGCAGGCCCAGTCCTTCACACCTAGGCAAGAGGACAGCAGGCAGCAGGTCAGGCCAGCAGGGCAGCAGTCATTCAGAGCAGCGGCCCATCAGAATGGCAGTCCTTTTAGCAGCACAGCAGTCCTTCTTCTTGGCTGAGTATCCACAAGTTCAGAAGTGTACTGTAGAGGTGGTGTCTGAGGTCCACTATTTATACCTCGTTCCCTCTCTTTGGAAGGTGGGAGAAGCTTTGAAAGGTTTCCCTTTGAAGTCCCATGGTATCCTGCCTTCCTCGTCACGGCTGCAGACTAACTGCATGGGATATTCAGCCCTTTATGTGGAGGCAGGACACACACTATTCAAGTGTAAGTAGGGCTCTGCCAAGCTCCGCCCTCCCTTCCCGCCAGTGATGGCCATCCAGGCCACCCTAATCGCTCTATTGTGTGTGGCTGTTTAGAAGGAATACACAAAACCCAACTGTCAGCTGCACCCAGTCGTGTGACCTAGAGACAAGCTACAGGCACTAAATGACTGAGGCGGGAAAATGCCAACTTTCTAAAAGTTTTCGTAGAAGGGGGCTGGGCCTTTAGAGTCAGCTGGGATGGGCCATTATAAAATAAAAAATATTGCAATGTTGCCAAACTGAAATGATTCCATAAACACTTTTTCATAAGATCAAGAAATGTTATTGCTTTATCTTTATATGATTTTTGTTAACTTCATATTATTCAAGACATTTAAAAAACACCTCCTCATATTAATCGGACCACATATGTATATGAGGCATATTTCAACAGCACTCTGTGGTTACCCAGTACATTTCAAAACAAATATTTTTTACAAACCAAAATATGGGTGAAAGGCATTGGTGAAAAACATTCCACATCTTAAAGTATATGTCCAAGATAAGCATTTGCATATCCATGTTACATTTACACTAGTCAAATGATTTCATTGGTAATGAGGTCTCTCCTATTAATCTCCATTATGACCTCTTTTTTCAAATCTAGCTATAGGGGTTATCTAGCACACTTTGTTAAAGTAGGCTACCATTTTTTTCCCCAGGATGGCTTATACGGGTTGTCTTAATGATTACAACTCCCCATAATTGGTCATCAACTTGTTGCGTTTTAAACCGCACATTTCTTTTAAGGTTCTCATCAGGACCCGACAGGTTAATTCTTAAGCTTCCCATTGAACTTTGTATTGGCTGTTTATTTGGCAAATTCTGTGATGGGTCTCACTTAATCCCCTTTCCTTGTGGATTTTTTGTTTTTCTTATTGTGTGGCTTCTTCCTTACATTGCAAGGGTTTTCTGCTTACCAGTTAGTTCTTTGATGCCCTCTGGCGTGTCCAACCATTTGACAAAAAATTCTCACAAGGAAAGGGGATTAAGTGAGACCAAATAAGAAAAAGTAGGAATTATCTTACTCTTTTTTGGATGTGTGTTTCATTAGCATATCTCTCCATTACCCCCATAAACCCCTCATATTTGGTAGAAGTATTCCCTATTGTCCAGCTAATCCCTTATGGCCCTCCCACATTGGCTACAAAAGTATATGCCCACATGTGCAGAGCTTTCCACCACCTCGGCAGAGATATCTGCATGGAAACAATAGAAGGGGCAGAAGTCTCTGGCCGCAGGCTTGTAAATTGCATTTTGTGATATATGAGTAGTACTTCTGTGGTGCTTGTTTGTGTATTACAAAATGCAGTGTGTGATCAAGCCCATGGTATCATGTAGGCCTCTGTTAAGTCACCTCTGTTGTTAAGTATACACAGGAAATGAAATAAAGTGAATTAAACATTGGAACCATTTTAGTTTAATTGACTGAAATTTCAAGGGTAACCCTCAATCAAGCAACAACTAAGTGAAGGTCCACGTGAAGAAGAATAAATATGAGCATCGACCTAAAAAATGGATCTGCCAAACAAATGGATCAGTTAGCACCAATTAAAGTCTCCAAATGTATTAGCTAGTAGGTTAGTTAAATGAGCAAATATATATGATTAGTTTCATATAATACTATGTAGTAGTAGTAGTATATCTTTAATCGATTATGTATCATAATCGTAAAAGATAAAAAACAGAAGATCCAAATAAATACATTAAAAACATTAAAGTATGCATTCCACCATAATACCCTCAGATTGCACAATCTATAAACATTAAGGTCAATTTAGGGGAAAGGAAGCCAACCTATATGTCACATCATTGTAATTTTGGCGCACATAATTTTACTTCAATATAGGGCTCCTTTTAGATAGGCCGTAACTGCCAGTATCACCACGCGATCAGGTAATAGCTGTAAATATAAAAAGGCAGGTCAAAATTGGACAAAACCCCTGGATTTTAAAAGCGGTATTAAATACTTTTTACGTATAAATTAATAAAATTCACAAATTAAAACCAAATGTGTCAAGGTTTGGGGAGAGCAGCCATCACAAGGACAAGTAAAGAGTGCATGGGGATCATACTGACCCGGGGGGAAACAGATAAATATACGGATAGAGCCCAAATAAAATTTCGGAAGCAATGATCTGCCCCAAGGATGTCTAATAGCTGTGAGGTACTCCACTCCCAATTCTTCATGAATGAAAAAGGATGCACTATTTATGCCCAGGCCCAATAATTTTTGACAAAATCGGTCCTCTTCCTGCTGGATCACCTTGCAGTTACAGTACCCTCAAATTGCCGCACCATTAGTCAACACTGGGAGGCATTTCATCCTATAAATTTGCAGTCGGGGCAGAATGGGTTTGTTGACTATCGACAAGGAAAATCTAAACAGAGCACTGCAAGCGTGACTACATTTAGAGCATTGGTTAGATATGCAGGTAAGCCAATTGTTCTGGTGGTCAAAAGACACTCCCAAGGGGGGCGTGGTCTGGCTGACGCCGCTCCGCGTTGAAGCCCGAGGAATTCCGTTTTGGTGAGCGGTGGCGGCGCCTTGGCACTTGTCATGACCCAAGAGTTTTAAATATGAACTCTTCTGGACTTGATTGATGGTCTTTACTGCCTGCGGTAAGGTCCCAATATCGCGTATTCAACTTGAAAGGAGCGGCGCATCTCCGTGACTGGATTCGTGGCCGCCATTTTTAATTTCTTGCATTGTCTGCGCAATATTGGCTCTGCTGCACTCTCTTCTATATCTGAAGAGAAACAATGTAAAATACACTTCTGCTCTCTTGGCTATGTATCCATCCATAACTGTTGAAGTTTCCTCTTCCAAAAATGTAGTTTATTATGGAACTTCAAATATCATCATTTTTTCGGTAAAATTGATAAGTTCAACTATACATGAGAAGGAGGATTTCCACAATTTTGACTGAATGTTTTATTTCAACTCTGCTACCTAAACGCCAACATTTTTACGCAATTTTCTTAAACTTTTACACAGAAACTGCTCTTTTGTTATTGTAACATCCATGTCTATGGGGAGAATTAAATCTGGTAGAGGCGCTGCTACAACTTCTGTTCCTACTCCACATCCTAAATCCACTACAATACCAATTTGAAATCCTTTTTATGTATTGCAAAGTGACATGAAGGATTCAGAGCAAATCGCACCGCCCCACCTTACAGAAACAACAACCATTGCGCCCTTGTTTACTTCTTCTCCTGTTTCCCACTCGTCTCTGCCAAATGGGAAAAATACTTCTAAATTGACTCCATCTTCTGTGTTGTCATCTACTAAAATAATTTTAAAAAGACCCTCCTTCGCCAACCACATCTCCACCACCAGCATCCTTAGAGTTGCTTTTGGACGAGATACGAGCTCTTAAGCCCTATATGGACGAAACAAACATACGTCTACAAGGCCTAGAAGATAAATGGTCTACTCTTGACAACAAAATTAATTCAATGGAACGTCAAGTAGAATCTCTACAAATATCCTCTCAACAGATTCACCCTATGAAATCAGAAATCCTGCAACTACAGAAGCAAATGGAAAACCTCGAAAACCGCAGCAGATGCAACAACCTGCGAATTTATGGTCTGGCTGAAGGATTGGAAGGTTCCAACCCTATATCTTTTTTTCAATCTTTTTTACTTTAGGTCCTTGAGTTTCCGGATTCTCCATTATTAATCATACAAAGAGTACACAGACTTAGTCATGCTCCTCATACTTCATCTTCCCAGGGCAAACCAAGAGGCGTAATACTGTACTTTTTAGAACACACTGATTTGCTGAAAGTCCTACAGGCAGTCACATTCAAACGTCGCATATCATGGCAAGGTTCCCAGTTATTTTTCTCACAAGACTAAGCTAAAGTCACGGCAGACAAACGGAAAAGTTTCTTAGCCATGTAACTAGCATTACGTAATCTGAATGCCAGATTTGGTCTAATCCATCCATGCCTCTTTAAGGTGACTTATAAGAATAAAACAACCACATACGAAGATCCAGTCCTACTTCAACAATTTCTTTACAGCTGTAGAGAAGAATCCATGGAGTTTACAAGATCATCCTCTACTTGATAATTTTTCTCTTTTACTAAAGACATTTGTAATTTTACAGTGTTTTTACGATATGTCCTGATTAACTAGTTTCTTTTCCATATGTCTCTTCCTACCATGTGCCGTCTCCCTGCTCCACCCATTGTTGTATAGCCTGTCTGAAATATTACCCTCCTTGTGGTTTCTCCTGGAGTTTTTTGACTGGCTGTTCCGTCTTCTCTCTGTGGCCTCAACACCCTCCACAAATGTTTGAGTTTTGGTATGTTTCATTGGTCTTTCTATCTTTTCTTTCTATCTCCTTTCTAATCTTCCCTTCTTTTCTCCTTTTTCCTTCTCCTCTATCTTCTCCCCTTTTCTCTCTTTTACATTCTTTCTTGTTTCCTATATCATCTTATTCCTATTTGAGCACTTTGCTTTTTGTTATTCCATATATTGCAAGTTTTTATTGTTTATGCAGTTATTTTATATATTCTCTTTTTATCTTTTTGATAAATGACGTTACATGTTATTTCCTGGAATGTCAAAGGTTTGGGTACGCCTATTAAAAGGCAAAGAGTTCTTACCCATCTCTCTAATCTGAAATGAGTTATTGTATTCCTACAAGAATCTCACATAGTTGCTTCAGAAGTTTTAAAACTTAAACGTCAGTGGGTAGGGAATGTTTTGTCCTCTCCAGGTACGGGCAAAAGAAATGGGATATTGATTCCTTGTCACAAAAAAATTAAGGTTTCCCCTTATATCCCAAAATGCAGATGATGATGGTCGTTGGTTAATTGTACACCTTAAAGTTAATAACATACCTATTTCCTTGTTTAATGTGTATGCCCCTACTAAGCCAGTCTGTAATTTTTGGCCACACATATCTACTCTATTGATGTCTATTTCTACGCCATATGTTATTTTTGGTGGCGATTGTAACTTAGTTGTTGACCCATACACTGACCGCACTTCCAAAGCACCTTTTATCCCCTCTTCAATGCACCAACAATTCACTACACTACTTACTCATTGGTCACTTGTTGATTCTTGGAGACTATGTAATCCGCAGCTGCGTGAGTATACTTTTTTCTCTCCTACTCATCTCTCTCAATCCGTATAGATTATTTACTTGTTTCCAAATCTTTAACACAACACATATTACAGGCTAATATTGGTTCTATACTGATTTCTGACCATGCTCCAGTAATTCTGGATTTAGCACTACTCCCTGTTACTATGACCAATAAAAGATGGCGTTTTAATACTGCTTTACTAATTGATCAGACTTTCACTTCGTCTTTTGAATCCTTTATTACTGAATTCTTCACCCACAACACATCCTCTGTTCCTTCTTTCTCTATTGTGTGGGATACTTTTAAAGCCTCAGCCAGAGACTTTAATATATTTTATGTTGCTAAAAAGAAAAGGCACAATTCCCAAAAAGCACTTGAAATCCTTAAACGTATTAAATTACTAGAAACTCTTTATACTGCTACTAATTCTAAAGATGATCGTAATAACCTCATTGTAGAGAAATTTTATTATAATAAGCTGTCCACACAAAACGCTAACTCCTATCTTCTTAGAGGCAGTGCTCGTTATTATGGAGGTCAAAATAAAGCAAGCAAACTTCTTTGCTTCATATCTTAAGATCAGGAAAGATTGCACGAATATTGACTATGTCTCAAATGTTTATTCATCTCCAGTAATTAAAGATTTGGATATTTTAGAGGAATTCAAGAAATACAATACTTCTCTCTATACTCCAGAATCTATCCCAGACTCTATTGACATTCAATCTTATCTTGCTTCGTTACACAAACGACTTCCTACTGATATTGACTTCTCACCATTGGAGAGTGATATCTCTCTAAAAGATATTTCTCATGCTTTGAAACTCATCAAAACAGGGAAGGCACCAGGTCCAGATGGATTTCCTATAGAATTTTACTCCCATTTTAATAAATCTCTTCTCCCACATCTCCATTCTTTATTTACACACTTTATTTCATCTAAAACTTCCAGTGGTACTTTTCAGGAAGCTCTTTTCTGTCTAATTCCTAAAGAGGGAAGAGATCCTCATCTGCGTAAGAATTATAGACCAATCTCTTTAGTCAACTCTGATTATAAATTATTTGCTAAATCCTTGCTCTTTGATTAGAACCATTTTTGCCTTCCATTATATGCAAGGAACAATCTGGTTTCATTAAAGGGAGGACCATTTCTGACAATACTAGAACTTTCTTTAACATATTACATAAATCCAACAAAGATTCCCATTCCCTTGCAGCTATTTCTCTTGATGCGGAAAAAGCCTTTGACCGCATGGATTGGTCTTTTTATTTTTCACACGCTTTCTTGGTTTGGTTTCGGTCCTAAATTTATTTCTTACATTTCTTTATTATATTCTGCGCCCAAAGCTTCTATTTTTGCCAATGGCTCTGTATCCGCACCCTTCCCCCTACAAAGAGGTGTCCGCCAAGGGTGTCCTCTCTCTCCACTTCTTTTCCTTCTTGCTTTAGAACCCTTTCTTGCTAAGAATCAAACAAAATCCAAATATATATGGTTTCCAGCATGGTAACACCCATATTAAGATGAGTGTCTATGCAGATGATATTTTATTATACTTATCTAAACCTGAACATTCTCTTCCAGCTTTTATTGAAGAAGTCAATACTTTTTCTTGACTTTGTGGTTACAAGTTAAACCATGATAAGTGCGAAATCCTTCCTCTAAATGTTTTATGTCTTAAGCAGGATTTTATTTCAACTAAATTCACATGGAACTCCCATAAAATTAAATATTTAGGTTCATTGTTTGCTTCTTCTATCAAACATACCCTATTATTAAATATGAATCAAGTTCTTTCCACGTTATCTAAATGGCACCCTTTATTTCTATTATGGTGGGGCAGGCTGGACACTATTAAAATCATGCTTGCTCCTGTTATCTTCTATACTATTTCTGCTATTCCTCTTACTATTCCCTCATATTTTTTCAAAAAAATTCATTCTATTTTATCTGTCTTCTTATGGAATAAAAAGAAACCACGTATATCTCTACTCATGCTTAAGCGTAATAAATTACATGGTGGTGTAAATTTCCCCAATTTTCAATCTTATCATAATGCCTTTCTCCTTAAGCAAATTTCTAAGTGTTTAAATCAATCAGTTTCAAGCCCATCTCCACCATGGAAAGATATCGAACTCTCCTTCCTTTCTCCTTTCTCAATCTAAGAATCTCTTACATTTACCCACAAGACACGTTATTCTTTTTCACCCATACATAAGACCTCCCATAAGTTATTTCAATCTACGCTTATTTCACATCTTTCAGACAAGGATCGATTTCTTACTTCTTCAATCTGGCATAATCGTCTTAGAAAAATTAACAACAAACCCATTTTTTGGAAAACCTGGCGAGATAAAGGTCTGCTTTGGGTTTATCAACTTTACTCGAACAATAATTTTCTTACCTTTTCTGAAGCACAATCACTTTATAATCTGCCAAAATCATGCTCTAATAAATTTAAGACTCTGATCAACATTATATCCTCTTCTTTATCTTCAACATCTTCGATTTTGCCCCCTTTAGTATCTCAATCTAATATTCTCCCTATACTAAGTTCCCAATCAAGTGCTTCATCTATTTATAAATTCCTCAACAAAACTCCAGAATACAGAAATAAGACTAAAATTGAATTACAATGGGAACAAGACTTTCATACTTCATGAACCACTACATTTTGGGATAAATTGTGGCTAAAAATTCATAAAACCTCAAGATCGGCTAGTACGACGCAAACACTTTTCTTTTTATATAACCGTCTTATGTTTACTCCAATTTCCTTACATAAATTTAAGTCCACAGTTGCGCCAAACTGTTGGTCATGTAGTGCTTTGAATGCTGATTTATATCACATGCTTTTTCCTGTCCCTACACTTACCAATTCTGGTTGAAGGTATGCTCTCAAATCAATATCATTTTCCACACTCAATTCCTTTTTTGACCTATAAACATTTTTCTAGGCACACTCTATGAACACTGGCAAATCCTTACTTGTAACACAGCCATTGTAGATTTACTAATTGCAGTTGCATTCCAAAAAATTGGAAACAATCCACTCAACTTTCTTTTCAAGCTTGGTGGTATAGTGTTTGCTATAATCATCGTCTCGACAGTGCATATATCTCCCCTCCATCTCTACTCCTTAAAAGAGAACTCATATGGTCCCCTATAACTATTTTCTTGGATGCTTCTGCTCAAAAATCTACCCAACATCGCCCGTTGCCGGAAGAAGTCCCCAAACCACCATGAATCATCTTATTGGTGATTTATTTATTTTTCCTTTTCTTTCTAAATCTGCTTTATAGTCGTTATTACTTGCAAGGTATTTTAAAAATATAATATTGTTCTCCTGCTCCTTTATTATTATATATGTATTATATTGTTTATGCACTGTTTCCCCCTTTATTTTCTCCCTCCCCTTTTAGTCGCTGTAGCCTTTTCTATATATGCAACTATTTTTTACTTTTTCAACTTTTATTATGCTATTAATACATTTATTGTTGATAAGTATATTCCATTTTTACTGTTTGTGTATACTTTGTTGCATTTTTTCAAAAATAAAGTTTCTCTTTCAAACTTAAAAAAAGTCACTCCCAAATATGGGAATGAAGGGACCTTAGAAATTGTTCACCCTTGATATCAATTTGTCTAGTTTTTGCTGTCTTCCTCCCACAGACCATATAGTGAGTCTTGGAGATGTTAGTGTCCAGGTCCAAGCCATCCATAAAAGCAACAAAAAGATCAACCAATCGCTTTAGCCCATTTGCCGTTCTAGCCATCAAATCTGCGTCATCAGCATAGAGCAGAGAGGGCACACTAACTGATTTTATCTTGGGCAGGTCAACCACTTTATCTATCAGACAGGTATTCAAACTATTTATTTATAACAAAAATAATATTTGGCGCCATCACTCAACCCTGCCTTACCACCCGCGAGAGATTAAATGCTTGGGTACACTCCCCCTCCATACCATATCGGACACAAGCATTAACGTGCATATGTAGGGCTCTAAGAAAATTTACCAGGTGGGAAGGTAGTCCTAATACACCCAGGATGTCCCAAAGCTTTGACCTGTTTACCCAGTCAAAGGCGCTACTGAGGCCCAAGAATACAAGAAAAATGGACCCCTGTTTCGCCACTACATATTTACCTATCAAGAGGCTAAGGTTCATACATTGTGCCAGGGTGCTCATCCCTTCCCTAAATCCATATTGGACTGGACAAATAATATCATGAGTTTGGGCCCAGGCTTCTGCACGCTTTAAAAATATATGACCTACCAACTTCACGACTGAGTTTAACAAGGAGATTGGTCTGTAACATGTGGGATCCTGCCTATTCCCCTTTTTGAATACTGGGACTTTGGTAGTAGATTTCCAAGACGGGGGTTGGCCTATCTGGGCCACAGCATTAAATACATTAGTCAAAATGGAGGCCCAGAGATAAGTTTCTGCCTTATATAGATCCATATATACATATGTAAAACTACCATATGTGCATCAAATGTGTTCCTTTGCCACAGTTTGTATTTAATTAGTCTTTATTTATTTAATTCACTTAGGAGATCTGTAGACTGCTCATGCAGCTTTTCAGCCTATTCAAAGTGATATGCCTGGAAAGGTAGGAACCTATTTGTCAAATCTGATACCTTTGGTCATTCCTTCACTCAGGGGCTCATCTCAGCATTGAAGGAAAGTGCCTTTTAAGTGCATCTCCACAGCTGCAAATACTTGTCTCTCTCTGTAACACTGAGAACAGTACGTAGATGAATACTGAGCCCAACCACTCCTGTAGCCGCAGGAGATACCAGGGGGTTGCATGGGACCGCGGTTCTTATTCCTTGTCTATGTTTGTATGGATGACTCCCAACTGTGCTGTGTAGTATCATTAGCAGCAGTACACCACAAATTATGGAAGTGTGTTTGGGGGCATACTGAGCTGCTCTTTGATCAATCCTCGCCGCATTTCCACTCTCTCAATAACTCAGCCTTAAAAAAACGAGAGTGATGGCTGAATAATATGCAGAAGCAAGCTGCGCAAGCTTTTTCTGAAAGCACCACAGTTGTTCATTTTCTGTGAATTGATCTTCTCGTTCTCATTACAGCTCCAAGCTTCCCCCACAGGTAGTAGAATCAAACGCATCAAACTGAAAATGTGTCACATACTAAACACACCACTGTGGAGTAATCTGCGGTAGCCTCCCAGGCGACATAATGCTGCAATGAAACCCAAATGAAATTGCTAGGCAAGAAAAATAACATGCCTTTGAGCAGAAAATGAATGCTAAAGATATGAATTTAACACCTAACTCATGTTGTAAAGTTGGTGTAATTTTAAGAAGATAAAGTAAACAGAATAAATGGTTACAGCTTATTTAGCTGGTGTAATAGAAGCTAGGGCAGACAATAAGTAATATCAATAAATCCGTTTTTTTCCTCATTTCTTTTGCATCTATTTGGCATATGAACACAGAAGGGGCTAGATAACAAAACATGTACCTTCCAGGTACCTTAAGGCAACGCTCGGTGAAAATAACTTTTACTACTGTATTATCAAAGCAGGTTTCTAGATGTGCTAATGTGTGACAAGCATGTTTTTGCATATTTGTTGTCTGGTACTTTGTGGTGATATATTTTTTTATGCTGCTGTGCTATTGCAATGTGATGTTGTACTGTGGTTGTTTTGTTGCATTCTGTTTTGACTCTTTTGTTGTGTTGTGCTCTGTGTGGTTTTAATTGTGGAATGTCGCTTTGTGTATGTCATTGTATTATCTTTATTTTTTACTTAAGATGTCAACAAATACTGCAAAAAACATCATATGTGTTTAAAGCTCCTGTGACAGGCAAATATTTACCACTCTCTAAGATGATGAAATAGTGGTGCTCCAGCTCTTCAACTATTTAAGACACTAGTCAGTAAAAAAGTGTGGCAGAGAATGTGATTTAACTTACCACTCCCAGTGCTCATTTTATGTGATAAGATGATGGTTTCTAGCCAGTGGTATGGTGCCACCATTTTATACAGGAGGCGATGATAGAAGGTGGGAAAAGAGGAACACACCTGTCGTTGTGGGAGGTAGTGGTGGTGGGCAGGGCTTGTTTCCATGGGGTCAGCCATGTGCTACCACTGGCAATGTCATCATTTTGGAATTACAGGACAGGCAATGTTAGAGAAGAAGCATCCATAATTAAACAGGAAACTTCACGGCTTGATTGTGGAAAGTAAACAGGTGATACGAAAGTGTATGAGGATGGTATGGGACCCCAAGTATCCCTCACCAGGAAATGGAATGGGCTCTCCATTTTTAGAGACAGGAGGCCTTAGTCTCACCATCCTTGAATCAAACAAGCACAGAATGGCACAGGCCTCATCAGGAAACTAGAGGCTTGTGTGTGACCATGTGTTCCAGTTCTGCTCCCTACAGTCGGATATGAAGGTCTCATGTAAATAAGGTAACTTGTAAAACTAAACCGATCAGAAGTGCTTTGCAATTTAAAACTGGGGTGCTTCATTGTCCTTCACAACTGCGCGTTTATTTTGTTCTGTATGGCTCTGATAGAGAGCCAGGAGCATGAATAGCTGAATTTCAAATCCAGTAATTCACAGCAACAGTAGGTAACAATACTTGTTACGTACTGTTGCAATGTCATAGAGGAATTCCAGGCTGCTCCCTAGGAGCCTGGCAGAGCAGCGATGTAAAGCAAGGAGCACAGCTTCTGGAGGAGAGGCCCTAGAGATGATGGGGGTGGGTGGCAGGTGGCCAGGTATATATTTTGTTTATATTTTGGATAGGGAAGTGTGATATGTTGCTTGCCTCGCTCCCTGAGAGTCAGGCGCATGCAGCCTCCTCGGGGACAAACATCTTGTGGTTCATTTCCACGCTCGGTGGCGGATCGTCAACTGTGGGTCTCCCAGCAATGTGTCAGGTGTGGCGGAGATCTACACGGGTAAATGAAGTCACTTTGACTCACCGCCACTGCCTCGGACGTCGTATTTCAGGAAGATAGGCCATGTCACCCCATTACATAACATAACATAATAGATGGGTAAATGTGAAGAACAGGATTTGTTTCCTGCTCAGGGTACTAGGTGACATCATAGGCAGCTCGAGCTTCATTCTTGTGGTCTATTTGATGTCACTCAGAACCCCTGGTGAAAAACATTCCCATATTTCAGTGTTATCCAACTACTATTCTATACATTCCAATTAATGTACATCAAGAAGATAATCATTTGACTATATAATTTACCAACTTGTCCAACCTACTTTTAAAGGGTTTTAATCATTTTATTTAGAAACATAACAGATCCCACTGAATCACAATAACTACCACTGAGGAAGGTTAAATGTGATGCTGCCAGACCAGTTCATACACTCCATGTCTCTACCGCTTGATATTTTGTGCATTTCTGTAATGATTCAACAAGTCATTACTCGAGAGACGTCTTCCAGTTGAAAGTAAGTAATTTATTGATTAAGCTTCACCCACGGCATGGAGCGCCTCTTCAGCATGAAGTCTGATCGGCAACTGCCTCAGCCCATCGAACCTCGAACCGAAGAAGACTTCATGCGCCCATTCAAAGCAATACATTCCATACTACGTACATAGAATTCCAAAAGCAAGTAATACATAGAAACCAAGTAAACAAACTAAATAAACAACCCGCTACATCACCTCCCCCTTTATCATAAAACAATTCAATATGCGATAAACTCATTGTATCTAGCAGGAGCTCTTCTCAGTCTGCCACTACGACTAAATGAAGGAGCAACCAAATCGGCTGACCCTCTAACAGGACCATAACTTTCGTTTCCGGAAACCGGAACAGTTTTCACATCTGACTGTAACCAATGGGTTCACCCACAATTTTCAGCATCCAAATTGTCTTTCCTACTACTAACCACCCTGGCTTGCTCTTGAGACATTTTCACTAATTGTCTTTTGTTCCACCAACCTTTCTCATTCAGGAAAGCAGCTCCTTTGCTAACTTTGCTAACCTGAACTGGAATTTGAAATTTGAAAATTTGAAAATACAGAACTCCCTTTTGAAACTTTAAATGTTTTTTTATCATTACCCAATCACCAACAGAAATTTCCAAGTTTCTCAAACTATTTTTTTAATCAAAATTTTCCTTCATACGCTCTTGCTTTTCTTTAACTTTGTTTACCATCGTTTCAGTGTCAATACATTCCTTTGCAATATTTGAACTTCTCTTACCTAACCAAGAGGGAAATAAAGTAGAGTGTGCTTTTCTGCCTCTTAGTAGTTCAAAAGGGGTAACCTCAGTGGTACAATGGGGAGATGTATTATAGTTCCATACTTTTTCTTCAAGAAATTTTCCAACATCTAGACCTGAAGCAATAGCAGTCTGAATCCCTTCTTTCATAATTTTGTTACCACGCTCCACCAGACCATTAGAAGAAGGTGAGTACAGTGCTACTTTAAAATGCTTAATGTCTTGCAGATCCAAAACCTTTCGCATTTTATCTGATACGAAATGTGTCCCATTGTCCGTGACTAGAACACAAGGGGCCCCTTCTAACAAAAATACCTTCTACAGAAATGTGATGGTATTGTCTGAATCAGGTGATTCCACAAATTTATAGTACATCCATTTTGAATAATAATCTATTGCTAAAATGAGGTACCTCATTCCATTCGGTAGAACATTATAAGGACCTGAAAAATCCAATCCCACTTTTTCCCATGCTGACCTGGGGAACTGAGTAGGATGTAGGGGAAATGATGATGTTTTCCAATGCTTGTCTGACAGCAAACACTCCTCACAATTATTCACCACTGCCCTGACCTGAGTATCTATGCCGGGCCACCAATAATGCTGTTTGATTCTCATGCAAGTTTTAGTAACCCCCATATCACCTTTGTGGGCTATTTTTACAATAGTATTTCTCAGGTCTGTTGGAGGTACAAATTTATCGCCCCTCATTACGATGTGGTCCTTTACAGAAATTTCATCTGCCACTTGAGCAAAATTTCTCAATTCCCCAGACAAATTCCTTGAGTCAGGTCAGATTTTGGTTGAAAATTCCATTACTTTAGATAGTACTGTATCTTTTAAACTAGACTCCTTCCATCCATTCTCAGAAATTGCCAAATTCCATTCATCAATTGCATCTACCACCGCCACACATTCAACATCCTCTTCAATCAAATCATCCTCATCATCTTTTTCCATTAACATCCTCGATAGACAATCCGCCCGAAAATGTCTTCCTCCAGAGATATGCCTCATCTCAAAATTATATTCTTGGAGTTTTGACTAGTCTGGTTAATCTTGGTGACAAATTATTATTGCCAGCCACCTTACTAATTATAAAAGAAAGAGGCTTGTGATCCGAATAAATTATAAATTTGCGTCCCCAAATATACATTTTAAATTTCTGTGCAGCCCAAACGCAGGCTAAAGCCTCTCGTTCGATAGTACTATAGTGACACTCAAACTGTTTAAGTGATCTGGAGGCAAAAGCTACAGTTTGCTCCTTGCCGTTAACCTCCTGACTTAAAACTGCCCCTAAACCATTCATGCTTGCGTCCACCGAAATGATTGAGGTACAATCATCTCGGAAAGCGAGAAGAGCTTGTGCTGAAACAATTAAATCTTTCCCCTTTGCAAAGACTACATTCAGCTCTCTAGACCACAAAAATTCTGACCCTTTTTTAGTAAAGCACGAAGAGGTTCCACAATTTGAGCGTAATTGACCACAAAACTTGCATAATACTCTGCTAACCCCAAAAATGAGCGCAGAGAATCTTTATCACAAGGTGCACTTGCTTCTTTTAAAGCTCTGACCACTGAAAATTTTGGTTTGATACCAGACTCCGATACTGTGTGACCTAAGTACTCCAATTCATTCACTCCGAATTTACATTTGTCCTCTCTGACCGTCATGCCACGTTCACCTAAAATAGATAGAACTTTTTTTAACAACAGATTATGTTCCTCTAAGCTTTCAGCAAATATCAAAATATCATCTAAGTATGCCTGTACCCCTTTTAGATTCTTAAACATTGTATCCATAAGTCTTTGGAAGACGCTGGCCACCGATGCTAGCCCAAAAGGGAGTCTCAGGAACTTGTACGCCCCAAACGGTGTAACAAAGGTTGTCAGCTCTTGAGACTCCTTGGACAAAGGAACCTGATGATAGGCGGACTTTAAATCGATCAATGAGAACCATATGGCTCCCCCCAAATTCGCCAAAAGTTTGTGAATTCTGGGCAGGGGGTGACAGTCCACCATGATGTTTTTATTCAGACCCCTGAGGTCTGCACACAATCTAATCTCGCCAGTCTTCTTACGAGCTACAACAATGGGGGTGACCCATTGAGATGACTCTGTGGGCTGTATTATACCTTGAGAACATAAATCTTCTAGCATAGTTTTTAACTCACCTCTCACACTTAAAGGTACAGGGCGGACCTTATGTGTAACAGGGGATGCACCAGGCAATAACCTAATTTTATGTTCAGCACCCTTCACTAAGCCCACCTTGTCATTAAATACATTTCTGAATTCAGCTAACAGATCCCTGTGATCGATTTTTGATTCATACACATTGCATATAGACAATTCCCTTGCCCTTATAGGATTTTCATCCCCAGGTACTAAATACAGTCCCATTTTTGCTAGGTCTTTCCACCCCACAATGTTTTTCCCCTTGACTGCCACATAAACTTTAGTACATATTGTTCTGTTCAAAATTTGTAAATTGCCCATGAAAAATCCCATCATATCGATATTTTTTTCGCCGAAGGCTTTGGGATTCACGTTTGCTTCAGATAAACTAACTTCTTTACCCCATTTTTCATAAAAAGTAGAGTCTCGAAGAATAGTGATGGGCGAACCAGAGTTCGCCCTTCCTCGTCGCCAAATGTAATGATTCAACAAGTCATTACTCGAGAGACGTCTTCCAGTTGAAAGTAAGTAATTTATTGATTAAGCTTCACCCACGACATGGAGCGCCTCTTCAGCACGAAGTTCGATCGGCAACTGCCTCAGCCCATCGAACCGAAGAAGACTCCATGCGCCCATTCAAAGCAATACATTCCATACTACGTACATAGAATTCCAAAAGCAAGTAATACATAGAAACCAAGTAAACAAACTAAATAAACAACCCGCTACAATTTCTTGGTCAAGTGGCCTGCCTGTGCAAGCACTCATCAAAAGTCTAGAATCTTGTTCTCACCGTTAACAACACTTATCACGGTTATTCCTAATCTCCAAAGACCACCAGTCAAACCCTGGACAGGCGGGTTGCATAATTGTGAGTACAAGTGGTAATGCTCCAACACACTCCACCATACAACACAAGACTGAAGCAATCACCCAACGGGAGTCCACTCTCATGCCAGATGTCAACAAGAACTCAGAAACTGATGCAACATCGGTCAACAAAAATCCAAAACAAGCATGTGTCCTGCAAGCCAGAAAGCTTAAGTTAGGGTATTTATTTTTCTAATTAACATGTTATAAAACAGCTAAAATTTCACATGCAGATTCAACATCTATAAACCAATTAGAATTATATTATTTCGCACAATCTTGATAATCTCCTTCTGTAAATTCAAATAGTAGCTGTTTTCTGCACAAGTGAACTAGCTCATGAAGATAACTTTAATAGCTAAACAAATACCAAATGTTATATTAACCAAGATACAAATCAACGGAATTACAGTAACATGCGAAAGGGAAATAAATCAATTTTAAGGAATTACATTATTTTATATATTTCCTGAAAGATCCCCATTCTCAGTGTTATTTCCTCTTTTTTACCTGCAGTTCTCAGTGGCAGCTAATTGCCTTCATTTTGAAATAAAAATGTTTACAGGTGTGTTAATGTTTCAGTCAACTGGGTGTAATAAATGCGAATGTTCACATGGAGAAATTATATTCCTGACCATCAATATTTCTTGAGTATTTGCATGCGTCAGGTCTTGAAAGTTAATGTAGTATGTGTCGGCATCCTCAGCAACTAACAGATCAAAAAGACGAGTGTCTTGTGCCATTCGTTACATTTTTAAGTTTAAAGATGTGGGTGTTAATGTCTTTGCAAAAATGTGAATTACTTATTTTGAGCTGTGTATGAAGAACGATATTTAAAAAAGTCAGCTGGTTACATCACAATATTGCATATCATTATTGTTTAAAGTCGTCCAATCTGTATTTTTCTCTCATAGCAAGGAACTTATTATTCATGTGTGCAAAGCTGCTTGAAGAAGAAATCTGAGTAGTAAAAGCAGTTTATCTCCAGGAATTTTTCTAAAGCCACAAAAGGTTTCAATAATGTCTGACTGTATCACCTTGTCAACATACCTTTTTCACAGTGAGCGCCTGTAAATCCAGACGGGCATAGGCAGGTGTTTGGTGCCACACACGTCCCACCATACCTGCATCCTTCTTCACAGTATGCTTTTGAAAAAAGAGAATACAACACTGTTACACAACGTTTGTGTTATCATCAAAAATCAATGTATTTTATTTATTTATTTATTTTATTTTAGAAGTTTTATATAGCGCTTGCCTGAACCGAGGGTATCGGAGCGCTTTACCGCAGATACAATGTAGAGATTCACAACAAACAAAACATAAGAAAGAACACATTAACATTGCAGGACGCTGTGTGGGAGCTTCGTAGTCTTGAGAACAAGGAGATCGAGTAGTGCAAGGTGTCTGTTTCCCGCTCCGATAGATCCTATCGATTCCCTAGGGAGCGGTCGAGGAACAGGATTTTGAGTTGGCTTTTGAATTTTACAAAAGAGGGAATGGTTCTGATGTGAGGGGGAATAGAGTTCCAGATTTTAGGCGCGCTACCGGCGAAGGATCGTGCCGCAGTTTTTTGTTTTCGAGTTTTTGGCGGGATGAGTAGGAGGGAGTTTGAGCTTCTGAGGTTCCTGACCTGACCGGCTTTTTGAGTTTGGCCGCCAAATATTCGGGTTTGCCGGTATGTAGGGCTTTATGAGTGAGGCAGGCTGTTCTGAAGCTAATCCGCATTTCGACTGGAAGCCACTTAAGATCTCTGAGTGCAGGAGAAATATGGTCGAATTTCTTGATTCCAGTGACCATTCTGGCTGCCGCATTCAGAGTTGTTTTGATGGGAGCCAGCTGTGATTTTGCTATTCCTGCGAGGACTGCGTTCCCATAGTCCAGTCTTGATAGCACCAGTGTTTGGGTGGCCTGTTTGAGATCACTGGGCGGAATTAAAGGTTTTATTTTGTTCAGTAGTTTTAGGTTAAGGAAAGCACTCTTGGCCGAATTCTTGATGTGTCCTGTCATGTTCAGTTTCGGGTCTAGCGTGATGCCTAGTGATTTGACAGAGTCGGCCAGGGTGAGATTCCCGTTGAGCGCATCGATGGCCTTTAGCCATTCAGCAATTTGGGGGTTTTCCTCTTTATTCGAGATGAGGAGTGTCTCAGTTTTATCAGGGTTTAGTTTAAGGTGATTACATGACAGCCAGTGTTGGACATCTCTCAGTACGTCATTGAGTCTTTGAATGTCTCTGAAGGAGGTGGTTTCCAAGTATATCTGGGTATCGTCAGCGTACAGATGGAAGCGGATGTTGGCTGTTTTGAGTAGTTTGGTGAGAGGCTCCATGTAGATGTTGAAGAGTTGGGGGGAGAGCACTGAGCCTTGAGGGACTCCCTTGTTGACTGGGTGGAGGACAGATGCAAAGTTTTTGATTTTTATTATTTGAGTGCGGTTGTGTAGGAAGGAAGAGAACCATTGGAGGACCACCTCACCAAGACCGGCTCTTTCTTGGAGAGCCCTAATGAGGAGATTGTGGCCTACCGTATCAAATGCAGCCGATAGGTCTAGGAGGATGAGGAGGCAGCATTGGTCGGAGTCTAGTGATTTGTGGATATCGTCGATGATGTTGAGGATCGCGGTTTCTGTGCTACAGCCTTTTCTGAATCCAGATTGATGGCAGTCCAGGAGGTTGATGTTGTCCAGGTGTTGGGTTAGTTGTTGGAGTACGCATCTTTCTAGGATTTTGTACAGAAGGGGAAGGTTCGATACAGGTCTGAAGTTATTCAAATCCGTTATGTCAAGGCCGGGTTTTTTCAGCAAGGGTGTGACTTGTCCCATTTTAAGGCAGTCTGGAACGACTCCATTTTTCATGGAGCTGTTTATGATCGTGCACCAAAGCGGTGCTAGGGAGCGTTTCAGCTTTTTGGTCAGTAGGGGAGGAATGGGGTCTAGGACATGAGATGAGGGTTTGGAGGTGGAGATCAGAGTGATTATCTCAGATTCCTGAATGGGGCGGAAGCTTAGCCAAGATTTGGAAGAGGGACACGGAGCGATATCATACGCCCCGGACATGCTGCTCTTTGTGGGGGGAGTATTGATAGTGTCCAGCGAGAGTTCAATCTTAGTAATCTTGTCATTAAAGAAGTTGGCGAAGTTGTCGCAGAGTTCTTTGGACGCCTGTATTGAGGAGGTAACGGGCTTGGAGGTTTGTTGCCTGATGATGCTGTAGAGCTCTTTGGGTCTGTTTTTTGCGATGTCTAGCGCATAGCGGAAAAAAGTGGATTTCTTGTTTTTGATGTGATTGTTGTACTTCCTACAAGCTGATTTAAGTTGTTCGCGGAGGGTGGAAGTAGGGTTGTTCCTCCAGCATCTTTCTTTGGCTCTTAATTTTCTCCTTTCGGAATTAATGTCAGTGTTGAACCATGACCTGGACGGAATGGCTCGGCTTTTTTTTAAACTTTAGAGGAGCTAGTTGGTCAAGCATAACCACCAAATTAGAGTTGTAAAGCGCGGTGAGTTCGGTTATGGAGAGGTGGTCGTTAGTGTATTTCATCAAGTTAGTTGTCAGAAGCATATTTTTTTAATGACCTGGGACAGATTATTTTGTCTGTTTTAAGGTTATTTGTCACTATGATTGGCCAGTTTGAAAAATAGATTTATGCTGACCAGGATGTCGTTTTTAACACGAGCCAGTCATTTTAATGCTGTTTTTGCATCAGTCGCTTGTTGAAATAATCAAGAAAATTCCATTGGCACTTGTGCAATATTACCCAATGTACCTTGTGTAACCAAGCCACGGCATTGTTTTTTTGTTTTGTTTAAAACTGCAGTAGGAGTTCGTACGAAATGTTTGGGGATAGTTTTATGGAAATCAGATACAAATCACCAGCAGCTTTGTGGTATACCACAGGAGGTTTACTGAAATAGGATGCAAAGAATGTTATGGTATAGCAGCCTTCTGACCTTGGTGTGGAACAGGAGGTTTACTACAACTTTGAGCGGACATATATAGATAGAGCTCTTATAAACAGCAGCAGCAGTTCTGTGAGCTCAGTGTGCAGGGGAGATTTACACAAATACATTTGTTCATTCTTCAACACATTAGTACATAACGGGCAAAGGATTCATGTCGAGAATCCTATATGCATTTTCTATTTTTCTCTCGTAAGAAGCTTTGAACAAAAAAAGCATACATTAAAGTGTCCCCATTGTTCAGAACCACTTTGTAGTTAGTAAAGAGAAAACGTAGTCTGCAACCTATATATTATTAATGCGTGGCAATAATTTAGCATTTAAATAAAGTCAGCAGTGAAATGTATGAATTTACATGGCGCTGTATTGAAAAAACAATCTTAGAATCATAAGAAACAGAATAGCTTATTAAAATTTGTAAATATGGGAAAGAAAGATTATCTCACTTTTCCCGCAAGCAGAGACACACTCCAGCTTTCATTCGGGTTTTATTCTGCAAAGGAGTTGCAGAGAGCAGATCCACTGTCTACTCTACTTGTTTCAATGTGTAGTCGTGGTCCTTGCGTGGACAATCTACATGAGAATAGTTGTGGGGAATATGTGATTGCTCGGATTTCATTTTCTCACGCAGAAAATATTCTTACCTGTGAAGAAACCACTTTTCTTTCCCTGCCTGGAAATATGGCGGTGGTTTGGACAGAATTACCACCGAAATTCGCCCTTACTGAATGTTTTTGGTGTAAATTTACATGTATGTTCAGACAGGATGAGAAAATAGATGAAAAATGTTTGAAAATACCCTAAATGTTTCAACTGTGGTATTGTATTTCCAATAGCCACCTGCTACTCCTTTCCTGAAAGTTGTCATATTCACAATCTTTCCTGAATTTCTGACAGCAGACCCTGCAGAAACCAGAGCAATCTTCAACTTTTGTAATTTTTATGTGTGGGGCAATCCTTGCCGAGTCTCTGCTGCTGTACTGGATAGCTGCATGATGCCAAGAACTCAAGAAAATTATTGAGCATGTGGTGAGTCATAGGTTATCACCATAAGTCTTTTTAAGGATGTTGTATACTTTGGGGTGCAATAAAACAAAGGGTTTATGTGTCATATACGTGGAACTGATGACTCTTTAAATTTCTCTAAGACACATTTTCTGAAATTCTGAAAACCTATCATTTTTGGAAACAATATTTCCTTACACCCTTCACATAAAATTACCCTTCAGTTTGCTAACGGTAACCTTGATGAAGTGGAAATCAGTGTCTCTGGATAATTTTCCAGATTATAGGCAGTTCCGTCCCACTGGAAAACAGCAGATATGATTCAGAGACTAAATGGTGAAATTGGGTATAGATTGTATATACCTTATTAGGAAAATAAGCTGTCAATTCTGAAAGATGCTGCTGATTGCAACAAAAAGTCAATGATTTGGAATTCTGTGATTCCCTATGAGTATAGCATGCAGTTTATATGTTTTTTAATCCAGCAATCCCCCAGAATCATAATAACTATCTTCTTATTTTTGTGTATGTTCATTTTAAACCGCATGTCATTTCTATAACATGCATACTTTTCTCTAAAATTACACAAATGTAAAATATGATTGGGTGGTCATCTGCATATTTTGCATACAGATTCTAAAGTTATGAGGTGGTCGTTTCTAGCCATGGCAGTCATCTAGTTTCACAGTTCTTACTGATAGTTTCTGCTGGACCAGTTCTCACACAGTAATACTCATTATGAAAAAAGTGTGGGAAGAAAACAAAACTTATATGCAAATTCCAATAATAAGAATTTTTGTGATATCTAATTTTAAAAATCGTGCATACAGCCTACTTATTTCCTGGTATATTGACATAACATGTATTTGTAAAATGCATATTCACCCATAAGGGTATGCTGGTGGTAGCAGCAAATGTTTGTTACCCTATTCAATGGTACTCAATTTATAAACCTCTGAAGGTGAAAGGTTGAGTGGACCCATCAGGATCCTGTGACCATGAGGTCAAACAAATACACTAGCAGTCGACGCATTAGCTCACCGAGCCACTCTCAAAACAGCTGTACCACCTATAACTTGCAGACCAAATGCAATGCTCATGATCTCACCATTGATGTAATAAGAATCTGTTGATTATTCCGAGGTTCAAAAAGGCCAAATGGGGAGGTAGAGCTTTTTCCACCACTGCTGCTAAACTGTGGAATTCTCTTCCGGAAGAGCTTTCTGGTCAGGCGTCACACTCTCTCTTCTGGAAAGCATTGAAGACCTGGCTCTTCACACAGAGCTTGTCCTGAGCATCTCTACCCGGTCTACACCCGTTTGTCTCGCTCCGTAACAGCGCCTTGACGCCCTTGGGCTAAGTTAGCGCTATATAAGTCCACTTTCATTTCATGATGTAACAGATGTAATTGCAATTGTCATGAATGATCACCAAGGGTCCAAGAGCCCTTGCATGGGGTCTGCAGACTCAGAAAGAAGGGTTTGTAACCCTTAGCTCCCAGCCCTAGAGAGCCATAGAGTGCCAAAGTATCTATTATGAATATTCCAGAAACTGCTAGCTCCAGACAGAACACTTCACTCCTGAATAGCTTGAACCAATGTGAGACACAGTTTCTCTCATCCATGAAAGGCCAGCACAGATGGTGCTCACCTTGGCAAGGATGGATCATTTTCCACCTTGTACTGTATATGAAAATATACTGATGAACGCTTCTCTGGCACCAAAACTGGCTCAAACGTCTAAGACGAACTGTACATCTATCCTTCTCTTGCAACATAGAACCCACAGAGTACACTTACGGGACATCCAATAAAGGCATTAATCTATTCTCTTCGGTTAAACATTCCACAGGGAGTTGACAAGCAACCCACCAAACCAACAGGAAACAACAGCAGATACCACCAAGAGATTGTACCCATGAAGACCATCAGAAAGAAAAATATTAAAGACCATATGAGTGCACAAAGAAAAAAATATATGCTACTTTATAATTTGTGTAACAAGGAGCCAGCCTTCCAGAAAGCAGCCTGTAAGTGCTTATTTGCAAAAGCACAATACTGCAAGACACTTAAAAAACTGAAGATCAAATCACACCAAATAAAACTGCCATAAATTGGGTCACTAAGAAACAGGAAGGGATACCAGACCATGGAATTACAAACCTACAGCACCAAGGCATAATAGACGATGCTGTGGTGTCTAGACTGACCAGAGCCAACAATTGAAGGACTGTATATACACACCATCTAGATGTGCATATGCACATACTGATAACAACAGTTTCCATCAGAACAAAATATTTGAGGGTACAAGTAAATAAAACCACAGAACGTTTGTTGCTTCCATAGTGATAGAGTTATAGGCAAAGCCTTAACTGCTTCCAACATGGAAGACGCATTGTAGAGTAGTCTTGGGCAGTTAACTGCAAGGCTTTTAAAATTCAAAATGCCTCAGACACTTTTTGGAGTTCGGTGTTTGTTGATGCTTTACACTGTGGTCCATAAAATGAAGGGTATTAACACTCTTCATGCGTGTGAACTCCTGCATTGGTGCACTAATTGAGATGTCATTATGGAGTATTCAAGTGGGCATTTATCAGGCTGATATTGACTTTAGGACATGAAATCCCTACCCTATGTAGCACGAAGGAACTATTCCTACACCCTAGAATAATGACTAATTTAAATAATGAAAGAAAGGGGGTAGGCCAGGTTGACCACTTGGTATGTTATGCTTATTGAGTAGCATCTTCTTTAAGGACTCTTAGTCTATAACAATAATTTACATTAATTCAGCATCAACTCTAATTCCCCATCATAGCATGGTCATAGTGCAACACAATAGCCCAAAGACTGGATGTGCACCAATTCTCTTGGTTATTGCCAATTGATCAGTTATAAGCAACGTGTCTACTTTATAGGCAGTCTAACACAAGTATTCCCGGATCAAATAATCATAAAGTAGAAGAGCAACAAAGTTCCTCTCTCTGCACAGCTTTCAGTAAGTGATTGTGATTTCATGCTCTTTGCCAAACAGCTAAAGCTTTCTCTAACCAGATAAAAAGAGACCTAATGTTTTCCCAGAAAATTATGGGTATATTCATGGAGTTGAAATTGCCACCATATTTCATATATAGACGTATTGTCTGAACTGTATGGTGACATTTTTCTAATATGACTAGATAAATTTGTTAAGTTGGTCAAGAAAAATATTGTTTTAGGGATGATCACACAACGTTTTTGGTTGGATGTAATTATTACCATGCCTCCTGTTTACATTGCTTAATGGCCGATTTGGGGGACGTCGGTTCCGGCTGCATAACTCTCCATTTGCTTATTTTTCTGGTTTTGGCCAGCCGAATTGGTCTATGTAATCTCTCTCCTTGATTGGTTATGCTCTCTCTCTTAGCACCACCTCGGTTAGTTTTATGGACACTTGTAACTTATCCATAGCCCTCTAAAATGGGATTTCAGCTTTGAGATTTTACCTTTCGGCCCTTTATGGTTTTTACAGTGTGTTAATTATGTGTTATAGTTTTGAATTCGATTCATGTCTCCTTTCTTTGTTTATTTCATTTCATTCACCTGCTTCTTGGGCCACCATTATCTGATGATGATCCCTTAATTATTACGGGATCGAAATGTTGTTGACGTTTGGCTCTCAACCATGTTGATTACATTTCAATTGTGTGGATGGGAAGTATCCATTGGTGATTATACATGCATTATGCTCCATTTTAATACTGAAGGAGCCCCAGCACCTCTTCATCTCACTAAATTTTACTGACTGGATTCATTTACGTTTTACAATTTTGAATAAAATAGAAAGTTTGTGAAATAAGATAGAACTCTGGGATAGATGTACATACATTAGGAATACTGATTTCCTTAACTGCAATTCTCTCCAAATCGTACTTAGGAAATCGGTGTTCCTAATGTATGAAACTCTTTGAGTTTCATTACTGATTCCTAGTGAGTCGCAAATAGGCCTACCTCAGAGGCATTAATGGGGTATGTCGCAATTTGCAACCCATTAGGAATTGCAGCCATCACCGGGATGGGGGCCTGCTAAGATCAGCAGATAATTGTGCCTGTGATTGCTTTTTAATAAAGCAATCTTTTTTTTCTTTTCTGGATGCGTTTAAAAAGAAAAAATGAAACTTTGCAGTTTCATTTTTTAAGAGTAGGCAGTGGTCTGTAGGACCATTGCCTGCTTTTTTTTTTAACATTCTCAAAGGGAAAAGGGTCCCCAAGGGACCACTCCCACTTTGAGAAAGGGTTACCACCAGTTTTAAACTGGTGATAAAGTATTTCTGTTTTGCTACCAGAACTTCATTTACTGTATTTTGGCTAAGGACAGTGATGCAAGCCTTCCTGCTGCACTGCCCTACATCAAAGGAAAAGGTCAGGAATGCACCGTATATTTGAGATATGGTGCATTCCTGTCCTCTTCCAGAGTGCTGGCGCACAAATGGCTGCCATGTGCCAATGCAGGCACCCTTGCACCATGTAACAAGGGTGTCTGCATTGAAATCAGGTTGTTTTTGTGGGGGAAGGAACACCTTCCCTCACAAAAACAACGCTTATGCCTCCTTGGGGAGGCATAGGCTTTTGACGCATTCCTAGGTATGCAGCTTGTTCTGGGAATGTGTCAAATGCCATGGATGTTACATGGGAACACCCACTGTAACGCCCATAGCACGCCTCCCCATTGCAGGGTGAGGCAACACAGCGACTTGCACTGCGTTGCCTCACACCATATCTATGAGTCCATGAAAAGCCATGTAGGGTGGCTTTACGTGGCCTCGTAGATATGGGTTAGCCCAGTGCACTGCTGGAACGTCACTAAAAGTGACGCAGTGTCAGTGCACTGGGCTTGAAAATAAGACCCACTGAATTTGTATTTGGTAGCAAATGCAAATTGCAATTTGGTAACAAGTTACTGAATCACAATATGCCATTTGCACATTGTAAAAAAACCTTTTTGCAGTAGCAAATGGCCACATTCTGCAAATCCGGCAGTTTGCGACTGCAAAATAGCTTTGTACATCTGGCCCTCTGTGCTTCATTGCTCACTGTAAGGACCATAGTTCCTGATAATAAGTTACGGTTTTCATGGCCGCTGTGCGAGTTACAGATCAGTGTGGCTATCCAAAACATGGGAATTTAAGTGGATATTAGACTTTCCTTTTTAACCCTAACTTCACTTTAACTGTGATTATTAAGTGAATTTCAGAGGCAACATATATTATGGTGTTATAACAAAAGCTAACCATAACTTACATTTAACCTTCATTTTTCTCAGGGAACATCTGGAGTGTTTTGATTATAAACCACACCTAACTTCTGTGAAGGTATACCCTTCCCAACGAGCATGGCTTTTGGCTGTCCACTGCAGGACTGGCTGCTGGCGACCATTCCCTCCTCTGCACAGCCTTTGGCTGGCTGAGCGGAGTCTGGCCTCCTTTTTAAATTTTGTTTGTTTGCTTTTTAAGGACCCTAGATTGTGTTTCCAAACTCACACAGATTTGTTGGCCTTTTAGTTGGACCCTCCAGCAGCATGCACAGACAGGGTTATGAGTATTCGGATATTACATGATATCAAACAAAGGGCCAAGAGTGAGTGTGAGCACATAGATCCTGAGCTAAGGTTCGTGCACTAAACCAGGGGATTTAGTCTGGTTACCTGGGCAGTATTTATGGACCTTAGACCAGGCCTTCGAATCTGGAAACATTGTCACAAATTGTACTTGTTTTATTTTAAGTTGAGAGGAGGTTGCTTTGGTCCTCCTATCGGAGCTAGGGGTTCACAAATGACCTTCTAACGCCCGAATGGTTCCTTTCATTTGTTTCCTCAATGGGAAGATGATGAGCCCCACATCCTGCATTAGAAGTTGCAACAGGTTTTTCTTGCTTGCAGCTAGTCAGACAGAGGCTTTTGATCCACAGACCCATCTTTATAGATTCAGACTCGAAATGGATGTTGAGAAAAAAGTCTCACATGCAATAAGGTTTAAAAATGTTTTGACCTTAGTTCGCAGATGTTTTATGAAGCCATGCATGTCGACAATCAGCGGGCAAAGAGACCCTACTTCTTTAATATTTTAATACTTTGAAACCCATGCCATACTTCCTCAAATCTCTCAAAAAATACTGATCAGATTTACCAACTTTGGAGTAATTCCATTCAACATTTTTTCTGGACAAAATGCTCCTATGAGAGGTAATATGACAAACGTCTCCCTCCTTTTTTTGCCCCCACCCAAAAGATCAGCACAAAGCTTGCCATGCTGAACCTACATAGAATGAATATGCAGATTCGTTGAACTGCACCGCATTCATTAAGAAAAAAAAAATGCCTTTTTAATAGAACCTCTAAACTACAGAGTGACTATCGCTGACACTGTAACACACACACGTATATATTATAGTTAGGGCCTAGTTCCCATACTAAGAGAGTTGTGTGCCATTTGATGAATCTCAGCTCCATCCTCAAAGGGTTTGGGGTGATACCTCAAGTGAGGGCCGAGAAAAAAGGTTGCCCAAAATACTATGGGGCATATTTACAAGCCCCTTGCGCCACTTTTGCGCCGCCGTTGCGTCACGCATGTGACGCAGCGGCGACGCAAACCATGCGCCGCGTTGCGCTATATTTACAACGTGACGCATCTAGGGAGATGCGTCACGTAGTAAACCCCTGCACCACATGAAACCTGCGTCAGGTTTCATGTGGGCGTACCGGCGCAGGGGGTGGCGTTCCGGCGCAGGAACGCCTCGGAAAAGTGACGTAGTGAAATCTACAAGATTTCACGCAGTCACTTTCTCGGCAGCTGTGCGTCAAATCCTTACGCCTGCTTCAAGCAGGCGTAAGGATTGACGCACCATGTTAGGGATAGGGAAGGTTGGAACAGTGCTGGAGTTGCGTCGCGCTTGCGACACAACTTCAGCACTGCGCCAACCTCCGCCGGCAGATGCGTCACGCATCTGCTAATCCTTGCGCCACGATGCGCCGCATTGTAAATGCGGCGCAAGGGTAAACTTGCGTGACGCATTTTCCCTGGCGCATCCCTGCTGATATGCAGGGATGCGCCAGGGAACGTAAATATGCCCCTATTTTTCTATGCCACAACCATAGGGATGTTTGAACAGTGCTACAGCCTAAATGGCTGAACGGAATAACACCAAAGTAAGCAGAGAACTAGATCTTGATCCAGAAGGTGTGCTCTCTGTGATTTGGTGTAAATCTGTTTACAAGTCCTTGAGACATTAAGGTTCAAAATATTTGTATATCTGGACGGTTAGGTTCGTGGAACACCTGTGAGGGTCCTTCCATTACTCAATTTCAAATAATAGAGCAGACCGATTGGCTAAGAGTGCCTTTTTTCCCGTCAGCCATCTTGTTCCCATGGGATCTCACTCTCTGATTGGCTGGCTGCATCATAAAGAGACATGTTGCGGCCGCCATTTCAGGACACATACATATGTTTATGTATATATATGACATAAGTCTCCTGAAATGTCCAGAAATGCTGGGTCGCAACAGATGTTCATACATATTTATACATATACATATATTTCTTCTTTCATTATTTATTTATTTTTGAAAACAGATTTTATTTGTCAAACGGCACATATACAGCAGGGCCCTGGACCCCAGAGGCGTCTGCACAATCAGAGCATGTTATACTGACTTTGACATTTTCATATTGAGACACAAAAGAAAAAAATAAAAGAAGAGCAATACAAATAAAATCTAACTCCCTCCCCCGATCGCTCATTCATTTTATTTTTTATTTATGTAGGTTTATAAAGTATGAACAAGACCATTTCTGGTAACAGAGTTCTGTACAAAGAAAATGCCAAAGAATATATAGATTGTAATACATAGAGTCAACAGGTGCTAACAAAGCACTGTACAATGGAGATAACATATAGACTGTGAACAGATAATACCAAGAGATAAAGGGTGCTATCAAGTAGCAAGTCTGTTACTTGTAACTGGGCCTTGTATGCAGTATACCCATAAATTGTGATGAGCGGAGGATCATCATGAACAAAATAGGTAATGATACACAGATAAACGAGAATTTTTTTTTTAAAAGTCAGCCAAAGGAGGTATTCAGTAATATTATTTTTTTAAGAGGGTTGTTGAAGGGTTGGTCAGGGTCTCCTGGGGAGGAGAGTTTCAGGTTTTAGATGCAATTCCCAAGAAGGTTCGCTTGTAGGTTTTCTTTTTACTGAATTTTTGGGGTTTCAGCAGTAGGAAGCTTGTGCTACAAGAAGATCTGTTTCCATGTGATAGAACTAGTGTCTGGGCCAGGAGGAAGGAGTGTTGTGGTGGATGGCTTTATGCATCATGTAGGCAATTTTTTAGAAGAATCCTAGACTCATAAGGTAGCCAGTAAAGTGCATGTAGGACAGGGGTGATATGATCGCTTTTTGTAGTGCCTGTGATGAGCAGAGCAGCCGCATTTAGGGTAGGCCTAAGAGGTGCAAGTTTTATTTTCAGTAGGCCCACGAGTGTAGCATTTCCATAGTCAAGTTTGGAGATCACAAGTGCTTGAACAGCTATTTTGAGATCTGCAGTGAGTAGGAAGGGTTTCAGTTTGATGTTTGATGTGATTTTGCATGGAGATGCTACTGTCTAGTATTAATCCTAGGGATTTTGTTATGGGGCATACAGTTCAGGGCTGTAATAAGTAGGAGCCAGCTTTGATGTTCGAGATGGAGTTTGGTGGGGAGATTAAAAGGAATTCGGTTTTGAGGTCAGTAAGTTTAAGGTTGTTGACAGTAAGCCAATGTTAACTTTTTGTTAGGATGTTATTGAGAATGCTGATGTCTTCAGGTGAGGCAATTTTCATGTGAAGTTGCCTATCATCAGCATACATATGGTAGGAGATGTTAGAGAGTTTGAGGATTTCGGTCAGGGGTTTCATGTAAAGGTTGAACAGGGTGGGGAAAACAAAGTACCTTGGGAAACGCCGATTGTGACTAGCCTCTGGTCGGATAGGGCGTGATTGATCAAGACTATTTGAGATCTGTTTTGTGGGAATGAGGAGAACTATTTTAAGACAGCACCAGCGAGACCCATCCTGTGTTCTAATATGTTCATTAAAATCTCTTGTTTGACAGTGTCAAACGCCGCTGATAGGTCAAGAACGTTCATTAAGCAGGACTTGGTTTGATCGAGTAGGCGTAAAGCATCATCAGCAATATGGACCATGGTGGTTCAGTACTATGACCTGGTCTGAAACCTGATTGGCAGTGGTTGAGGAGTTGGTATTGAACAAGGTGATTGAATAGCAGTCAAATGTTGGTTTGTAGTCCAATGTTCTTTTTGTTTCGTCCCTTAGAACCACTCAGCGTGTAGATGAAATCTTTCACAGCCGGCAATTGCTTCTTAGGCCGTAGGGACACCCGCACCAACCTCTTTTTACTCATGCAGTCAGTTACATTTATAACCTGGAGCGTTTGGGTCCCAAATGATTGGCGCAATTGTGTGATATGTCCTCGCACACCTACAAAGACATTCCATAGACATCTGCTTTCCACAGGAGCTAGATCTTACAAAAAGTTCCCAGACGCAGCTGTGGGTGGGATGGATGGGCGAAGGGCACACTGCGTAATACTCAAACTATGCCTGTGAAGTGGCACTAATAATGTGCAAGGGCCTGCTGTGGCGCATCATACTCATCCCGCAAGGTCGCTATATCTTGCTCTAACATACCAAAGGGCCACCCCCTTCAGCTTTTATCAGTGAATGGGCCCAATGTTGATGGCCCCCAGTTCTTCGCAGAGGTATGGCAAATGGTGGGCTCACTGGTCCCAGGTGTGCTTTTGTGGGACGGAGATTTTAATGTTGTTCTGGACCCTGCAGTGGATAAATAGCGACCCCAGACACCCACACCCGTGGACGGCAGCTCTGTTGCACCTGGTAATGAGTGACTTCGACCTGGCTGATCTCTGGTGATCCTGACACTTTAATGACACTGAAGGCACATACATCATGGCAGCACACACCACATGGTTATGCATTGACTATTGGTTGGTGGTTGGGAGGTTACTAACTTGCCACGGACACTGTCCGATCATGCTCCACTCCTGCTGGTATTAGCCATCCCAGATATTCCTTCAAGCGCATTCACCTGGAGGCTTCCGACCTAAGCCTTCGGCGACCAAGTGTTCAGGGAGCAAATTAGATCGGCAGCGGAGGAATAATGCATAATGACAATTGTGAGTATTACGGTCTTCTCTCTGGGAGGCCTTTAAGGTTGTAATAATAGGTGCTTGCATAGCAAAACAAGCTGGAGGAGTGCTGCGTGGCATGCTTGCACATTTAGAGAGGGAGACCAAAGTGTTAGAACTCCGATATTTTGCAGATTGCAGCACGTCCATGATAGCGTCCATTCGGGGCAAGCTGGTGGAATATGAGGAGGATGTGCAGAAGGAGACCCATTATCTTGGCATGGAGGCCCGAGCTCAGCAAAATGGTGCAGGGGACAGAGCCGGTAAGACCCTGGCCCATAAGCTGTGTAAGCCCTGGGCGAGCGACTTTATAGTTGAATTGCAAGATGATCACTCCAACTAGTGTATTGGCAGTGGGGCTGTTCAGAATGCGATGGTTGACTTCTTTTCATCACTATATCAGACTGGACAGAGTACTCACCCCCGGCCCTTAACGCTTACTTTGATTCAGTGTAGCAGTTGTGATTTGAGGACAGCCACAGGAGATATCTAGATGAACCCTTCTCATGAAGGAGGTTGCCCAGGTTATTAATACAATGCCTGCTGAAAAGCACCCGGCCTGGATGGCCTCACAGGTGCCGTCTATAAAGAGTAAGCCCACTTACTAGCCCCAATCTCCTTGCCATTTATGAGGAGTCACTATATGCTGGGGGTGCTGTTAATTGTAACGATTCCTAAACATGGCAAGAACCTCAGTGCTGTGAATCGTATCATCCCTTGTCCATGTTTAACATTGACAATTAAATCCTGGCTAAACAGATCGCCTTGCAGCTCCTCCCGTTCCTTCAAACTATAGTGTGCCTGGACCAGTCTGGTTTAATTCTGGGCAGATCTATGCCGCACAATCTGTGCACCTTCTTTGACCTTCTCCACACTATCGAGCCGATCCTTAGAACAGTTGCGGTGTTCTTAGATGTCACTAAGGCAACGATTCACTCGAATGACCATACCTCATCACCCTGCTATCTTGCCTTGGAATGAGTCCAAGGTTTATATGGCTGGTTGAGCTATTTTACGCTCACTCTGTGGACTGGCTATGGGCACATCTACCCTGAGGTGTCTTGGCACTGGCTACTACTGAGCAGGAAAGGAGCCTCATTGTTAAAGAGCCATGTTTTTAGCTCCTTTCTAAAGGAGATCAGCGTGGGCATAGCTCTGATGTGAGGGGTAGATTGTTCCAGAGCTTTGTGGTTCCAACAACAAAACTTCTGCCTCCCCAGCTAGCTTTGTGGATTCTGGGAGTCATCATAAGATTGACCTCTAGCGAGCGCAACCATCTGCTAGGGATGTATCTCTGAAAGGAGTTCTTTCAGGGCCAGTTTTTTGTAATGCTTTGTAGGCTATGCACAGGGTCTTAAATTTAATATGGCTTCTTACTGGAAGCCAATGCAATTGCCAAATTTCCTTGGCCATCGACTTGAATTTACAAGTCCCAGAAGGAGCCTGGCAGCAGCATTCTGCACCATCTGTAGCTTATTGAGGTTTTCTTCCTGCATGTTAACATAAAGACCATTGCAGTAATCCAATTTTGAAAGGACTAACGCCATGGTTACTGTCTTTCTAGACTGCACTGGGATAAAAGGGAATGGTTTCTTAATTATTCTGAGCAGGTGGAAGCAGGAGGAGATCAGAGAGTTGACTTGCGATCTAAAATCTTGCTTTTCATTTATTAACATACCTACATTTTTTGCCTTGGTTGCTTCCACCAACTAGGAGACCAGACAGGAGAGAGATTACCGAACAGAACCATCTCAGTTTTTTTAAATTAAGTTTAAGGCAGTGTCTGTTCAACCAGGAACTAATTGCCAACATGCAATTAGGAAAAATGTTCGAAACCTCAGTACCATTTTTGAAGGCTTACAGGACAATTTGAGTATTTTCCGCTTGCAAGGTTAGTGCAAGGCCAAAAGATTTGACCAGAAGAGCCAGCTCTGTAACATAAATGTTAAACAGAGTTGGGCTGATAGATGAACCCTGCAGGACCCCGCAGGGGAGAGAAAAGGCAGCTGATTTATAACTACCCAGTGCTATTGATTGTAGACTGTCAGTAAGAAAAGAAGTCAATAGAGATTTGGCCCTATTCTTGATACCCAAAGTACTGATACGGTTGATCACCATCCTAGGATAACCTCCTGAGCTTGCTGTTGGAAAGGAGATTATTAGTAGGGCCAAATGTATATCTGCCACTGGCAATAAGGCCACTAACACAGTATAGAGCTCAGAATAGGTCTTAGAAAATTATTCCTATGCTCAACGTTGGTAGCTTGGCTGCTAGCAGGCAGGCTTAACTTCAAAGACAGGTATGTAAAGCCTTTAAAAACACCAATTCAGTAAATAATTAAGACACAATGCATAATAAATATCCAACACCAATTTATAGAAATAGGAAATATTTTTATCTTTAAAAGGACACCAAAACAACAAAAATTTAATGTAGGAAACCAGAGATATGAATTTTCAAAGATGTAATAATTTCTAGCACATAGGAATTTATAGCACCCTATCGGGATATCTGGTTGCGATAGACTGGGTCATAGACCGAGTCAAAGTCAAAGTTTCAGGCCGACTGCGATGGAGCCCTGCCCGGCTACCACTCGTGGTAGGTCCCGGCCACAGTTTTTACTTCAGACTTATAAACTTTTCTGGAGCTTTTCTTCGCGGGGTCCCTCGTTGCTCTTCACCAGGCCGACTTCAGTGAGGGTTCGCCGGCCTCAGATTTTGCCTACTCCCGGTCAAACTCTGGAAGTAGGACCTACGGAGCTTTTCAGTGTGACGAACCTGGACGGCAGGCCGGCTCGCGGGTGAAGGCAGGCGGCTTGGCTGGCCAGGTTGAGTCGGTCCCCTTATGGAGCTTTTTTCCAAAGTTCTCCAAACTCCTGGAACTTCTTCCTGAAGTTCACCAACGGGTCCCAAAGTGTCTCAAACTCACTACAAAGGGTCTGGAATCTCCAAGATGGTCCTTGAAAGTTGAGAACGTCAGTTCCCACAATCCACTTGGACAAAACCCTTACAAATCCACTGGTAGTTCTCCAGGTTGAGGATTCTTGGTGGTGATATTCCAGGTGAGCTCTGTTAACCTATAGCTTGCAGGGAGTCCCCTCTTTAGTCCTTTTACAGCAAAGTAATCCACAGGCTGTAGTTGCAGATGGTGTAGAAGGTGCAGTCTTCAGAGTGCAGGCCTTTGGAAATGCACATCAATCTTCCAGCATGGCCGTCTTGCTTTCTTAGGTTTCAAGCAGCAGATCTGAGGTGATCTGCACTTCTCAGATACTTATTCCAACTTCTCTGGGTCAAGCAGGAGGTCACTCCTATCCAATGGGCTGCAGGGTTCCACCTAAAGGTCTGACCACTTCCTGCAGAGTGTGGCACTATTTTGTCCCAGAGTGCACCAATTCTTCCAAATTCATAATGGCTGATTTTCCAGCAGGGAGCGAAGAGCTGGCTAAACACACCCCTTGGATGGCTAATCTCCATAGTCTCTCCCCCTTGCATCTGCTCATTCCTTCTTTAATCCTAGCATCTGACTGGGGGTCAACCGGGTAAGGTTGTAAATGACACTGGTGTCCTCCCCTTCCCTTTAAGTCCATTTTTTATGACTCCTCCCCCTGCTCTGGCATTCCTGTGCAACAGGACACTGCCCTCCCAGCAGAGCTGTTCAACCCTAGGGGTTCTTTATCACCTCTTCAAAGAAGCCTGGCTAATCCCCTTAACTCTGACCAATCAGGACAGACCACTGGAAGGCTGAATTTGGTTGCACAAACAAGAACGTCTTATAACTTCTTGTATGTACATTTTGAGAGAAATGCATCAATATCATATTGTTGGATTTATTACTACCATTCTGGGAAGTATTTGAATGGTATATTTAGCTTTCTCCTATCAAGAGTTATTAGTTAATAACTTTCTCCCTTGTTAACCTTTGTGGCAGGGGATTTGCAATGGGAAAAATGACTTGGGCCATTTTTCCAGCACCAGGGCTTATAAAAACATATTTTATAAGTACTCTGCCTGTATCCACAGGACCCCACCCCGGGTATACTTAGGGGAGACTTTAGGGGTTCCGAATATGCAGAAATATTGCAGATCCTCCCTCCACAGTGCTCTTACCACCAAAGTCGATTTTGGGCAGCACTTTATCACAATTTGGGGAGTGAAATGTGCAATTTCACTTTACCCAGAGCATATAAAACTTATTTTATAAGGGTCTACCTTATAGATACCAGGCCCCCCACCCCTGGGACACCTAGGGGAGACCCTGGGGGTACCTAATATGCCCAAACAATGTAGGTTAACCATTTTAGGTGCTCCATTCACAAAAGTCGAGTTTGGGCACAATTTACTTTTTAAAAGCAGTCCTGCAGCATAGGGCTACTTTTAAACTGACCTCAGGTCCAGCAGTGCACACATGCAAGTGCAGAAAAGGGCTGCCGGCCTCTAAACTACCATGCCCTATTATATACTAGGGACTGAGTGGTAGTTTTAATGCCCCTGCCCTATTATGTAGTAGGGCCCTATGGGGTAGGTCATGCCAATCACAGGGGTACCCCAATCCTTAGTGTACCCTAGTGTATGTAGGTGTTTTCACTGTATTCTAACTGTTTTCAGCATAGCACTGGCCCAGGGCCTGGTTAGGCAGAGCCCAGGGTCAGTCAGAGTAAGTTATCACCAGTACCAGTCAGCAAAAAGTAGGGGGGTGCCCAGGGCACAGGATGACTTTGCAACATAGCCCCCCCCAAACGAAAGGTGATGGGTTACTAACCTACACCCTGGTAGTCCTCATCAGCTAAGTGGAAAAACCTGGAAAGTCCATGTGCATTTGCATGGGCAACCCCAGGTCTGTGTTCCACTGTAAAGTCCATTCCCTGTAGGGAAATGGACCACCTTAACAGCTTGGCATTCTCCCCTCTCATCTGCATGAGCCATCTGAGAGGCCTGTGGTCAGTTTGAACGCGAAAGTGAGTCCCAAACAAATATGGTCTCAATTCTTTCAGGGACCAAACCACAGCAAAAGCCTCTCTCTCAGTGGCACTCTCTGCTATTTGGGAAGAAGCCTCCTGCTAACAAAGGCAGCAGGCTGATCAAGGCCCTCTTCATTTAGCTGTGGCAACACTGCCCCAATCCCTTGCTCTGAAGCATCTGTCTGAACCACTTTTGTGTAGTCAGGGGCTAGAAACACTTGTGCTGAACACATAGCAGCTTTCAGAGTATCAAAAGTCTTCTGACACTGGGGCATGGCTTGACGCCAAGAGAAGATGGCTGCTCACTAGGGAAGCTCCGCGGCGGCTCAGGAGAGGTGACGGCTTTCCTCACGGACTTCTGCCTCTTTGCCGCCTCTGGATGGGGTCCTTCGCTGAGTGAAGGTCCCAGGATGCCCTTTTGCATATATTTATATTGCAGGTGAGCATTTTTACCCTTCAAAATACGGCATGAGCGTTTCCCTCACGGGACTGGCGCCCACCATTTTGTTTTTTCCCGATGCAACACGTATTTCATTAGCAATAGGAACCGGAACATTCAGGATTTCTTTTTTAAAACCTGAACTTTCTTCACAATTTCAACATTTCCTTTTATTAAGGGGCAACTTCTTTACCTTTATAAATGTGTGCAAGATAGTTGGACTATGAATGGCACTTTCTTACGGACCTTCATTTTTTCACTCAGTCAGTCTGGCATTGCTTTAAATGTAGACGGAGCTGCAGGGAAGCTCCTAGGATGAAATGAATCTCTTTTTATTGAAAGGCTGTCACTAGAATTAGCTGTTGGAAGGTCCAGGCTTTGCTGCTGGGGAAACGCTTTTTCCACACAGATTTTGACGCCTCCCATTATATCTCATTTAGTCCTAATGTCCAATAGGATTGGTTAGAACCATATTGTCTTTCATTATGACTTAACGTCTTTACCTCCTGAGACACTTTTGCTGTTATTTTTAATGATCATTTTCCTTTGGCTGCACCGACTTGCTGTCTTTATGCTCCTACCCTGAAATTACATCTCAGCATCAATTTTGCATGACTATCTTGTTATTTTTCAGTGTATCTAACTTCTTATTCAACATTTTATGGGGAGAACAAAATCTACTCGTCGAGTTACAGGTTCTTCACTACCACTATCTTCCCTGGTAGATCATAATCCTTATTTGGTTCTCTCAATGAATATGGAGAACTCTGAAAGCAATTCATCAATTTCCAATAAGGAATCGCTAATAGCTGCATCTAATATTCCACTCCCAACCAACAAACTTACTCCTAAATTGACCACATCGTCTTTATTGTCCTCTGGTAAACGCATCATGAAGGACCCTCCTTCACCTACTGCATCTCCTCCACCAAATACTATGGAGATGCTTCTTGAGGAGATACGAGTTCTTCGTCCTTACATGGAGGAAACGAACAAAAGGCTCCAAGCTTTGGATGATAAATGGTCTACTATGGAGAATAGAGTTATGCAGATTGAACAACGAGTGGACTCTGCCCAGGTTGTGGTGAACCAGATTCCTTCAATGAAATCCGAAATTGCGCTACTCAAAAAACACGTGGAAAATTTGGAAAACCATAACAGGCGTAATAATCTGCGCATTTATGGTTTGGTAGAAGGTTTGGAAGGCTCAGACACCATTTCATTCTTTAAATCATTCCTTCCACAAGTTCTTGGTCTACCTACCTCCACTGTCCTGAACATTCAAAGAGCGCATCGTTTGGGTCGTATTTCATCCATGACAACTTCTTCAGCCAAACCTCGAGAAGTAATTATATACTACTTGGAATACACTGATTTATTGAAGATCTTGCAAGCAGCCAAACTCAAAGGCCGTATTTCATGGCAAGGCTCTAATCTCTTCTTTGCACAAGACTATGCCAAAGAAACAGCGGATCGAAGAAATAAATTCCTAGATATGAGGCCTGCACTACGTTCTCTCGATGCCAGATTTGGTCTTTTTCATCCTTGTCTTTTCAAAGTGACATATAAAAATAGAACTACGAATTATGAAGATCCTGCTTTGTTACAACAATTTTTGGAACAGTGCAGATCAGAAGATATGGATGTGTCCAGACATGTTACTGTTTAATTTTGTGTTGTTATTGGTCTAATATGCTCTGTTGTCCACACTATGTTGTTCCTGTTCCTGTCTAGTTAAGTTTCTTGGTTTTCCCCATGTTATATTTACTTGTTATGCTTTTTTTCTCCTGCTAGGTGCGGTATTTCCTTCAGACATATGTTTGTTATTCCTGGTCTGCTTGGATGGTGTCCTCTCTCCCCGGTCCACCCTGAGTAGTCTGGTTAGTTATGCCATTTTCCTCATGTGTCTTCACCACCCTCATTTTATTCAGTTTTTTGTAGTTAGTAATTATGTTTTTGAACTCTTTGATGTATGCCTTTCGTTTGTTGTAGCTGTCTCTTCTTCTTCTTTCTTTTCTATTTATTCTTTTACAGACTCCTTTCTTCCCTCTACAGATGATTCTTACTTTTACCTCTTCTTTCCTTACACTTTCTCCTCCTTACTGGTTCATACTTGTCTTTTCCGTATTTTACTTCTTTTTCAAAACCACTCATTCACTTCTCTATGCTTTTCATTTTTACTGGTTTGGTTTTGCAAGTTTTTGCCGAATTTTATTATGTATATCATATTGTTAATTTTTTGTTGTTTTAATCATTATTACATACATTTTATTTCTTTTCGATTAATGTAGATGGCTTTGAAAGTTGTTACATGGAATGTTAAAGGTTTGGGTTCCCCTATATAATGTCAACGGGTACTCTCCCATTTATCTAATTTAAAATATGATATAGCTTTATTACAGGAAACTCATGTTTTAGAAAAAGAAATCCCTAAAATTAAATGATAATGGGTGGGTCATGTTTTTGCCTCCCCAGGTACCGGTAATCGTAATGGTGTGACCATTTTATGTCATAAACGTCTTGACTTACAAATTCTCTCACAAGATGCCGATGATGTGGGTAGATGGGTTTCTGTTTCATTGTTATTAAATAATATCCCCTTGACTCTTTTTAATCTGTATGCTCTTATTGCTCCAGATGTTACTTTTTGGCCTACAATATTGTCTAAACTGATGTCTTTTCATGATGAATATTTGTTAGTTGGTGGGGATTGTAATCTAGTTATGGATCCTAATATTGACCGTCACTCTCAACCCAAATTCATTCCCTCCCCTATTTATTCTCAATTTACATCCACTATTCAACAAAGATCTCTCGTAGATGCTTGGCGATTATGCAATCCTACACTCCGAGAATACTCTTTTTTCTCTCCAGTACATTCTTCCCAATCTCGCTTAGATTATTTATTTACTTCAAAAGCGCTCACACAACATATCACTCATTCAGATATTGGTTCTATATTAATTTCCGACCATGCTCCTGTCACCTTAGATTTGGATCTGCTTCCTCCTACTCAAGGTACTCGAAGATGGAGATTTAATAACTCCCTTCTCTTAGACTCCAAGTTCACCCAACAATTTGAAACATTTATCACCACTTTCTTTCTTGAAAACGAAACGCCAAATATGTCACCGCAGATGATCTGGGATGCTTTCAAAGCTGCTTCTAGAGATTTTATTATTTCCTTTGTGTCCCAGCGTAAGAAAGCTTCTTTACTTACTTTGCACTCGCTTACGACATGCATTAAACAACTAGAAAATTCCTATTTCCACACAAATTCTAAAAACTGCTTGGATGAGCTAATCAAATCCAAATTCAATAAAATATCTACTGAAAACGCTAACTCATTTCTGCTCAAATCGTCAGCCAAATACTATGGGGGTCAAAATAAAGCGGGAAACTTTTAGCTTATTATCTTAAAGTTAAAAAGAACGCACCAAGATTTATTCTATTCTTTCTTCTAACAATCACATAGTTTATAGAAATGAAGATATTCTATCTGAATTCAGTCGATTTTTTCAAACTTAGTTTCTCAGGACGATATTCATCAATACTTATCCTCCATTAACCCTCCTCCTTTGACTGATCTAGATTTTTCAGTGTTAGAAGATGATATCAAAGAACTTGATATCCTTTCTGCTGTTCGCTCTATTAAACGCGGTAAAGCTCCAGGACCTGATGGATTTACAATTGAATTTTATTCTTACTTTTCCCGAGCACTTATTCCTAAATTACATCAATTATTTCACTTCTTCATTTCTTCCAAACAATCCAGTGGCTCTTTTCAAGAAACTTTGATATGTCTTCTTCCCAAGGAAGGTAAAGATCACACTTTATGTAAAAATTACAGACCCATTTCTTTAATTAATTTAGACTATAAAATTTTCGCAAAAATACTAGCTTTACGCTTAGAGAAATTTTACCCCTATTAATTGGACGAGAACAATGTGGTTTTATTAAAGGTAGACATCTCTCTGACAACACTAGACTTTTCTTCAACGTCCTTACCAAGGCCAAATCGTGTAAAGATTCCTTAGCAGCCATTTCTTTAGATGCTGAGAAAGCTTTTGATAGAGTCGGTTGGTCCTTTATTTTTTCCACCGTGTCCTGGTTTGGTTTTGGTCACAAGTTTATAAATTATATTTCCTTACTATATTCTTCTCCTGTTTCTTCCATCTTAGCGAATGGTCTTGTGCCTACTTCTTTTCCTTTACATCGTGGGGTACGGCAGGGTTGTCCTCTCTCTCCTCTTCTCTTTATACTTGCTCTGGAGCCCTTCTTAATTAAGATTCGCTCAAATTCACAGATTATAGGTTTTAAATATGGCACTAACCAACTAAAACTTTCTGTGTAGGCAGATGATATTTTGCTCTTTCTATCACAACCACAGACCTCTTTGCCAGCTTTCTTATCTGAAGTACAGTCTTTTTCCTCTGTTTCTGTTTACAAACTAAATGAAGACAAATGTGGAATCCTCCCATTAAATAAAGTATGCTTCTCCGTGGATTACGCCTTGTGAGGTTTTCGTTGGACCTCAGATAAAATCAAATACTTGGGTTTATGGTTCAACTCTTCCATTAAAGAATCCACATTACTAAATTTAAGAGAATTACAGTCGCTTTTGAAAAATATTACGTCCAGATGGAATCCCATGTATTTGTCTTGGTGGGGTCGGCTCGATTCGATCAAAATGATGTTGGTTCCTATAGTCCTTTTTTACATCTCTAATATTCCAGTAAATATTCCTTAATCGCATTTTAAATCAATGTATTCTATCCTATCCAATTATTTGTGGAATAATAAGAAACCTCGTATGTCTCTACATAAACTTAAACGACCGAAGCAACTAAGTGGTGTTAATTTCCCAGATTTTCAAACATATCATACTGCTTTCGCTCTTAAACAAACTTCTCTATTACTCCACGAAGACAATGAAGATTCATTGTTACCATTATGGACTTCTATTGAAAAACAATTTCTTCAACCTTTCTCCTTCCAAGAATTTTTATCTTTTACACATCGTCCTTTGTCACTCTCTCTTCCCATTTTCAATAACAGCTGCAGAATTCTCCAACCTTTACTTACCAATCACCTCTCCCCTAAAGATCGCTTTTTGCAGTCCTCAATATGGTATAATAAACATTTTAAAATCAACAATAGAACTATTTTTTGGAAAGATTGGCATGTTAAAGGACTTCACTGGGTACATCAACTTTGCCAAGATAACACATGTATCACTTTTTCAGTGGCTCAAGCACGTTTTTCTCTACCTACCTCATGTGCATCTAAATATACATCCTTAATTTCTTTAATTCTATCGACATACAATAATTTAGCACTCAATACCTCCTCGACCTCTTCGCCTCCTATTATCCTTCCCGTCCTATCTCTTTCCCCTTCCGCGACTCAATTCTATAAACTTTTATCCTCTTCTCCAGTCACTCGAGATAAATCACAGGTGGAACTCTTAAGGGAGACTGATCTCCAATTATCCCTCTCTATTCCTACCTGGAATAAGGTATGGATTAAAATTTGGAAATCTTCCAGGGCTGCTAAACCTACCCAAACTTTATTTTATATTTATAACAGACTTTTATTGACTCCTGTTTCATTACACACAATAAATCCTTCTATCTTTCCCTCTTGCTGGTCCTGTAGTACATCCCCAGCTGACTTGCATCACATGTTATTCTCCTGCTCCCTTGTTCATAATTTCTGGAAACAAGTTTGGAAACAAATCAATAATATCTTTCACACGCAAATACCTTTCACTTTTGTCAATATATTTCTAGGTATTATATCTTCTGACTGGGAATCACATTCAAACAATTTTCATATTATAGATTTACTCCTTGCAGTGGCTTTCCAACAAATTACTAAGGCATGGAAAAATACTACCAATATTTCTTACCAAGCCTGGTGGTATGGTGTCTGTTATAATCACAGGCTAGATAGAGCGTATGTCCACCCCATTTCTCTTGCTATAAAACGAGAATATCTATGGTCGCCTATTACTCACTTTCTAGATATATCCACAAATTCAATACAAACCCATAATCCCAGAGTTGAAGAAGTACCTAAACCTCCATGATCTCATTTTAGCTGTTTAATCACCTGTTTTTGTATCAATATTATGTATTTCTCATACATCTTCTTTTTATTATGCAATTCAAATGGTTATTAATAATTATATAAGTGGTTATGTTAAAATTAATATCACAAAATGTTATTTCTATCCCCCTCCCTTCTCCTCCTTTTCCTTTCCATTTTTAACCTAAATGATTATACAGTTAAGATTGTAGTTCCTATTTCTGTATTTTATTGAGTTGGTTTATATTATATCAATAAACTCCTTTTCAACTAAAAAAGCCTTCTGACACTCTGGGGTCCAATGCAGCTTTTTGGGCCTCTTCTTAGAAGTGAGTTCTGTTAGGGGTCCCACAATGGTCCCATAATTGTGAACCAACCTTCTATAATATCCTGTCAGTCCAAAGAATGCCCTGACCTGAGTCTGGGTAACAGGAGCTGTCCAATCCAAAATAGTTTGGATTTTAGCTTTGAGAGGCTGTACATGGCACCCACCTACCAGGTGGCCCAGGTACACCACATAACTCTGCCCTATTTGGCACTTACTTGCCTTAATAGTCAGGCCTGCCTCCTGCATGGCCTGAAGCACTTCCCTTTAGGTGGCTTAAGTGATCCCCCCAGGTAGAACTATATACAGCTATATCATCCAGGTAAGCTGCACTGAACTGTTCCAACCCAGACAAGACCCTGTTCACCAACCTTTGGAAGGTGGCAGATGCATTCTTTAAGCCAAAGGGCATTACCTGGAACTGATAATGTCCCTCTGGTGTGGAAAATGCTGACCTCTCCTTTGCTCCATCAATGAGGGCAATCTGCCAGTAACCTGAAGTCAAATCAAAAGTACTCAGGTACTTAGCAGCCCCTAACCTGTCAATGAGCTCACCAGCTCTAGGTATAGGGTGAGCGTCAGTCTTTGTGACTGCATTCAGTCCTCTGTAGTCCACACAGAACCTTAACTCCTTGGGTCCCCCCTGTGGATTGGGTTTAGGTACCAGCACCACTGGACTGGCCCATGGCCTATCAGACTGTTCAATTACCCCCAGTTCCAGCATCTTAGCAACCTCAGCTTTAATGCTGGCTCTGATATGGTCAGACAACCTGTACAATTTATTTTTGACAGGTAGGCTGTCACCAGTGTCAATGTGGTGCACACACCACTCAGTGATGCCTGGGGTCAAAGAGAACAGTCCAGCAAACTGCTCCAGCACTTGCTTACAGCCTCTGTGCTGCTGGTCTTTCAACTTGGGAGAGAGTGCCACTGCCTCCACTGACCCATCTTGCACATTAGTGGAGAGGAGGTCGGGCACAGGCTCAGTTTCCTCCTCCACACCCTCATCAGTGACCAGTAACATGGGCATGTCTGCGCTGTCATGGTGGGGTTTCAATCTATTTACATGCAGGACCCTATGAGGGTTCCTGGGGGTGCCAAGGTCAACCAAATAGGTAACCTTGCCCTTCTTTTCTAAGATTGGATAGGGCCCACTCCACTTGTCAAGGAGGGCTCTGGGAACCACAGGCTCCAACACCCACACCAATTGTCCTGGAGTATACTCAGGCATAGTAGCCTTCTGATCATACCAGTGCTTCATGAGCTCCTGGCTGGCCTCTGGTTTCCTGTTTGCCTTGTACATGTACTCTGCCATTCTAGATCTTAGGCCTAGCACATAGTCAAGCACATTGTCCTTTGCTTCTTTAAGAGGCTTCTCTAAAGACTCTCTTGGAAGGCTCATTGGCCCTCCCACAGGGTGTCCAAACAACAACTCAAAGGGAGTGAAACCAACCCCTTTCCGTGGCACCTCCCTGTAGGCAAACAGTAAGCATGGGACGAGAACATCCCATCTCCTCCTGAGTTTCTCTGACAACCCATTTATCACGCCCTTCAGGGTTTTGTTGACCCTCTCAACAAGACCATTTGCTTGTGGGTGAATGGGGGTGATGAACTTGTAGTTGACACCACACTCATCCCACATATCAGTCAGATAACTGGACAGAAAGTTCGTGCCCCTATCTGACACCACCTCTTTCGGAAAACCCACTCTGGTGAACACACCAAGCAGTGCTCTAGCCACTGCAGGAGCATCAATGGTTCTAAGAGGGATTGCTTCAGGGTACCTAGTGGCATGGTCCACTACCACTAAGAAATAGCTATTCCCTGATGCAGTAGGTGGGTCCATGGGACCAACAATGTCCATCCCCCCCATTCAAAAGGAACCCCAACCACTGGCAGTGGTATTACGGGAGCCTTTGTCTTGCCCCCTGCCTTGCCACTGGCCTGACAGGAGACACAGGAGCTGCAAAACTCCTTTACCTTTTCAGATATATGGGGCGAGTAGAAATGGCTCACTAACCGGTTCCATGTCTCTGTCCCAAATGTCCTGCCAAGGGGATATCATGACCCAAAGTCAGGATGAACTCTCTCTACTTCTGGGGAACCACCAACCTCCTGGTGGCCCCCTCCTTGAGGTTTCTGGCCTCTGTATAAAGCAGTCCATCTTCCCAGTAGATTCTGTGAAACCCACTGGCATCCCCTTCCTCTTGCTTAGAAGCAATACTCCTCAAGCTTTCAAGGGTGGGACAGTCTCCCTGTCCCTTACTGAACTCCTCTCTGGAGGGTCCACCTGCTTCTGTCAGTTCTGCCAAATCTGACAGCTCTGGCAGGGATGGAGTCCCTCCCTCAGAGGGCAGATCCTCCCCATCAGGGTTAGATTCTTCCTGCACCTCTGGAGTTCCCTGGGCTGGCTCACCAGGCCCAGTACCCTTGTCCTTTGATGCTTGGCCCTTTGTTCTAGGGTCCAAGTGTCCAGCCCCTCCCTTCTGGCTAGTCTGTGACCTAGTCACAGCACATACCCACTCAGGGAGCTCCAATATTTTCATATGGAGTACTCTATCCACCTCTGACCATGCAGAGGCTTCAAGATCATTGCCCAGTAAACACTGGACTGGGAGCACCTTTGACACAGCTACCTTCATAGGGCCTATCACACCTCTCCATCCCAAATCCACCACAGCCATAGGATGGAGTTTGGTAGTGCTGTCTGCATAAGTCACCTGGTGAAACTCACCAGGTAGCAACCTCTCTGGAGACACCGGCTCATCCAGGACCATAGTTACACTAGCCCCTGTGTCTCTGATAGCCTCATCCTCTGTCCCATTCACTTTAGGTCTCTGCCTGTACTTGTCCATGTTTGGAGGTAAGGCAGCAAGGGTTGCAATATTCACCCCACCCAGGGACACTAAGGTTGCTTCCACCACCTGACTACCCCCCTCTGGGGCACCACTCTCCACCCCTACACTTACAGCGACAATCCCTGTGGATGGCCCGTAAGGCGGAGCTTCTTGGCGCAGACAGCATCTCCCTGTTTGTGCCCTGGCTGGTTACAGTGAAAGCACTTACCCACCTTTGAGGGATCATAGAACCTACCATTCTTTACCTGATACCCCCTCCCTTTAAATTTGGGTTGACTCGGGCCCCCCTCCTTGTGCAGGTTTTTTTGGGTCTATGGAGGACTCCTTCTGGTTTTGACCTTCTTTCCCTTGGGTTTTCCCCTGGGGAGGGACCTGTCCTCCTGTCTTCTGGTCACCCCCCTGGTGCTGAATTGAAACCCGGGTTCTCACCCACTCATCAGCTGCTTCTCCCAGCTCTCTGGGGTCTGTCAGCTTAGAGTCCACTAGATACTGGCATAACTTCTCTTCTGCACAATGAGTCAAAATATGTTCTTTCAAAAATAAAATATATAATCCCTCATATGTGTCAACAGTGTTACCAACAATCCAGCCTTCCAGTGCCTTCACTGAAACGTCCACAAAGTCTACCCAAGACTTTGAACTCAATTTCTGGGTGCCTCTAAACTTCACCCTGTACTGCTCTGGAGTCAGACCAAATCTCTTAACTAAGCATGCCTTCATCTTCTGGTATGCTTCTGCATCCTCTCTCTTCAGGGTCAGGGGCCTATCCCTCCCAGCTACTGGAATCAACTCCCACAGGAGTGCACCCCAATACTTAGAGTGGACCCTACTCATTCTAAGGGCCCTCTCAAAGGCTGTTAGCCACTTGTCAATGTCATCCCCCTCAGTGTACTTGGGTACTATACCCTTGGGAAGTTTGTGATCAAAACCACCACCCCTAGACATTTCAAAATCTTCATCATTTTCACTGTCACCATTTCTTTTCAACGCCTCCTCCCTCTCCCATCTCCTCTCAGCCAATTCCAGTTTCCTCTGCTCCAAAGCTATCAAAGCTAATTGAGCCTTCAGCTGTCTCTCTGCAAGGGACAGTGGTGGTTCCTGAGTAAGGGACCCTTCCCCCCTCCAACCATCTGGAATCATATGGCTAACACTAGAGAAAATGGAAGACGCATCATCCTCACCCCCCTCTGGGGTGAGGTTGGGGGGAGCACCCTCCATCCCCCCTGGAATCTCCTCAGCGGCTCCAGCCCAGGCCTTAAGCAACCCTGCCTTCTTAATCTTGTTGGAAGCAGGCAGCTCCCTAAGCCTACACTGTACCCTAAGATCAGCCACCCTGAACTGGGACAGTTTAGCCAGGTCCAGTTCCATGGTTCCCTAGTTTTGGGTTACAATAACTGGGCACAAAAGACTTAGAACAATTTGGAAAAATCAAAACAATGGATTAAAAACAGTTTAGTCTAAATTCCAAAAATCAAACTCAAAAGTTTTGTTCTAAGGCAATTTAGAGGATTTTTACAATCTTAATTCACTTTACTGAAAGGTGTACTTTTTAAATTAAACACAAGTCCTCATCCACACCGCTGAGCATCAAATGTTGGAAAGTGGATTATTAGTAGGGGCAAAAGTATATCTGCCACTGGCAATAAGGCCACTAACACAGTATAGGGCTCAGAATAGGTCTTAGAAAATTATTCCTATGCTTAACCCTTGGTAGCTGGGCTGCGAGCCGGCAGGCTTAACTTCAAAGACAGGTATGTAAAGCATTTAAAAACACCAATTCACTAAATAATTAAGACACAAAGCATAATAAAAATCCAACAACAATTTATAAAAATAGGACATATTTCTATCTTTAATAGGACACCAAAACGACAAAAATCCAATGTAGGGAACCGGAGATATGAATTTTCAAAGATTTAGCAATTTCTAGCACATAGAAACCTATAGCACCCTATCGGGACATCTGGTCGCGATAGACAGGGTCAAAGTCAAAGTTTCAGGCCGACCGCGATGGAGCCCTGCTCGACTACCACTCGCGGTAAGTCCAGGTCACAGTTATTACCTTCGGACTTGGAAACCTTTCTGGAGCTTTTCTTCGCGGGGTCCCTCGATGCTCTTCACCAGGCTGACTTCGGTGAGGGTTCGCCGGCCTTGGATTTCGCCTATTCCCAGTCAAACTCTGGAAGTAGGACCTACGGAGCTTTTCAGCGGGATGAATCTGGACGGCAGGCTGGCTCGCGGTTGAAGGCAGGCGGCTTGGCTGGCCAGGTTGAGTCGATCCCCTTATGGAGCTTTTTTCCAAAGTTCTCCAAACTCTTGGAACCTCTTCCTGAAGTTCCCCAAAGGGTCCCAAACTGTCTCAAACTCACTCCAAGGGTCTGGAATCTCCCAGATGGTCCTTGAAAGTTGAGGACGTCAGGTCCCACAATCCACTTGGACAAATCCACTGGCAGTTCTCCAGGTTGACGATTCTTGGTGGTGATGTTCCAGGTGAGCTCTGTTAAACTGTAGCTTGCAGAGAGTCCACTCTTTAGTCCTTTTACAGCAAAGTTATCCACAGGCTGTAGGGTGCAGAAGGTGCAGTCTTCAGAGTGCAGGCCTTTGGAAATGCACATCAAATGTCCAGCATGGCCGTCTTGCTTAGGTTTCAAGCGGCAGATCTGAGGGGCTCTGCCCTTCTCAGAAACTTATTCCAACTTCTCTGGGTCAAGCAGGAGGTCACTCCTATCCAATGGGCTGCAGGGTTTCACCCAAAGTTCCTGCAGAGTGTGGCACTATTTTGTCCTAGAGTGCATCAATTCTTCCAAATTCATAATGGCTGATTTTCCTGTAGGGAGAGAAGAGCTGGCTAAACACACCCCTTGGATGGCTAATCTCCATAGTCTCTCCCCCTTGCATCTGCTCATTCCTTCCTTAATCCTAGCATCTGGCTGGGGGTCCACAGGGTAAGGTTGTAAATGATACTGGGGTCCTCCCCTTCCCTTTAAGTCCATTGTTTACGACTCCTCCCCCTGATCTGACATTCCTGTGCAACAGGACACTGCCCTCCCAGCAGAGCTGTTCTACCCCAGGGGCTCTTTATCGCCTCTTCAAAGAAGCCTGGCTAATCCCCTTAACTCTGACCAGTCAGGACAGACCACTGGAAGGCTGAATATGGACTTACAAACAAGAGAGTCTTATAACTTCTTGTATGTACATTTTAGGAGAAATTCAACAATATCATATTGTTGGATTTATTAATACCATTCTGGGAAGTCTTTGAATGGTACCTTAGCTTTCTCCTATCAAGAGTTATTAGTTAATAACTTTCTCCCATGTTAACCTATGTGGCAGGGGAATTGCAATGGGAAAAAGGACTTGGGACATTTTTCTAGCACCAGGGCTTATAAAAACATATTTTATAAGTACTCTGCCTATATCTACAGGACCCCACCCTTGGCATACCTAGGGGAGACTTTAGGGGTTCTGAATATGCAGAAATATTGCAGATCCTCCCTCCACAGTGCTCCTACCACCAAAGTCGATTTTGTGCAGCACTTTATCACAATGTGGGGAGTGAAACGTGCAATTTCACTTTACCCAGGGCATATAAAACTCATTTTATAAGGGCCTACCTTATAGATACCTGGCCCCTCACCCCTGGGACACCTATGGGAGACCCTGGGGAACCTAATATGCCCACACATTGTAGGTTAACCATTTTTAAGTGCTCCAAACACAAAAGTCGAATTTGGGCACAATTTACTTTTCAAAAGCAGTCCTGCAGCATAGGGCTACTTTTAAACTGACCTCAGGTCCAGCAGTGCACACATGCAAGTGCAGAAAAGGGCTGCTGGCCTCTAAACTACCATGCCCTATTATATACTAGTGACTGAGAGGTAGTTTCAACCCCCCTGCCCTATTATGTAGTAGGGCCCTATGGGGTAGGTCATACCAATCACAGGGGTACCCCAACCCTTAGTGTACCCTAATGTATGTAGGTGTTTTCACTGTATGCTAAGTGTTTTCAGCATAGCACTGGCCATGGGCCTGGTTAGGCAGAGCCCAGGGTCAGTCAGAGTCAGTTACCACCAGTACCAGTCAGCAAAAAGTTGGGGGGTGCCCAGGGCACAGGATGACTTTGCAACACTTGCAGACATGGCTGGACAAGCATGTCGAGAGCTGGCAGAGGCTCCTTGTCTTTAACAGGAAAGCTGGCCATTTAAAAAATGGTGATCCTTCCAAAATGTCTTTATCTGTTTATTTACTTGCAGCTTCCCTTGCTGCTCTACTTCCTCTGACAAATCCAATCACGCTTGGTGTTCCTTGCATAGGCAGCTCCGAGATGCCTGGGAAGTAATGATGCTCATTTTTGAACAGGGAGGACTGGGGGCTCTAGATATGGACCTATACTATTATAGTGTTCATCACTGGCTCTTCCCTACACAGTTTCAGGCCCACACAGGCCCTGAACACAATCAGGCAGCATCGTGTCCCCTCCAGATGGCCCTATACCTGGCATCCAAGCAACCGAGGGTGCAGATAGACATGGTGGCCTGCACAGTGTGGGTGTGGAACGAGCTTCGGCGAAGGGCCCACTTCGAGCATCTATTTGCCCCATCAGTACCACTTATAGGGCAAACCTCCTTTCCCATTAACCTTGTTGCTGGTACTAGCACTAGATTACGCAACCTACTGCTGACATCCATGGGCTCGACCTGCCTAGATGGTACCTTTATATCATTGCAGCAGGCGCTGCAGGGACCTGACATCACCCTTTTAGACATTTTCACATACTGTCAACTATGGACTGCTGCCTGTTCAACCCACAATTAATACCCAGAGGTCATGCCTTTCTTTCAGGCCCTTGAAGCAAATCTAACCACCCCTTCCACTCACAGGTTGATCACGTGGCTATATACAGGGATGCAGGAGACCGCACTGGTACACATCCCTTCCAGCCGGAGTGCATGGAAGCAGACCTAACACCTCTCGTACACTGATGACCAAGTGGCAGTACTGTTGCACCTACTCTTGTGTGCTTTCCCCTAATTACAGACTGAGCCTTGTACATTTTAAATATCTGCACAGACTGTACAGCACACCGGAAAGGATGCACAGAATGGGCCTGATTGAGGATGCGTGCTGTGTATAATGCACAACGCCCGGTGCATCTTGCTTGGGATTGCCCTGGCGTGCAGCGATTCTGGGGCATGGTCTTCGAGGTACTCGAAGAAATCCCTGGACTCAAACTGGGGCACTCCCCGAGTGTTGTGCTCCTGCAATATGTGAAAGTTGTGCCATCGGAGGGGTGCAAGTTCATGGTATTCCTTCTCCTGTTTGCTATGCGGTGGGTGGCAAGGCGTTGGGGTCGGCGCATGACACCGAGTGCAGCTGTTTAGCTCAAAGATGCAGCATACTGCCAGTAGCAATTGAATGCTTTTTGGGGGTTGATGCCGATGCCCACCCGCCCTTAGGATATATGGTCTCCTTTAGAATTGTATCTTAATGACCAATCGAGACTAGGAGAGACTGTGAACACTGATGATGCGGCTGCTCCGCCAGTGCCCATTGCTGCTGAGGTGCAGGCCCCAGAGGGGCTTTTGTTTGCCTCCAGTGGAACGTGTTGACCGCTATACATTGAGAGCTAGATCTGTAAAGCTACTTTGACTGCAGCTGCTTCCCTACACCACTTACTGAGTGGCCTCCATCCCTTTCCCCTTAGTTTCCCCTTACCCCTATCATTGCAATTAAAAGAATGGAACAGTAAATATTGATTGTGCTACTGAATACGTAGCAATGTAACCCGTATGAACCAAATGTGCTGTATACCGTTCATTCATGCTTTTTTGACATTCAATAAACAGAATTCAAAAAAGAAAAACTACATCACCATTCACCTCTACCCCACACACACTCACCATGGCATCCCACAAGATTCAATCATCTTCATCTCCTCTTTAATCTCTGCCTTACCCCATTACTGGAGCTGCCCAAATCCTTCAACCTCACATGCTACTATTATGCAATTGACACTTAGACCATCATAAAAAGTGAAAATGATCTAACTGTGACCAGACTAGACGAGTGTCACTGTGCTATTGATGATAAGAAACCAACCTAAGCTCAACACCACTAAAACAGAAATTCTGACTTTTGGATAATAGCACAACATTGTAGTGAGAATGGATTCAGATATAATTTACCCCACTTGCTAATGAAATGAAAAGCAGCGTATTCTGAACAAAGAAAATGCAGAGATGCAGCTTCCTTATACAGGATACCAACAAACCAGTAGGCCAGTCTCATCCTCCTAATGTAGAAGATTTATCCTAAGAAACTATATTGTGGTGTCTCTAGCTTCCTAGTAAGTTAACTATAAAGAATTTAGAACACCAAAGATTGACTACTACATTGCCTCTACCCAAGAAAATATATGACACAAATCCTGCCATCACTACTCTGTTTGCCAATAGAAAAATGCACTCTTTGTCGTTAGCAGAGCCATCCAAGGAAAAGAACAAACAAGCACCTAATATTCCTAAATTAAAAGAAAATCCTGGCCATTTCAAAGATAAATCTTAGACTACTAGACACCTGGTGTAAGTATTGAATCATAGCTGGATAACAAAAATGCAATACAGGATTCTGTCTTGGCTGATTTTACTCAGTGCAGGTCAGGCACCAGGGGGTTCAAACTAATGGGAAGTTGCTGCATCAGAAAGACAAGCATAGGTATTTGTAATCAGGACTGGTGACATACCAGTCATACACCCAAATAGTCTGACCTAAGGGCCTGAGCCATAATGGCTAACATTAGCCAGATGGATGTTATGCAAGCCACATAATACAGGTTCATGCTGGTGGCCCTTTATAGCATTTTCATCAAACAGTCACAGCCGAACTCCTTGTACTACATAGTTCACCATACAAGGCTATGTATCATTCTACCTCACTGAACCACTTAGTTCAAAACTGTCAGGTCCTCAATGGCTGAAAAAATGTGCAAGGCATTGCTGTACCTGAAGTACCTTAATTTATTCTATCCCTGCAGTTCCTGACATCCACTTATTGTGATTAATCTCTAGAAAGCCCACAATCACTATCTAATTTAGGATAACTATAAAGCAAATCACATAGGCAGATCCCGGTCCATCTCTTTCTTTAATCTGACTGTCAATCCCCCCGGCCCATAAAGTTTCACAGTAGCCTATCTATCTACTGTAATCAAAGTAGCTTGAAAATACAAGAAAGTGCCTGAGAGCTATCCTCAGTGGCAAGCTAAATACGACTATAATTTATGCATCTATCACACTTCCTCCTCTATCATTCCGCTAAGTGCTGCATCCAAAAAGTTCACCAAAGTACAACACAAAAATGCTTCCCACATATTCTCAAATATGCAAAAAAACACAATATCAAATAAACACTCACATGCATTCCCCCAAGATTTAACATGCTACCTGTAACAGGCTACCTGTTTCTAAAATGCACACGCAGGGAGATGCTATACAAATGCTGCAATACCATACAATACAATTAGTTGTAACCTGTATGTTTAGCGACATATAGTTAGGTCCACACTTGCCACCTTACTGGGAACCAATAACCCCATTGTGGCACCTGACTCTCTCAGGGCAGCGAAGAAGAGCAGTTCAAAGTCTACACAGGGGAGCTGGGGTGGGCTAATAATCTCCATCCACTGTCATTCAACGACAACACTCAATACATTATTGCCCAGTCAATGTTTTTTCTTTGAAAACGCAAAAGTACATTTATAACTAGGCTTGGGAGATATTACACTGGCGTAATCATAGTGATTTCAGTAATTTCACAGTAGTCTTTAGAAGCAAAATTACATGATTATGCCCGTTCCCATAATTATGAGTATTTTGACACAAAAATCCTACAAAAAGGAATAGAGGAACAACAAACTTACTGAGGGGGAGTGGCTATATGCTGCTGCTGTTTGTGTTTTGTGGAATATAGCACTATTTTTGCAGCGCAAATGCATCCTTGGGTCCATTTTCAACACAAAGGTGCATTTTGAGCTAAGAATTGATCCAGTGCTGGGCCAACCTTCTTACCATTAGCCATCCAATGGGTCTTTTTATGCAACTGAGAGGTCACGAGAGTTAGCATTTGGTCAAACACATATAATTAACAGTGTAACCTGTTTGGCTGCACAATGAAGACCAGAAATCAGTAAATAAAGGCAAGGAGTATTATTACAATTTAGCAGTCAGGTTAATGTTAATCAATCTCAATACCATGCTGTAAAGGTACAGAATAACAACTGGAAAGCCAAACCTCCTGAAGAAGTTCAGTTGCATCAGTAGGAGACAAACAAGAAATTCAGTCACAGCAATACAAATAATTAACAACAGAATCTGATGCTCAGAGAAGAGTCTTTGATCTTCTCTCTTAAAGAAAAGTAATATCTAAAGTTCTCTAATTTAAAGTCTAAAACTATCAAAGGCGATTTAATCAAAAGGAGTCTCAAAGAGTCAGGGAATTCAGAAAAATGTGGGAAGTATGCAGGAAGGTCTCAGCATTTCAGAAGCTCGGTCAAGAGTCTTTTAGGGATATGGAAATAAGTGTTAGCCTAAGCCACACTCAGCAAAGAATCAAAGGAGTAAGCACAGAGGTCTGTACCTCTCAAAGTCCAAAGGAAAAGAGACCAACATCAACCTGTAAGAACACTAGTTAATACCACAAGAATCGTCTGTGTAAACCCATTGATCACACCATCAGGGGTTCCATTGTCCTTTCCATTCTCACGTTGTGAGCTGCAACATTAGCAGACTCTCGCAGGCTAGTCCTGAGAATTACATCTTGGTCACCCGCAATGGTTTGAAACAATACAGCAGTTATAGCTCTTGCTCTCCATGTTCTTTGTCATGGTCTTCTTCTCAGGCTCTCTATCGCTAGTACAGAGTTACATCTATTCTCAAACTAACAACCCATGTGAATGTACCTGCAAAGAAAAAGACACGCAAGCACAAATGGAAAAACACTATTTTATGCAGAAAGAAAAATAGGCCTAGTTAAGTCAAGTTACGCATATTATTCAATAGTGCACATTAATATGTGTTGTTTGTTCACATACAACTACAAATAAATGACACATGGTAAATACATAAATTCAGCATTAGATTTGCATTACACTTTAAGTAAAAATTGCACGAATACAAGTGCGACTAAGAACTACATTATGAATACCAATGCAAAAACATTAGTGCACACGTTTATATCATTCTTTCTAGTTTCTAATGTAAATACATTTTAACCATGTAAGGGTGGTTTATCAAAACTCTAAAGGCTATATTTCATTAATAAAGTTAGGCCACGTAGTGCATATTTGTTTGAAAGTGGGTTATTAGTAGTGGTAAATATGCATCTTCTACTGGCAATAAGGACACTAACATAGTTTAGGGGTCAGTATAGGTGTCTATAAATCATCCCCATGTTCAACCCTGGTTAGCTTGGCTGCAAGCAGGCAGGCTTAATTTAGGAAACAGGTATGTAAAGCAATTAAAAGCACACATTCAGTAGATAATTAAGACACAACACACAATAAAATTCCCACACCAATTTATAAAAATAGGAAGTAATTTTATCTTCAAATTAACACCAAAAGAACAAAAATCCAACGTAGGGAACCGGAGATATGAATTTTTAAAGATTTAGCACTATGTAGCAATTAGAAACCTATTGTGTCACTTTGGGACATATGGTCGTGCTTGACCGGGACAAAGTTAAAGGCTCAGGCCAAACATAATGGAGTCCTGCTCGAATACCCCTCACAGTAGGCCTCGGTTGAGATTTTACCTTCGGTCTTAGAAACTTTTCTGCAGCTTTTCTGCCAGGGTCCCTAGATGCTCTACACCAGTCCGGATTCGGTGAGGGTCCGCCGGCTTGCTTTCCAGGGAGCTACCGGTCAAACTCTGGAAGTTGGACCTCTGGAGATTTTCAGCGGGATGAACCAGCAGGACAGGCCAGCTCACGGTTGAAGGTGCCCAGCTTGGCTCTTCCGGTTGAGTCTGTCCCCTCGTGGAGCTTTTTTCCAAAGTTGCTCCAAACTTTTCCAAACTTCTGAAGTTCCTCTTGAGGGTCAAAAGTTTCCAGGACACAATCCAAGGGACTGGAAGCTCAAGATAGTCCTTGAAAGTTTGGGACTTCAGTGCCTACAATCCACTTGGATAAAACCCTTACAAATTCACTGGATGGACTCCAGGCTGGGGATTCTTGGTGGTGATGGTCCATGTGAGCTCTGTTAACCTGTAGCTTGCAGAGAGTCCACTCTTTATTCCTCCTGAAGCAAAGTACATTCACAGGGCAGTAGTTCCAGATAATGCAGCAGGCATAGTCAGTCAGAATGCAGGGCCTGATGGTGCAAATCAAGTTTCCAGCTTGGCAAGCCTTCTCCTTCTCTGTGTTTCAAGCAGCAGATCTGAGAGGCTCTGTTCCTCTCACTTATTTATTCAGTGTTCTCTGGGGTCAGGCAGGAGAGCTCTCCTGTCCATTAAGGTATAGGGCAACACCCTTGAGCATGACTTCTTTCTCCAAAGTGTTATATAATCTTCTCCCAGAAAGCACTATTCCTCCAAAATTCAGTATGACTGAAATCCCAGCAGAGGAGCAAAAACGAGTTAAACCAACCTCCAGTATGACTCGTTTCCATAGCTCTCCATCCCCCCTACCATCTGCAAATTACTGTCTTAAGCCTGCGATCTGACTGGGTCAGAGGTGTCTGGTGGGTAGATGGACTGGCCATTCCCTGCCTGTCCTATCCCCTGATGGAGCAGGATTTCGCAATACTTCGCATAATACTTATTAACAGTGTGCGGTGTAAAATTAACAGTGCAAATCACATGAACAAGTGGGAAACCGCTTTGCGCATGCGTGCACTAATGTGAACTAATGCATGAAAGAACTAGGCCGCATTTTACATTGCGTTTCAAAAGAAACAAGATTAATGCAAGTTTAGGCCGCATCTCGCATTTGCCTTTTGCATTTGCTTTAAAACGATAATAAATAATGCCGCTTTGCATGAAGCTTAAGCTAGGAAGAATATTAACAGGGGATAGTGCAAAAGTGGGTGGTACACAGTGAAAAATGCTTTACCATGTAATTAATGAATGTTTATGTTCTATTTGCCATAGTGAGTCGAATGGGCCTGTATTTTCCTAAATTGTCCGGTTAGATGAGGGGCTGGAAAATGAGCAAGAATGACCTGACAAAACCGACAGAAGTGCTGAGCGCTGCGGATGATGAACATTAGTTCAAGACTATGCAGCACAGAGAACATTGTCTGCCTGCCAAAAGATGAGACTGGCCGTGGGATCCACGACTTCTTGCGCAGACGTGGCTGAGAATTTAATGAAATGTACCAAGAATAAAATTGTATGGACTAGTCAGTAAATCCGCAATGGGAAAGGAAGTAGAACAATGAGTATGAACAATTTTGAATGAAATCATGGTGGTGTGATACACCACCTCCCCGAGCATCCAATGAGCAGTCGAATTCTGTGCAATGTTTCAATTAATGTGGGTTGGACATGTAGGTTTTAGATTATAACTGGGGTGCCTTTGGGGGTGTGGTTTAGGTTGGCGAGAAGCTGCAGCGGTAGGAGATTGAGAGGGGAGATGTGTCGCCGTTCGTCGGTTTGCAGAGAGGCCTAGCTGTTCCTGTCCTTATCCTGTCCCGTTCCTGAAATCTTTGTTTCCTGACTTCATTTCAGGAGACCCCCACTACTCCCTTGGCCAGGGGGGTGGTATTTCATTGATCTTTGGGTTTGTATTATCTTTCGACTCGTAATTTGCATAATCATTTGCAAACGTAATTTTTGTCTCTGAAACTTATGTCTCTTCATCTATCCACTCCGTCATAAGTATATTGTTTCGCATTATTTTTGCTGAAACTTATGTCTCTTCATCTATCCACTCCCTCATATGCATATTGTTAATTGTTGATAAGTTTGATACTGTTTGCATTGCTGATTGATTTTCTTTCCCTTGTGTGAGATTCATTGTTTCCATTACGACCTGTATACGATGAGTATTAATCATTTATTTGAGATAAACCTTTTAAAACTTACCGAGAGTCTGTGATTATTTAGCTGGTTAGATAGTCAGTTAGTTCTATTATTACCATCAACTACTCAATTAATTGGTCCGTTGACCGAGAGGAAAGAGAGTTGATATATAGGTCTAGTTATGTATTTAGAATAGTTAAACATAAATCTGTAAAGGAAGTGATGTTCACGTCTTTAAAACTTGACCCCCAGCGCATCAGGGATTTGGGTGAATGTGTATGGGCCATTGTATGTAATATTGATGAGTATCGATCCCTGATTAAGTGTTACGCTGGATCACCCCCTTTGAAGCTTCATGCTCTACAACCCCTCCCTCCTGCTCTGACATTCCTGTGTAGCAGAGCTCTCTCCAACACATAGCCCCTAACTGGGTGAGCCACTTATCACTTCATCAAAGAAGCCTGGCTAATCCTGTTAACTGAAGGGAGACCACAGGAAGGCTAAATTTTGGCTTACAGACTAGAAAGTCTTATAGCTTATTTTCTATATACTTTAGGATAAATTCAACAGTAGCATATTGTTTGCTTTATCAATACCATTCTCCTTAGTCCTTCAATTATATTTTGTTTGATTCCTAGCGATAGTTATGCATACATAAACTATTGCCATGTTATTCTATGGGGCTAGCATCTACAATAGGGAAACTACAGCGTACAATTTCTCCATCATCAGGGCATATGAAACATATTTTATAAGGGCCCTGCTTATAGTTACATGACCCCCCCCCCCTCCCACCCCTGGGTCACCTAGGGGAGACTTAGAGGGTCCTGAATCTGCAAACTAGGGTAGATCCTCACTCCACAGTGCTTCTAGTACCAAATTTGATTTTGGGAGGCACTTTACTACAATAGGGAAAATAAAATGTGTAATTTCTCTATACCCAGGGAAACCTAGGGTAGACCATGGGGGTACCTAAAATGCCAAAATATGGTGTTTATTACTTTTTAAGTGCCATTACCACTAAAGTCGAGTTTGGGCACAATTTACATTTAAAAGCAGTGCCGCAACACAGGGCTGCTTTTAAAATGACCTCAGGCTATCAGCAGTGCTAACATGCAAGTGCAGAAAAGGCTGCTGGCCTCTAAACTGCCATGCCCTATTATGTACTAGGGACTTAACAGTAATTTAATCCCCCTACCCTATTAGGTACTAGGGACTTATAGGGCAGGCCATGCCAATTCTAAGTTTACCCTAATATATAGTGTACCCTAATGCATGTGTGTGTTTTCAACTGTGTTTTCAACATAGCACTGACCCTAGGCCTGGTTAGACAAAGCCCAGGTACAGTCAGTTACCACCAGTATCAGTCAACAAAAAATTGGGGTGCACAGTGCACACAGGATGACTTTAGAACAATAGGATTCCTAGTACTACAGTGAATGCACTTCAGTATTGAATTTAAGTGCAACACTTTACATTAATAATGTTAGGACACACAAGCATGTAGTGCTAAGTACAAATATATACTATGTATTTATGACGTGAAGGGTGGAGCCAAAATTACGCTGCTCCAGAATATAACGCTAAATGCTGGGCTATGCTTCTCAGGTAATTTTACTTTAACTTTGTTTAACTATAAAATGTTAAACCCTATCACTACATGGAGAAAAAGAAAGTTAAAAAGAAAGGAAAAAGTGCAGTTCCCTGCTTACTGTACTATGAAGAAATTGAATTACTGAACCAAACAAACAGCCATTTAATGAAAACTCCAAGTCAACCTTAACTGTAGTTTTTACTGTCTGGCTCCATTAATATCGAGTAATCATGATTCAGGCTCAGAGTTAAATGAGATTGGTTGCCCACGGTGTGTGGCATTTTAATTTTAAGTTTTGGAATTCACTAATATTTGAGTACAACGTGTCCCCTGCATTTTGTGCCTGTCAGAATTTCTGATTTTGCTCAAACTCTGCTCTCTGGAGCATTTAAAAGAAGTAGAAGTGTGTCTTAAACACTTTCTATACTGTTGAAATAATGCTGAATTTATGTGACATTAACGCACTCATCCTTTATTCTTTAGTTCTCTGTATATTACAAAAATGAACAAAATTTGCTAACACATGGTTGGCAGGAAGATGGGAGAAATAGTGCCAGTTGTGGTCAGTTGAGGATGCTTCTCGCTCAAACTCAGCCTGCACTTCCGGGTCGGCTCCTATTGTTCTGTGTGGATGTGGGTGGATTTCACCCAGAAAACCATCAATTGCTAGGGAAAATGGTCAAACTCAATGTTGACAAGGGTCTTAGATGGATTCCCCGATGGCTTTCCTTCCTCCATGTCATTGTCGTGAGTCTATAAATAGCAACTACATCCCCTGATGCGCTGGATTTCAGTATCTCTGGCGGACAATAAAGTCCTTTGGAGGCAGATGCAATAATCAACTGAGATTGGAGGGGTGTAAAAACTGAATTAAAAATAGCGAAATTGTCACCAGGACAGACATGATTTCTGGGGACCACAGCAACTGCACGATAACTGTACAGATACTCATTGTTGACAACTCTAAAGGGCAGTGCATCGTGGTGCCTAGGAGTCAGTGGGTTAGTCACATAACCATGGTCAAAGCTTTGCAACCCCATTTGTTTGCAGACCAGTAACAATTGCTCAGTGGATAGTGTAGTTTTGACCTGTTGTATTTGACTTTCAGTGAACAGAAAACATAGCGGCCATCAGTAGTGGGCTGATGTGCATGAAAGAAATGTAAAGAGCAGCATCATGTTGCACGCCAACAAGCAGTGCCTAACTTACTAGGAGAAAAGATCCATTTTAGTATAGCATGATTTTCAATCATCCTGGCAAGACACAAAGGGCTACTAAGGCCTGGGCATTTTAGGTTGAATGGGCAGAGATCAGCGCCCAGCTGAAGGACTTAATTGTATTTCTGAATACAGGACTCTGGGAAGGCTTACAGTCAAATGAGACAGGATGTACTGAAAAGGGTTGATGTTTGGTGGGAATTCTGTGGGGATTGGACCTAAGAAGGTCTCCATTCATTAACGTATTCACTGGACAAAAATTGCTCTTACTCCTTAGACCATGGGTACTCACAAACATTTGGGGCCACAAACCATGATCTGTGGTGTGCCCAAGGGCCGCATCTATGGCAGCATGGTGAGTGGGGCTTTGAGGGGGTTAATGTGGGCGTAGGGGAAGCAAATCACAAATGGTGTAGTAGGCCGGCTTAGTGGACTAAAGCGTCCACTGTAGAGGCCTGTGTTTGACCTCATGGTCACAGGTTCTAATTGCGGTGAGTCCACTGAGCCCTTCATCGTTCTGAGGTTAATAAAATGAGTACCAGTGTGGTGGGTAACAATAAACATCTGTTATTCAGCGCCAAGATACCCTTGGGTGAACGTGCGCTTTACAAATACATGTTATGTTGTTGTGAGTCATGGAATTATTTTAAGGGTTTCTTTCCTTACTTCCCTCTAAATTAGGTGCCCAGTCTCTAGCAGAGTTATAGATTTGACAATACTGTGCTATTCTGTATCTGAATTGCTATCCCTCTACTGCACCTTGGGGTAAGCCTTTCTGCTTGGGATCTCTACCTTGGGAGACGCATGTGTAGAAAGGAAGTAATCGGAAATCGAGGATCAATCCCGGCATCCCTGCTTGACCCAAATATTTGATCCTAGGCAACTGCTTAATTTCACTTTACCTCCTTTTTCTTCGTTATTACAAATCAGAGCAACTTGAAATACATGAGTTCAGGATATATGAGGTTCATACCTACTATGTTTAATTTAATAAACTATAATGTTGTCCATGTAAAATAACAACCCGACCACCCAGAGGGTTCCCCGTGGCAGACCGACTGGCCTCTTAGTTCACTATTGGCATTGTTGTTAGGGTGTGAGGAGGCATGAATATTTCTACACTCATTTTTTTAATCGATCAGTTTTAAATAAAATACTTCTAAATGCACTTATCTATTCTGATGTAGTAAGTTATAACACTTCTGCATGTCAATGAAATACACTTTTAGAGTTTTGTTATATTTTACACGTTTGTTGCTGGATGTATTGAAAAATTAATGTGTTCCTAAAGTTACGTTTTGTAGGGCACCTTATTTGCTTCTTTTCATTTACTTCAGTTAGCCTGTAGATAAACACTTTCCCATTTATTTAACTTATTTTTGGATGTTAGTGCTCTTTGAAGTAAACAGAAGCCCATTGCAGTCATTCCCTGGCGGCAGCAAGTGAAGGTCAAGAGGGCCGCATGTGGCCCCCGGGCCGTGCTTTGAGTAGCACAACCTTAGACAATTCCTAATTGGTAAGAAAATATCTGATGTAATACGATTCCTCAATGACCTGTTGGTGAAAACCTTGAAGGTCTCCTGATCTGCACTTGAACACATAGACTGAAACTGCTCCCCATTAAACAGCTGGATGGCTGCCTCTTTACTGCATCAGGGACACACGTTTCTGTAATTTGGCTTATTAAAATTGAGAATGTTATTGTGTTGTGTTCTCAGTAAAAGTTGATTTTATCTAACAAATCTGTGTTGGTTGAGTCACCCATGATCAAATTCATTAACTCAATTTTGACATCTAGTAAGAGAAGAATTACCCCTTACCTGTCAAGTCTGAACATACATACCTTCCATTTCCTATTCTATTTCCCTTATACTTTAACACCTACACATACCATGAGATGTCTCAGCGTACTCACACAATGAGTTTAGAATCTTTCATTACATCTACAGCTACCCCTGCCTGACATCAAGTACTCAATATTCGCATAATTGGTCCCACATATCATTATATGTAGTAATATTCTCTGTGCTTGCATTGCAATAGCCTACTCTGTGGCCAGTCCCAAGAATCCCTTCTTCCACTAGAAAACAAACGAAACCAAATGAGCCGTCTTTCAGCATAAAAAGCAGGGTTATATACAACTACAAATTTTGGTACGCAAAGCCAGTGGCGGCTCGCCGAGGGAGTGCTTCGGGGCAGTGGGGGCGGGGGAGGGGCAGGGTGGGGGGGTAGTGGATCTGACATACGACGGACAGGAGTAAGGTAAGTAATGAAATAAATAAAACAATTTACCTTGCGCGCACTGCATCGCCGAGTTGGTGATGCCACGCGCGCAAGATAAATTGTTTTATTTATTTCATTACTTACCTTACTCCTGTCCGCCGTATGTCGGACTCCACTACCCCTCCACCCTGCCCCACCTCACCGCCCGCAGCACTCCCTCGGCGAGCCGCCACTGCGCAAAGCGATACACAGTATACCTTCTAACTACCTAATACAAATGCTGAACACTTATGTTCCCACATGGAGCCTTCGCTCTTCCACCAAAACATGCTTGCTTCCACCAAGCGGACTGCGTTATCTCAAATGTTTGCCCATTCTAGCTGCTTTGACCCTACCACTAGAATAGACTCCCAGCTGAATTACTGTCTATTTCTCCTCTTACCACTTTCAAATTAACATGAAACTCCTATTAGGTTATATTGTAATTTTGTCTCAATTTGACCTTGTTTACTCACCTATAGATTCCCAGATCTCACTAATGTCCATTAATGTAAATTTGCGTATTTTTAAATAGCTAATATGGTTCTTGTTTAATGTCATAATTCTTTCAAGTATGTTTACTGTTCAATTATATTACTCATCATTCACATTACCTAAAAAAAACTCTTTTTGTATACCACCCGGTTAACGTATGTCCTCATATACCGTGGCTTTGTTGCTATGGAAATAGTTTTTTTACCAAAATGCTCACTTTTTGTCTTACACTTCCCAAAATAAACCAGAATGTAAAAACACCCCACTGCAGGAAGATGCAAGTAAGATCCATTAGGCTTTAGCCATCACATGCAATTTACAGCATTATACAATAAACAGGAACAACTATGCTCTATTTGTATTTCTATATTAAAAAACAAACTCATTTTAGTGGTCCTGTTAGTATCAGTAACAGGAGTTGTTATCTCATGATCATTTATCATCCTAACAAATCTCTACAAGATATTATAACCTTCTCAAGGTTAGTTTTAAGAATTTCACAGAAAAGGATAATAATTGGTAACTGATGTGTAGCATTAAGATATGTAGCCATAGGCCAGAATCAACTCTTTGACCTTCAAGCAGCCCATTTCACCTTTCGTCATTGCCCACCTGCCTTCTATCTAGCTCCTTGTATGTTCAGTTTAAATAGTTCTTCAATACAGAATTCTTGTTAAACACCAGATGAGGTTCCAAAGCACCAAAGAGCCTGACCTAAATGATTCTCTACCATGCTGCCTCTTCACAGGCTGCTCAGGAACAGCAAGCTTTTCAAGGTGTGCTTGAAGTCCACTGATTGATGTCTGAAGCAGTTACTTTGCATAGAATTCCATGTCCTCCAATAGTCAAAGAAATCAGATTACTTAACAACTAAGGAGGGAGGACTGAAAACTGTCTCCTGCAAACATGCCTGCCAGTGCCACACAGCTCTATAAGCTAGTATCCATAAATACATTTTTCATGTGTGATATGCTAGGATGCCAGAGCAGCCATCTGTATTGTTGAATGAGGGTTGGGGTAGAGGGTACACAATGCAGAGAAAAGTGCAGGTCCGTCCTTGCTAGTTATAAATAAAAGAGTACTATTTAAAAAAGATGATATCCGATTCTAAGTCAAATGGAAACTGAAAACCATGGTATGTATTTATTTGGGGGTTTCATAAAGTGCTGCATGTTTTTTTGAGGCTTTTGAGAGCTCTGCAGGTGTCTGATTATGTAGCTAATGGGGAAGATAATGTCCACTCGACACAGGGTGAGCTGGCCAGATATTCTTAATTCGCTGCCTTTGTCCTGCAACACTTCAGTTTTATGCCTCTTTAGAAATACATATTGTTGCAAAGTCATCCTGTGCCCTGGGCACCCCCATTTTTTGCTGACTGGTACTGGTGGTAACTGACTCTGTCTGTCCCTGGGCATTACTTAACCAGGCTCAGGGTCAGTGCTATGGTGAAAACACACACACACATTATGGTACACTATGGGTTAGGGTGCCCCTATGATTGGCATGAACTACACTATGAGACTCTAGTACATGATAGGGCAGGAAAACCTTTTCTTTTAAGTGAGGTACAAAATGCAGAATCAATACTCAAAACACTGAATTCCCGATGTTTTGTCTTTTTACAGGCTTTTTTCCCCCAGATACTTTTCAGCAAGTTTGACTTGCAGGAATTTGTTAGGGGAAAATGGTGAAGATGTAATAATTATCACACATCTCGTAATTCCAATCCCTGATTGGAATTTAACCCTGCACTTGTAATCAGGGCCATAGTAGCGTGGAGTAGATGATGGAGCAGTATTCCATTCATGACAACATAATGTTTCTCATTAACTCCACTTAGTGGTCGATTATGAGTAACAGTAAGACTTTTTAGAGAGAGCTGGGCATTGATACACTTGACCACTGTTTTTGAGGGTATGAAATACATCACTGATTCAAATATGACTCTAGGATTCTTTACTTTCACTGTTTTACATTGAGAAGTCCTAAGGCTGTAAGGCTACTTGAATGGGGTTGACTTTGGCCCTGCTCCACCCAGCAATGGGACTCCTGCTTTTGCTGCATTCAGGCAAAGAAAACTCTCTTTCATCGAGTGGCTGTGCTAGTCTTTTCAGTGAATTGCATTCCTGCTGGAACTGAATTACAGTGTCATGAAGGTAGGTCACAAGCATCTTTGCTAGGATAAAGGGTGTATAGGCAAATTAAAGGGGAGGCATTACAAGGTGGCTTTATATGGTCCCATGCAAGTGCATGGCGATAGCTCTGACACCCTAAAGTGGACCAGCTGGCTCCAGTTTGAGAGGAAGTTTTCCATCAGGTTTAATGCAGAACCCTACACTCCTGCACAATCTGTAAGTCTACTCATCTACTCAGCAGGATGCCATGGTCTACAGTTTCATAGGCTGATAAAAAATCAGGAAATATAAGGGCTGATCTTCTGTTGTCATCTAGGGATACAGGGGCTCCTCTCTGATGTGGTCTAGGTGTGTTTCGGTGCCCGTTGCTGTCTTGGACTCAGAGCGATGGTCATGTAAGAAATGGTTTAATTCCAGGTGTTTTTGGAGCTGTGTCCTGGGCTCCTTTTCCATTACCTCGCTGGGATAGGAGAAGCTGCAAATTAGCAACAAGATATTTGGATAAGCTGACATTTTTCCATAAGAGGTATAACAATAGTATGTATCAGAGAGTTTAGTACGATTCTATGGAGAAATTAGACGTTTATCATGGATGTGATGTTATATTCCAGAGCTAGGAGAAATTGCTCAACACAAGCTCTTGTATGGAGCTCTGTGTGGTTATTGAATACTTTCATTTTTGGCCCATGCTTGTTATTTCTTCCTTGGCTATTTATTGTGAAGAGTTGAAGATGTGTTGAGGTGAGGACTCGATTATGGCTCTGTAAATAAAGCATTTTTAAATGCTGATTAGCGCAAACAAATTAGCAAAAAAGTATAAGAACAGATCAGCGTAACTCCTCTTTCCCTGTAGTCTGCCTTATACCACAAGGTCCTCTGAAATCCCACTCCTGTTCACCTACTTTACTTTTCTTGCTTGTCCGCGTTGATATGAGGTAGACATACCAATTACTATTTTGTTCATCCCAGTCTGAGCCACTTTCCTTTCTTTGACACACCATCGTTTATGTTGTTCACTCACCCTTCCCTTTTGAGCAGGCTAATTTGTCTGTGGCTTTTCCATCTGAACCAACCCTAACCAGACTGCAAACACTAGTTCCAGCAACTGCTGGTGATTGACGTTTATCTTTCTGCATACTCCCACAAGACTCTGCTTGCAATATAAGAGACACATGCAGCTAGGCCAAAATGTGTCCCTTTAAACATTATATTTTGTGTTGAAAAAGGTAAGAGATTGGGATATTAATTTAGGGATATTAGAACCCACCTCAAATATTAATCATAGTCCTTGTCAGGTTGAACAACAAAAGTCACTAAATAAACCTGTGCTTAAGGGTGGGCGGAGCTCGGTAGTGGTACTCCGCAAAATTTCACGGAATTACTGGAAAACTCTGTGAAATTCTACGGAGTTCCGTGGCCTGGCGGAGTGCCCCCTTGCACCTAACACCACCCCACAACCCCCTGCAAAAACCCCAGCCCCTGCCCCCCCTCCTGCGTAGTATACTAGTAAGTGACTCACCTTCCTCCATTGGTGTCCTGCTGCTGGGCCTGGCTCCACTTCCGCTGCTCCAATTGAATTACAGGAAGAACTTCAGTGTGCATGGCGTACTGCGTGAGGGCTTACCTGACCCTATCATGCAGGGTCAGGCATGCCTTCAGGCAGTACGCCATGCACACTGCAGTTCTTCCTGTAATTCAACCGCAGCAGCGGAAGTGAGGCCAGGCCCAGCAGCAGGACACCGATTTGGAGGCAGGTAAGTCTCCCTGCACCAGTGAACTCCGCTCCGCTGTGTAGGCAGAGTTTATGCTGAACTTTGCCCTCCAAGCGGAGTGCGGATTAGCACAAACTCCGTAAACTCCGCCCACGGAGCGGACTTTACCTCCCAGAGTTATGCTTAACCCTCTGGTAGCTTGGCACAAAGCAGTCAGGTTTGATTTAGAGGCAAAGTGTAAAGTATTTATGCAGTACTCAATCAGTAATAAAATGAATACACACCATAAGTAAAATACCAAACAAATTTAGAAAACCAGTGTAAATTTTATTAAACAAAATGACAAAGATCCAATCAGTAGAACCAGAGTTATACATTGTTAAAGTGTAAAATTAAAATATCACCAAAATGTGCCAGCCATTGTCATCTGGTGATGCTTGGCTGAGAAAAAGTCAAAAGTTGAGGCCGACTATGATGGAGCATGGGGAGGAAAAAGGACCAGGTTTTTCCTGGTGAAAAATTTTACTTTCAGAATTAGGGCCTCATTTACAGTATTGCAGAGAGGGTACTGCGTCACAAAGGAGAAGGCCTAACAAGACAGGCGAGACTCTCTATAAAAAGGGCAAATAGGAGTGGTAATGACAGGCACCCCTGCCTGCTGCCTCTGGGTGGGCACTCTTTGAAGCTCAGGCAGAGCCTAGCAGTACCCCCCAGGTCATTCTACACAAGGGTAAAAACATCTCTCCACACCCATGCCTCTTGTCCACTGTCTGGGACCACTACACATACCGCCACAGGAGAGCCATTAAAAGTCAGGTGACACTGGACACTGGCAGAAAGGAACATTTGGCTTAGGAAGGAAAATGGCAACTTTTTAAAAGTGTTATTTTCAAAATAGTAACTTAACCATTAAGGGGGTGATTATGATGCCATTCGGAAACTCTTCTGACCGAATCGGTTTCGGAATTGTTTTCGACCGAATCATGTTCTGCGAGTCACCGACCGACCGATTACGATGCTTCCCAACATCTTTCGGTCGGACTCGCATTGCCTTCAATGGGAGCCTGTGTTCCGAACGAGAACACAGGCTCCCATTGAAAAAAGAGGTGGTTGGGGAAAACCTTGCAGCCTGTGGCAGGCACATCATGGTGACTGCCACATTGTGCATGGTTGGAAAGAGGGGTCCCTTGGGTACCCTCACAAGGCCCAACTGGAGGCCTCAGGGTGAAGGGGTGCCTGCAACGTGCCCCCAAAGTCAGATTCCGACAGCCGTTTAGGGCAGACCAAATCGTAACGGCTGTCCGAATCGGTCATCGTAAGCGCTCGCTCGGAAACCGTGTCCATAGAGCTGTACGATTCGGCTCCGAATGCCTTTCGGAACCAAATCGAACAGCCCAACGGTTTCCGGGCATTGGAATCGATTGGATGGAAAGGTGTACTATTCAGTCGGAAACATACCTTCCGAATTGGATTCTGATATTCTGAATCCCATTCGGAGCCTTTCCAAACGACATTGTGATCGGATTTGAAATTACTATTAAAATAAGTCCTTGAATATTTTTTCTAGCTGCTCCAAAATCGAACCTAAGCATTGTAAATTTGGTATAATATTGTCCATCGTTTTCGGTGGGAGGGCTAATCTGCCAACAGTGAAAAACAACTTTGGACGTTTTTCACTGCCAGGACATGTAAAACAAGAAAAATGCACGTCCTACTTTTTAAATACCATGCACCCTGCCTATGGGAATTGAGGGCCTAATTTAGGAGTGACTTATGGGTGTTGAAAAAGAAGGTTTAGGCTTGGTAAGAGGTTTATTTTGCCAGGTCGAAATGGCAATTTAAAACTGCCGATATAGGCTGCAGTGCCAGGCCTGCAGACCTGTTTTACAGTAGTACTGTAGTGGGCGGTACAATATGCTGCAGCCCACTTGCAGCATTTAATATACAGGCCCTAGGTACATGTAGTAGCATATACTAGGGTTGTATAAGTAAATTAAATGTGGCAATTAAGTGTATGCTAATTTACCCATGTTTAGAAGGGAGACCACACGCACTGTCTGTCAGCCAACCATTTACAGGAACTGGCATCAAGGTGGTTCCTGCCAAAGTATTGGAACTTTACCATACAGCTCCATCAAAAAGTGGGTATTTGTCTTTGAAATAAAAAAAAAACAATGCCCCCTGTGTCATGGGAGTCATCTATGGCGAGGCGGCATTTTTACTATTTTACTGCCGCTTACTGCCAGGGTTTTCCTGGCTGTGATGGGCAGTAAAAAAACAGATGTATGTTTGACAATTTAAATTGGACAGGCAGGCATATAGCCATTTCTCAGATGGCACTTACTCTGTTGGCCATTGGGGAAGTTGGCCACAGCAGAGATAGAGAAACTATGGTCTGCCTGCATCTAAATTCAGCAAGTGGACCATTATGTTGTCCGCCATTGCGATGGAGAATGCTTACAGCCAACATATAAATCAGGTCTTATATATATACTAATTCCAGAGCAAAGTTACTGGAGAAGAAATGTCAGGCGGAATGTTTTTTAAAATATAGTAAGTCCATTTTCACCTCTGTCCTTAGAATATCAGCCCTCCATGAAATTGTAGTAGGTTTCTGTTTTATCTAATTTCCCATGAACAAATTAATGCCTCCACATAATATTACATTAACATGACAATGCGTTCTTTTTATTTTCCCCGGCCATGCTCAGGAAAAAGTATGTTTTAACATTACATTAATTGGTTCAGTGCATTCTGCTCTGAACACTCACGATCAAATGACACTTTACTCCTATTAAAATAATAAATTGGAAACACTACAGCCACCTAGAGCCATAAACACTAACTACTCTGTATATATTACCAACAGGGGACCTTGTTTGCAAGAATCTCAGTATCCCGCTGTGATAGATATTCCTATGCTCCAGAAATCTATTTCAGTGGAAGTGAACAACAGTCATTAACTATACTTGGTGGAACAAATGAATTACATCGATGTTGAGGTAAATTGTGAGTGTCCCTATGAATAAGAAATGTAAATTGTACGGTCTCGGCTCATTGTTCTTACGTAGGCATAGGCATTATAAAATGCGAAAAAATATGGATTCTAGAATAAACTATATCAAAATATTCGATTTTAAAATACAATTTAGAAAGTTTTGCATTTTTCAGCCTTAGCATCCTATACCTATCGATGCATTTCCACAATTTATACAGTGAGAGAATTTTAATAGCAACGTTTGTTTTCATTGTTGAAATTGCATGTTTGACCTTTGCATTATTAAAAGGCTAATAAACATGACATGATGCAGAGTATTTTCCAATCAATTATTTTGATAATTTTCTGCTATTTGTAAAATGTATCCTTTTTAAGCCTGTCCGTACTTGAAGGATAACAACTATTTTGCCGCCTACTTGTTTTTCTGGTAGCATCAGTACTGTGCTCGGTGCATGTACAACGCACACACTACTAGATCCAGCCTTAAAGGGCTCTTACCCGATATGGAAAGTTACCTTAAAGCAAAAAACCAGCAACACAGATTTTCCTTTCTGCCTTGATTAATCAGTAGCTTTCAATAAGGTGCATAACTCCCCTTTGCACTCTAGACTCACCTACCCAGGTTCATATTATTACTCACAGTCCTCACAGGTTCACATCATTCTTCACAGTCCTCAAAGGTTCATATCATTCCTCATAGTCCCAGGGTGAGAAAGCCCTAGCTCTCTATTGCTAGCATGGCTCAAGCAATAATGCCTTCCTCTGAGAAAATGCATGCAGGATATGTGAGCTGCTATCTAAACAACTGTTATGGGGTCACTTTGGCCCGGGCAAGAACACCACCATTTAACATGCTCACGTTTGAAGTTGACATCTTTCTTGAATGTTGACAGTTGACACACATTTGCTTGTGTCCCTATATGGGATAATATTCTCTGAAATGGCTTAGCTTACATTTACATTTCTTTGCAACATATTATCAGAGCCTTGAACATTCTGTACAAGGGCTAAGTTCACTGCACAAAATGTTGATATTTGTTCTTGTCCTCTCGGAGATAGTTCTGTAATGATAGAATCAATAATGGTGGCCTGGATGGGGCTCCGGCATAGTAACATGGTGAAATGTAATTTATAAATGACATCACTCCTTAGTTTAGACGGAGGAGCATTTGGCTGACCTGTTGAGGTCGCCCCATGCCGGAATTCCAGCTCAGCAGAATCATGTTTACCTCTCGAGAAGGATGGTACCCAGCTCTACACCAAGATGCCACCTTGATGAAACATACCCAAAGGTAAATCACCCTAAGGCATTCTGGCAGATTCACCCATCGTAGGTTCACTAGGTGGGAGCATAACTAAAACTATATGCAAGCACATAATCCATGTAACAGGACAATGTTTTAGTTGTTCGTTTTCTTTACCATTCTCGTGATGCTGATTAATCTGTTATGTTTCCTTCTATTGATTATTGCAGCACACGTATTTTACACAAGAATGATAATGCTTTGATGAATGATTAAAATGCCAATATGAGTATTTCTTGTGTCACCCTTTGGGTATGCAGGAGTTACTAACGAAAGGGACTGATCTGTTTCCATGATTTCCTTGGGGAGTCAGAGATGTCATGTTCTGAGGTTTCACATGCCATCCGGTACCTTGTGAGGTTTAGAGATCCAGAGGGTGCACTGTCAGCTAGCCAGGAGTAAGGCCTGATGGTGTGCGTGAAGACAGTCCTGCAAAGTTATGATGTTTATGTTGTCCAAACGCACAGTCTTACTGATAAAGTATGAACCATATGACAAGGCGCCACCAACAATCTACCTTGGGTACTTATGTCATAGGTCTCCCGAATAGTTTTTTTTGTGTGCCAAAGGCCCAACTCACCAATTAACTGGAGACGTCCGTGGTGGTAGGGAAAAATCCTCCTCAGCAAAGTAGGGAACCCCTTTTTTTGGCTGTTGTGGGAGACTGGGGTTTTATTACTGTAGTCCCCCACTTTCTGCCTGGTATTTGATACAACTTTGACTGGAGTGCACTGGGTTCCTGCAAATCAGGTCCCCAGTGCCAGTGTTCTTTCCCTAAAACAAGGTAACTGGTCAATTTATCCCTAACTGGCCAGGAGTTTAGCACCTATGTAAGTCCCTAGTAAGTGGTACCCCTGGTACCTAGGGCATAGGTACTAAAGAGGGTCTTTAAGAGCTGTAGCAGATTTTGTGCCACTGTAAGGGACCCAGCACTAACCTCATGCATACTGCAACTGCAGGCTACATGACAAGGTGCTCTAAAAAGTGAAAACACGATATGCCACACACCTTGTGTGCCATGTCCCCTAACACAGCATATAATATTTATAGGTCACCCCTACAGCAGGCCTTACAGCCCTAAGGCAGAGTGCATCATATTACATGTGAGGACATATCTGCATAAGCAGATATGGCCCTGTGCTGGCCAGTTCAATTGCTGACTGTACAAGTCAACAGAGGAGCCATCCTCTGGTCGAAATAAGTTTCCCAGCTACATAATGGCTTTACGAAACCTAGGATGTTTGGTATCAAACACCTCGTATTAATAAACCCACACTGGTTCCAGCGATGGATTTATTAATACATTCACCCAGAGGGAACATTAGCGGTACCCCCTGAAAACCTAGCGACCTCTAGTATATTGGCTGACTGGTCCTTCCCAGCCTGCCATCACAGACATGTTTCTGGCCCCCTGGAAGTGAGAGCCCATGCTCTCTGAGGTCTGAAACAATGCCTGCTATGGCAGGAGGTGTTGTCACCTCCTCCAAGAAGAATGATTGATAATGTGCTTATCAAGGCTGGTGGTTTCAAAAGCCTCCACCACCTATGATATGCAAGCCCCTGCCCATGGCCCATCTGGCACCTGTACAGGTGGGAAAATTAGCTAATCAGGAGGTGTGTTCTCCCTCAGGCTAGTACTACCCCTAAGGTGCACTACCTGAAGTGAACACGATTAGAAAATTTCCACCATCTTGGATTTTGGTGGAATTACATTCTCTGGGTCATGGCCATGCCCACTTACCACAGGAAGTAGTCATATAGAGGGTGACACTCCCTATAAGGCCCCTAAATTCAGTATTTAGGTGGCACCCCTGATGCCAGGACCTCAGATTCAATGGACCAAAAGAAGAAGCGGACAGAGAAGTTTGCTGACACAAGAACAGAGGAGCAACGACTGACTTGGCGCCAACCCTGCCAGCCTGCCTGCTGCAACTGACCCTCATGGAGAAACTGACTCATCCTGCCACTGTGCGGACTCCAAGGAATCCAGAAGGCTGCCACTGTTTTACAACTCACCAGAGAACTCCCTTAGAGTGGAGGAGCTACTCCGGTTCACCATCCTGCCGCTTACAGGGACAACCAATGCTGCAGCTCCCACAGGTCATATCCATCCTCCCTCCAAGTTTGGGGATGCCATGGCTGACCGGAGCTGCAAAGTACCAATACCTAGGGTACCGGAGCCCTTCCAGCAACCAAGGCTTGTTGTGTCCAGCCCGAACACCAACGCCAAGGAAGACCAACCTGTACATCGAGGGTTTTGAGGAACAGTGAGACCCACATCGAGAGTGGCCTAGCTGTCCTGTTTGCCCCTCTTCTGAAGAATCAAGACAAAGAGAGAGCCTCTGCCAGCCACCACACGACATCACAGAGTATCTCTGCACCCTGCGCCCCACAACCCGATGCCAAGGGAGGTAAGGTGCCAATGTGGTCCTGAGACCTTCAAAGACTGCGCCCATCCTTGGGTTTGTCTAGACTGGACACCCAGTCGCTGCCTGCAACCTCTCAGTGCAGGCCCCCTCAACCGCAAGTGTCTCCTGTAGCTTGAACCCGACACCCAAAAGCACCACTGCACCCAAGCCCCACAGCCCGAAGATAAGTGGACCAACAGTGCCCTACAAGCCTGAGTATCTCAAGGTCTGAGCCCCTCTGTGGGTTCAACTGGACTGGCCTTCCAGCCCCAGCTAGGAGCCTCTTTTCAACCGCACCTTTCCCCATTGAAGTGAATGGATCATCCGATGCCGAAACACACCTTTGCACCCTGATGTCCCAGAGCCTCTCAGGGTGACCTGTTGATGTGGTCTTGGACCTTGCCCTATACTCACCTTAAGTCCAGGAGAAGGGTCCCGTAAGTTGCTGATAAGTGCCTGAATGCAGTATATGTTTTTCCCTGTAGGATAACATTACCGCTTCAGAAATTACACTAATTGTGAACTTTTGATACCTGTAAAATTTCGTATCGTAAAAGTACTGACTCAAATCTGTATTATTTTCATAAATTGATGTGGGATTTCTTTATTGAGTGTTTGTCTCACTTACTGCCTGTGTGCAATACATGCTTAGCACTACCCTCTGATAAGGCTAACTGCATGCCCACACTACCAGAAAAGAGAGCATTTGGGTTACCATTGGTGCCTCTGTCAGTCAAAGGGGGCTTGCCTGAACTCTTTACACAGTGTACCTCATTTTGGTCCACTTTATAAAGAGCCAGTTTCTTACAGCTGTAGGTTGTTCAAGCTAGAATTACCCCACAGAGGTACACACTCTGAATTCCAAATATGTCAATGGCTAATCCAGGACAGGTGGCTCTGCCACTAAATTGCAGACATGCATTAACACAAATGTTGTTACAACCTAGGCTCACCCTGACAGGTAGGGACGCTACCTTTGTGGTATTCTATTCATGGATCACATTCCCGGCAGCAAGGGCCAACTATGAGAATTTTCATACATATACTGAAGTAGCAGTACCAAACAAATAAAGAGCATATGTGGATTTAGAAGTCCCTTAAGTTATCAGGAACACATGAATTGGTTCCTAGGTGCCCTCCCACATGCAGTAGAAAATGTCAGACTCGCCCCCTAAGTAATGAGGGAGCAACATGGCCAGTCTTAGCCTGTTATACACCTTATCCAGACATTGCAAACCTTATAGATGTTGAGCTTGGTATATTATACACAGATTTAGTTACATTCTATAGATGTCTAGTACAATTCATTATGCAAACCATAATGGCGATCCCACAAAGAGCTGTTCAAGCTGCACAAACACAATTGGCAACACCTGGAATAAGTTCATGACCGTTAGGAACCTTACCCATTATTGCACTATCAGGCTGGATGAGATTCTGTTCAGGATTGTACAAACAACGAATCAGCTAGAAGCAGTGTTTCCTCCATGTGGGTCCCCAAGAAAAACATAGAATTTGCACAATATGCCTGCCGTTAGGGATGACTCCTCCTGTGGAGGACTGCGCCACTTGGGGCACAGTCTTTGCTGCAGTGTATACCATAGCGCATGGTACACCATCATTAGTTGTTTTGCCACAAGTGCTTAAACAGATTCAAAATTAATACAGGGCAATCCATGTTCTGGATTTGGGGATGAAACTAATGGGCAATTTCCTCAATCATATAAAGTAACATAAAAGAGAAGCAGTACGCCAGCAGCTCGCGAATGTTGCCCCGGCAAACCAGGAGCGCGAACTACCGAATTTTATTGCAGAAACCCATACATCCATTAGTAGAGATAATTCGGGTGCTAGACCTAATAAAACAACAACTTAAGGGTAATTCTGAAAAGGATAACTTGAAGCAGGCACCAGAGTTGTCTAATAAATAGATGGCTAATAAGAAAAACAAAGAAAGGACTAAACCACTGGGTGGATCTCCTCAACAGGAGTCCTCAGATAAGCACTATAACTTGTGCAACTGTGATACAATCAAACAGCATGATAGGTACCAGGACCCTGATACACGTCCTTCTCGTTCCTTTCAAAAACCATCTAAAAAGCGCTCGGAGAAAGGAGGACGATCAGAGTGCAGATTAGAGGAGTACGTGTAACCGAAGAAGGACTCACAGCATGCTTCTGACTTCATAATAAAAAGAAAAATACACAGTCAAAGCCTCAATTTTAAAATAAGAAAGTGGATAGAATAAACGTAAAAAATGTTCCATGAATATTGAGGACTCTGCTTCTGAATAGGGCTCTGAACATACTGGAAAGCGTGGCAGAAGTCACAATAGTTTTCCGGAATCTAATGGCGTGTCTGGTGGCAGTAGCAATGAGTGACAACGTCCAGGTGGAAACATAGGACCAGAGAGTGAGTATCCTAAGTCAATTATATGATTATAACTCCAGATGGAGGTGGATATACCACATACTATCAATTTTCTCTTTCTTCTACGACATTCCCTTGGTTGTAAAAGACTGGCTACCTGAGTTTGTTAGGGTTCGCCCACTAGGAACAACAGTAATATTACTAGCTTTTTACGATCGCGTTTCAGAATCAGTATAACACACATATGCTAAGGAGTTGGCCCTAGATCAAGCCCTAGCATTATACCTCAACCATGTGGGTTGTGATGAAGGCTCATCATAACGATGAGGTGCAGCCCACAACCACAATACCTCATCAAACATGAGGCCAAAAAACAAGTTATAGAAATACTTATGCAACTTGAATATCAGGATGTAACAGAAAGTTGCACCCCACCAATGGATAATCCTTTGTTTCCAGTGATGAAACCAGTTCATTCATATCACTTAGTCGTAGACCATAGACAATTGAACAATGCCTCACGCACATTTGCAGTACAAAACGTGTATAGCGGTGCACTAATGAACAATATACTGTGCAAAAAATATAAGACCACATTAGACATCTCAAATAGGTTTTTCTCCTAAAACATAGCAACTGAGAGCAGGTATTTGACCACATTTAGCGCTTAGGCTCTCAAAAGCAATTATTTTAATTGCCACAAGGATATAAGAATAGCCTTGGGCTGTTCTGAGCCCATGTAACAGAACTGTTGCAAGACTTTGAAGACCAAGCATTGTCCTATGTGGACGACATATACTTTATGGATGATGACTTAACAACACATTTGGTCAGAGTAGACCGAATAATTCTAGTGTTTGCAAAAATTCAGTTTAAAAAAATAAAAAATTGTCTATCTCAGTGTTCTGTTTTTGGGATATGAGCTGTCAAGTAAAGTCAAAAGTCTTGCGACACATTTCTTAAAGAAGTGTGCGCTGCTACAACCTCCAAACACATTGAAAAAACTCCAATCAATATTGGGTTTTCTGAACTTTGGCAGAATTTTCATACCAGATTATGTACAATGGGTAAAACTGTTTATGACTTGATAGGTCCAGACTTTTAAGTACACACTGGACATCTGAACACACACAGATTTAACGTTCAGTAAAAGCTGACATGTCAGCTTCAAAACACTTACACACACGTCTCAACACCACAAATGTAGTGAGCTGCTTACTTGCGGGAACCTCACGTTATACATTTGTCACATTCAATGAAGGTAACACTGTACCAATTGCATATAAATCACATATATACACAAATGCAGAGATGTGTTTTGCACCGACAGAAAAAATACTGACGGCAGTGCAGACAGCTGTAGTGAATGAAAGATCATTGGCTCAGGGAAAATGAATAATTGTCATGACCCCGATTCCAGTCTTAGAGGCTATTACAAAGACAGGAGTTCCTAATGAGAAAGCTTTACATCCAAGATGGATACAGTGGGCCAACTCACTCACAGCAAAAGATGCAGATTATGCATTTAACTCTGCACTGCAAACACAGGCACACCTCGAATATGAACATGAATATCCTCTGCCCAGTGAAATAATGCATCTAGATAAGTATGATTTCATAATCTATACTGATGGTTCTGCCCAGCCTTCATCCAGTGCTTGCATGGCAGGTAAAGGAAAAATGAGGGGTGGAGAATTCCAACCTCATAGAACATAGGTGATTGCACTGCATAGCTGACTGAACTGAAAGCACTTGAGATTACAGGTCCTGAATTACCCACACTTATAATGTGTGACTTGTTTTGTTGGGTTTAGTCTTACAATGAATATTTGCATTACTGGAGCCAGAATGGATTCAGAGTCACCAACCATTACACATTCAAGCATAAGATGCGTTGGGGACAAGTGGCTAAACTTAAAGCATGTTTGCCATGGGCTCATATTATTCACAAGCTGAGCTACCAATGTGTAGGAATACGCATTGCTCGGCTGATGACGCCACAATAGCAAAAGTGCAAACTGCTGCAGTCGCTGCAGTGACTCGTTCTAGCATGAGAAAATATGAAAAATGATGAAGGCTGTCACAGCTTCGCACAGTGGCACTCCCTTACCGAGAGGTTTTGCAACAAAATACTCCTACCAGTTACGCATGCAAAACATTCCATTGGCTCATTTTCCCAGAGTGGGGATAGAGTAATACCTAATTCAGATCCCTGTTTTGGACTTATCCTAGCAGCAAATGAGAGTCTAGCATCTGCTCACACAGAGATGGGGGCTACAATTTCACTACTGCCGCAAAGCTATTCGTAGCTTTGTCTATTCAAACAGGCTAAAGACAATATCCTTAAATGATACATTAGTCAGCAAATAAAGGTTTCCAACACAATTTGCCTACCACAAGCACCTCTTTTGATCTCAAACAAGCATCTGGCTTGTATTTACTTGGACCATTGTGGACCCTTACACTCAGATAGGTCTTAAAATACATCTTGATAGCAGTGGATTCCTGCTCTCAATTCATATGGGTATGGCAACAGTGATCGGCTGATGCTCAAACTGTTATAAATGACTGGCAAGTCTTTATCGACACATATGCAGTAGTCACATTCCATTCAGACCAGGGTCTTGCATTTGCCTCTAGGGCTTACAGAGACACAATGGTAACATTTGGAGTGACTGTACATTATTCCTCCCCATACCATCCCGAGGGAAATGCGGTTGTGGAGAGTAAAAAAGTAATTCAAAGCAGTGTTTAACAATTAGAGTATTAGGTTCAGGTCGCAGTTGTGTCCACCACCTGTATGAGGACAGAAAGCCTTAAACAATTTGCGAAGAAGATCCTCGGGTGGTCGGACTCCCTATGAGGTTCTGCTCGGGGGTTAAAATATGGGTTCCAGACCTTAACAGTGACTGTACAGTGGTGTCTGTAATGCCTTTTGACATCAGTGAACTTTTCAATGTTTTAGAGTAACTGAACAACTTCCGAGATGCTCAAAGCATCACACAAAGTGTGAAAAGATCTGTTCTTTGTGAACATTTCAGCGGTTCCAGGTCCTGATGAAATTTTTGTGATAAGGTACCCTTAGATATATTTGGACCAATAGAAAATGTACACGTTCCATATGTTTTTAAGATTTCTTTAAATGATATCATCACTCTTGGCAGGATCTCTGATGATTGGGACATTCACACAGTAAAACAGATGCTTGATGATTTAGACCATTACACTGTATTTGAAAGTGAAGAAATGTACGATGGTACATCTAATTATGATGATTTGTTTTCACCATTATGGTCCCATTATTTACATAAAGCAAGTACTCCATTTGCATTATTAATTACACACAATGGGAACACTGCCCTACACCACCTCTGGGTAGCTCAAAGACATTTGCACAGAAGTTTACATATTTTTCTGGTCACAATCCAGCAGTCCTATTATTATAAACTTACACTGTCGCCTGGAAAAAGAAAATGCTAGCTCACACTAAGTTGATTTATTCAGCCTCTTTCATTTCCCAGTCGACACAAGGGTATGACTTTTGGAAAGACAATATCGCTTTGGAATCCTTACAGGGAACTAAAGATTGGCAAGTTCAGGGGAATTAGGCTTTATTTAGAGCATGCCTATACCACAAAAACTGATTTTCCTGAATAAAACTGTGCAGCAAACATCCTGCCTCGGCTTGGCCACATTAAAAGATATGAATACACCAAACATTCCCACCTTCTCACGTTTTGAGAATTAGCAACAATTTACAAATTAGATGAAGGACACATTTGACAGCATGCTTTAGAATGGTACATACAATTCTTCAGGTTCCTGTCCAAAGGGATGGCTTGTGTGGTCATTAGATACTAATGGATGTAGGGCACATTTTCTTAACAACACAAAGGGGTACAGGATCAATAGGCCAGACCCACGTTACGTGCAGACTCAACACTCAAGAGTGGTAACAAAATACAGAATTGGAAAGTTGTGCCTAGATTCGCTAAGACATTCAATATATACTGAAGTAAAACAACACTTATCTCTCCTTTCTGATGACATGATTTTACAGGATTTCTTGTTAGGTCCTAGGAAGCCAAGTCAAAAGCGCATTCTGTATTCTTGATACAACAAAGTATGATAAGTTTCACAACCGAAAGCTGCTGAGATAATACGTGACATTGGCAGAGCAAATTTATAAAAGGCTCTAGCAGCTGTTTACAATGCTCTGACTACATTATTCGCTAGGATATATTCTCTGGGTACTATTGTGTTGCCTGCTATTGACATCTTACAAAGTGACATGTCCCTTTTGCAACATAGGCAATCACAGCTTGGGTCTATCATGTCACGAAGCTGGACTCTACAGATTTTCCGCAATGGTCATGTTCCATCGAAAGACTTAAATGTCACTAGTTTGCTTTAACCATGCAACCTGATGAAAGAACAGACCACCATGGCCAGAAAAGACACAGCAAACATTATGTTACAGATAGAAAAGTTACATAAGTTACCATTTTCTGCTGCAGATGTTCCATCAGCAGATTGGATACTACACTGGCTTATTTCCCTGCCAATTTCTACTTTTCATTTCAAATAGTGCTTATAACACCATTAGGTAGGCAGGTATGAAGCACTAGGGGAGGCATTTGTACCTGATAGATGGACCCTATCTTTAATTTATCGTTATAGGAATGGTGCAATTGAGGTTTTTCTTAGTGGTACAGACTGCGAGAACACTTTAGGCCACTTTCTAGTTTGCAGGGACTTCTTACTCCACGGTGCATGTAATACATCCACGGTGAACTTGTCCTGTTATCTGAAAAGTTCCCCCGCTGCTGTAATTCATCCGGTATTCAGATGACTTTCAAATGGAAGCTATTTAATGTTGAATGATCAAATCAAATCTTTCTTTATCCGGCTTGTGTAACCATAAAAGATGTTTACATGCGTTATATAAATAAACATAATATTTAAAAATTGAAAACAATAAATACAACATCACGTTGTATTACATTGTGAAGTGGTGTTATCATACATTTCACATTATTTCATGGCATGGCTTAGCAGTGACTATGGCCCCCAAACACCCATATTAAAATGTAAAGTGCATATATGAACCACACAAAAGTGCAATGTTTAAGAGTTATTACACACTTAACTAACATTCTGCCTATTTCTTTTGCCCAATCACAGATATAGCATGTCGTGGGAAAAGCTACATTAACTATTTCCTGAGATTATAATCATAAAATAAAATCATAAAATAAAATGTGCCAACATTTACGGTTTCAGTTACCAAATGGTCTTTAATTTTCAACTACATAATACTCTAGAGAATATTACGCCCTGAGCATACGAAATACTGAAAGTCAGGTGAACTTAGTCCTGTAAAATGCCTTGTGCTAATAATTTAACCAATTTCTTTTGCTTCAATATCCCTAAATGTTTAGAAATTGCCACGAGTTATGCATGTTACATGTGGCTAATTAAACAGATAATTAAGTTAAGACTAAAAAGTGCAATTCATAAATGTAAACATTTCAATTTATCGGTGTTATCTTAAGACACTACTATATGGGCTAAAAGACAATGATTTCCCTATTTGGTTCCTCAGATATACAGCTGCAGAAATAAATGTATAGATCGTTAAGCAGATGTGTTCTGATTGTAAAAGCTGAAGGTAATACAATGCTGGCCTGCATCTTCTAACCTTCAAAATGCTTAATGACAGGATAAAAAATGATGTCCGTGGTTCGTTATACAGTCGGTAGAAAAAGAAGAAGTGCAGCATATTCTGAGTAGAAATGAAGTCACATGGTCAGGGTTCAAAGAGGGAATCATGAGATACATTACTGGGATAAGAGACCAAGAAGTGGGTAATGCTAAACCTGAACCTTGTCAAATAATATTTTTGCTAGTGCCGTGATGGTAACTGGAGGTATGGTTTCATAGATTTAGTGGTTACTAAAGGGAAGTATTCAACCGCTCTCTTCTTGCCCAACTCTGCACTTTCGCTTTGCTTTTTAAATGCAGTTAGAAGATCATGCTTTAACTGTTGCTTGGAGATGGCGGTAATATGCTGCAGATTTTGAAAGCAGTCAGCTCCCCCTAACATATCAGGCTGCTTCCTTCCATATCTTAGCCATGTCATTTTATGTGCATGATCAAGGCGTAGGCCATCATGGATTATTGCTCGGTTGAGTGCAGTTTGATCCTTAGCCCAGATAGCACTCCATAACATTAAGGGTGCCCTTTTGATACGATCTTCTAGGGTGACTACACCAAGTTCCATGTGACATAAAAGTAGCATGAGACTGTATGGTGCTGCCAGGAATCTTCTAAAAAATAAATGTTTATCTGTCTGTAAGGATGAAACATCACAATATCCCCAGACACCAGCTCCAGGCATAACAACAGAACAATGGCGTGCAGCATAAATGTTGATAATTGCATTAATTGGTTTAGAGCCCAGTTTCTTGCAAATCTGAAGTGAGCCTCAATAGTTAGACCAGATCCCAGCTTCCTATCCTTAATAAGATAGATCTAAGTACCTTTTTGATCGAATGGTACACCTAAATAAGTAAAGGTTGGGACACAGGACAATTTATCCCTATTGATTTAGTAAGATTTCAAAGGGGAGTGGGTTCCCCCAACTAACAAAACCTGCAGTTTGGCCGTGTTTGTCTTTAAACCCAAATTGCTCATATAGGAGGCAAATCTACTTAGCAGGTTTGTAGGCCAACACCGGTTCTTGATATCAAGATGCAGTCATCTGCAAATCAATCAATCAATCAGAACATTTGTAAAGGGCACTACTTACCCGTGAGGGTCTCAAGGCGCTGGGGGGGGGGGGGGATGCTGCTACTGCTCGAAAAGCCATGTCTTGAGGAGTCTTCTGAAGGTCAGCAGGTACTGGGTCTGCCGTAGGGGGATGGGGAGGGTGTTCCAGGTCTTGGCGGCGAGGTGGGAGAACGATCTGCCGCCGGAGGTCGTTCTTCGAATGCGGGGGACTGTGGCAAGGGCGAGGTCGGCGGAGCGAAGCTGGCGGTTGGGGGTGTAGAAGCTGAGTCATCCGTTGAGGTATGCTGGTCCGGTGTTGTAGAGTGCCTTGTGTGCGTGGGTGAGGAGCTTGAAGGTGATCCTCTTGTTGACGGGGAGCCAGTGCAGGTCTCTCAGGTGGGCTGTGATGTGGCTGCGGCGAGGGATGTCGAGGATCAGGCGAGCAGAGGCGTTCTGAATGCGTTGAAGTCGTTTCAGGAGTTTGGCTGAGGCTCCTGCGTAGAGGGCGTTTCCGTAGTCCAACATGCTGCTGACGAGGGCCTGGGTGACCGTTCTTCTCGTTTCGGTGGGGATCCACCTGTAGATCTTGCGGAGCATGCGGAGGGTGTTGAAGCAGGAGAATGAGACGGCGTTGACCTGCTTTGTCATGGAGAGGGTGGAGTTGAGGATGAACCCTAGGTTGCGTGCGTGGTCGGTGGGTGTTGGAGCTGTTCCCAGTACGGACGGCCACCAGGAGTTGTCCCAGGCCGAGGGGGTGGAACCAAAAAGCAGAGCTGGTAAGTTTCGGGAACCCACCCTTTGTGTATCTGCTTCCCCCTCATTGAGGTAACCCTCAAGATCTTTAATGTATAGGCAGAATAAAAAAGGGGCCAATACGCACCCTTGCCTCACTCCACGCTTCATTGTAATTGGATCCAAGAAAAAGTTTCGTTATTGACCAGCCGGGTTGAAATTATCACCGGCAGAGTGATCTTTAAAGAATCCAACCAAGAAGTACAGCCCTGAAGAAGTCGCGGGACACCCTCCCATTGTGACGAAACACGTGTTGGCTGGTTGCTTTTTGTTGTACCAAAGAAATAAAGACAAAGGACAGAATCACTTGAACTTTATTGACATTTCATTTGGAGCATACTTGATAAAATGAACTTTCATCTAACAATTGTAACGTGTGCGTAGGACTTTTGTTCATAACTTTGTGTAGGATCCTTTCCGACACACATTCAGGTGTTGGAGGGTATTTCCCCGAACCTGTCTGCACCGTTTATACCAGACACTCTAAACACTACACGCACAAACAGCTGAGCGCCACACTTCCTAGTTCACCAAAACCCCATAATCAAGTAATACTCCCATCTTTCTAGTGACTGCTTAACCTTGCCAATAATATCACCCCAGTTAACCTCGACCAGCTCTTTCAAACAGACCCGAATCTTAATGCCCAGATAAGTAACTTCTTTGACTGCTCTGGGATCGTTAGCCAGAATTTGGTTCGTACAAAGAATTTGTGTTTTTGATGTGTCCAGCTTGTAGCCAGAAACAGAACCAAACTCCTGTGCCAGGTGTTCAATTTCAGGTAAAGCCGCGACAGGATCAGATGTTACAATTGCAATGTCATCGGCGTAAGCCAAGACACAGAAACAATCCTGCCGGACCACGAAAGGTTCAATCTGGTCACTCCGCTCCAACATATTTTAAAAAGGGTTAATGTATAACGCGAACAGGAGCGGGGAGCAAGGGCACCCCTGCCGTGTGCCTCTGGAAATCTGAACTACTTCAGAAGCAAGCCCCATTGAGCATATCTTGGCCATGGGAGATCTATATAAAACCTGTAAAGCTTGAATATACCCCTGGCCAAACCCCATTTGCCGTAGAACCCCCCCCAAAGGAAGTCCCAGGCAACGCGATCGAACGCTTTTTCGGCATCAAGCAAGATCAATCCTAAGTCCCTGGACTCTACCTGCGCGATATCGAGTATAGCCACTACTCTACTGATATGGTTCACTGTCCCCCTACCGGGGGACAGTGAACAACCGTGTTGTCTTAAAGAGACTAGGGGGGAGATAACTTTAGCCAATCTATTCGCAAGAATCTTTGCGTAGATTTTCCCATCACAGTTGACAAGAGAAATCAGGCGATAGGACCCCGGCTGATCAGATGGCTTATCCTTCTTTTTAAATATGACAATATTAGCCTCATCCCAAGAAAGCGGTGCGCCCCCATTCGTGCGGCTTGAAAGACCTCAAGCATATCAGTTTTAAGGTCTTGAAAAAAGGTCTTATAGACCTCCGAGGGAAGTTTATCCGGGCCCGCAGCTTTTCCGATCCCCATACTATTGATAGCTTGCTCTAATTCATCAATAGTGATAGGGCTGTCCAACCTCTCGACTTCCTCATGATCCAACCGCTCCAATAATAAATGTTGGAGCCCCAAATCCGTAGGGTTCCGCCCCATATCTTGCTCTGTGTAGAGTTCTGTATAAAAATCATAGAAAACCTTAAGGATCTCCTGAGGATCATACACTATATTACCCGGAGCATTTTTCATACCGTTAATTCTCTGAACAGCCTCCCTTGAGCGTATTTTCTGAGCTAAACAACGCCCTGTAGCCTCCCCGTATTCATAGCAATCTTTTTTGTAAATTTGATATTTTAGCGCGATTTCTTTACTCCACAGCAAGTTAATATTAGCTTTGCATTTAGCTAATCCAGCTTGCAGATCAACAACATTTTTACCCGCCAAAATCCCCCCGCCAAATTCTCTTCCGCAGTTTTAAGTTTATTGTATAATTCCTGAACTACCAGTTTGGCTTGCTTTTGTTTATGTAGTCCATAGCTCAGGACTTCCCCTCTGAAACAAGCTTTAAATGTATCCCATACCACCCCACATGACGTAGTATGTCGATTAATTTGAAGAAAGTCCTTTATCAAGACCTTCATGTGGTCAATAAAAACATTGTCCAGAAGGTGCTTCCTATCAAAAGTAAAACCCCTTGAGACTATACATGTGCCAAGTGCAGGGATATCCAAAAACATTGGTGCATGATCGGAAGTGATTCTCGGAAATACTTGCATCTTAATTCCTGCAAATAATAAAGGGGACACAAAAAAATAATCAAGCCGTACTAGCTTACTATGCGGGTGAGAATAGAATGTAAACCCCAGGTCTTGTATATGGAGATTGCCCCAAACATCCATCAAGCCATGATCTGACAACAAATGACATAATGCCTTAAACACCCTAGGTTTCCTACCTATATAGTTCTGGACACCCATTTGGAATTCTTTCCCAGTCAAGCTAATATTAAAATCACCACACAATACTAGTGGAGAGACCATAGCGCAAGTTCGACATTTAGATACTCAAGAACGAGGGCCTCATCAAGATTAGAACCATATACGGTACACAACGTAAACTTCACCCCACCCAAAATACATTCCAAGATAGCCCAACGTCCTTGATTATCAGCTAATACACGTCCAGTTGTTTGTATTACAGGCTTAGCAAGCACCGCTACTCCCCTAGTCATAGTTGATTGTTTTGAGGCTACCAAAACCACATAACCCAATTCTGATAGGATCTTCCGCTTTCCCCATAATATATATGCGTTTCCTGCAAACACACTAAGTCGGGCTGAATCACTCGGAGCTCTGCGGCCACTCTTTGTCTCTTATTATAGTTATTTAACCCACAGACATTTAACGTACAAATCCGAAGACCTATTTTAGCCATTAATTAAACCTGGATACCAACACTTGCTTAGTTCTAGAATAACAAAATCTGACATCTTCCAACTTCAACAATTTAACGATACTGTGAATTAATTTTCTTATTTTATCCCAACCCTCCCCCTCAACCCCTCCAACCCCACACCTACCGAAACTCCCCTCCCCCACCCCCCATATGCACCACCACCCCTTCAAAAAGGCTTTAGGACCAATGGTCCCTGTGATGACAAACTCCCGCCACCCGGATATCCCCCCGCACCTATACGCCACCCTATGTGCGAAAGAAAATACCACAACTGTAACAATAAAAAAGCATCCAAAAAACGCCATACCAACAGGACAGATGCAGTAATGTACTTTTATACATATGAAAAGGAAAAGAGAAATCGCTCATAGGGCGTTATAGAAAAAAGATGAAAAAAAGGGGAAGGAGGAAATAAACGCATCAAAGCTAACCGACCCAAATGCTGACCGAGAAAGGACCAAGACATATAAAAATGTATACATCCTAAAAAGAAAAAAATATTAGTACGTATTGACGCATGCAAGATCGTAACCAAAATACCAATAGCCAATGCAACTGCTTTGCTTTTATATAGATTGTAGAAACTTTTTGGCTTGCACGTCAGAGATAAAAAATCGAGTGTGCTCTTTATGAATGACTTTTAGCTTGGCTGGATTCAATAGAAAAGCTTGAGCCCCTTTGGCCTGAAATGGTGCAATAAGTTGACGCAACTGCCAGGGCTTTTCTACAGTTTGATGACAAAAGTCTGGCCGGACGAAAAACTCCACTCCTTTCCCAGCTCTCTTTTTATCAGGACGTGCTAACTTGTATACCGCTTCCTGGGCAAGAAAATTGTTAAGAGATATCAAAATCGCTCTTGGTCTAGTTGCTGTTTGACCAGATCGAAGACGAAAAGAAAACGGAAAACGGTGCGCCCTCTGTACCTCTCTCTGCCAATCCCACTGTGTGAGTTCTGGGAAGGCCTCAGTGAACAAATCAATAATAAATTTGCGCGGGTCCTGCCCTTCCACACCCTCGGGAATTTGTAGAACTCTCAGATTATTTCTGTGGGACCGATTTTCTAAGTCAACCAATTTCCACTGAGTGTCCTCTTTTTGGGCTTGCAAAGTCTTGGTCAAGGTCTTCTGTGCCGCTAATTCATCCTCTAAACATGAGATACGCGCTTCCGCCTCATTAAACCTCGTAGTAAACTCCATACAAGTCTTGGCTATGCGACAAACAGAGTTCTGTAATTTGCGGCATGAACTTTGGGCCCTATGACTCTCTGCACGTGTCTCTTCCCTATGAGTCATGATGGTTTGATAGATCAGAGCCAATGAGACCTCTTCTGATGATGATTCCGCCGCTTTTTCTTTGACATTGTCGATGTTAATGCCATTGCCGGTACCTATCTCGGTTGAAAAGGAATAATCCCATTGTAGATTATTACTACCATTGCTACCATCTATCTGATTAACTCCTTCTCTAGCTTCTGGGTTCTTACGTACTGTCCGAGGACTATCGTCCGACGTATCACCTCCAGTGTCCTCCGGCAGCGTAGTACTGTGGACGCTCCCCCCGCCATCATGCAACCCAGTCTTAGCCTGAGTCTTCAGAACTGCCTCTAGGTCATCACTGGAAGAGTCAGAGTGATCCGAAAGAGAAAAGACATAGTCCCCAGAGTCTATCTCCTTCATAGGAGATTTCATACTTTGGCACACCTTCTCTTTGTCTGAACCCGCAACAGAGCCAGATTTTTCGGTATTATCCGAAGCTGAGGCAAGAACTACCTCCGAGCCACTATGGTTTGATACATTTTCAGGGGTAGGTATATTGCCTAAAGTAGTCGGTTGGGAGCCCCGGCAGGAATCGCTTCCTATCATTTGTGTGGCGTTCGGGAAAAGTGATACACCAGAGTCAATATCGCCCGTACCACTATGGTCACTAACAGAGCTTTTCTCCCCAAGATCCTGTTCTCCAGAAGGGTCAAATGCCTTCCTAACCCCAGTTACAGGCAAAGAAGAGTCAACCTGAAAGGACTGTGTAGGTTTTTTTTATCCTTCCCCACAGTAAACAAAAGGGGGATAATGCGCTTACCCGAGCTGTCCTCAGAAGATTTTTCTCCGGTTGCTACAGTGTCTTTTTTAGAAATCTTCCCATTAACGTTCACAGCGGTAGCTCCTGCTCCAGCAGGATCACCCAGAGGACGCGACCTCCCTCTCCCGGCTTTCGGAGGCATTGTTTGTGCAGTACAGCTTTCCCCTTTCCGGCTTCCGTCAGACGTGCCTGCCGCGTAGCCGCCCCAGCGCCAACTTCTCACACCGCTCCAGTAAGCGCCGCAGAGCCGCCACAGCCTTGCCGACAAAGCTACAGCAAGAAAGCCCAACATGAAAGCCGCTCCGACAAACCAGCACAGATCCTCTTATTCGTCTCGCAGGTCAGCCCGGTACAATCCTCCTCCTACACCGTAGTCTCATAGCAATTCCATGTAGGTGCGGGAGTCCGGGAGCAGCCAGCTCACACGTCCGCGCTTGCGGATGCCATTTTGCCTTCCATCTTGGGTCTATAATCCTAAGAGAGTGCGATAAAATCAATTAGACTTCCCTGGCCTCCCCCATGTAAGTTACCTGATCTAATTTAGAATGGGATATAAGATCAATAGTAAGAAAAAAGAGAGAATTTAATTATTTTAATGTTAAAAATATCCCCACAGGGGCTATGGTCAAAATGGCATTGTTCCTCAGTATCAAATCCCATCATCCCACAAGTGTCTGTTTTAGACAATGGGCATAATCTGCAATTCATATCGCCACTCACAATACGATAAATTTCATGTTAAGCTTGAACAGATGTTTGCTGAGAGACCATTTAAGGGAGGCAGATATGTCTATGTTGCCAGGAGAAAATTATTATTTGATGTTGAATTATCAAGGTTGCTGTGGGATATAACCAGGAATATCATATTTGGTGACAGTTTTTGCAGTCGTGACCTATTGTACCAAGTGCTTTTTCCACCTGCCTGTACAGTTAGGGATGCATCAATTTGGCCTTTGATTACAATTTCAAATGTAAGCTTTGATGCTTTGAGCAGACTGAAAGCCTTATTGTTTCAGAAGGAAGTGGTCTTAACATCTCTGCAGTAGATGTTTGATCTTCAAGTTGCAACGTCCTCTTCTGAGATACATTTGTTGCTTCGCATCAACCTCCCACACCATTTTGGGGAGCTAGTGCTCCGCATTTTTAATGTTTCAAACACTGCAGGTTTAGCACACTTTTTTAAAACAATTGGCTCCGTGTTGGTTAGCACCATGCAGACTGTCTTTGGAGTTATTCCATCTTTCATACACTCCGTGCTTGGAAGCGTTTTTGGAGGTTTACCACTTGTCCTGTTCCTCATTGTCAGGATATTGATTTTATTTTATTTTTGCAATGGATGTTCCGTCACATGGCCAAATGAGGATGGCACTACCACATGTGCTGCAGTGCTGTGAAAGAATGATACAGTGCTATGGCGCAGCCTTGCTTCAGAAACTAAATGATAATTGGTTCTTGTACTTTTAGCTTGTCTGGTTACATTGCGTGCCACCTGTATTCCGCTGTCAACTGTGTGGCTTCGAGTGTGCCCTGGATATATGCTTAGTAAGGCAACCGGTCCAATCTGCGGACATAGAACTGCTGGTGGGTCGCTTAAAAACTCACTTGCACAGATGCCCTGTGCAATTGCCATTGCTCCATAACGCATATTATGAGCCTTCCTGGGATGCATCAGTTCCAGGAGTTCTGGATCCGACCCGTCCCAATCCGGATTGCGAACCAACCACAGCAATGAGGCCGTCCTACTCGCCGCCACAGACGACATCCGCACACTCCTGGACCAAGGCCACTCCGCATCCCTCATCATACCCGTCCTTTCAGCGGCCTTCAACACCGTCTCCCACCACACACTAGTCGCCAGACTACACGACGCCGGCATACAAGGAACAGGCCTCGACTGGATCCGATCATTCATCCCCGGAAGAATTCTCTGAGTACTACTGGTCATCGCACCTTCAGCTGCTGCTGAGGGAGGTGGATTTGAGCATGTTTGTTAATTGAAACTGTTGAGGGGGTGCCTACAGAAACATTGTCTGCAGTACCTGGGAACAGCAATGTTTCATCTGCACAGTGAAGATTTTTTTTTTTAATTCACCAGTGTTTTTATTTGCTACATTGCTTTTAAATGCAGTCATTTTTATGCACTTTTTATATTGGTTTTTAAATACTATTTGGCTTTTATTATGAAAGAGCACAATGCTTTTAATAGTTTAGGTTTTACTACGTGTTTCAACCTATATTTTTAGCATAGCTTTTAGTAAGCTTTATTCACCTTACATCAAAGGAGTGGGTGTTATGTAGTCATTAAGGCCCAGGCAATTACACCTTCATTTTACATGCTCATGTTTAAAGTTGACATCTTTCTTGAAAGCTGAAACTTGATACACATTTGCTTGAGTGCCTGAATGGGATAATATTCTCTGAAATTACTTTGTTTACATTTACACTTCTTTGTAGGTATATTATCAGAGCCTTGAACTTTCTGTATGAGGGCTAAGTTCACTGCACAAAATGTTGATGTTTGTTGTTGTCTGCTCAGTGACAGTACTTTAAAGATAGAATCAATAATGGCTGCCTGACTGGGGCTGTGGCATGGTAACATGGGTGAAGTTTATTATATAAACGACAGCACTCCTTTGTTAGCCAGAGGAGCTTTTTACTGACACTGTTGAGGTCGCCCCATTCCGTAATTCCAGCTCAGCTGAATCCTGTTTACCTTCTGAGAAGGATGTTTCCCAGCTCTATACCAACATGGGCCCACCTATGAAACATACCCACAGGTAAATGCGGGGTTAGCTCACCCGAAGGGATTCTGGCAGATTCACCCACCCTAGGCACACTAGGATTGGGAGCGCTAGGTGGGAACATAACTATATCTACATGCAAGCATATAATCCATTTAACAGCACAGTGGTTGAACTGTTCATTTTCTTTACCATTCTTGTGATGCGGATGACTCTGTTTTGTTTCCTTCTATTGATTGTTGAAGTGCATTCACTTGTGCTGTCATGTTGAGCTTGTCGTACAGGATGATCCCCAGATTCTTGGTGTGGTCAGTGAATATTGGGGTGTGTCCCAGTTCTGTCAGCCAGCAGGTTGTGTTGCACGGGGGGTAGTTCTTGTTTCCAAGGACCATTACTTCAGTCCTGTCAGAGTTCAGTTTCAAGCAGCTGGACCTCATCCATTCTGCTGCAGTGTCATGCAGTTGGTGAAGTTGGGTCTGGTGGTGGGCGTATTGTCTGTCAGGGAGAGAATGAGTTTGTGTGTCGCCTGCATAGAAGATGATGGTGATACCTCGAAACCTGATGATATTGGCAAATGGAGCCATGTAGACATTGAACAGAGTTGGGCTGAGGGATGAACCCTGGGGGAATCCAAATTCAAGTTTCTTGTCCTCGGATGTGAAATGTGGCAGTCTAACTCTTTGGGTTCATCCTGTGAGATACAAGCAGATCCAGTTGAGCACTGGTCCTTGTATACCACACTTGTGGATTCTTCTAATGAGTGTGTTGTGGGAGACTGAGGCAAATGCCTCAGAGAGGTCGAGCAGATTGTCCTGATATCATCGGTGGCTACGATGAGTGCGGTTTCTGTGCTGTGGCTCTTTCTGAAGCTTGATTGCGTGTTGTCCAGTAGGTGGTGGAATTTGAGGTGGCTTGTGAGTTTTTTGTTGATGGCCTTTTCGATAATGTGATTAGGTGAAATGATTTGGAGATGTGCATAGGAAGTGGAAGCAGACAACCCCTCACTTGGAATACTTAGGGGCATATTATCAAGCCTTTTATCGCCGCGTTAGCGGCACTTTCTTGCCGCTAATGCAGTTTATTTCTATCGCCCTATTATCAAGCTGTCGCTAACAGGCGTTAGCGACAGCTTTCCGGCGATAGCAGCCGGTTTTTCTATCGCCTTGCATGCCAGCGATATTTATCGCTAATGACATGCAAGGTAGGCGTTCCTTCTATAAATTTCACTAAAACTCCCGCTAACCGCACTTCGCCCTAAGAGCAAGGATGGCACGGACCCGCGAAGCGATAAAAAAAGTCACGCTAAGGCCCGTTAGCTGCAGGAACTTAAGACCAGAAAATAGCTGGTCTTAAAAATGGGGATAAGTCTTGGGCCCACATCTATGCATGTTTCTGCTGCTGCATAGCGCTGCAAACAATGTTGCAGTGCTGCCCTGCGACAAAAATACAGTGCAGGAATGCGCACCATCATTAAGATAGTGTGCATTCCTGGGCCCCAGTCATGAAAAGTGTAGCTGCGCTGCGACAAGACAGCGTTGCAACACTTCTCATTATGCCCTCCTTGCAACAGCATGGATGCGCTGCACTCACTGGCTGAAGAAGGGTGATGCCCTGAAACCGGTCCTAGGATGCTTGTTTCCGGTCCAGGGAGGACCTGGCTTGGCAGTTCGGGCTGGACTGTTCCCACAAGGAACAGGGTCAAGACTGATTTGCATATGGCTGGGTCCAAACTGGGGTGGTGTGGTGAGCAAAAGAATGATGGATTTAACCCAGATCCTTGTGACTGGGGGTGAATGTTTGCATTGTCCAGCATTCCGTCCATCAATTGTTTCTTTTGCATTTGTCACCCTAAGTGGGAAGGGTATGCCCAGACGTGGGTCCCGTGCTCACCACACCACTGGATTCAAGCTAGCCTGGCTGAAGAAGGGTGATGCCCTGAAACCGGTCCTAGGATGCTTGTTTCCGGTCCAGGGAGGACCTGGCTTGGCAGTTCGGGCTGGACTGTTCCCACAAGGAACAGGGTCAAGACTGATTTGCATATGGCTGGGTCCAAACTGGGGTGGTGTGGTGAGCAAAAGAATGATGGATTTAACCCAGATCCTTGTGACTGGGGGTGAATGTTTGCATTGTCCAGCATTCCGTCCATCAATTGTTTCTTTTGCATTTGTCACCCTAAGTGGGAAGGGTATGCCCAGACGTGGGTCCCGTGCTCACCACACCACTGGATTCAAGCTAGCCTGGCTGAAGAAGGGTGATGCCCTGAAACCGGTCCTAGGATGCTTGTTTCCGGTCCAGGGAGGACCTGGCTTGGCAGTTCGGGCTGGACTGTTCCCACAAGGAACAGGGTCAAGACTGATTTGCATATGGCTGGGTCCAAACTGGGGTGGTGTGGTGAGCAAAAGAATGATGGATTTAACCCAGATCCTTGTGACTGGGGGTGAATGTTTGCATTGTCCAGCATTCCGTCCATCAATTGTTTCTTTTGCATTTGTCACCCTAAGTGGGAAGGGTATGCCCAGACGTGGGTCCCGTGCTCACCACACCACTGGATTCAAGCTAGCCTGGCTGAAGAAGGGTGATGCCCTGAAACCGGTCCTAGGATGCTTGTTTCCGGTCCAGGGAGGACCTGGCTTGGCAGTTCGGGCTGGACTGTTCCCACAAGGAACAGGGTCAAGACTGATTTGCATATGGCTGGGTCCAAACTGGGGTGGTGTGGTGAGCAAAAGAATGATGGATTTAACCCAGATCCTTGTGACTGGGGGTGAATGTTTGCATTGTCCAGCATTCCGTCCATCAATTGTTTCTTTTGCAATCAGCACTCACTGGACAGCTCTCCATGACGCAAGTAATGACAGATACGCCAGGAATCCTGATGTATCTGTCTGCGCTAAAGTCACGCATTGCTGCAGTTGTGTCACAACCATGACGCAACTCCAGCAATGCATGGGGCCAGCCTATCCCTATGGCACTGCCTCACCCTCACGCCTGCCATCAGGCAGGCGGAAGGTACTGACGCAGTGCCGTTCATGAGGGGTGCCCGAATGTCGGCGATGTTGGAGATCCATCGGTGGTGGTTGCGCGCTGCAGTGTCATCGTTTGGAAGCATTGGTGGAGTGTTGGTGCGGAGGCAGTTGACCAGACGTTCTGCAGTGGCCTTGATCCAGCTGCGACGGGGTGCGATGACGGCGCTGGCGTCCGGTGGGCAAGGTGAAGACGTCATCCATCCAATGATGGTAGTGCCAGGAGAGTCCGGTGTTGTGGCTGTAGTTGAAGTACCCGCTGGCAGAGTTGACGTGCTCGACTGTGTGTCCTGCTATGTGGCTTGATGAGGTGACTTGCTGCTTGCGTCTGATGTCGGTGACAGGAGGGGGTGGTGCTCTGTTCACTGGGGTTGCCTAGGTGGAACTTGAGTTCACCGAGTTGGATGTCGTTGGGGGATGGGAGACCCTGGGGTGCAATGATGTTGGGATTAGAGAATTGGGGGCCATGGCCCGGGGGGCCTGCACATGAGGGTGCCACAGAGGATGTTCTTGGGCTTGGTCCGGATCTGGGAGTTGACGTGGTCCATGGTCACCCTTGGCACATTAGAGTGCGTGGTCAGTCGGAGTGTGCCTCTGTAGGTGACGGCAATGCCTCCTCCTTGATGGTCGGGGTGCTCCTTGCGGGTGATACTGCATCCGTCAGTGATGGTGAAGGAGATGTCCGTTATGAAGCAGAGGTTTGTCCTGGCAGGCGAGGTGGCATCCAGGGTTGATGGCGAGGAGGGTGCTGGCGTCGTAGCGGTGGAGTGTCCAAGAGGAATGCACCTTGGTGCTGAGCACGGTCCAGGGGCAGTCGGACGCAAACGACGTAGCTTATGTGTTGCCTTCGTCACGGGAGACGACCCTTACAACGCAGGCAGTACATCATTAACAACGCAACTCCGACAACGCGGGTCCCTTAACATCGCATTGATTACAACGCATTGTGAGGTCAGTAATGGGGTAATCCAAACTTTTTCAGGTGTGCATGGGTTTTGGATGTAAAAAATGAAAATTGGACTATGTCTTGGGGTAAAATATGAAAAATGGGGTGTTTTTTGGGGTAAAATACGAAAAATGGGGTGTTTTTTGAGGTAAGATACGAAAAATGGGGTGTTTTTTGGGCTAAAATATGAAAAATGGGGTGTTTTTTGGGGTAAATTTTTGAATTTTGGGGTGTTTTTTTGGGGTCAAATTTCAAAATCTTGGGTGTGTTTTGTGCCAAAATGAAGCGAAATTTGGGGGGTGCATTTGTCTCAAATGTGATCTTTTGGGTGTCTTTTGGGGGTTCAGAAAGGAATTTCAGGGTTCACGGTTGGGTTTGTTGTGCAAAGGTTATTTTTGGGTTGCACTCACTGTAGTGGGAACAGTGATCTTCATGTCTCCGCTATGCAACACCTACTCAACTGTTGCAATGTGCCTAGTATTAGTATGTATCGGAATGGAATGCGATGTTATGGCATGCATCACAACTACGTATGTGCCTTTGGCACACGAGTGGTACGCCCGCTGTGCATGGGTGCACAGCGGCCACCATTGAGAAGTGCGGGGGTGTCTGGACAGCTGTGAGGTGGTAAACCCCATAAAGAACACTGGATGGTGCGTGGACGCGGGGATGTGTGTGTGAGCGTGTGTTGTTAAAAATTTATTGAGGGAAGTCTTACCTCTAAGCCGTGTCCTGTGTCTTCGTAGATCCTGCTCTCCTGCGTCTACTTCCAGGAAAAGGAAGTAGGCTGCCAGGCTCCCTCCCCTGAGTCAATCACAACGCTGCGATGCGGCCGTGGGATTGTTAATTGGCAACCGGACAAGTCATGCAGGCAGGGGCCGGAGGGGTGGGCATGTTCTCCATGCAGGCTGTAATGCAGCCTCCATTGCAAACAGAGAAGTGCGCATGTCTGCATTGGGCGGCCTGAGTGGGCCGACCAAACAGTCATTGCACACTTGAGTCTGCACGCCAATCCGCACATTCCCTGCTCCGTGTTTGGAGCAGTCCTACCCACCCGCCCACCCCCTGAGGATACATAGCATGATTACATGAGTTATTTATCCCTTGTTTTTCCCTTTTTTAATTGTTTCATTGGCTTCTCTGAGCCCGCACTACCCGCTTGCCGCCGCTGCTGCCCCTACGGCCCCGCACCCCTGTCTTCACACATTCCCGCCTCCCAGCTGATCGTTCCTCCACCCTCCCCTACTTGATGGCGGACGCTGAACGATTGCGCAGCGGACACACGCTGCTGGCGTGCAGAAGGCGCGCCTAAGACAAGCCCGTCTGCGCACATCTGCAACCCAACCGCGACCAGCGCCAGGAAGCCTGGATCACGGGCCACCCACTGCTACAGCACAGCCACCCTCCACGCACTTAACCCCGGGAAAGTCAGAGACTAACAACAGGTCTCGGCAAACACGACCCACGGCCAGTTCTCCGGCCGTCCAATGCCGCCAGAGCTTAACCACCACCCCGGACTCCAACACAGCCGACGCCTGAACCGGCGACACCCTAGGATGCATCCTCCTCAACGGGCGCTCCGTGCACAAACACGCTGTGGAAATCTGGAACCTACTCGACTCTCTCTCGCCCGACATCGCCTTCTTCACGGAGACCTGGACCAACGCCTCCTCCGTCCCCGACATCAACACCGCCATCCCGGACGGATACAAGATCCAGAGGAAGGACCGCACCAACCACCCGGGAGGGTGCCTCGCCATTGCCCACAAGATCACCCTCCGCCTCACCACCTCCAGCGAAACCTTCCCCTATGCCGAATATCTGCACTTCCAGATACAGACCAGCCACAACTCCACACTCCGAGGAACCCTCGTCTACAGACACCCCGGGCCCCGGACACACCAGCCAGCCCACCATCTCCACCTGGACGCCAGTCACAGCCGAAGACACAGCCTCAGCCATGAAAGGCATCCACTCGTGGGCCCCCACCAACCCATGCCCTGCCACATCTACCATAGAGCCGCGGCCGCCATCACACACGAACTGCAATGCACCATCAACACCACCTTCAAAACAGGCACCTACCCAGATGACTGTAAGCGTGCAGAAGTCTGGCCCCTTCTCAAAAAGACCACAGCTGACCCCACCGACCTCAAGAACTACCGGCCCATCTCGCTCCTCCCCTTCGCGGCCAAAGTTGCAGAGTAAACAGTCAACAGGGAACTGACACGATTCATTGATGACAACGCCATCCTCGACCCGTCCCAATCCGGATTGCGAACCAACCACAGCTATGAGCCCGTCCTACTAGCCGCCACAGACGACATCCGCACACTCCTGGACCAAGGCCACTCCGCAGCCCTCATCATACCCGTCCTTTCAGCAGCCTTCGACACCGTCTCCCACCACACACTAGTCGCCAGACTACACGACGCCGGCATACAAGGAACAGGCCTCGATGAATCTGATCATTCCTCCCCGGAAGAAGCCAAAGGATCAGACTGCCAACCTTCCTCTCCGATCCCATGTAAATCACCTGCGGAGTCCCAGAGGGTTCTTCTCTGAGCCCGACCGCCTTCAACATCTACATGGCACCCTCAATGCCACCGTTCCACAACATGGCCTCAACATCGTATCCTACGCTGATGACACCCAGCTCATCCTCTCCCTCACCAAGGACCCCACCACCGCCAGACTCAACTTCCAGAAAGGAATGCAGGACGTCGCAGTCTGGATGACCAACAGCTGCCTGAAGCTCAACGCTGAGAAGACAGTAGTCCTTGTCCTTGGAACCACACCTTCAGCATGGGACAACACCTGTTGGCCTTCGCCCTCGGAAGCCCACCAACACCCTCAGACCACGCCAGAAACCTCAGCATCGTACTCGACCCATCCATCACCATGAACAGACAGGTCTACGCCGTCACCTCCAGCTGCTTCAACACCCTCCGCAAGACCTTCAAATGGATACCCCCAGAGTCAAGGAAGACAGTCACCCATGCACTCACTCCAGCAGACTGGACTATGGACATGCACTCTACGCCGCCATTTACAAGTCCCTACTCCGCAAACTACCGACAGTACAGTACACCGCCGCCAGACTCGTCCTCGGCATCCCCCAGCACTAACCCATCAGCCAACACCTACGTAGACTCCATTGTCTCCCCGTGGTGAAAAGAGTCACCTTCAAAATCATCACTCATGCCTACAAATGCCTACACAACAACGTAACCAAATACCTCAACGACAGGATCAACTGCCACGTACACAAATGAGACATCCGATCTTCAACCTCGCACTGTCCGAAACCCAGTGCATCCACAGAGCCAGAGCAGGCGGAAGATCCTTCTCCCACATTGCATCCTATACCTGGAACGGGTTATGGGCAGACATCAGAGGTGCCCCCTCCCTGAACACCTTCAGGACGACCCTCAAGACCTGGCTCTTCGGCTAACAGATCTGCGGCCCCCCACCCCTCGGTGCCTTGCAACCCTCACGGGTGAGTGGTGCGCTTACAATTCCCCTGAGTGATTGATCGATTGAGTTATCATCATGTGATGATTGTTCTTCTTCTGCACTGCTTGAGGTGGTGGGGCAACGCTCTTCCAACATAGCGGTAGAGCTGCCACTGGGGGTGCGTCATCTACGTGTGATAGGCATGAGCGACTCTCCCCCGGCCCTCCTGCGCTACGCGTCCCACCTTCTCCTTACCTGGACATTGACCCCGTGGCGCAATCCACTGCACTTCCCCCAAATCTGTGACTCAGCCAGCAGGAGCCTGAGCCAGGTGTGCTTTCACTGGGCTGGGTACAGCAGTCAGCGCGTAGTCCGCTGGTGGACCACCCGATGCAGTTGATGCAGCAGGGCTGCCTTAGGCATGTAGTTGCAGTGCTCAGTCCACACAAGTTCGGCGTAGCACAGGGGCCTCACCCACCAGAGCGTCCGGCCAGCCCAACATCATCCATCCTGTGATGCAGGGAGACGGCCCCCACTGTTGGTAATCCCCTCCGTGCACCCCGGTGTAGTGGTGGATCATAGTATGCGAAGCGGACCTCACTACGTTGGTGCACAGGATCACCTCTACCATTGACTGCACCAAGGTGCGCAAGGCAGGCTTCTCACACAGGTCAGCAATGTGTCTCCATGCGACCTGCCAGACTTCACCACCAGGTACGGGTGATCGTCGCACATCAATGTCTCCCGCCACGGCTCATCGACTCCACAGTTACTCCACATCCCACTCCAGGCCACAGACGCATGTCCAGCGAGGGATCCAGGAACCAGACGCAGCTCCAGTGAGGGATCCAGGAACCAGACACAGCTCCAGCGAGGGATCCAGGAACCAGACGCAGGTCCAGCGAGGGATCCAGGAACCAGACGCAGATCCAGCGAGGGATCCAGGAACCAGACGCAGGTCCAGCGAGGGATCCAGGAACCAGATGCAGGTCCAGCGAGGGATCCAGGAACCAGATGCAGGTCCAGCGATGGATCCAGGAACCAGACGCAGGTCCAGCGAGGGATCCAGGAACCAGACGCAGCTCCAGCGAGGGATCCAGGAACCAGACGCAGCTCCAGAGAGGGATCCAGGAACCAGAAGCAGGTCCAGCGAGGGATCCAGGAACCCGACGCAGGTCCAGCGAGGGATCCAGGAACCAGACGCAGGTCCTGCGAGGGATCCAGGAACCAGACGCAGGTCCTGCATGGGAACCAGGACCCAGACGCAGGTCCAGCGAGGGATCCAGGAACCAGACGCAGGTCCAGCGAGGGATGCAGGAACCAGACGCAGGTCCAGTGAAGGATCCAGGAACCAGACGCAGGTCCAGCGAGAGATCCAGGAACTAGACGCAGGTCCTGCGTGGGAACCAGGATCTCATCCTGGTCAACCAGGATGTTGGGTGGCTTGAGGGGGTTGTTGATGTGTGCTGCACTATGCCCTGGCTGCTCAAATCTGCATTTTTCCTTTTTTTTGTGTGCATCTTTTATATTGGGGTTGGACAGATGGGCTAAGTCCAAACTTGCGGGTTAGCGTGCCTTTTTCTATCGCTAAGGCCTTATCGCTTGATTCCACCCGCTATCGCCGGTTTCATTCACGCCATCGCGCTAATGTTAGCGGCAATTTTCGCCACTGATCCCTGAAGCTATCGCCTGTTAGCAAAATGTTGCTAATATGTTGCTAACAGGGCGATAACTTGCAGGGATCGACGGCGATAGGAAAACTAGCGCTAACCTAGGTTAGCGATAGTTATCGCCATTTCTTGGTAATATGCCCCTTAGTGTCTGTCTGCCTTCATGAAAATTCTGATGTGGGTGCGCTAAAAATGAGGAAACTGGTATCAACGTGAATGGTATCATGTGAACTCCATGTCCCCTGCTACAGTAACCTGCTAATCCATTAAGCGCCTATGGCATCCTTCCACTTGTAAAAGCAACTGCCAAAGAGAGACAAAACCTTTATATATATGGCTGCTGCTTTTATAATAATCATTGTGTGTTTTATTTCTCATTGACATTGCATGCAGCAATATGTGCCCTGTTTATTTGGTATGACATATTGTTCTCAAAGAAATCTTAGGAGGAAGTCTTTTGGTTTTTTCCAAGGCTCTTCTTCCTAGCACACTTTATTGCATTTGTTCATGATCCTTTTCTGTTGTATATGTAACTAGTTTCTTCTGACACCTCCGGACGACTTTAGGTCAGACGGAACATTATGTATTTTACTTAGACTCTGAGCACCTTCAAGCCAATTGATTTCTATTTTGTTTGACTAATTCAATGAGACTGCAGCTACATCTGAATTTTTCATTTTCCGGTTTTGCACTCAAATATTTTTAAAAACCTCTCTGGGGTTTTCCAAAATTACTGATTTCTAACTCAGTTCAGAAAACTTTATTCAGTTTAAGACAAACCATAAGAGCAGAGATATAAATACAGATAAAAAGCAATAAAACAATATTTACAGGGTATAAATCAGCTTTAGCCACACAATACATCCAGACACGTTGTGTAATCAGTAATTAAAGTGTCTCAGTGCAGCTGTGAAATTTTGGTTAAATACATATAAAAGCCAGTCAAGTATAGTTCACTGATAAGATTGCTCAGACTAAGGAATATGATAACTTACCAGCAATTCTCCTGCTCTTCACTACAGCGACTATGAATCTATAAATAGTGTGAGAAACTTCCAATGTTTGGAGCAGCTGGAGATACTCCAATGCTTCTTTGCATTTCCGAATATGTATAAGTCTCAATAGTTGTTTCAATATGTGAGTATGCTGTGCTGTATACAGATCACAGAAGAAAAACAAATGCAGATTTGACTGTGATGCTGCGGTATTACAAGGGAATGGGAGCAGATCTTTGTTTCTAAATGCATTCGAGGGATAGGGTCCCAAGAAATTTGCTAACCCAAGCCTAAATCTGACCAGGTAATTCCTTTGTTTGTGTGGTATCTGAAGCAGATAGGGTTCAAAATCTGGGATAGTACTCAGGAGAAGATAGAACTCACCTGACCTCTTCTTCAGCTCAGCCGCCAATCTTTGCTCAGCAAAACGATTTTGTACTTCACCAGTTTGTTCTGACATCTCCGGACCACTTTTGGTCAGACGGAACAAATTAAGCATTTTACTTAGACTCTGAGCACCTTCAAGCCAATTGATTTCAATGTTGTTTGACTGATTCAATGAGACTGCAGTTGCATTGAATTTTTCATTTTCCTGTTTTGCACTTAAATATTTAAAAAAACTTCTCTGAGTTTTCCAAAGTTACTGATTTCCAATTCACTTTTTGAGTGATTCTTCATTATTTTTTATTTTTTTGTCCTCATTTGCCTCAAACCCCATTGAACGCACAAGCTACCCGTACCGTAACTCCTCAAACTGAGGGAAATAGGCGTTACATCAGGTTCTCACGGTGCCTACCGCCTATACCGTACCTTAGCAGAGTTGCTTTCCCCCACCAAGGGGAGAGGTTTCTCTCCAACTAGGCCACAAGAGCCTGATGGACATCTTTCGTTGGCATAAGAAAGGGAGAGCCCAACATTGTCCAAGGAGTTTCAAAAAAGGCATGATCATAGGACCCGCCATTTTTAGGTACGTTATTAAGACTAGAAATAGCTCGGTGCTTAAGACAAGGGTATGCCTTACTATATTCATGTCCTAACCAAGTTCAATAACAGATCCCAAAATGCTGTCCTTTTTCTGCTGCAAACTCTTGACAGATCTATCTTAGAAGTCTCAAACATTGTTGCCAACCACTCCGAATGTGTAGGAGGGGCAGGGTTAATCCAGTATTTGCATATTTGTCTCCTGGCTAACAAGATAGCGTAGAAAACAAGAGAGCTAGCTCGACCCGTAACTTGATTTGTAAGGCCAAAAATTATCAAGGCCAAGTCTATTTGAATTGGGGCTTTTAAAATACTTTCTAATGACTTCTGAACTTCATCCCAATACAAAGCGATAGCAGGGCAGTCTTTGAACATATGAATGTCGGAGGCTTCAGCAAGTCCACATTTTTTACAATATACTTGCGACCCCTTTGAGAACTTAGACAGCCTCTGAGGTGAAAGATAGGCCCTATGTATGGTGAATATATGGTTTCTTTTCAGCCAGGCGGGTTTCACGATGTCAAAAGAGTCTTAAATGAGTTCTGCCACAGTTGCTCGCACTGTACATTTGGAAGATTTTCACTCCATACTTCATCTGCGAGTTTGAATTCGCCATCCATGGCCTCTTCAATTGCCCAGTACCAGTGTGAAACCCCTCTCCTTCCCACTGGCCTGGCTACTAGCTGTTGTTCTAGACTGTTGCCCCCAGCTATAGGTTTCTTCTTGTTTTTCTGGGTTTTAACCCAGCTCTGAAGTTGAATATACTTGAACCTTGAAAGGCCTGCTCCCACTTTCTCTCTTAGTTGCTCCCATGAAAAGAGAGTACCCTCCTAAGCCAGGTCCCCCCAAACCTTCAGGCCTGCTTCTCTAAGTGGTAAAGCCAACCTGTCCTGCAGACATACAGGCGAGCCTGGTGAATCCCAGAGTGGTGCTAGATTAGAAAAATAATTAAGGCCCACCAGATGTTTTACTGTAGCCCAAGCTCTTACTATTGATTGAAGGACTTTGAGTTTGACCTTTTTAAAAAAGGTTGGATTTCCAAACTTAAACATAAAGCCGTCAGTAGGTAGACTGGCCCCTCTTAACATGGCTAAAAACATGCTTCCTGCCCCAGTATTTACCGGCATTTTTAACAACATTCGCGAGTGTGAAAACAGAAAGGCCCAAGCATAGTACTGTATATCAGGTAGCGCCAAACCCCCTTCTCTCTCCTACGTCTTAATTTTTTCCAGGCTATTCTAGTGGCTTTATAGGCCCAGACGAATGAATTTACCGCCTGCTGTATTTTATCAATGGCTAATTTATCAAAGTGTAGGGGGATTGAATTAAAGAGAAAGGTTATTTTGGGTATTATCACCATCTTAACCAAGTTCACCCTCCCCAGTATGGTTAGAGGGAGGTGGGCCCAACATTTCATCTGCTTTTGACATTCCCTTGTGACTTGTGCTAAGTTAACATCTGCTATCTTAGCTATATCTTGGATAATTCTTACTCCCAAGTACCGCATGCTGGAGCTGACCTGCTGTTGGCATGTCTCAATATTCCACATCATAATGCCAGTTTTTGCGGCATTCACCTCATATCCTGAGATCTGGCCGAATTCCTGTGTTGTTCTAATCACTGCCGGGAAAGTTGTTTCTAAATCTGCCGAGAAGACTAAAATATCGTCTTCATATAGGGCCACCTTTCTCTCCCACTCTCCAAATCTAAAAGGAACAATGCTAGGATCTTCTCTAAGTCTCTGAGCAAAGGGTTCTATATACATATCGAAAAGGAGAGGGGAGAGAGGGCAGCCCTGCCTAGTGCCCCTGGTGATCTTAAAGGGTTTGGTCAATTTCCCATTGACCAACAATCTAGCAGATGGATCATGGTATAGCAACTGGATAGTACGAGAAAACTTTCTGCCACAGTTAAATTTTTCCAGAGTGATTCTTCATTATTGACAGTATTTTGAAATGCTGCTTAGGATGGTGTCTTTAAGGAGATATTGCCTCATCAAATTCTAGGAGAAGACACAGTTCATGACCCAGCAGCTGGGGGCTATGAGTGTTTTGACTATCATGCATCTGAGATAGCACACAGACTGATCTGTGTCAACTAAATTACTCACACATCCAGCAGAAGTAGCCAACTTTATGATCACTAATCATCTTGATGCCAATTTTGGTGCCTCAAAATCAGAAGGAAGATGAGCTGATTCTTAAGAAACTCCCTGGCACATGCGCTCCACAGTTGTTACTTACAATTCATGGCAGCTATCTGTCTCGGGCATTAAGATGTGCATATGCAACTCAAGCTCTTCTTTGTGAAATCCAATTTTTTCACTTCAATGAATATCCAGGAGTTTGTGAACAGTAACTACATCATCAGATTGCAATAATAATCTGATGAGAGAAGAATGGGGTGTCAAAAAACCTGAAGAACTTAGACAATTTGGTTCTAAAAAACTGTCCAATACCATGCACAAGAAAATAATCATCAGCAAAGTCTTCAAAAGAAGCAGAATGCTCTCTGACGTAACTAACCCCATCTTTGATTGCTGATCACCTACTTGAAGTAGAAGTACACAGCAATCAACAATTTCATTAAAGACAGGAAAACATATTGTGTTAACACATTTACATCACAACTGCTTCTAACTTCACACAACCACCCAAGCCTGTAGAAAAAATACCCTATATCTCCTACGTCTTTATATTGTTCTCTTATAAAGAAGTTATGTTATGTTATGTTATATTCAATTTGTATAGCGCTCGTACACCAGATTGGTTTCTTGGCGCTCCTCAGGAAGGTGATGGATGCAGGTTTGTTCAGATGATATACGAAATCCACGAATTACGCGAAAGCCTGTTTAAAGAGCCATGTTTTTTGAAGTTTACGAAATGTTATGAAGTCAGTACAGGATCTAATCTCTAGGGGCATAGAGTTCCAGTATCTTGGACCCAGTGTGGAAAACCTGGATCCACCAAATCGTTTCTGTTTAAAGGAGGGGGTTTCCAGGAGGTGCATGTGGGCGGATCTCAGATTACGAGTTGGATTGTATCTGTTAATCATGCCATTAATAAATTTGGGGTTTCTGCCATTCAAGGATTTAAAGATAATGCATCCCATCTTGAATGAGCATCTCTGTGTTATAGGGAGCCAATGTAGTTTCTTCAGAAGGGGAGAGATGTGTTGACGTTTGTTTTCCTGTAGAATCAGTCTGGCCGCCTGGTTCTGTATCAGTTGGAGACGATGAATGAGATAGGCCGGGATTCCAAAATATAGGGAGTTAGCATAATCAATATGCGAGATCACCATGGCAAGGACTGCCTGCAGTTTTGCTTCCTGAGTAAGGAATCTACTTATTTTCTTTATTTTCCTTAATTGGAAGAAGCAGGCAGAAATTACGGATCCTATTTGGGTTTTCATGGTGAGGTCACTATTGATCGTGACTCCCAGAGTTTTAGCATGATTAGATGGGGTCGGGGGTTGTCCCAGTTCTTTAGGCCAGAACTTGGAGCTCCAGGGATTGAGTGAGCCTCCGGTGAGGATCAGTTCTGTCTTATCTGGATTCAGTTTTAATTGGTTGCTGTTCATCCAGTCACGGATGAACAGCATTGTTGACTGGTATTCGTGGATGGAGGCCGGGGAGTCATTGATGGGAAATACCAATTGAAAATCATCAGCATAATTAAAGGTTTGGATATTCCTTTCTTTTAGTGCATGAATCAAGGGAAGAAGATATAAGTTGAATAGGTGAGGGGAAAGTGAAGATCCCTGAGGGACTCCACAAGTAGTTTTAATCATGGGGGTAGTAAAACCGCCAAGCTGAACCGCCTGAGATCGATTTATTAGGAAGGATCTAGTCCATTCCAAGGCTGTTCCTTCGATACCCGCATCCCTGACACGGTCGATCAAGATGTTATGGTCGACCGTGTCAAAGGCAGCGGAGAGATCCAATAACACCAGGGCTTGAGGGTGACCTGTATCCGCCCCTCCCCTCAGAGTGTCCAATACTGATAGTATCACTAATTCTGTGGAGTGGGCTGGGCGGAAACCTGCTTGATGAGCATCCAAATATTCAGATTGCTCTAGAAAGGCTGAGAGGCTTTTGGCTACATGTGCTTCAAGCAATTTGGCTAAAAAAGGGAGCAGTGAAATTGGTCGATAATTGGCTAAGATTTTTGGATCAGCTCCTGGCTTTTTTAAAAGGGGAATAATAATAATGAACCTAAGACCTAGCCATGCAAATGTTATTTTGATATACTGCTTACTTCTGGGTGAGAGGAGTCAAATTATCATTTTAGAGGTAAAAATGTAATTGTCATTCTCCACATGATTGTTGCCAGGCAAGTAAAAATATTGTACCAGTAAAACACGAGTACTTTTCTAAATCGTTGAAAGAAGGATATCTTGCAAAATAATTTAGCAAAGGACTTTTCCACATCTCCTACTGGGTGGGACCATGCTGTGCAGTGCATCAATTTGAACATTAACTCACCCTAAAGCGATGAAAGGAGCAGCCTCATGCTTATCTATTACTTCCTAATTCTTTTGTTGAAGTATCCAGTATTTTCTATAATGTTCAGAAAGTGAAGTTACTTAGTAAATTAGGCTGCTATGGTGCTTATCTGCAGCCCAGCTAACATATATTGGTGTCTATTTACAAATAGCTACCAGGCAGCGGATTTACTAATGGTTTGCGTTGTCCTTGTGTCACGTAGGGCGATGTAAGGAAATGCAAGTCCTTAACTGGGATTACTAAGCCATGTAAAGCCGCCCTGCGTGGCTCTGAGAGGTTTAGTAAATCCAAAGTAATGCAAGTCAGCAGATTTCGCTGACTTTTGTTACCTTTCAGCAGAGAGGCGTTCCATGGGTGGAGTCTGGACATTCCCACGCATTCACCCATTGTTTTTGACACAATCACAGAATTAAAAAGGTTTGTAAACCTGGGATTGCGCCAAAATGGTGCACCTCCCAGACCTCGGCGTAATGAGTATAGATATCTTTGTTTTTTCTTCATTACTTCCTCTTTGAGAGAATGTCATCCTTTTTTCCCTGATCATTTCTTGACTGATCATGGTGGTTTCTGCCTCTGATTGTGTGCTGGGCCCTGTTAACCAGGACCATGGCCAGTGCTCTGTTTAAAAGGTTTATGGTAATTAGGTGTAATTATAATTGGTATGACAACCTACCTGTAAGCCCCTAGGATATGGTAGGGCATGTAGGTTTAGAGGCCCAGCAGGTTTTATGCACTTAATTGTGCACAGCTGGGGTGCTTACTGTTATTTTAAAAGCCAGCCCTTATTTACACGCTGCTTTTAAAATAAAAGTAGGCCAAAATTCGAATTTTGAATTAAAGGTACTTCCAAAGTCTTAAACTACCATATTACTACATATAAGTTACCCCTAAGGTCTACCCTAGGTGCCTAAAGGGTAGGGTGCTATGTTAAAATAAACAGCGACATTATAAAAGATGTTTTATAATCCCTGGAGAGGGAAAACCTGCCATTTTCGTTTATCCCCATTATAGTGCATTAGCTCCATAGGCTAACATTGGAAGACTTTATTAAACTTTAATAAAGTCTAACTATTGAGAGGAGTGAGCTAAAATGATACTTCAAAGTGCATAAAAGTTAAAATAAATCCAACAACTTGCCAAGGTTAGATTTATTATAACTATGACAGAAAAGACGTTATAGAACTTATTTTTCTGGTGTGCCTGAATCCAGCTCTAGAGCAGTCTCTCCTGATTGGCCAGCCTTTGACAGGCTGAGACAGATTTCTCTGATAGCTGGGATGTGGCCTGAAAGCAAATAATGAGACATCTGGTGGGAGGAGATCTGCAGTGGCAGAGCAAAAGACAGGTAGAGTTCCTGGTAGCCAAACTGATCTTCAAAGAGGGGTACCCCCAGCCAGCTGGGAGCCACTGTATTTGAATTAGCAGCGGGCCAAGAAGGGGGTGTTAGGGAAAGTTAGCCACACCTGTAGTTTGGGTTAGCCAGACCTGAAGATCCAGGAGAGATTGTAACCATTTTAGATTTGATGGAACAGGGCTTACTGGGACAAGAATTTGCCACACTACAGAGAAAGTGGTCATCTTTGAGGGTGGCACCCAGAACCCCATTGGTCAGGGGTACCCCCCCGGCTTGCCAGCCCAGAAGCTTTTTTGAATATCTGAGAGCTGCCCAGCAGCTCAGATCACTGCCACGAAGAAACAAGAAAAAGAAGGACTGACTGCTGAACCCCTGGCCTGCACTAAGAGGATTGTACTCTGAAGGACTGCACCGGCGACACACTTTGGGCTTCAGCAAAAGAAGGACTTTGCCTGACTCTAAACATTTTTGGAGTGGACCCCCTGAAAGCAACAGGTTAAAAGAGTTACACCTGCATTATCTCCACCAAGAAAAATCCAGCGTTTAGTGAACGTTTAAGGATTTGGGCAGGTTCATTGTGGGTCTTTTAGTCCCAACTTCCCAAGGAGCAACTCAGAGAATCTGGAACCTTGGATTGGTGTTGCGGACACTTCAAAAGCCCAAGAGGACCTTCTGGAAGAAGGTCCAGAAGTTTGGAATCATTTGGAAATTTTTGTGTGAAAAAGCTCCATAAGGAGACCGACCCGTCATCGAGAGTCAAGCTGCCGACTTCGAACCATGACCCAGCCTAAAATTCAGGTTTGTCCCACTGAAAGCTCTGGAGCTCCAAGACCTCCAGGATTTCAGAGGCCTCACCAGGCTCGTCGACTCACAAACTGGCTTGACGAGAAGCCTCTGTGGGGAGAAATAGCTCCAAACAAAGTGACTAAGCCAGAAGGTAAAAACTTGAAGGGCCCTACTGCTCACTACATCCGACCCACACTCCATCGCGATCAGCCTGAAACTTTGACATTGTCCCGGTCAAGCGCAACCAGATGTCTCACATTGGCGTTTTTGACTTTTAGGCAGTAGAAAGTATTTATTATTTAAAAAAATTACATCTCCGGTTCCATACATTTGATTTTTGTCATTTTGGTGTAATTTAAGGATAAACATATTTCCTATTTTTATAAATTGGTGTTTGATTTTTATTCTTGTTGCGTCTTACTTATTTACTGCTTTGGTGATATTAAATGCATTACACACCTGTCTCCTAGGTTAAACCTCACTGCTCGTGAGCCAAGCTACCAAAGGTTGAGCAAAGATTCATTTATTGAGGCTTGACTAGACCTTATTTGTGATTGTGGTGTTATTACTAGATGAACGTACCTACCTGCACCTACTAAAAACCCACCTTCCAACACTCTTTGTATGTGTGCTGCAATAAGCAGCACACGTACAAAGAGGGAAATGCCTTTCAGGATTGTTTTTGAGCAGGATAGTATCCCTTCCTGCACAAAAACAATCCTGCTTGTAACACAGACACCCTTGCACCATGGTACAAGCGTTCCTGCATTGGCACTAGGCAACCCTAAGTGTGCCAGCTATAGAAGACAGAAGAACTTTGCCATATCTTGTAGATATGGTGTATTTCCGCTCCTTCTCTTCCACACAACACAGCACAGTGCAGAAAGATGTCTTGCTATATTTTTTTGCATGAAACATTGGTAAATCAGTCCCAAAGTATCTATAAAGAATCCTACATCATAATGAAGTGAAAGTCCACAAACCAGCTACGGCTCTAATACCGTGTTGAGTGCATCCTTGTCTTTGACCCTGTACATCACTCCTCTGCCTTTAGCCAGGTTTGTGCTCCACAAATACCACACCACATATAAAAATACAACTTAGTGCAAATAACACTTGTTTCATGACTGCTGGTATTATTTTCACCAGTTTCCACTTATATATACGAAAAATGGCAATTGACCTGCCCAATAATACCCACTCACAATATATTGCTCATGCAATTATCATCAGGTACAACTAGTGGTAAATACTAGGTCCAGCTGCAATTTGGGCACTAGCAATATAACGGGCACAAAAATAATTTGTGCCTGTTTTTAGCATGTGTTTGGGTCTAAATAGTAAAATATTGAACAAAGGAACTGGCACTGTACGCAATCATGGGCAAGGAAATATTTATAATTTCAAATCTGGGGAGAAAGTTGGTGTTCTATGAGAATGATATAAGAAAAAACAAAGATTAAAAGATACTTTTCTATACAATCAAAATATATAGTCTCGTGGTGAACAGAAAATAGAAATGGAAGACTGCTGAACAAACTTGTCATCTGCGATTGTTTGGGCGAGATGTGTGTACTAACACTCCCCAGCACACATCCGAAATCCGTGAAAACGATAGACAGTGCATGAACAGTAAGCACAATTTGTACAAAAGATTTCAGATTCTCTCTGTCTTCTTTTCTCCTTTATTCAGTAGGTCTTCATACAAAACAACAGCTGACACGTGTTTCGTCGCGTACATGGGAATTAGTCCCGCGACTTCTTCAAGGCTGTGTAAATACAAGCACAATCACACAACTCTAGTCATGACTTGTGAACCACAAGTACACTGTAACTTATGCTAGGTAGCAGAAACCATTAAAAGGATATAACCATAAGGCATGCACAAGATGGAATACGTTCACCAGCTAGACAGATATATCCAAGAATGGCACAGCGAAAAAAGGGGCTACCAAAGGAAGATGGAGGACGGAGAAGCCAACGATGAGGTAAGTGAAGGTGAATGCGTGATGAAGGTAATAGAGAAAAGGGGGAAGGGGGACATACGCGTTAGTATGGATGCCTAAAACAACGTGCAAGTTCTTACGATAAAACCTAGTGAAAAACAAGAAAACAGTGCCTACAAGAATGAACCCTATATAGCCCAAGTCAAAACTCGGTGTCATAAATACCTAAGTCTTCTTAGTATGAATTTCTGAAAAATCAAAATATATGATAATCTCATGAGTAAAACTATTATACCTGGTATACTGAAACCAAGTAAACGTGATCCACATAAAGATACCTACTATTTATGTGGTGATAATTCCAACCCACACAGGGTATCTGTATTCTGCAGCGTCCTAAGTGCCGTTTCTATATATCCAGCAATCATATAATAATCCGGTGTATACGAGCTGTAAGAGAATCATAATCAGAAAACTCAAAAGGGAAACCTCGACAAATATTATATTCTCGGAAAAGGATAGGTAAATCCTGGTCATGCACAGCTAGTCCCTAAACAAATTCAGAAGTGTTCCAAAGTACATGTTGCGTACTCGACAACATGGCTCTGACGGCGTCCGGAAGGAAATAATACAGATATGCGGTAAGGTTAGGGGAGCCAATGGGTAATTTGAATTTGCCGAGAATTGGTATTTGACTGTGATAGTGTCCAGTGGCTATGAGTTCACGCACGGAATCCGGGTATTGAATTTGTTGATTAATTACGTTTGGGACTATATTATGTCCGGTGGCTAGGGCTAGGCATACGTAATGGCATGTGGACGTCCTTTTACGGCAGGACGAACGCATTTCTCTGTAATTGGTGAGTTTAGGAATGGTGGCGTCAACATTGAGGACTTGCAGTTGAACATTGTATTGGGTTATCACGAATACACATCAATAGAAATGTTGGATCTCCATGAGGCCAGGCCCAGGTCCAGTCCTTTTAAGCATTGTGATTGTAAGTGAGGCAATAGTATAGTATTTGTTTTAAAATAAGGGGCTTTGGAACACTTCTGAATTTGTTTAGGGACTAGCTGTGCATGACCAGGATTTACCTATCCTTTTCCGAGAATATAATATTTGTTGAGGTTTCCCTTTTGAGTTTTCTGATTATGATTCTCTTACAGCTCGTATACACCAGATTATTATATGATTGCTGGATATATAGAAACGGCACTTAGGACGCTGCAGAATACAGATACCCTGTGTGGGTTGGAATTATCACCACATAAATAGTAGGTATCTTTATGTGGATCACGTTTACTTGGTTTCAGTATACCAGGTATAATAGTTTTACTCATGAGATTATCATATATTTTGATTTTTCAGAAATTCATACTAAGAAGACTTAGGTATTTATGACACCGAGTTTTGACTTGGGCTATATAGGGTTCATTCTTGTAGGCACTGTTTTCCACTAGGTTTTATCGTAAGAACTTGCACGTTGTTTTAGGCATCCATACTCACGCGTATGTCCCCCTTCCCCCCTTTTCTCTATTACCTTCATCACGCATTCACCTTCACTTACCTCATCGTTGGCTTCTCCGTCCTCCATCTTCCTTTGGTAGCCCCCTTTTTTTCGCTGTGCCATTCTTGGATATATCTGTCTAGCTGGTGAACGTATTCCATCTTGTGCATGCCTTATGGTTATATCCTTTTAATGGTTTCTGCTACCTAGCATAAGTTACAGTGTACTTGTGGTACACAAGTCATGACTAGAGTTGTGTGATTGTGCTTGTATTTACACAGCCTTGAAGAAGTCGCGGGACTAATTCCCATGTACGCGACGAAACACGTGTCGGCTGTTGTTTTGTATGAAGACCTACTGAATAAAGGAGAAAAGAAGACAGAGAGAATCTGAAATCTTTTGTACAAATTGTGCTTACTGTTCATGCACTGTCTATCGTTTTCACGGATTTCGGATGTGTGCTGGGGAGTGTTAATGCATTTGTGAGCTTAGGCTTGAAATTTGGGGAGGTTTGTGGTTCTCCTCACCCTGCAGCACCACCACTCTGATAGAGCGGTTTAGGTTAATTGCCAAGTGGATTTCTCCTGAGAGGTGCCGATAAACCTAGAAAACTTACCACTTTTCGTTTGTTTTCTTGAGATGTGTGTACTGCTGCCTTGCCAGAAGCATGTTCCTATTTGTCATGTCGCTGTGCCTGACCTGTCTGCAATTCCCGGGTCAGGCATGGCAGGAAGCGGAAGGGAGGGGTAAGGCGAGGGAGCGCCAGTTCGGGTTAAGAGGTGTAAGAATAAAGTTGTGTGTAAGCCTAGCTGGTGTCCGTGCATTATTGAAGCGCGAGACGCAAAACCTGGCGACGAGGGTGGGATCGGAGACACCCCCTCTGAGCAGCACGCGAAGAAAACGCTTACCGAGTGCTACCATGAATGGGGAGCAGAGCACTTCACTGTCAATGTGAGCGCGTGTAGCGGTTCGGCCCGTATTCCTGCCTGCAGCGAGAGAATCCTTGCAAGTCGAACCCCCTGGACCTCAGACTGAGCAAACTTTGTGTGGAGCTGGGGTAAGACCACTAATTTCTCACCATTAAAGCTGGCATGCAGAGGTCGCATTCGGCGGCCATTTTGAAGTCAGGCACACCTCATAGGAAAGCACTGTCACCAGCCCGGCGGCCATTTTGAAGTCAGGCAAAGAGCAGAAAGCATCCCTGGGCCCGCCAAAACCATAATTTGGAACCCCATAGACGCTGCCACAGGTTACTGGAGCGGGAAGTGAAGCCAACGGTGCCTCATCATGACCACGCAACCTGACTCCTCACAAAATGCACCGACCGGCCCAGCCCGAGTTGCGCCACACAGACCCATACTAATGGGATATCGTTCCTGCGTCCTCCCGAACCTTTGATGCTGACCTCCGGAAACAGCATGGGTCCCAAGTGGAAGAGCTGGATAGAAGATTTTGAAGACTTTATGAAGGCTTCACAAGTCAGCGTCCCTGACCATCAACTCATAGCGTTACGGAACCTGGTGGGCAAGGATATCGGACAGATCATCAAAGAACTACCCCCAGCCAATGCCGCGTCGTACACAGACGTGAGAGAAGCCTTAAACAGGAAGTTTCTTCACAAGCGCAACCTGGACTATGAACGTTACACCTTCAACCTCGCGTCTCAAGAACGAGACGAGTCCATGTGCGACTTCATTTCTCGCCTCAAGCGTCTAGCACGATACTGTGAGTTTGATAACTTTAACACCGAAGATGCGCTTCGTCTACGAATCATTGAAGGGAGTCACTACGACGTCGGTTGCTAAAGAAGCACTACTCACTCGACGACATTGAGGAGCTCACACTAATAAAAGACCAAACAGAAGAGCATGCAAAAAAGATGGAAGCTAGCAAGACAGAGAAACGAGAACAAGCATTCCGAATACAATCTCAAACAGAAGCAAGACGTCGACCGGATCATCGGAAACCTGAAAAGTCCACAAGTTCGTCCCGCGGCGGAACCAGGAGCAGCAACACCCGGAAACAACCACCACAGTACTATCGCTGCGGCCAGGACTATCCTCACACAGGCCCCTGCCCAGCCATCGGACAACAGTGTCACCGATGCGGGAAAGACAATCACTTTGAAGCAGCGTGCCAGACCCATCGTAGGGAAGCCGGGCCGACCAAGCGAAGCACAGGATCCCGTCACCATGTAAGGGCAGTGCAAGGGAGAAGGGACCGCTCAACGAGCTTGTCAAGATCCAGCACCCAGTCACAAGGCTCATATCGATCCCGACGATCCACGTCAAGAGAATCGTCCGCCCTCACTCCCATATCACAAGACAGTGATGAATACGTGTGTATGGTAGCGGACCCAGACCGATTAAAGAAATATCCCCGATTAAACATCCAAATGGGTAATCACTCTGCCAAGTTCGTTTTAAATACTGGAGCGTCACTCAACTACATCTGCACGACTGAATACAAGAGAATGGACCCAAAGCCGAAGTTGGAACCGGCTGCGGTTACCTGTCTACACGTGGATGTCCAAAGAACCGCTGCCGTGTTTAGGACAATTTCGCACGTCTCTGACCTACAAAGACAGGACTGTTCAGGCTCAAATTCATGTAATAGAAGGCCCTGAAGCAGCTGACAGCCTTCTCAGTTTACCAACAGCAGAACGTCTGAAGCTCGTAGAAATTCTGTACAGAGTTGGCGACTCACCTGACATAATCAGCAAGTTCCCAAAACTATTCTCGGGCCTAGGAAAACTAGCCCATGTCAAAGTCAAGTTACACATCAATGAACAAGTGACGCCCTTGGCTCAGCACCATAGGAAAGTACCATTCCATCTCCAACAAGCAGTGGATGACGAACTGCAAGATCTGCTGAGAGTGGACATCATAGAAAGGTCAACCGGGCCTACTCCGTGGGTGTCACCGGTAGTAGTTGTGCCCAAACAAGGACATGAAAACAAAGTGCGCTTGTGTGTGGACATGCGAGCCCCGAACACAGCCATCGAACGGGAGCGGCATCCAGGGCCCCATATCAGCGACATGATCACTCGCCTGAATGGAGCGACAGTCTTCTCGAAACTGGACCTCAACAAGGGGTACCACCAGCTCGAACTCCACGAGAAATCTAGGTACATCACCACATTCACCACACACCGAGGGCTTTTCAGATATAAGCGCCTTAATTTCGGGATCTCTTCAGCGGCGGAGATCTTTCAAGAGGCAGTCAGGCGAGTGATCCAACACATCCCGAACTCATTTAACTACAGCGACGACATCCTCGTGTTCGGCGAAACACGCAAGGATCATGACAAGGCACTGGATCGCGTGTGTCATGCCCTTTTCAATGCTAACCTCACACTTAACTGAGACAAATGTGAATTCCATAAGTCAACTCTCAAGTTTTATGGTCACACCTTCTCCAGAGACGGCATGAGACCCGATCCTGAAAAGGTCTCGGCGCTGGCTGACACGCCACAACCTCATGATGTTAGTGACATTCGATCTTTCTTGGGCATGGCCAGCTACTGCGCCCGATACATCAAAGACTATGCCACCATCAGCTACCCGCTGCGAGAACTCACGAGGCAAGGCCAAAGCTTCCACTGGTCAACTAAATGTGACCACGCCTTCAATGAGATCAAAGCTGCTGTGAGCTCCGCTATCAACTTAGCGTATTTCAACCCTCGAAGAAAGACTGAGATTACTGTAGACGCTAGCCCTGTCGGACTTGGCGCCATTCTAGCTCAGTATGATGATGAGGGAGACCAACGTCAAATCATGGCATATGCCAGTCGCAGCCTCACTGACACGGAGAAAGCATACTCGCAGCCCAAAAAAGAAAGCCTGGCGGTTGTGTGGGCATGGGAACATTTCCATCTGTTCGTGTATGGGAAGCACTTCACACTCATCACTGATCACCAGGCTCTGATAACAATATTCGGCAACCCTCGAGCGAAGATGCCTCCATGGATTGAGCGGTGGGGGATCCGCCTGCAAGACTACACATACACCATCATTCACAAACCGGGAAAGGCAGAAAACCCGGCGGACTATATATCACGACATCCCCAAGCCCTGACGCGGACACGGGGCTCGCTAGCCAAAGAATACCTCCATTTCGTCATCGATAAAGCACGCCCACCTGCCGTCCCACTGGACGCCATTTTAGAAGCCACTGCCAAAGACGCCACGCTTCAGAACATCATGCAGCGCATTCGCACAGACTCGTGGAGACATTTGGAGGACCAGCAAGCTAACAACGCCATCAATGTGCAAGAACTCTTATCGTTCAGACACGTCAAAGACGATCTCACGATCAGTGCCAATGGACTACTGCTGAGAGACAGGAGAATTGTCATTCCTCACCAATTAAGACAAGGCACTGTCAATCTAGCACATGAAGGTCACAGAGGTGTGGTGGCCACGAAGAAAGCGCTGCGAGAGCGAGTCTGGTTCCTGTCCCTCGACCAGATGGTAGAAGCCACACTCCAAGACTGCCCGCAATGTTAACTAGCGGGGCGAGATGAACCACACCCCCACTGCAAATGTCTGACCTCCCAGATGGCATGTGGCAGCAAGTAGCGGTTGACTTCTTCGGCCCGCTGAAATCTGGAAAATACATCATCATCATCATGGATGAATACTCCCGATTCCCCATTGCACACCAAATCTCATCCACAAAAGCAACTTCCGTCATACCCGTCATCGATGAAGCGTTTGCTGCATGGGGAATCCCAAAGGTAGTGAAGACAGACAATGGACCACCGTTCAACGGGCATGAATTCACAGAGTTCGCAAATCACCTGAACTTCAAACACAGAAAGATCACTCCCCTGTGGCCTCAAGCCAACGGGATGGCCGAACGTTTCATGGCCACCATAAAGAAAACGATACAACAAGCTGAACTGACCCAATGAGACATACAACTAGCCCTCAATGAAGTATTACGAGTGTACAGGACCACCCCACATAGCACCACTAACAGATGTCCTGCCACACTGATGCTCGGAAGAACCCCGCGCACCAGGATACCGACTTCGGACGCTGCCATACAGTCCAAAACCCCAACTTCGGACCATGAGACCCTAGTAAATCTCGATAAGACCAAGAAAGCAAGGATGAAAGACTATGCCGACAACCGTCAACATGCCAAGACATCTGACATCCAAGAAGGAGATTGGGTGCTGGTGAGGCAGGAGCGGAAAACCAAGGCTGACAGTCGCTACTATGCCCACCCGCTCCAAGTAACGAGGAGGAAAGGAACTATGATCACAGCTGCCTCTGGGGCTAAGAGGACCACAAGAAACGTGTCGCACTTCAAGAAATGCAATCCAGCAGTGTACACTCGAGAAGAAGAACCTGACTGGGATACGGACATGTCAAGTCAAGAAGCGAATGATCAAGAGGAACCTCGACGTGCGGCCGACACGAACGAAAGGAGAGAGAGGCGTCTCTCTCGCCAACCGCAGAGAATCATCCGGAGACCAGCTCGGCTCATCGAAGAACTCTAAGAAATTAACATAGGACACTCATGAACTAAAAAAAAGGGGAGATGTCATGTCGCTGTGCCTGACCTGTCTGCAATTCCCGGGTCAGGCATGGCAGATAGCGGAAGGGAGGGGCAAGGCGAGGGAGCGCCAGTTCGGGTTAAGAGGTGTAAGAATAAAGTCGTGTGTAAGCCTAGCTGGTGTCCATGCATTATTGAAGAGCAAGACGCGAAACTATTGTGTGGGTCATGGCTCCATGCCTGTATACGAACAGACCCTTGCACAGCATGTCACCCTGCAAGAACATTGCATGACCCTGAGTTTCACATATCAAAAGTAAACGCAAAGCGCTCCTTTCTCTCTGACAAGGCATTGTGTTCCGGCTAAGTGCCCACTTATTCAAATTACATCTCACTTGCCCTTGGCTGTCAACAACAGTATGTCACTGCCTTGACATGAACAATTGCAGGGGACGGAGGATGTTAACAATATTCTGAATATTATTTGCGGGAATGAGCATGGCACTGATTATCAGTTCTGAACAACAGCTGGGGACGTGGTAAATATTAATACTCACAGAATGAGGCGCGGAATCTCAAAGCTCTCAGTGTTTGCAGAGGTGAAGAGGTCCCACCTTGACATTCATTTTGAAAAGAAACGTGGCTTGTTCAGTATAGGAGGGACATGGGCGTGTGACAGGTGAAGGGGTGCTGGCAACACCTGCCTTCTTAGAGTCAAATAGTCGGTGTTAGCCATGACCTTGACTAACACATAAACAATAAAAGAGAATGGACGATGCTCCACTTTTGAAAAGGGTAGACATAGAAATGTATTTCTATGTTTAGATACTGAGCACTGTGCATGAGTTGATAGATAGCCATGAGATTCGGCGAACCAGCTGTGGCAGTCAATAGAGCTTTATGGAAAAATATTTAAAAAAAGATACCTGGACGTTTTTGAACATTTGCTCCCACAGGCTTACTTCGGCACAAGGATCAATTTTTTTTAATGAATTGACAAGCAATTTCTAGAACAAGCATACATGAACATTTCACAAAAGACAAATGTAACAGGTGTAAATTACGCCTTGAGGAAATGTGCAAAACATTTTCTTTGTGTCATACTGAGAACACATGGGAAAAATCTCTTGCCTTACATCTACACTGAATTCCGGCGATATTCCCATACTGAAAACTAGATTTGCTTGAACATTTGCATCACACTGGAGCTATGTGGTCAAACTTCGTTTGCAAGTTGAAATCCCACCTTTCCTGCTTCTGAGAATCTGAAATGGGCTTTTTCTTTCACGAATTCTACATTGAACGGAGGTCTGAAAATAACTTTGTGATTCTCGACTTTACAGCATTACCAGATCATCAGACTGATGTTGTCTTTGGACCAAAGCTCATCATCAAAATTCTTGGCAGACAGCATCACCTCTAGGTTGCTAGACACACCCCAGCAATCACATACCCTAATTTGCAATACAGCCCAACTTGTTTCCATCCCCTTGCTGAACCATATACAGTCAATGTCAGCAGTGGCGGCTCCTCCGCTAAGGCGGAGGAGCGTCGGCCGACTGCTCTTAGAGCAGTGAAAAAGGGAAAAATAAAATGATAATAACAACTTTATTATGATTTTATTTTTCGCTACTGCGGGGCTGGGTTAGTGCGGGGGGGAGCTGGTGGCTCAGGGAGGAGGAGTGGTTTGTGCACACTTAAGTGTGCATGACTGCTTGGCCGGCCGTCTTGGTCCGGCCAAACATTCATGGGCACTTTGCATGTTCCCCACCAGGCTGTAATGGACAGCCTGGCGGGGAACATGCAGAGGCTCCTGGCTCAGGGGAGCCTGTGTGCCCAGGTGCTTCCTACAGCTTCTTCCAGTCTGGAGTCTGTAAGAGAAGCAAAGCAGAGATGGAGGAGTGGCGGCGGAAAAATTAAATGGGTTTTTATTTTATATTTTTCAAATCCCCACGTCTCCCCCGCTCCGCCACCCCTGTTCCCTAACAACCGCCAAAGCACAGATCAGGCAAAAAAGAGTTGCTACATAAGAGACAACAAATGGAGCAGCACTCATAAATAGTGTTACAGGAAGCGTGAAAGAAAGTGTGGGCATTGGAGCAGGGAGGCTATAATTTTATCCTAAATGGATGCATAAGTTTTCTAGTGCTAAAAAGAATCGTACTCTTTATCAGAGGCTCAGACTCTAGACTTCAGAGTCAGAATATTGCAGAGAAGTTAAACACTCTTTCCTTTGGAATATACAAAGCAGACACGCTAAGGATTAGTAAGCCCTATGCCCAGTTATGTCTAGTTGCAAATCAAATAACTTCAGACGCATGCCTTTACTTTGTCCATTCAAGGAGCTGAGAAGGATTCACAGACCTCCAGCTACAAAATAATCTGGACTGGCACCTCTGCCTATCTCGCTGACAAACTCTCCATTACTCTTGGCTATCAGCACACCCACGGACAGAACACCATCAAACTGGAGACTAAGGATTACAAGAAAGAACAAAAACAAAGCAACATGCATTCTCTATGTATGGAGTACTATTGGAAACTATCCTACCACTGCTCTATTTTGGGAAAGAGTTAAAGACATTCCTCTTTATGGAACACTACATCATTATGCAGTAATAGTCCACTTTCATTCTTACTAACCAGCTACCCTTCCGATTGCACATTGATCCCAACCCATTGCATTATAAATACAGACATACAGACATACAAACATGCTTAAGTCGTCACATAGTGCCCTATTCGTTTTCTGCATATTCACTTTCACTCAAACACCAAAGAAAACAAAATTGCTCTACACACTTTAAATATATATTTAAGGGTCATTTTAGTTGCTTTGGTCTGCTGTATGAGGTGATGCCTCCCAACCTCCTTGCTAGAAGACCAAGCTGCTTCCCTTTTTTCTCTCTTCCATTTCACATCACCCTTCATTTTTCTGTTTCTGGATTAACTTGAAGCCTGAGAAGCTTTGCATCTGGTAATTTGCCTTGCTCATTAATGGAATGTATCTTTCCCCAGACCAGAGGTAATCTTAACCTATGAGTACCTATATGTAGATGTGTGGTATTTCTACAATGTAAACATTGCAAAAAGGCAGGTGAGCACTGTGCACCATAAAGTCAACAAATGATAAGAAAGGAACTTAGGGCCTGATTACAAGTTTGCCGGTCCATCGGACCGCCGAATCAGTGGTGGAGGTGCGGTGGTGGTCGGAGACTGCAGCTCCAGCGGTCTGACCACCTTATTACGAGTATGGTGGTCAGACCGTTTTGGGACCGCCGCAGCCACCAGGGATCCATGATACCTGGTGGTGTTGCAGTGGTCTGGGGAACCGATATGCTTGTCAGTGCCGCTGCAGCACCCCCAAGCATATTACAAGTTTCCCCAACTCCAGCCTTTTCATGGCGGAGAGCTCGCCATGAAAAGGCTGGTGGTGGGGAAACAAAGGGGGCCCTACAGGGCCCCCTGATGCCCCTGTGCACAGGGATGCATGTGGGTGGGGCAAATGTTGTGTCCCCTGTCTGCATGCACCCCCTTTCCTGCACGGCATGGATTGCGCAGTCCATGCCATTCAAGAACATCCTTTGGCGCTCCCATTGTGGTGGCTTTTTAATAGGCATCGCAATGGGACCACCACGCAGCCCTCCCACCAGACAGCAAGGAAACTCGTAATCTGGGGGGCAGGTGGCGGTTACTTTTGGCAGTCTGGAAGTGAGGCCCTGGCGTGGCGGACCGCACCCAGACCTCCAAAGTCGTAATTAGGCCCTTAGTTGGTGGACTGTTAATGGATTGTAATGTAGTGTTCTTTAAAGAGGTGCATCTTCAACTGTTTCCTACATTAGAGCAGTGTTGCATACGGCTGTTATTTATGTGGATGGTGTTCCAGATACTGTGATACATTTTCTAAACACTTATCAATGTTCCTGGCGTGGGGCCTCAATCTTCTAATTGTCTGAGTAATTTTAGATGATGCACTCAATGATACACTCAACCTACCAATAAATACTATTAGTGGATGTTGGACTTGGCCCTTTCTGGGTCATCCCCAAACTCTTTGCCTTCACCCTCCTGTTTTCTGAACCAATTTTTGTTGACCTATAGGTGCAATTTGCCACTGCTAACCAGAGCAAAAGTCCTTGTTCTCTCTCCATTAAACATGGTGGAATTGGCTTGAAACCAATTGGTATATATATTTTACTTATAAGTCTCAAGTAAAGTGGTACAGCATGTACACAGGGCCTGTAAATTAAATGCATCTAGTGGTACTCATTGTACCACCTACTTACGTACGCCTTTACATTTGTCTCAGGCCTGCCACCGAAGCCTGTCTGTGCAGATTCTAAACTGCCATGTTGACCGGGCAAAATAAACCTTTTGCCAGGCCTAAACCTTCCTTTTTAATACATGTAAGTCACCCTTGGGTAGGCCCTACAAAGCCCAGAGACCAGAGTGCAGGGTGCAATGTAATTTTTAGTTTTAAATGTCCAGGTAGTAAAAAACTCTTAACTTAGTTTTTCACTACTGCAAGGCCAACCTCTCCCATAGGATAACATAAGAGTTACCTTATTACATTTAACTAGCTGTAACTTTCAAATGGAACAGAAAAACAGATCATGCTTGATGTCTTAGGTATTGTAAAGAAAAATCATCTTTTCTGGTGAAGGCGGATTTCTGATTACAATTTTGAAAATTTAATTTTTTAAACAGTCAATCAATCAATCAGGATTTGTAGAGCATGCTAATCATCTGTGAGGGTATCCAGGTGCTAGGGCCAGGCAGTTTGGCGGTTTCAGTCAAAGAGCCAGGTCTTGAGTCCCCTTCTTAATTCCTGAAGGAAGGGAGAGGTCCTCAGTTGGATGGGGAGGTTGTTCCAGGATTCGCTGCAAGGTAGGAGAAGGAACGACCTGCAGTGTTGATGTGACGGATGTGGGGGGTGTGAGTGAGGGAAAGGGAGGTGGAGTGCATGAGTCTCAGGGTCTGTGGAAGCTTAGGCAGTGGTTGAGGTACGCTGGTCCTTGGTTGTGCTGGGCTTTGTAGACATGTGTAAGAATCTTGAATTGGCATCTCTTGTGTACAGGGAGCCGGTGGAGTTTCTTCTGGTGGGGCCTGATGTGGGTGTGTCTGAGGAGTTCGAGCATGAGTCTGGCCTATGAGTTGGCATTTTCCTGCCTTAGCCATGTAGTGCCTGCAGACTGTACTGGGTCACATGACTGGGTGTAGTTGGCAGTTGGTCTTTACGTATGAGACTCTATTAGCAAAATTACAAATGGTCCAACACACGGCTGCTCAAACCTTTGCTGAGAGCCTTACACTGGCTATCAAAAAAGTTCTATTTTTAAAATCTGTTGTCTGGCCTGCATATCTTTAATTGGCAGCGATACGACTTATCTAACACAGAAACTTAAAAATTACTGTCCAGTCAGGGACTTATGTTCAAAGGGCAAAGCCTTATTGTCTGTTTTCCGTCTTCGTCTGACGAGATGTGGTGGAAGGTCCTTCACCTACTTGGCAACATTTTACCGGATTAATCTGTCTCTTCATGTCCGCACTTGCCCTGATTATGTTAGTTTCAGGAAATCACTTAAGACAGTTATGTTTTTAGTTGCCGCCACTCTGTTCTGCTTGTATCTCTGTTCAGCCCTGAGATACCCCTTTGTGGGCGATTTGTGTGCTATAACAAGTTACATTAACATAACATAACATAATATAACATAACATAACATATCATAACAGGCACAACCCACTTACCTACTTTCACCCAAAGGATGGCATAACCTCTGTAGTTAAGCTGGAGCCAGGGCAGGGAAGGCAGGAAACCAGTGTACCTCAAAAAGAAACCTCTAGAAGCTTCTCCCACTTCAAAGGCAGCACAAGGTATACATATTGAACCTCAGACACCAACTCTTCAGTACATTTCTGGACCTGTGGCTACAGTGCCAGGAATGAGGCCTGCTGTGCTGCTGAAAGGACTGCCACTCTGTTGGACTGCTCGACTGCTGGGCTACTACCTTGTTGGACCACTGCCTTGCTGGATTGCTGCCCTGCTGCCGCCCTCCCTGAGTCAATGGGATCGTGAAGCTCCAGCCAGAGTGCCTGCAAGGACAACAGGATCTTCACGCTACAGCGACGACTGACTGCAATGCCTGCTCTTTGATCTAAATTGATGTCCATCCGTGACGCTTCCCTGTTCCTCGCGGCACTCCCTTTGGCAACAGGACTCTTTGCCCTGGACCAAGAAGATAGCTTTTCAGCTCGACTAACAGGTCCATGTATCTGACCTGCGCTCCATCGTGCCCGACCTGAACTTGTGACTTTCTCCTAGACTCGCATGACCAGATAGCTGCGAGTGGCACTTTGGTCTTTTTGGCGCTATTTTACCTGATAACTTTAAAATTGCATATCTCCGGTTCTACTGATTCTTGTTGGTTTGGTCTTGATTTATTTATTACATTTTGCTCTATTTAATAAACTAGTGTGAGTTTTTCTTGTGTTGTGTTTTCACTTTATTGCTGTTTGAAGTACTGCCTAAATATTTACACCTTGCCTCTAAGTGAAGCCTGACTGCTCTGTGCCAAGTTACCAGAGGGTTGAGCACAGGTTAATTTAGAGTTTTTCTTGTGCCTCCCCCTGACAAGAAGAGTGGTTGCTGCTTAAGTAGAGTTTCACTACCTCAACCAGCAACCCAATTTCTGACAGCGGAGAAGTCTGTTGTAATATTTGTTCCCTCCTCCAGTTCAGGTAGGTGATTGTGCTTCCTTTCTGCTGTGGGTTTGTCAGGTGCTTGGTTCATAAAAGTTTAGTCCCCATTTAGATTTCAGTTTTGAGTCTCATGTTTTGAATCTGTTTTATAATGAGGCAACCACCTATTCCAATATGGATAAAATGTTTAGGGCACCAGTTACACAACATCTATTTGCTAGGGGATGAGCATGATGCATATCCTTTCAGAATATTTTACTCATGTGTGGAGTTTGATGCTATAAATCCTAATACGGGAAACATTCCTACATACAGAGTTGCTGAAATCCCTGCTGATTATAAAACCAATTGTGTCTTAGAGGTCCCATTAGGGGATCAGGAACATCAGGCATGCTTTGGTGGTTAACTACCCAATGTAGTTCAGAATATTAGAGTAGGTCCCTTGAGTAATGAAGCAAGATACTTACTAGACTAGATAGTTACCATTTATAGGCATCTTCGATCCCTTCAACAAGCGATGCACCACAATACAACAGGAATTGCTCGTAAAACTGTTTCTGAAACTGCTTTTAATATTCTTTACAATTGAATCTTAAATGCTGCTAACAAACGGAATAAGGAGTAAATTGGGGTGATATAGGGAACAGCTATTGCACAAGTACTCAAGCACTTTACCATTGAGATGCCAGTGAAGTCGGCGCTCTAGTGGTTGGCTTGGCCCTCTGCCTTAAATGACGGCGGGGTTGTGGGCATCCCACTGGCACACCAAAGGCAAGCCTGTCTGCACCCTTACATGCCTGAACAGGGTCAGGGGCTAGGAACCCTGCCAAAACTTCTAAAATTAAGGTAGGCTATTCCTCCCAACAGTTTTTGATTGATTGCAGATCCCTCCCACACCATAAAAATGAGGGCCTCATTTATGAGGCCCCTTGCGCCATCGGAATGTCACTTTTTGTGACGTTCCGTGGTGCAGGAACCTGCTCCATATTTACGAGGCAACACTAAGCCACTTTTTTTGGCTTAATGCTGCCTCGTAAATATTGTCCCCTTTAACTTTAACGCAGTTTTCTGCGTTAAAGGGCTGTGCAATGGGAGTTGCTGGGGGCGTTCCCAGCAGCATCCATGGCATTTTGACACTGCCCCAAATTTACGAGAAATTGTAAATCTGAGGCAGCGCCAAACACTTACGCCTGGGGAGGAGTAGGCACAACGAGGAGAAATATCTTTATTTCTCCTCGTTTTTCCTTTTTATATGTGCGCTGCATTGTGCAGCACACATAGAAAAAGGAAAAAGCCTCCTGTGATTGTTTTTGTGCAGGAAGGTTTCTATTCCTGCACAAAACAATCATCCCCTCAACGCAGGCACCCTTGCACCATGGCACAAAGGTGTCTGTGTATGCGCACAGCAGCCCATTGTGCGCCGGCGCAGGGGAAATGGACAGGAATAGCTCATAGATACAGCGCATTCCTGCCCTTTTTTTACCATAGGGCAGTGCAGCAGAGAGGCCTGCGGCGCTGCACTATGGTAAAACCTCATAAATGAGGCCCTGAGTTGTTAACATTAAATGAGAAAGAATGGCCAGATGCCAAATTCTTCACTGAAACATGGCTTCCCGAAAATGCCACACCGGTTATTAATCAAGCAAGGAAAGATTGTATGAATTAAGTAGGTGGTGGCATTCCTATAAATTGTAAATACTACAGATTTGTGTATAACCTTGTATCCGCACCTTCATGCGCCTTTTCACATGTACTGATTTACAGACCCCAGGACCTTGCTCCAAGTTCGCTAAGGGTCTCCCCGATCTTATTTCTAGCCTTGCCATTGAAAAAACTAATATAACCCATCTTGGGGATTTTAATGTTCATTTTGACAAGACCAACAACCCACTCTCATCAGGCATATAACATGACCTGGGTTCCATTCAACTAACACACAGAATAGAAGGCCCCACACACAACAGAGGTTATCTTCTTGATCCTGTTTTTAGCAATGACCCTAAAATCAAGGTTAAGAAACCCTGTCCTATGACATGGACAGACCACTTCTTAATTTCATTTACTTTGGATGGTAACGCACCTTCTACTGTCACTAAGCCAGCACCAAGAATTGACCATAGATGGTCAAAACTTAATAAAGAGAAATGGACCTCATCCCTAGCCTTGGCTGAACCAACTTTAGGTGACCACCCTAATCCTGCCAATATTAAATTCGAAGAGTGGATTAAACAATCCCTTGATGGAAAAATTCCAATCACCTCGATCTAAAGAGGTCAAAAAGAAAAATCTGCACCCTTGTTTACATTCCACATTGCATCCTTGGAAAAAGAATGTAAAATACTAGAAAGGAAATAGAGGAACAAGAATGAGGAACACCAGGAAATAGAGGAAAAACAATGAGGAACACCCCAAAAATTCCTATCGGCTTGCAATTAGGAATTACCAAAGACCAAGTGTCCTACTCCGAAGTCAAAATTCACAATGCAGCCAACTCTCCAAGGGAACTCTTTCAAATTGTCAAATCCCTTACCACACCAAAAAATGGGAAACTCTCTCCCAGCACCCACAATAGCTCACTGCAATGAACTGGCAGCTTTCTTTCGGAAAACAATCTCCAATATATATCATACAGTACAACATACTAAAACTGCTTGCAATCTCCCATCAGAGAATCACATGCCCAATACCCCCTCCATCTGCCTTTTAAACTCCCTCCCCCATCACCAGGGAAGTACTCCCTGCACTATTCAGCAAGTTAAAATTGGGATCCCCTCTGGACCCTGCACTGCCCCACATACTTCTGCAAGGAGCACAAGTTATTTTCCCAAAATGACTGGACCTCCTCAATCTCTCACTTATGGAGTGGTGCCCCGACGTGGAAACATGTGGTAGTCAAATCTCTGCTAAAATAAAGTATTCTTGACCCCTCATGCCCAAGGAACTACAGGCCAATCTCCCTGCTTCCAGCAATAGGGACGATATTGGAAAAACGGGTCAACCAAAGTTTGTCCCTATTTCTTGAAGAAAACTTCTCATTCACCCCACACAGACACGATTCTGCCCACAGCTTAGTACAGAAACCACCCTCCTAACTGTCACAGAGGAGCTGGAAATGTTGCTGGACCATGGAGGAACAGCTGCTATTATTCTCCTGGACCTGAGTGCGACGTTTGATACTGTTGACAATGAAATACTTACACAAAACATGAATGACACTGGAATAAAGAATGTTCCTCTTAATTGGCTCACTTCCTTTTTAATGAACAGGTCTTTTCAAATCAGTGAAAACTCATGCTACTTGGAAATCCTCCCTCTGAAGTGCCCTCCATCCTACACTTTTCAACCAATACATGCACATTCTGGCTTACATTATTCAAGAGTTAGGGATGTCGATAATCTCATATGCTGATGACACACAACTGGTCATCTCCCTTACACCTGGGCAAGAATCACAAAACCCACAGTTGTGTCCCTGCTTAGAAAAAGTAGATAGGTTGATGGCAAACTGTTGCCTCAAACTTGAACAGGGAAAAGACAGAGCTGAAGATTCTTGGGAATAGACCAGACCCTCAAACATCTACAGAATGGCTGGAGTGTTTGGGCAACCCACCTACCCCTTCCTCCCCCATAAAAAGAGCATTGGTATGTGTCTGCACAGTTCCCTCTCTATGGATTCACAGGCAAAAAAACTTGCAGTAACTGGCTTTGGCATCCATAGAGCACTTTGTGCAATTCTAGGGCTAATTCCCATTACATCTAGAAGTGGTCTAATTCCTAGTTCCCTCTCGACTGGCCACAGTAACTCCCTATACATAGACTCCCCTAAATACGTTACCACAAGACTCCAGGTCGTTCAAAATGCAGCAGCCAGCCGCGGCCCATGCAGTTAAGAGCGGTGGGGCGTAGGGGTGGGGGGATTTTGACAGATGACGACACGGGAAAATTAATTCTTTATTTAATTTTCCCTCATGGTCGTCTGTCGAATCCCCCCCAGCCCGGCCCCACCGCCCCATTGCTCTTACCTGCATGGGCTGTGGCTCACGGCAGCTAGGACTCTACTAAACATCCTAAAATGCGCCTCAGCTAAAAATGACTTAGCCTCCCCTCACTGGCTTCCCATTGAGGAAAGGATAAAATTCAAGACACTATGTGTAGCTCATAGAGGGCTTAACTGTAAAGAATGCTCCTTGATTAGGGCACTTTTGACACCTTATATCCCCAGTAGGTCTTCATCTACTGCCCGACTTCTGAAGGTGCCCAGAATTCACAGAACTAGATGGGGCGGCAGAGTCTTCTCACATCTTATTCCTCAATTCTGTAACACACTGCCCTTAGAATTAAGATGCCTAGACTATGGGGCACGGTTTAAAAAACAGCTTAAAGCTTGGCTCTACTGCCACAAAAAATCCTTCTCACATGTACCTGGGTAGCTCAGATGCAACTGTAGGAATAAAAAATATGCTTTTGCATTATTTTACATAAGTTAGCATTCACGGCGCCATTATGCGTACAGACGCCATTTTGTATCACAATTGAAACTAATTCTTTTCCATTTCCGAGAAACGGCCTTCTCTAGGTTATGTTTCTTCAGAGTTGGGTTTTGACAAACTAATGAATGCACTGCTCTTATTAGCGCATACCTTTCTTCTGAGATGCAAGCCTTCTCCCACTTGTCTAGTGGCGGGCACAGGCAGAGTAACCTTGAGAGATAGATAATGTGTGCCCGGCCTCAGAACCGAAACTTACTCCTTTGTAATTTACTGTCCAGCTGCGGCCCTCTGGAAAATTCCATGGTGGGCGTGTTTCCATTGACTCTGAAATGTACATAATGTATTGTTATGCTTGCTGATGTCAGTCCCTCTGCAGCACTCCTTAGCAGCTGGGCAGATGGGGCTCCGCTCTGAGTGTATTCTGAATAAACTATTGTTGGTTTGTATTCTCTGCTGTCTGACCGACTCTTCATTTAAGTCATTGGTGACCCGAGTGACCCGAATCGGGCCATTTCCTTCAGTTGGCGCCCGAACAGGGACTCCTTCGGGTGAGTGGCCCTTCCCCTTCCGCGGATGGGAGGGAGGTCGAGGCCATCGTCGGGTCGGACGGATGGATCAGGGATCCCTGCACGAAGAGTTCCTGATACTCGCAGCTGCCCCTTCTGTCCTGCCAGACGGTGCCTTGCCCAGTGGTCATCCCGACTGGAGTCCTACACGGCAAAACCCTTGGATTTGACCGTTTGGTCTGAAGAGTCGGCAGTGGAGAATAGATTTGTTTGACCTGCATATATCAGGTGAGTTTGTTTTGGTTATTTGTGTATATGGTACCATTTTGGTTTGTATTTGGTACGGTCTAAGGACCCTCTTTGGGACAAAAGCAATTGCAATTATTTTGCTGAGCATAAATAGTGAACTTGTTTTCTTTTGAGAATGCCTAATTTCAGTAAATTGTTTGTTTTGTGCTGTCGTTGTTGTTCTACTGATGCTCAATTGGAAGAAAGTCAGCCGGCGCCTCCAGAAGGCACTCCAAATTTTGATATGTAAGTGAAGCATGGTCTTGCCCTATTATGTTTAGTACATTATGGCACTAATATACGATGGACAATGCCGAGTTGCAGTGGCCGTTGACGGGCACTTTTGATGAAGAAAAGATTGAGTATTTGCAGGAACAGTTATTTAAGAAGCGAAGTAGGCAGTCTATGTTTGATTCCCTCAGAACATGGCAGAAAGCAGCTAGACAGAAGCGGTTGATGGCAGAAAAAGAGGCCCGGAAAGGAAGAATGCAGACGTTGACTAAGAAGGCTGTAGCATATGGTAGGGAGAAACAGGAGAAGGGTGTTGAATGTGAAGATAGAAGGTTTCGATTACATATTGATAAATCGTATGTGGCTCAGGAAGAAGATGATGCTTTTGTTGAAGAATTATTAGATACCCAACCCCCGCCTCCATATGCCCCACAAAGAATATATCCTATTGTTCCGATGCTCTCACATTCGCCTGTTACAGTTGCTTCCACTGTCTCTGTCCCTGCGTCTACTACTGTTGTTTTGACGGCTCTGGCTTCGGCTCCTCCTCCTCTTCCTTCTGTTTCTTTGTTGCATTTGACTACTGTGACTGTTAGTACCCCTGCCACACTTATTGTCTCGGCATCGCTCTCGCCAGCTCTTTCTCCTGCGACGCAACCCTCAGAATCGATAGTACTTGACATTTCCGTTGCTTCTCCTCTAGTTTTTCATCCTCTGGTTCCCTCGAGTGATGTGACGCCAGTGTGTGGGTTTGGGGATGGAGATTGGACAAAGTTTAAAGAGCGCATGGGTCCGTATGTGCGGTCTGAGGTGGGAGATGAGGAGAAAAAGTTAGTGGCTAATCAGGCTGCGCAGTGGGGTCGTAATCCTATTTACAGTGTGGAAGATGTTTGGAGTATGATGAAAGATTATGAGCCCTTTGTACAACAGCATGCCCATAAGCCTATGTCTGCTATGTTGATTAGTATTTGGGAGCAGTGTTTTAAGGATGCCGCACCACAGATTTTATATGACATTAAAGATCGTGCATATGTTAGTAATATGGAGCCTGGCCAAGTTTTTGGCAGTGTTACGACATTGATTGCTTACAGGGGTAGTCTACTTGAGAAAAGTCCTGGGTCAGTATCTCAGTTTCCGATGAGAGAGGTGCATCCCATATATCACCCCGAGATACCGGAACTGCAGGATGGTCGTGGTAATGTTACTCGAGCGGCAGTGATGGCCATGTTTCAGGAACAATGGGTTTATACTCCGTGGAAAACAAGTGAGGTTTTATCTTTTAAGACTCATTTACCAGATCCTAGGAAGAATCCCACTGCTCACTATATAGAACTGACTGAAGCTGCTTCTTCTACGGTGATGACTCTTGCTGATATTGAAATGTTTTTTGGTCTTCTTGCTCTGGTTGGTATTTGGAGGCAGGTTCATACTCAAGATCATGTTCTGGAGTTGGGTGGTACTTGGGACCAAATAAAGGCATGGGATCAGGAAAGGAAGCCCGGTGATAAGCCTCGAGCGGAGATTTTAGCGTTGCCAGGTCGCATAATTACGTATATGCATTCTCTTATTCCATCAAGAAAGGTGGATTGGGATAAATTGTCAGCCTGTCGACAGAAGAAAGATAAGAGTGTGTCTGCTTTCTTTACCCGATTTGAAGGAACATTTTTGGATTATAGCAGACAAGATTTGTCCGTCGAGGGGGGTGTTCGGATGTTTGTTAATAGATTTGTTTCTAACTTGCTTCCTGAAATTTCAACTTGATTGCAGGCTTCTGAGAGTACCTGGTCCACCTCTTTTCCCTCTGTTATTTTGAACATGGCACAATATTATGAGCATAGGGATAATGAGGAGAAGGAGAGGACAGAGAAGAGACATAAGGATTTAAAGACAAAGGTGTTGCTACAGCAGGCTTTTAGGGGGAATGGGAGAGGACGTGGTGGTCCTGCCCGACAGCTTCCGCGCACTAGGAGACAGCCAGTTACTATGCCTTTGGGTCCGAATCTGTGCGCGCACTGTAAAGAGGAGGGACATTGGTGTAGTGAGTGCCCCGTGCTTCTGCAGAAGGTAGCGGTCCCGAGGGGACGGGGTTCTCGTGGAAGGGGTCGTGGAACCAGTGGGGCAGACAGGGCTCAGAATGCTGTGGCTTCACAGGGTCGTTCTGGTAATAATTATTTTGATGACCCTCATGTACAGTACTATCATGATGATTATGATGTGGAGGAAGTGACAGGGATGTCCTATAGCTAGGACAGCCAAGGACTGAGTGGGGGACCAGTTCCGATACCTGTAGACCAGCGTGGTCCTTATGGAACAGCCAAACTGCAAGGTTCGACTAAGGAATTTTTGGTGGACACAGGTGCGACAAAAAGTTCTGTTTCTCAAAATGTGGTCCCTGGGGTAGCTCTGTCTGGCCAAAATGATGTGTAGGTTGGTTTCTCTGGTGTACCGGTTGTAAGCCCCATTTCAAAACCTCTTGCGTTGGCTATAGGTCCTTTCACTGTGGATTCGCCATTCTTGTTGACATCTAATTGCGGTGAGAGTTTGATGAGTTTGGATTTGCTGAAGGAATTGCATGCCACTATCTATTGTTCTCCGGCAGGTGTCTATATGACAATGGGTCCAGATGTAGCACGCGCTAAGCAGTGTTTCTCCAAAGATGAGCCCCTTCCTGTTGAATTTAAAGTTGTGCCACCCACTCTGTGGGCGACGGGCGACACAGATGTGGGATTGCTGCAGATATCGCCGGTCTCGTTAAGGGTTAGGGATGGTGCTCTTTTACCCCGTATCCCTCAGCATAAAATACCGCAGGCAGGAGAGTGAGCCTTATTGCAAATTATACAGGATTTGATTAAGAAAGGAGTGGTTGAGGAAACAACTGCTAATATTTGCAATAGCCCTTTTATTCCAATTCTTAAAAGGACGCCCTCAGGTTCCCCTGATGACCATGAAGATATTTGTCATTTCTTGATTGACTTGCGCGAGGTTAATAAAATAGTGGTCCCTCAGTTTCCAGTGGTCCCAGACATCACTACTCTTTTGACGATGGTTCCCTCTACTGCTAAATTCTTTTCTGTCATTGATTTGAATAATGCATTCTTCAGTATTCCTATTCATCCAGACAGTAGGTACTTGTTTGGTTTTACCCTAGCTGGTAGGAGCTTTAGATTCTGTCGAGCTCCTCAGGGCTATACAGAAAGTCCAAGTATTTATAGTCAAGCTTTAAAAAGTCAGTTGGATTCTCTATTGCTTCCATCAGGTAATGTATTGGTGCAGTATGTTGATGACTTGCTCATCGCTTCTGACACGGAACAAGGTTGCAAAGATACAGTTAAATTGTTGTTGCATTTGGCCCAACATTGACATAAGGTGTCTCTTTCTAAATTTCATTATTGTCGACAGGCGGTTACATATTTAGGTCACCTACTGTCGAAGGAGGGTAGGAGATTGACCCCGGAGCGCATCAGTACCATTGTTAAGATGCCCGTTCCACAAACTCAGAAAGATGTGCGCTTATATAGGTATCACTTCCTACTGTCGGTGGTGGATACCGAGCTACTCGCTACTAATCAAACCCCTGCTTGCACTAACGCTAAAGGATGTGCATGAGCCTCTGCCCTGGACGCCTGAATGTCAGCAGTCTTTTGAGCAATTGAAAACTGCGCTTTGTTCGGCTCCAGTATGGCACCCCCGACTACACTAAACCATTTGTGTTGTACGTTCATGAGATGGCTGGTTGCGCGCTTTCTGTTTTAACACAAAAATTTGGAGATAAGCAACGGCCGTGTGCTTATTTCTCTGCTGTCTTTGACCCAGTCGCACAAGCCCTCCTGAGCTGTCTATGAGCGGTCGCGGCTGTGGCCGTATCTATCAATCGGCTGGGCTTGTACTTGATACTGACCTCACAGTCATGGTACCCCATGCTGTGGATACACTTTTGAACAAGACCAAGACACAGCACCTCACCAGTGCACGTCAGTCTGGATATGAATTAACTTTGCTTGCCAAACACATCAAGATCAAAAGATGTGCCACTCTGAATCCAGCCACGTTACTGCCCCTCCCTTCTGAGAATGATGAGATTAATAAACATGACTGTATCATCCGTACGGAAGAAGAGATGAAAGGACGGGTAGACTTGACTGATGTTCCCTTATCTGACCCACAAGGGGAAATATATGTCGATAGCTCTTGTTTTAAATTACCAGATGGCACTATAACTGCTGCATATGCTATTACTGCGCTGCGTACAGTAGTTGAGACAACACAAGTTCCCTATCAATCGCCCAGGCTGCTGAGCTTGTTGCTCTAATAAGAGCTTGTGAATTAAGTGAGGGACTGGTTGTCAATATTTATACTGACAGTCAGTACGTCTTTGGAGTCGCTCATAATTTTGGGCGACCCTGAGCTGAGAGAGGGTTTCTTACTTCCCATGGCACTAAAATTCAGCACGGGCACCTATTATTGAGGCTTTTGTCTGGTCTGACACTCCCTAAGAAATTGCCCATAGTAAAGTGTAGTGCACATCGGAAGGTCACTGATGATGTAGGTATGGGAAATGCTTTTGCAGACCAGACAACTAAGGAAACAGCCTGGACTAAAATGAAAAGAATGTTTGTAGCAAGCCCCACTAGGTGCATATAAAACAGAAGTGTCATGCTGCACACCACCCACAGTCAGCAGGTTTGGTTTAGAAGTACAATGGTACTCTCAAACTGAAATTGGCAAAGATTCAGGAGACAACAGGGCGACAGTGGCCAGATGCTTTACCATTAGCTCTTTTGTCGACAAGAACAACAGCACTTTCTAGAACAGGATTGTCACCGTACGAGGTATTGTTTGGACCCCCGGCAAATGTCTGGATTGTCCCACGTCCTCGACGGTTCTCTGACATTGAGTACCCATTGTTGATCGATTACCTTTGCCAGTTAACTGAAAATGTGTGTTCTATTCACCAACAGGTCCGTGAGTACCTGCCACCTACGCCAGAGACGCCAGGACACGACATTCAGTCTGGGGACAATGACCTCATAAGAAATTTTCAGCAAAAGAAGAGTTTGGAGCCGTGTTGGAAGGGGCCCGAGCAGGTCCTTTTGGCTACATGCACGGCTGTCAAGGTCACTGGCTGAAAGAATTGGGTGCATGGTACTCATTGTAAGAGGGTGCCCCTACCGTTACCCTATGATCAATGGGTGAAGGAGGGGGTAGCTGACCAGCAGTGTGAACAGATTCCTCATTTTGTTCCATTCAGTGACGCTGTCCTTACATGGACGCAAAGTGACAAGGAGAATGACAAAATCCTGAAAGAAGCTGTCCCGCCATAGATAAGAGCTATCAGGAGCCCCTTTTCACTGATCCCTCTGTGCCTGGAGTCACCAGGTACAATGTGCGTCCTCGCATGACGAGCAGTGCACCAAAGGAGAAGTCAGATTAGTTAGGGATGGACTGTGTAAGTTAGGGTGTACTTTGCTATAGTATCAACGGAATTAGTATAGGGTTATGTGAGATTTGTGCACTCTTTGAACATTGGACAGGATAGATCGAACGTATCCCCTTGGGGGTACATTATCCTGATCGGCATGGGATACATCAAGAGCTTAGGACAGAGCAAGCTCCACCGCCGGTGCTCAAGAGCGCCAACGTTTGATGGACAATAGGAGCCTGTACCAGTGAGGCTCTGACGGACACTGGGAACTTGTATCTTTCTTCTGCTGGCAATTTCCCCCCTTGTTTTATCATTTGCTATGCACCCCTTTGGCAGAATGGTTGCCGATGAGGAGCAGCCAGTAATTCCCCTTGTTCGTACACGTGAATTTTGGTCTACCAAGCAAAAAATGCTATGTACTGTTCTTGTGTTATTACTGCTGTTGGTTTTGGGCAGGGTGTCCTGGGTTTTGGAATGTAATCAGAATGCACTGTCATGTACTAAAGACCAGGTTGTTTCTCAAGTCCGTACAAAACGGGTAGCCCTGAGTAATGGGTTTCTAGACACACATAAAAGGTTTTTTGGAGAAGGTACTGCTTGCTATCCTACTGAGTCTGTTACTAGCTTATAGACTGCATATCCATTATCACTTCTTAATTACTCTTATACTTGGCCCCCTGGTTTCGTAGAGGTATAAGGAGTATTTGGATTCGGTTATCCAGGCCCATGTCTATATCATCGAAAGCCACGTGGCACAGGTTATCCAGGATGTAACAACAACATTTATTGTGATAATTTCTATATGGAGAAGCAGAATGTCACACTGGTGGGTTGGCAGTACAAAGAATTGACAGTTCCCAGAGAGGCTGGTTATTACCCTGCATGTTGCCCAATCGTCAATTATACTGACCTCATTTTGTATGATAACTGCTCAGGGATAATCCTACGTAAGGGTACATACTCTATGGTAGATCCAAAGGACCCTCGTACTGTTGGGTGGAATTCTAGGTATGCTGCTGTAAATTATGATAGGCCCATTTATGCACACCCCGGGTTTTTCTTTCTGTCTAATGGGACTTATTCTAACATGCATAATGGTAGGGCTGGGCGGTGAACTTTACTCCGTTCGCGGAGTTTGCGGAGTTTTCTGCACTCCGCACTCCGCGGAGCTCACGGAGTGCAGAAAACTCCGCTTCGCGATGTGCGGCGGAGTTTTCTCCCTGCTCACAAACGGTAAGTTTGCGATCGCGAACGGTAAGTTCGCGAGCGCGAGCTGCCGCTCGGGTAGAATTTCTACCCGAGCGGCAGGAATACCAGCACAAACTGCAGTTCGCACTGCACTCTGCCACTCGCGGAACTTCGCTGAGTTTTTTTGTAACTTCGCGGAGTTCCGCGTAGCAAAATTCCCCGAACTACACCCAGGCCTACATAATGGTACAGATGATGTGGCCCTTGGGATGGTGTTGCCTTTAGGTGTGCCCTGAAAACATGCGAAGCCAAAATGGGTGAAAAGAACACTGACAAAGGAATTTTGCGAAGGGGTGACAGACCTGGAGGTCAATAACTATAGCAATGGTATCACCTTTGGGTATATTCTTTCCTCCATTATTACATTTGGTGGTACCGCTATGGCTAGGGGTGAAAGGGCTAGGGAATATTTTGGATGTAAGCTGCAGATACTGTCTAATTTCACAGTAGGGGCTCTGCGTGACATCACCACCCAATTGGAAAGCATGCGTATATATTCCGAGCAAACTAGATATGCTGTTGACTTCATCCTAGCTACGGGCGGTGGTGTGTGCGCAGTAGTAGGAGACCAGTGTGCAGTCCGGATCACTAATATGGAAAAGAATATTACCCAACACATTTTAGATATCTTGGAAAATGTTAACATGGAGAGCGGAAATTGGAGTTGGTCCCTATTATGTGGATGGGGCTGGATCCTTGAAAGGGTGATCTATTTTATTGTGATTTTGATTGCTTGCTGTGTTCTGGTGTAGTGTCTCCCCTTCTGTTGCTCTTATTGCACACTCTTCTCGCTCCCAAGAAAATATCAATCCATTATACCAATGCGACAATTATGATCCAGAAGGAGGTGAACGATCTGATTCAGATCGATGAGGGTATTTTTGAGACTTGTTTCCTTCTTACAGTTTCCCTTCCAGAAAGTGAAAATGAAAATATGGAATGCTCTTAAAATCAATGTATCTATGTTCTATTGAATTATATGTCTTTTGCTATTATATACCACTGCTTAGCTCATGCTAAAAGGAGGATTTGTAGGAATAAAAAATATGCTTTTGCATTATTGAGCCATTATGTGTACAGGCGCCATTTTGTACCACGATTAAAACTAATTATTTTCCATTTCTAAGAAACGGCCTTCTCTAGGTTATGTTTCCTCGGAGTTGGGTTTTGCCACACTAATGAATGCACTGCTCTTATTAGCGCATACCTTTCTTCTGAGATGTAGGCCTTCTCCCACTTGTCTAGTGGCGGGCACAGGCAGAGTAACCTTCAGAGATAGATAATGTGTGCCCGGCCTCAGAACCGAAACGTACTCCTTTGTAATTTACTGTCCAGCTGCGTCCCTCTGGAAAATTCCATGGTGGGCGTGTTTCCATTGACTCTGAAATGTACATAATGTATCGTTATGCTTGCAGCACTCCTTAGCGGCTGGGCAGATTGGGCTCCGCTCTGAGTGTATTCTGAATAAACTATTATTGGTTTGTATTCTCTACTGTCTGACCGACTCTTCATTTAAGTGGAAGGCAAAGAGTTGGTCATTGGTGACCCGAGTGACCCGAACCGGGCCATTTCCTTCACAACGTTATGGCTCATTCAGTGCTGGGAAGCCTTCGGGTAGAAACACGCTATAGAAGTTCGCATAGCATAGCATAGTATGTTCTACAGTGGACTGCTACAATAGCATTTGTTTCCGCTGCTGTACAAGTGCCTACCACGGTGCAGGCAGTTAGTCTACAGACTACTAATGCCATTATGGGGAAGGCACCCACAAAATGAGACAACAATATGTTTTGGATTTTTAATAAAACTAATCAGCTTGAAATGGTTTATCTTCACAAAACACCCCAGGATAGAAGTAGGATCTGGGTTCCACTTGATATGGTACCACCTGTAGTTAAGTATATCTGCTTGGGGAACAGTATTTGGGAGGATATATATACTACTAAACATGGCATATCCTCATTAGCAGTGATTCCAGAGGTGTTAAAACAAATACAAAATGATTATGGAGCTGAACCAGCTTTTTATTTAGCAATGAAATTAAAAGGTCATTTTGATACAATTTCCTCAATGGTTTAGAGACCCATTTGAGGAGAAGCCGCAGTCCTGGTAGTGCACCAGCTGTCAGATAGCAGCTATTCCTCTACAGGATTGTGAACGAGAACTTCCTAAGATTTTTTCAGAAGTTTACACCTCTGCGGCCATGATATTTTAGGTTCTTGTACCATAAAACCACAACTCCAAACAAAAAATTAAAATGAGGGTTCCAGCAAGAAGAAAACTGCCCTGGAGATTAAAAAAGAGCCGAAAGTGAAACAAAAACAAAAATTGGATCCTCTCCAACACTGGAGTCCAGTAGGCGGGGATTAGGGGTCATGAGACAATACAATCGAAAAGCCACATTGGTATCAGTATTCTGGTAGCCATTCTTCCCGTTCTGTAAAGGACTCTGCAGAGTAAGAGGACAAATAGGAGTGGACTGACTGAATATCACAGGGAGGAACCTCAAGATAAAGGCCATACAGAGCTGTAATCATTAGAAGTAGGCAGAACTCACAGAGTTTTACTCCCCAGAATTCCGTGGAGTTACCTAAAAACTCTGAGTTCTAAGAGTGGAGGCATTCTTGTCCGCTGTAATGCTCGTGCTGCTTTTTAGTGCCGACAGCTCGTTCCACACTGTAAAATCAGAGCAAACGGCACCACACAGTGCACCAGAGGGCGCTGCTTCTTTCTGCCGCTCGGGAAGCAGTGTTGAGGAATCTTGCTAGGATGCAGGCTAGCACTTGTTTTGTCACACTCACCAATTACCAAGCAAGAAAAACTCCACCATGTGGTGGTTGGCAGGGTTTTTGCTGAACTCTGTGCTCCAAGCAGGCAAAACTCAGCGCTCCAAGCAGGCAAAACTCTGCGTACTCCGCCAGAGGAATGTAGTTTACTGACTACCCCTAGTAATCATCATTCTTTGATTAAGGCTACTCACAGGCACATACAACCTCTGCTCAGTGTGCTTATCTGCCTGCCTACTGATGTAGACAAGAATAGAAGATACTGTTCCATTGCCTAAAATAGGCTCTATTGTTCAGAAGAGGTATAATGGTGTCAACCATCTTTGAAACTGGAATTAGGCCTCTTTTGGTGCTGAGTTTAATTTAGTTACCCGATGAGATGTGGGTGGGATTAGAAATACTATCATAAAGAAAGTTTTATGAAATCACCCACATGTTACAATATGTTTTACTGTTCACTAAATCTAAAAAGTATTGTTTCCACTATTTTGTTGATTTTCATAATAGTTCTGCATGATATTGTATGCACTAGGATAGGATTTTATAATAAATCTTTTAAATATATCCTAGGTTTGCTATTGTTTTCGAGTGTACTTTTCTATGATGAAACAGGCTTTTGGTTTCACTATCTGTCTCTGTGATATCTCACAGGGTTGATTGTTGTCAAGTATGCATCTCATTAAAGTAGTGTTCAGTCTGTTGGAGGTAGATGCAGTCCAACCTGCTTTCTGTCTTGAGTTGGCACATTGACAATTCCTTGATGCCAGGGGATCTAGAAAGTCTATTAATTGGCCGTATTCTGGAAAGAAAATCAAGAAAGCGCATCACCTGGGTGCATAAATTGAAAAGCCTACTGTTTTTTTTCAACATATATCTTGGCTGCAGGTGTGTCGTGAACCGACAGAGACGGTGAGCTTGTATGTTCTTCTGGTCATGATAGCTTTGTAAATGATGCTGATGGGTGTGTAGAAAATGTGGGTGAGCAAGGAGTCCTGTTCTGCGATCTTGCACTACAGCACTTGCGCCAGATGCAAGGACACTCACCCCCTAACCAACCAATGCCCTGGTCCATAATTCAGTTGGTCTGTACATTTTCTTTGTCAATGACAAAAAACTGTCATTAATGGCATTTGACATTGACACTTTATATCAATGATTCTTAATCATTCAGTTTTTCCTTTTAAAGGTAATCATAGCCAAAACATGTAATGACTGACCATAGCATCTCTGGCCTAGCCAAGAACATTTTAATATATTTTAAATATAGTCCCAAGCTTAAGCTGTAAAAAGATATATGTTTTCTTAGAAGCCCAGCCCTGGTGCTGCTGAATGAAGTAGTTGCTAAATACTATGGCTCTCAAGTCTTCTCATACCTCTTTCTTTTACTGCCCTACACATTTTGTCTCTTTCTTTTCCTCTTGCTGGATAGTTTTAATCCTTGCTGACTTTTTTTTATCACTGCCTTCCTATCTTTCTATTCTTCCTTCCCTCACCCTTTTTTTCCTTTTTCTCTCTTGCTCTGGGTCAACATCTCATTACATTTTCATCCCCAACAGGCATTTAATGAAAAATAACAATTTTAGGAGTGAGTGGTGATAGAGCAAACCAGGAGGAGCTTCCATTGTCACTGTCTTGAAAATTGTAATGGAAAAATATCATAGCTCAGACTAATTGACATTTCAGTTCCTGGTGGATATGGAGCGACTGCAGTGCTAAGTGAAGTTCACTCGGCTGTCTTAATCAACAAACAAAATCAATTAATCAGTTTATTCTTCAGTTAACACTAATATGAATCGCAGTTGTCAATGAATTAAAGCATTTTTCTGTAAAACAATGTAACATTTTTTAACTAAGTAGAAAACCTAATTTGTTACTCGATAACATCATTTCATCCAAAAGATATATCTTCTGTGTCCCTGAGAAAAATGATTTATCTCGTGTTATCACATCATGACACGGTTTCAATAACATTGTGTATTGATCCTATCCTGCAACGCTCTGCTTGGCTGTGAATTCTATTTAAAAAATAAAAGGTTTGGAGAAAAACCTTACTGGGCAGAAAGATCTGAATATTGAGCTGTGGGACCTAACTGAATTAAGCGAACCGGGGGTGGGGGGGCGGGGGGGTCTGGCAGGTTCACGTGTTGCTAGTAAAGTGATTGAAAATACAAATCGTTTTTTTTTAAAAAACTGTGTATTGATTAGCAAGGAATTACTACATGCAAATCTGATCAAAAGCATATGCATGCTACTGTCTAGATAACACTATACTTACATACTAAAAACAAACCGTGCCTAAACAAAACTATAAGCAAACTGCAGAACCATAACCAGTCCACCTCGGGCATCACAACCTGCAAATGAGCTGTGGAGTCATTAATGAAAGAGACCTATTGCACTGAAGACAAAAGGCAGTGTAGTGTTGTCGCCTGGGCCGGTGTGAAGAGACCACAGTGCTCACTCTAGGGTCACCCCAATGGTTAGCCACGCCCAACCTACTGGGCTATTTATAAACTAAGTCTGGCTGTACCAACTAACACGCATACACGGGGTCCCACCAAACAATACCCCTGTGCATATGTGGAGTCGCCTTAATCATAGCGACATCGTAACAGGCCAATACAATAGCATGCGCTACGCCCTTTAGTCGTCCAAATGTATATGTACAAGATAGCTTTCCGAAGGACCTGGTCCACTTTGTAACCTCTAGAATCTGCTGATCTAGTGGTACCCTTGGGTAAGAAATACTGGCTTTCGTTAATATGTTAGTAGGCCAAGGATTGTAATCTAAAAGCAAAATGCACACGTGAATATTAATCCAGTAATTAGGAAATCATCTGCAGGATCTGGGAAGCCATCTGGATTTAATACTATATTGTTGGCAAAGTCATACATGCTTATGGGTAATTTTTGCAATAGCAAATTGAGGGAGTAATGTCAACCTCCATCCCAAAAAATGGCAAATGTTTTGCTTTTTCATGCTATAAGTTATAGCAAGATTTGGATACTTCTAGGTGAACAGTGATGTACAACATTAATATTACACATTTTCTTTCACAAAAATGGGATTCTTTGTTCAAAATACTAATACATTTAAAAGTTACAAAATATCTTTAGTTTTCAAAAGGTCAGATTGTGTACTAAATGTAATGAATATGTTTTAAAATCTTGACTATTGTTAGTAACAAATTGTGCCAAATCTTAAAAACATACAAAAAAGTGACTAACACGTTTTTTAAATGATCACCTAACAATCAATGGCCCTGATATGCAGGTAGTTTTCTCCCCCCAGTTAAGGGAATTCTGATTTCTTTTGCCCAAGTCGGCCACACTATATATGGTGGACATGGGAAGGCCTGTCCACCACAGACTGGGCCATCAATGATACTATTCATGCAACAATTTCGTAGATGAATTATCATCTACCTACTTTAAAGATCTACAGGTATGAATAGCATTTATTATTAAAATCACCCAAACACAATAGTTTTGCCTTACTGTGCTTACAACTGTTTGAAATGGGGGTCTCTAGTTGCGAGTGGCTTGTACCCTGTCCAAGTAGGGACCCTTCCTTCTAGTCAGGTTAAGGTTGTTACACACCTAAGATAACCCCTGCTCATCCCCTGGGTAGCTTTGCACGAGCAGTCAGGCCTATCTCAGAGGCAATGTGTACAGCATTGTACATAAATGCACAGTAACATAGTGAAAACACTACAAATGGACACCACATCTGTTTAGAAAAATAACTAATCTTTATCTGAGTGAAACACGACCAAAACGACAAAACACCAACATACATAAGCAAAGATATCACTTTTAAAGACTTAAAACAGTTCAGCCATAGAATACTATGGATATGTCACTTTTAGCACAAAGTACCTAGGATGAGTCAAAATCAAGGACGAAACCAGGCACAGGGGAGGTGAAGCGCCGGAAAACCTAGCGATGCGTCGGTTTCCTACTCTCAGTGGGGGGGATTCGTCGGTTCCTTACTGCCAAGGGTAGAAATGCATTGGGTCCTTAATGCAGCGGAGGAAAGGTGATGCGCCAGTTCCTTACTGTGAGGGGAGGTGATGCATCGATTTCTGGACACATGGCCTTGGTTCCTTACTGCTGTGCAATGTGAATGCAGAACTTGGCACACAGGTACAATGCGTGGAAAATCCGGACGCACTTGAGTCGATGCGGTGGCGGCGAAACAGGCAGAGCATTGATTTTCCCAGCTGCGAGCAGGTGATGCATCAAATCTTCAGCTGCACAGAAGAGCCTGCTTCGGAGTCAGAGCTGGTGTCTCGGATGTCAAGACATGTTGCTCGGGACTCAGGCTACGGCCATTTTTTGGCTGCAGAGCAGGCGCTCTGTCGATTCTTCAGCTGTGCCGCGGCGATGCATTGGTTTTTCAACCGCACTGCAGGCTTGTGGCAGGAAAAACAGGTGCTGAAGACTGGTGTGTAGATTTTCTTCTTTTCTTGCAGCAGATGCCACTGCCAAGAGCCCAGAACTGGAATTGACACCACTCGGCAGGTCAGAACTCCCAGCAGAGGAGTGCGGGGGCCGCAGGTGAAGTCTTTGATGGCCCTGAGACTTCTTAACAGGAGGTAAGCACACACAAGCCCTTGGAGAACCTTGGCAAGCAGGATGATAAAAACAAAGTCCAGTCCTTTCACTCTCCAAGACAGAAGCAGCAAGCAGTAGGCCAGCACAACTCAGCAACAAGCACAGTGGCAGTTTCCCTCCTACAGCTTCTCCAGCGTTTCTTCTTGGCAGAATCTCCTTAGTCCAGAAGTGTTATGAAGTTATGGTGTCACAGCTCCAGTACTTATACCAGTTTCTGCCTTTGAAATGGGCAAACTTCAAAGGAAAGTCTTTGTAGTGCACAAGACCCTGGGGCATTTTATCAAGGGCCTTATCTCCGCTTTTTTGGCTTTAAATGCCAAAAAAGCGGAGATAATCTTTTCGCCCTATTTACAAGATGGTGCTAACATGCATTAGCGCATGTTAGCAGCCGTTTTCCCGACGCCTCGCTTTGCATCTCTAATGAGATGCAAAGTGGGCGTCACTGGGCGTACCTCACACAGAAAGACATGTAAAATATCGCTAAGTGCACATCGCGATATTTACAAGGCGGCCCACAGCATATTATCAGACGTTAGTTTTTGGCGAAAACCGCGGTTTTCGCCAAAAACTAACGTCTGAAAAAAAGCTGACTTACCCTAGTTATCCTATGGCAGGTGGATCATAAGGCTAAGTGCACCTTGGCCTATTAACAACGTTTACGCCATCTATGTAGTAATTTCGCTGGATTTCCAGCGATATCCCCTCGATAAAGCCGCTATCGCTGGAATTTTTATCGCCTCGGTGATACGCGTTGTTAATAACGCGCTAACCGGGCGATAAATTCCAGCGATAGACGGCGATAAATAAAAAAGCGCTAAGCCCGCTTTGCAATATTTATCGCCGTCTATTGATAATATGCCCCCCTGTCTTTCCCTGACCTTGCTCCACACACACTACAGGGGGGTGGAGACAGCTCTGTGTGAGGACAGGCATAGCCCTATTCAGGTGTCAGTGACAACTCCTCCCACCACTTTAGCTCAGGAAGGCCCATCAGCCTCGTGATGGACCATCAGGATATGCAGGGCACACCTCAGCTCCCTTTGTGTGGCTGTCTAGAGTGAATGCACAAACAGCTCAATTGTCATTCTAAAACAGACATGGATTCCACAGGGAGGCATAGGCACAGAATGATAAAGCAAGAAAATGCCCACTTTCTAAAAGTCTCATTTTCAAATACGCAATTTATAAATCAACTTCACTAACAGAGGTATTTTTAAATGGTTAATTCAGGGATCCTAAACTCCAAATCTCTATCTCTTCCCAACTGAAAGTTACGCTTGTAAGAGGTTGCAAGGCAGCTCCAATAATAACTTAGGGGAGCGATAGTCCTTGCAATAGTGAAAACTAAATTGGTGGTATTTCACTATCAGGACATGTAAAACACACCAGTACATGTCCTACCTTTCACATACACTGCACCCAGCCCATGGGGCTACCTTGGACCTACCTTAGAGGTGCCTTACATGTAGAAAAGGGAAAATTTTTTCCCTGGCAAGTGAGTGCACTTGCCAGGTCAACATGGCAGGTAAAGCTGCACACACAGACACTGCAGTGGCATGTCTGAGACGGGGTTGCAGGGCTACTCATGTGGGTGGCACAATCAGTGCTGCAGGCCCACTAGTAGCATTTGAATTGCAAACACTGTGCACACGCAGTGCACTTTACTAGGGTTTTACCAGTAAATATGCCAATTTACACAGGGAGTACTTGTACTTCAGCACTGATCAGCGTGGTAAAGTCACCAGAGATCTAAAACCAGCAAAACCGAAATGCAGCACACAGTCAAAAACAGGTCAGAAGCAATAAAACAGGGGAAAACACACCAAAGGTGCCAGGCCTAACAACAACTGTGTCCTGAATGTGAACTACAGATCTCTCGTTGAGAAATACTACTCGTTGAGCTAGGATACATGCTTTATGATCCTGGAGATGAGCTATTACCATTCATTACTTACTGGAGCAGCATGATGCTTGGACAGGTGCAGTTCATTAGAACCCTAATCACTGGCACACTTTCCCTATTTAGTCCCAGCCAAACAGCTTTTTCTATAAGAAATCGAGAAGCTGTGAATTCTACTAACTTAATTCTGGTTCTAGGTACTCTGTTAAAAGCAACAGTTACTACATCAATGCACTGTGTACTGTAATACTAAAGTACCATAAAGTGCAGGCACTTTCTCAACTTGTGACTCAAATTCTCTAGACTCCTGTGCTAGATGAATGTATGTATTTATGAATGGGTATTTATTAAGTGCAAACCCAGCTGTAGAGCAAGTGAGAACTTTGTTGCAGGGACTCCCTTCTTCACACAACATCACTAGCTGCAGGGGTCCCAAGAGTGTAGTGCGCATGCTACAAGCCACCTACATGAATAAACAAAAAAGGTACAAAAAATCATGAATTATGGTTTGCTGACTCTCATAGGGAGAGTCAGACAGTGTTGCTGGCTCTGCTGTCTAACTCAGTGGCTTAAGATATGATTGAACAAGATGCAGTCTTTAGGGTTCTAGCACATATTGCCTTTTCTTTACATGATCAAATGGTGCACTTTGTCAGACTAACCACTACTAGGCTCTTCACAAGACACCTTACCTATCCTCTGGACACATAATCTGCCTTATTGCTCACAAGATTCACTTTTAATTTGCATTTGGTAGGAGTACTGAGGGTATAGCATGTTGCCTCTCTTCAACATAATAGATGATGCACCAATGACCTGTGAGGGGGCACACATACCAATTATCAGATTGTGAGATGTGAGTTGTTTACTAGTTATGAGTTTTTAAGCAAAGTTTCTTAAGGATTTTATTTATGATGGTTGTTAGAAATGGGGGTCCCTAGTTGGCAGTGGTTTGCATCCTGTCCAAGTAGGGACCCTTCCATGTAATCAGGGTAAGGAAGTTACACCCCCAAGATAACTCCTACTCACTCCCTTGGCAGCTTGGCACGAGCAGTCAGGCCTATCTGAGAGGCAAGGTGTAAAACATTTGTACAAAACACACACATTGTTAGAACCGGGGGTCTCCAGTTGGCTGAGGTAGGTACCTTAGGCCAAATAGGGACCCTTGCATCTAAGTCAGGGAAAGGAAGGACACCTTCTCAGATAGCCCCTGCTCACCCCCTCGGTAGCTTGGCACGAGCAGCCAGGCTTATCTCCAAGGCAAATGTGTAAAACATTTGCAACCACGCTCTCAGTGACACAGGAATGACACCACAAATGGACTCCACACGAGTTTCATAAAAACAATTATATGTTTATAAAAGAAAGATATACGATGAGACCACACGATAAAAATCCAACATATGCGTATTTGTAATATTTCACCTTGCCGGTTATTAGGCCAGCAAGCACTGGTAGGTTCTTGCAGTATTAATGAGCAATTCTCAATGATCTAATGCAGACCTAATGCAATGCTATGCAGCTCGTAATGCAAGAATCAGGCAATTCGTAATGCACCAATCAGGCAGCTCGTAATGCGAAAATAATGCAATTCGTAATGCAGCAATCAGACAGTTCGTAATGCACAAATAAGATACTTCAGCACCGATCACGGTGCTCTGGACGGCCTCTATACCACTCTTACTGACTCGCGGTCAGCTACTGCCAAAATACGCCCCCAACACTGTTCTGATGGAAAACAAAGTGCAGCTCCACACTCCGGCCCCGGCACTGGCACTCCTCGGCAAGTACGGGCCGCGATATGGACTTGAGCGGAGGCTCGCGCTGCAAAGATGGGAAAGGCTGAGAGCGTTTCTCTCCAAGCCCGCACCCCGCCCCAGGCGGCAACACACGCACGCTCGCTGAGCGTTACCTGGGGGGGTGGGATCTCACTCTCCTCTCCTCTCCTTGCAACTTGAGCCTCTGGTGCGACTTCGTTGATCTTCGGGCAGTGGAACTCGGGCCCCCCCCGACGGGGTTGGTTTGAGGTCCCTCCTTGGCAAAGGCAGGCTCGGGCCAGCGGCACAGCTCCTCTGGTCACGCTGCTCGGTCAAAGCAGAGAATGCGACTGCTCTGGGACACACAGTCCCAGGGCAATTCCTCATGAAGGTCTCAGGCTGCAACAGGGCACACGCACACAGCGTCGCTGAGACTCACTTGAGCTCCGGATATACATGATCACAGGGCAATCCTCAGGTAGGTCTCAGGCTCAATGAAGCACACGCACACAGCGTCTCTGAGACTCACTTGAGCTCCGGATGTACACAATCACAGGGCAACCCTCACGAAGATCTCAGGCTGCATGAAGCACACGCACACAGCGTCGCTGAGACTCACTTGGATTCCGGGTGCCCACGATCACAGGGCAGTTCTTTCGCCGGTCTCAGGCTGCACAAAGCACACGCACACAGCGTCGCTGAGACTCACTTGGACTCCGGGTGTACACGATCACAGGGCAATCCTCACGAAGGTCTCAGGCTGCACGTAGCACATGCACACAGCGTCGCTGAGACTCACTTGGACTCCGGGTGTACACGATCACAGGGCAATCCTCACGAAGGTCTCAGGCTGCACGAAGCACATGCACACAGCATCGCTGAGACTCACTTGGACTCTGGGTGTACACGATCACAGGGCAATCCTCACGAAGGTCTCAGGCTGCACGAAGCACATGCACACAGCGTCGCTGAGACTCACTTGGACTCCGGGTGTACACGATCACAGGGCAATCCTCACAAAGGTCTCAGGCTGCACGAAGCACACGCACACGGCGTCGCTGAGACTCACTTGGATTCCGGGTGTACACGATCACAGGGCAATCCTCACGAAGGTCTCAGGCTGCACGAAGCACACGCACACAGCGTCGCTGAGACCCACCCGGAAACTTTTATGTTCCTGAGTTTCCACAACAGGGAGCCAGCTCTCCTCGGGCCCTTGGGGACAAGTTACTTCAGGACACAGCACACAGCAAAGTCCTCTAAAGCAGGGGGACACAGCACACAGCAAAGTCCATTAGCCTCTCCTTGGTTAAATCAGCAAACTGCAGGCCAGCCCCAGAACACACAGCAAGGGTCAGTCCTTTCCTTCTGTCTCTTCAGCTGTTTCTTCCTTGGCAGAGGTTCCTCTTGACCACGAAGTAGTTTCAATCCTTTTCAGTCTTGATCAGTCCAACGTTCAGGGGTTTCAGCTCTCATAGTTCTACCCCTAAATGTCTTTGAAGACTTTGTGTTCAGGGGGGCACTGACCCCTGTCTAAACCAGTTCTGGGTGTCTCCCTGCCAGTGACACCTTTTTCCTTTGATAGTGGGGGTCTGGATCTTCAATCACTCAGCAGGAGATGGAGCCATTGTTTTATGGTGGCAGCCCAGGCCTCTTCACCTCCAGGGGCTACTCCTCCCCCCTACACTCCAGATGCAGGTCAGCCTGTTGCTGTCTCACCTCCTCCCCTGGGTCAGGACATTCCCCAGATCCTATCAGATTCAAATCCAGACAGTCAATCCACAACCAGGCAGAGACACACAGAATTGTTAGAACAAAAAAACCAGCCACTTCTAAAAGTGTGGTTTCTAAACACACAATGCAAAAACCACCTTCAAAAAAAGATGTGTTATTAAATTGTGAATTTAGGCACACTAAACTTCACCTCTCCATCTTAAGCCTATGGGACGATAGGCTGGAAACATATTACACAGCCTCCCCCATTCTGTCCTATGGGCAAGTTGGCCTTAGTTGCAACAGTGAAAAACGAAATGGAGAGTATTTCACTGTCAGGACATGGTACACACCTTAGTACATGTCCTACCTTTCACAAACACTGCACCCTGCCCAGGGGGTACCTTGGGCCTACCATAGGGGTGTCTGATGTGCATAAAAAGGGAAGGGTAAGGCCTGGCAAGTGGGTGCAGTTGTCAGGACAACAAGCTTTTACAACGCATGCGCTTTTACAACGCTTGCGATGTAATGGCGATCCACCTAGTTGTGAGGAAACTGAGGCTCTTCCGTTTCCTCACAATGACGTGCATCGTGCATCGTGCACTGCCCCTCAGCCAACGTGAAGCTAAGCAGGAACCAGGGAGAGGAACCACGAGGAGAGCGAGGTAAGGGGGATTGGGCCAGGGGTGGGGGTAGTGTTTTAGGGTTTGGGGTAGTGTCGGGGGGGTCATGCAGGGTAGTGTTTGAGTGTAGGAACTGGACTGGGGGTCGGAGGAGGGTCGTGCTGGAGGAAGTGTGTTAGGGTTTAGAGTAGTGCTGTGGTGTGTGTGTAGTGCAGGGTAGTGTTTTAGGGTTTAGGGTAGTGTCGGGGGTTGTGCAGGGTAGAGTTTAAGTGTAGGGAGCGGACTGGGGGTCGGGGGACGGTCATGCTGGAGGTAGTGTTTTAGGGTTTAGGGTAGTGCTGTGGTGTGTGTGTAGTGCAGGGTAGTGTTTTAGGGTTTAGGGTAGTGTCAGGCGGTTGTGCAGGGTAGTGTTTAAGTGGAGGGAGCGGACTGGGGGTCGGGGGAGGGTCGTGCTGAGGGTAGTGTTTTAGGGTTTGGGGTAGTGTTGTAGTGTTTGTGTAGTGTAGGGTAGTGTTTTAGGGTTTAGGGTAGTGTCGGGGGGTCGTGCAGGGTAGTGTTTGAGTGTAGGAACTGGACTGGGAGTTGGAGGAGGGTCGTGCTGGAGGTAGTGTTTTAGGGTTTAGGGTAGTGCTGTGGTGTGTGTGTAGTGCAGGGTAGTGTTTTAGGGTTTAGGGTAGTGTCGGGGGGTCGTGCAGGGTAGTGTTTAAGTGTAGGGAGCAGACTGGGGGTCAGGGGAGGGTCGTGCTGGAGGTAGTGTTTTAGGGTAGTGCTGTGGTGTGTGTGTAGTGCAGGGTAGTGTTGTTGGGTTTAGGGTAGTGTCAGGGGGTCGTGCTGGGTAGTCTTAATGTAGGGAGAGTACTGGGGGTCAGGGAGGGTCGTGCAGGGGTACTAAATTAGGGTTTAGGGCAGGGCAGGGTAGTGTCACTTACATTGCATAATTTTACCATGAGTATAGCTTTACCACGCATGCCTTTGCGTTGTAATGGTATGCGTGGTTAAAGCATATGCGTGGTAAAAGTATGCGATGTAATGGCATGTCGTTGTAATTGCAATGCGTAGTAATACCCGCGTTGTAATGGCACGCGTGGTATTAGTACGAGTTGTAATGAGTCATATTCGTTCCGAGGTGGAGCATAAGTATATTCAAATCGAAGCTTTTGATATTACATTGACAAACCAAGGTATGTTGATGTTGTCCACTCAGTCAATACTAGGAGCTGAGTATTAATGAGCTCACTAAAAGGTTGTGTTGTTTTACAGCAGGAGTAGCTGGCCTTTTCTCTTGATGACTGATGGGTCCACTTTTTTGTGAGTATGCTGGCATGGTGGTAACTCACTGAGGGTGAGGAAACTGGGTAGTGCATTGATGATGTAGCATGGATAGTTGGTATAATGGTGGCTGAGGCTTCAGGACGAGCTTTTGAAAGGGATGACATGAACACATGTTGGGTATGTGATATCAAATGGAAAGATCACTCATTAAATTAAGCGTAACACCGGTGTGATCATGTGGCACTTGGACAACTGAATTATGTCAAGATGCTTGTTGATCAATGTTATGTTTTCTTATTATTATTTAAAGTTTTGGTTTTTGACAGACATGTTTTGGGGTTATTTTTTAATATAGATGCCCCTCAGGAAGGGACCATTGTCCCGAAATGCATAGGGCGATGCAAGAGCAAAGTAGAATTCACAGATGAAGAATCACTGCATATGATGTTATACTGTGATTAACCTATTATGTTTTTGATGGAAATATTGTTGTTGGATATTGTTTTTGAACATACTTTAAAGAACAGAGGATGTTATACAAGTTAAAAATGTTAAATTCTTTTTGAAAAACATCACAAGTTGTATGTGCGTATATATTGTCATAAATTGAAAGTTAAATGCATTCCTGTAGTGCGCACAGGGATTCAGGTACACACTTACTTGAAACATATTTTTAGTAGCACCTGATGTGCATCTCCTTTTAATGATGCCAGTGCCAAGAAGCCCGTGCCCTAATATAGATCAAAGGAATGTGAGCTTGTGTAATACAACGTATGCTCATATAAAGCACTCCAATACCTTCAGGTCAAGTTTGCACTATATAAAACTGCAAAAAAAGAAAAAAAGAAATCAGTGCAGAGTTTATTGTAGGTGATCTGCTAATGCCACCAGCACCAAGCTTTCTTTCTACTCACATTGAGCTCAGTACTACCAAGCATCTCTTCCTACAATGCCCCTAGTACCAAACTATACTGCCATGACGTGACAGCAGCAGTCCTGAGATTCTCAGGCACTCACAGTGATAGCATAACTGAGGATCCCATTCACTCACAGTGTGTCACCAAAGTACACAGGTATACGTAAATTGTTTCTGCTCAGCACGCATGTTGTAGACTGTGAGCGAATGGCTCTAAGTGCTTTCTTGCTCACCAGGCCGGCATTAGTGCAGGTGGTGCCCATTGTGCCAATCTTTTTGGTGCCCCTTCACCCCAATGACCTCCTTCTCCATCGATTCCCTCACTGCCACCTTCCAACAGTGCCCCTTTTCTCTCCATAGCCACACTGTCACATGCATTTCATTTGCGTTATAACGCTACTCATACCAGTGTAGGGTGTCAGAGCACTTTACATCACACACACATTATACAGAGACAATGAATCATTCCTGTGTAAATCAGTCTATAGGCAATGTTACATAAGACAGTGAGGATTACAAGGTGGAGAAATTGCATGTCACCCATACTAGTAGCCAGTATATTTTAAGAGTGCTTGGTCCCCGAGAAGCACAGACTCAAGATTTAAAAATGTACCACAGTTGTTGGGTTGACTTTAATAATAAGAATGTATTTCTACCCAAATAAACCTTTTTAGCAACATTAGGATATAAAAGACTGGGGAAAAAAAACAATGTTCTAACTTAAACCTTGCAATTTGCATGAGCTCTTTGATGACAGTTAATAGGTCAATGTGCTGTATTAGGATTGTAATTTACGAACTGCAAGTAACAAAAAATATCTTTGTGACAAAAGCAGTAACCCACTGAGCCTTACACATAAACAGCTCTGTGATCTGCATGGTGCACATTCTTTACAGTAGGCACATTAACCTTCTGCAATAGTTTATGATGAGTCAAAACTGCCACTAGACAAAACTCCTCTCCAGCAAGAACATTAATTATCACAGTTATCTTGACATTTTTATCGTTGCCTGAAAACTGCTGGAGACACAAGGAACTCTGCAGCAGGTGCTTATAAGCATGCTGTTACACTCCTGTTTATCTGGCATGTTCAAAATTACCAATTACGCCCAGTGCCAGAGGAACTTGACTCTTTAGCTGTAGAGAAACAAGCCCTTCTTCAGATGTATGTTTGTTTCTTGAGTGGTTTTATCTTCTAAACTCAAACTATTTAATAGCACAGCGTAAAAGAACTGCAGAAAGAAAACACTGAAGCTTGAGAAGCATAATTATCTCTTTATCTTTCGAAAGTAACCTTAGCTAGAATTACTCCAGGTATGAATGGCAACACACACACACACATGCACGCATGCACGCACGCACGCACACATGCACGCATGCACGCACGCACACACACACACACACACACACACACACACACTGGAAGTCACATATTCTTATAAATAATGTCCTTCATGTTTCAGTACCGAGTTGAAGAGGCTTTGAAATGCATGATCTAACATTCTTGCTTATCACCTGCTACCAATAATTGCTTAAGAGATTTAATTTATGCATACTATGGTAGAAGAGAGGGGATGATTGCTGAGAATGAACAGTATCTAAATCTGCAAGAGGCTCTGAAAGAGCCAAGGCTGACTGCTTTACAGCAATTCTGCTTTCTTGTGCTTCTTTAGAATCGGAGAACAAAGCATAATGCATGCATGCACTAGCAAACTGATGGAATGCAGTCATATTGTAAACAAATAATGTTCATGTAAAATGTATATGAATTAATCTACTCAATAGGTTCATAAGAATGGAAATACTCCAAAGTGGGGGTTGCGTTTATCAAGCTGTATTTGAATTCATACGGTGCAACTTCCTATTAAGTAGAGAGACAATAAGCAAGAGTGATAGCTAGTTACTTAAGAAGTTTAACTCAGTAGTACAGCAATGAACCTACCATCCCTCATATATTCCCTGTGGTAAGTGTAGGGAAGTTCACCCACCACTACTGGTTAAATTGATTAAAGTTGACTATTCACATGGAAGAACCTCAGACTGCCTAACAAGGGCAATGGATTGCTTGATTAAAAGGCTGGTTTGAATCTCTGTATTTAATACTAATGCTCTAGGCAGAGAGAGCTAGCCTAACATAAGAAGAATGTAGCTTTAAGACTATAGATGGGTGGCAACTACAGTAGCCCAACTCTTCCCAGGGCTGGGAAGAAGGAAGAGTTCAAAGGGTGAAAGTGACTTGCAAGAACTTGGAGAAAATGAGCTGGAACTGAGTTTTAGCTATTGTGCTTAGGGAAATGGAAACAAGGCATGTCTTCCGATGGAACCTATGGCCTGGGGTCTAATGGAGTAGTCCCTGAAAGTAATGGACATTTAAAGCATCAGGGCAGGAGACACAAAACATTTACTGGACGTTGTGAAGATCTTGACGATTGCTTTTGACAGCATTTTTTATATCATGGACACCGCGTTTTACACAGAAAGTTGTTTTTTCTTCTAAAACTGTCTGATTTAAACCATTTTGAGTGATTGACGTCAGTGCCAGAATAAATCTGCTACTCCCAATTTCTTGTTTAGGAGTGTAAACCGAGCACCAGTAACAAACATTCTTACAGCAGAAACTGCTTGCATGCAAAAGACAGCCACATTAATTTTTTCAATATTTCTTGGTCCCTGGGAGCACTAAAGAGCCCGGACGCAGGATGGCCATCACTCTGTGAGGCTCTGCTGGCCAGAAAACCTGTCCAGCATTTATTCGCCTTCACCGACGGCATCCTGAGCCGCCTACTATCGGAGGGGATCCCCCTCGATCTACTGCACCTGGGGAACACGATTTGCCCATGTTCCTATGGCCAAAGTGGAAATAGAGTAGGCCCTGAGGTTGCGGCCTAGCCCTGAGAAAGAAGCGAGGTGCGCCAGCCGGCAGAGGAAGAGAGGGCCTCCATTGATCACGGCCATGCGGGGGAGGCACGGGCACCGGCAGAGAACTGATCGATACCGGGGCGGTGTGTTTTTCTTATACGTGAGATTATTATTAGACTGTGAGAGGCCGTACTGAGTGGGGTGTCCTACAACCCAAATTGCACAGTGGACTGGCGAAAAGCTGAGTGCGCTGGAGCAGGGAGCTTGCTGTGGCCACGGAGACTATGCTCCCTGTCCTGACACTGAGAAACAGTAGTAACCCTGAGAGGAGGCTATAGGTGATCCCGGCTGGTAGTGCGGTTGAGCCGGCAGCCGGTGCATTGCGGCCCTACTTGCGGACTTGTGGATCAACTGGACGGCCCATCGGGGCTCTCTAAGGTACTCCCCTCCGATTGCTCTCCAGCTACGGTCAGAATGTGGACAACCCTGATTTTTTTACTGAGTCTTGGAGGTTGGTCAATACTCTTGGGCCAGGAGCTATTGCATGGGTGATATTTTAACTTGTTTTTGAGCCACTGCTGGATAGATTGGGTGACTCCTGTCATCCCCATCTGAGAGCAGATGCTCAGTTGCAGAATATTATAGCTGATAATGACCTGACTGATCTTTGGAGGAAGTGTAATGGAGGTGGCAGGGAGGGCACGTGCATTGCATCTGCAAGCACATCTTGGTCATGTATCGACTATTGGCTGGTTTCCCATGATGTTGATAGCTGGACCATGGAGATACATCACTTACTGCGCACCCTCTCAGACCATGCCCCTGTTCTCCTCCGGCTTTCCCCAACTGGACTCCGCTCTCAGGCATTTATGTGGCAATTGCCCTCGGGGGTATTGAGAGATAAGGTTTTCGAAGACGGCATTCGTACAGGCATAGTGGAGTAATTTGCAAATAATGTGGGCACTGTAGACTCTTGTTCAACCTTGTGGGAGGCATTTAAAACTGTCATTAGAGGGAAATGTATTGCTAAATAGGCTGTCATTCTGAGATCGCTCCGCTGGGAAGTGGCGGTACTCGAATGGGAGATTCATGAGTTGGAAATCTCCTACTTCGTTGAGCAAGACGTGACTTTGGGAGGCAGCATTCCCATTGCGGTCTGGTTTTTACCCCTCAGGTTATACTAGTGTCCATGTATGCTGGTGATGTCACATTTTATATTAAAAATCCTGGTCAGAACTTAGACCCACTGATAAGGAAATTTACACGATTTGAAGGACTTTCCAGGATTGGCTTCACCTGGGCGAAATCTGTGGTTTTCCCACTCATGGGTGCAACCTGGGAGTTTTCCAAGGAATTTCCATTGCAATGGGCGAAGAGCCCAATAAAATACCTGGGAATCTGGTTGAGCAATAATTTAGGTGACCTTTGGAGGTCCAAATATGGCTGCCTGATGGACTGGCTTTATGGCAGAGTGACGCAGTGGTCAAGACTTCCGCTGTCTATGGCTAGAAGACTAGCGATTGCGAAAATGATCGTCCAACCCAAGATCCTATATCTGTTTATTAATCCCCTACTTCCACTGCCTGGCTGCTTTAGGAGACAGCTTTGATCGCATATGATTGTGCTCGCATGGGCCAGAAAGCAACTGAGGATCGCCTGGGACGTCCTCACTCTCCTCTTTGAGCAGAGAGACTGGGTGCTCCAGACATGGATCTCTAATATAATAGTGCTCAAGCGCAGTTTGCGTTTTACTGGTAGTACCCTAAGCAGTTCATGGCTCAGAAGGTGCCGGAACACCACCAAGTCGCGGCTTGCCCTCTCCACATGGCCCTATATGAGCCCCCTAGTACACTGAGAGTGACAATAGACACAGTTGGCAGTATGATAGGGGCATGGAATAAATTGCGCAGGGTGCAGGGCTGGAACATTTATTTTCTCCCTCGATCCCCCTGCTCAGACACCCAGCCTTACCCTTAACTTAGGATGAAGGCGTGCGATACAGGCTGAATCCCTTGCATCTCACCACTATGAGAGACGTATAGCCAGAATACATTTTTATTACGCCACAAAAGGCACTGCAGGACCGCGACACTGCTGCGCTAGAAAGGTTCACCTATTATCAAGTGCGGGCAGCAATGCATGCACTCCATGCCTCATTCCCCGCAGCACCCCCTACACTTCATGTCCTTGAGGACATTCTTTGGAATCCCTCCCTGTGCAAACTCATCACCAGATTATATGCGAGTATACAGCGCACTGTGCCAATCCAGATCCCTGCAGCATGTCAGACGGGGGAAAATCAACTGGGCACCCCTATCTCTGATGCCCAATGGATCTTTTGCTGAGCATAGGCGAGAGCATTGTCACCCTACTGCAGACTCCAGCTCGTGCACTTTAAATTTCTACATATGCGCTATAGAACACCGGAGCATTTGTTTGAAATGGGACTACTTGAGGATGCTCGTTGTACTGGGTGGGCGCAGCAGTCTTGAGGGCGCAATATGCTTGGTGGGGCCGCTGACACATTACGAGTTCCCTCACTGCCACACTTTTCATGGCGGTGCGACCACCATGAAAAGTGAGGCGGTGAGGAAACAAAGGGGGCCTACAGGTCTCATGCCATGTGAATGAACACAGGAGGCACAACATGTGCCCCCCTGTGTGCCTGCACACCAGTACCAGCATGGTACTTAATAACTCAATTGCAACAAGAACGCTTTCGCGTTATACAGATATATAAAATAACAGGTTATCGCACAAATAAATCATGGTCAATATCTCCTGAAATTAAAACATATAAATTAAGAAACTATATACACAGGAGACCAAATTAAGACTAAAATATCTCCCAGAGGTCAACTTACCAGGGAGTAACAATCTTCGTGTTGCCACGTATGGCCAAATTTGGGCTGAAACAGGAAATTGCCACGTAAGGTTTTTCTTAAGGAAAAAGGTCCAAAGATAGTCCCTCGGGTCTATCTTCAGACTTTTGGGAGTGGGTCCTTAGTTACCACCACTCAGGGCTCGAGTCGGGGTACCACGCGGGTGGATGGCGTCCCCCCACTTATTTTACCGGGAGCTCGAAAACTGGAGCAAATGGAGCCACACATTCACTCTTTGGCCTCTCTGGGGCGAGATCGGAGCTCATTCAGAACGCTGCTCACGCGCTGGCTTCTCTGATGCAATCGCATCTAAGGGGTGAGCGAGGGGAGGCAATGAGTCTGATGGTGCAAGCCACCTTTCGTGACGTCACTTCCTGTCGTTACATTATGTCAGTGTCCCCCCACTTCTTTTTTTAGGACTTGTGCCCTGCCACCACTCCCTACTGGCCCGCCTTAGTTTGGCAAAATGTCCTTTAATTAAACTTAGACATTAATCAGCTAGGAAGTGGTCCCTCCTTTGCAAATGTATATGTTGTAAATCGCTGACAGACTTACCGAGATACAAGTCCAGCTAAGAAAACCATTAAATTCAATCAGGGACGTCAAGCCAATGCTGTGTCCTAACCGGCGTGGAAAATAGCACTACTAACCTTGGAAATAGAAAACAGACTCCCTGGGATAAACAAGTAGTCCGTTTCGTACTTAGTACCAATTCCCAAATGCTTTACCAATAACTTAGGGGTTTCGATGGATTTTGCAACATTTCGCAACTCAAAAGTGTGTATAGTCCATATAGGGATGTAAATAAATTACATAGAAGTAGATTGCGTTATTAAACACGCATGTGCGGAAGAAAGGCACACTAACTGTAGCCCTGACAACCCGACAAAAATACGAAAATTCTCATAAGATCTTCAAATTTACATATAACCATACCCCTAGAAAAAAAAAGAAAAACGTGCAGCTCATGGCATGTTACTAAATCTTAAGGTCGACATCGCCACCCGGAATGCATCTTACAGTATCCCAATAGATTGAAAAGGGGAACAGATCGCCGCATTCGGTCCAAAGCCTCTTAATAATATGTGCGTGTGAGATGACCAAAGTCTGTTACAAAGGCAAAAAAATCACAATCAAAAAATAATTTAAATGCTGGGCTCAATAGATGTTAGACAGGGACATAATGTATGAAAGGTAAAGCAGCAATTGTTTGGCAGCATTATGTACATGAAATAAAAATCTGGGTTCCCCACAAGATAACATCATCATAGTCACACGAAGTCCCAGAGAAAAAGTGACTTGGATTAGAAGAGTATAGTCAACCAATGTGAAGAGTGTTAGCATCAGTGTATAAATTGTAAAATACAACAGGGTGTTTAAAGTGCAGACCTCCATGGGAGACTGCAAAAGGTTATTGGTATATTACAGCATTACATTCCTTCATGGTATTCAAACCTGTATTGAGACTGTCAGTGACATTCTGTTCTATTCAGCATTGCCTGTTTATCACCGCCCTTTGGTGGCTTTTGTACTTGCTCAATGATTTGCCACCTAATGTCATTGGATGATGAAATAGACTCCAAGAAGTGCAGCACTAGAGGTGCAGTGAGGGTCTTACAGCGTATGCTACTTTCAAGTTGTGGCAGGCTCCTTTTACTTTCTGTGTAGTCTGGCCCACATAGATTAAATTTCATGGACACCAGACTGCGTAGACAACATTTTGTGAATTACAATTGGTGTGAACCATCAAGCTGTGGGTAATATTCCCATGTACAAACTGTTTGGTGTTAGATGTCGAATCACACATTATACAGTTCCCACATTTGAAATGCCCCACAATCTTATTAAGACCCCAGAGTGTGTTGACTTCGGCATAGCCGCATGCGCCAAATGATCTTTTATGTGACGCCCCTTCATAATCGTAAAAAGGGGCAAATCCTTACTATTGCCAGTCGATTGGTTCACGGGCCAACGTTTTTTAACAATCTGTGTTATTACATCACTCCCTGTGCAAAAGGTAGTAACATAGACTACTCATTCCATCATTTTATTAGGGTCCGGGGTCAGCAAATACTCCCAGTGATTGTACCAGGCTCTCTTAAGAGATTGCTTGCTCAATCTATATGGATAACCTCTTTCCTTCAGCTACATAGCTAAAGTTTTGGCCTCTCAGAATTAAACAGGACTGAATTTACAATTCCTTTGCTTCAGAAGGATTTTACCGAATGGTATTCGGTCCTTTAAACCATTTGGATGGTGACTCTTATACTAAAGTAAGGTATTTCTAGCAGTCGGTTTGGTGTATAGCTTGGTTGTTAATTTTCTCTCAAATGGTATGATGGTTAAGTACAAGAAATCAACTAGTTCATTGCTAGAATGGGACCTGAAGTTTAGATCAAGGGAACAATTGTTTAGCCACCATAAGAATTGTGCAAGTCCCAGATAACTTCTTCCCAAATGAAAATTATCATCTATATAATGCCTCCAATGATGCACATTGTCAAAGAAGGGGTTGATGGCACTATTATAGATGTATTTCCTTTCAAAGTTGTACACAAACAATATTGCAAAGTTTGGGGCATAAGAAGCCCCCATTGATGTCCCCTTGATTTGAAGAAATACTGGTCATCAAACTTGAAATAATTCAGCGTTAACTAAATTCTCAGTAAGTCAATGATAAAATCAAAAGTTACAATGACAGGACCTGTTCTTCTATTCAGTGCATCTCTTGTTATGTCAATCCCTTCAATCTGGGGAATATTGATGTACAAGGACTCGGGGCCAGATGTAGGACCCTTGTAAATTGCGCCTCGCAATTTGTGCACGATTGCAAGGCGTAAATTGCGAGGCGCAATTTACAATGTACTACAGTGTCAGAGACACTGATTGCCATTCCCAATCGGGTCGCAAAATGCGAGGCTCATGAATAATAATGAGCCACTCTCAATTTGTTACCCTATTGGGAATGGCTGGCCCTCCCAGGGATGGTGGCCTGCTGGGCTCAGCAGAACACCATGTCTGGGAATGCTTTTCAATAAAGCAGTTTTTTTTTAAAATGCAGCCCATTTTCCTTAAAGGAAAACGGGATGCATTTTTAAAAAAAATGAAACGTTTTCGTTTCACTTTTTAAGGGCATGCTGCTCCTAAAATATATTTTCCCCTGCATTTGCAAAGGGGAAGCGGTCCCCAGGAGACCCCTTCCCTTTTGCGAGTGCATTCTCACCCTCTTGAGAGGTTGGTAATTTGCAAGTGTTTTGCGACTGCAATTGCGGTTGCAAAACATTCATACATGGCTTTGGGGTCGTTATTAGGAAGGGAACGCCCCTTCCTAATAGCAACTCGCAATTCCTAAATAGCTAGTCACAAATAAATTTCGATTCGCTATTTAGGAATTGTACATGGCCCTGTGACATTTTGCATGTGCAAACGGGCCGCAAACCTGTTTGGACATGCAAAATAGGGTCGTACATCTGGCTCTAAATGTCCAAGCACACCAATAGTTCAAAGTCAATGTCCTCGATGTGCATAATCATGTCACTACTGTCTCTGACATAACTGTTGGTGTCCATCGCAAGCTCTTTAATAAACACATCAATATATTTACACCCTGGACACAATAGGTCTACCGCGGGGGAGAGGGGGGGGGAGACAGATGTTTATGCACTTTAGATGATGTGTGTAGGACAGGGGTCCCAGGTGATTTAGAGTTCAGATATTCAACCTCTAGTGCACTCAAGAAGCCAGAATTCTTAGCCTTTTCAGTGGTTGTATAAATCATTTTCTACATTTCATGACCAAAGTCTGTTACAATGGCAAAAAGATCAAAATAATAATAAATAAAGTGCACTCAAATTTCAAAAATTACTTGCCCAACATGTTGCCAAACCTTATTAATGATAGGCATGTGTGAAGTTCAAGTCCAGTGACGGAAGTCCCATCCAGTGCCAACAAGTGCTCGTACAAATGATTAGCCGTGGTGTATATTATTTTCATAATTTAAGTGCTGGGCACAATAGATGTTAGAAAGGGACATAGTGTACAAAAGGTACAGCAGCAATTGTTTGCATTATGTAGTGATTGCCATTTGAAAGTTGTCTTTGAAATTCTGCCTTGTAAGATATTGCTGTTAGAACCACAATCTACCGCTCTAATCGGCAGGCTTGATTATCAGATCTTTATTATCCTTATGATTTTTCTTTCATTTAATGTTTTCTTTTAAATGTTTATGTTGTTGCGATTGAATTGGTGCCCGAACCATTGTTGCTGTATTATTACTTTAAGAAAGTTGGCATTTTCCTGCTCTTAGCCTCATGTGCATGCAGTCTGTCTCTGATTGCATGTCTGGGTTGGGTGACAGCTCGGCTTTGTGTATTCCCCTTAGACAGCCGCACACAATGGGAGTTTAGGTGTGACTTGATGGGAGGAGCTCGACACAGTCTCAAAATCCTACCTCAATAGGCTGTGCCCTTTCCCCACACAAAGGACTGCATACCCCCTGGTAGTGAGTCTTGAGCCAGGGCAGGAAGGGAGGGCCTCTGTGCACTTCAAATACCCTTCTTTGAAATCTCCCCCACTTCAAAGGCACCACTGGGTAGAAGAACTGCTTTCTTGCTGTGCTAACCTGTTGCCCTCCTTGCCTTGGTGAGAAGGACAGGACCCACATCACTTGAACCCAGAACCCAATGTGACTCCCAAACCTAGTTGTCTGGCCTCCTGATATGAAGTCTCAGGGACAAAAAAGATTTCCAACCAGCTTGCTTTGGCAACCAGACTCTGCTATCTGTGAGTCTTCCCGGGGCCTAAGGTGCTGCTCCAGCAGAACCAACGCATCGCCGTCATTGCGGGGATTGAAGCCAGCGTATTGCCACCATTGAGTGTTCTGCACAGACATATTGCCGCTGTTGCATGGTTCTGAACCAGCACATCACCACCGCTGTGTGGGGTGGAGCTGATACACCACCTTCGGTCCTACTGCTGTGCAATGCTTCCTGGCGCAAGGTCCTCATATAACCATCAGTGACAGCCTCGGCGATGACAGCGAGAACTCCGTATTGCAGTCCCTGCCCTCATCAGAGTGACGCATCATCACTGCTGCGCTCATCAGAGCCAATACATTGCCTCATCTGTGCCCGTATGTTCGCCGTTGACAGAATCCTCAAAGTCGACACAACTCGCACTACGGTACTTTTGCTCAGTGGGGACAAGTCTGATTCCTCTAGCCTGGCAGCGCCCCATCACGGTTGGCCTGAACTTTTGACTTTGTCCTGGTGTAGCGCCACCAGATATCCCTCGTTGATGCTTTTGGGCGCTATTTTCACTTAAATCTTTAAAATTCAATATCTCCTGTTCTACTGATTTTTGTCACTTTGCCTTGTCTTATTTATTAAATTAAGCTCTATGTCTCTAACCAGGTGTGATATGTTTTTGTATGGCGTTTTCACTGTTTTACTGTTTGAATTGTTGCACAAATACTTTCCACACTGCCTCTAACGTTAAGACCAAGATTCCAGGGAGTGAGCACAGGTTAATTTAGAGCAGAGGTCTTCAATCTGTGGGACGCGACCCCCAGGGGGGCCGTGGAGTCATGGGAAGGGGGTCTCGCTCTTCATCTTGCAAAAAGACAGCCCGGTAGTTAAAATGCTTTGGCTGGAGTGTTAGTCAGGGACTCTTTTGTGCTGTGAAGCCAGGCAGACAGCTAAACACACCTTTCTACCAGTGTGCTGAGGGCCTGAAAGAAATGCAAATGTGCACAACGAGTTAATCTGCAAATTCTTTGCATTTGCAGATTAACTAGTTATGCACATTTTCATTTCTTTCCGGCCAACAGCACACTGGCAGAAAGGCGTGTTTAGCTGTCTGCCTGGCTTCACAGCACAGAAGGAGGGTGTTGCACTTAATTGATGGAATCACTTGCAGCTTTTTGAGTGGTAGTGCATAGAGTCAGCTGAGCTGTAAAGTGCTTGCTTTTAATTGTCATTGTATACACATAGCGCTTACTATCCCTGAGAAGGTGTTGAAGGGACGGTTAATGTAAATAAAATTGCATTGCATTGGGTCTGGATATTACTAAAACTATGGGCGTCATTTACAATGAAATGGTGTAGGGAAGCGCCGCAAGTATTTTTGCTGTGCTGCCCTACGTCAATTCGAAAGGGTAGGAATGGACCGTATTTATAAGATACAGTGCATTCCTGTCCTTTCTGCCGGTGCATAATTTGGTCCCTAGCACCAACGCAGGCACCCTTGCACCATGGTGCAAGGGTGTCTGCATTGTTAGCAGGATTGTTTTGTGCAGGAAGGCACACCTTCCTGCATAAAGACAATCTATGGAGGCTTTTTCCTCTTTCTATGTGTGCTGCACACAGAAAGAGGAAACAATTGAGGAGAAATAAAGATATTTCTCCTTGTTACGCACCACCTGGGGCGCCGTACAGTTTTTGACGCATCCTTAGGTTTACAGATACTTGTGAATCTGGGAATGTGTCAAAACCCATGGGTGTTGCGTGGGAAAACCCACCACAACGCCCATGGAAAAGCCTCCTTGACGCAGTGTAAGGTAACGCAGCAGTTTATGCTGCGCTGCCTTACACCATATCTAGGAGGCCATGAAAAGCAACGCAAAGTGACTTTGCGTGGCCTCGTCGATATAAGTCTGCACTCTGTGCAACCAGAGCGTCATAAAAAGTGACACACCGGCAGCGCAAGGGGCTTGTCAATAAACCGCTATATTTTGGAAGCACCATTTTATCGTAAAACATTTGGCGCATTTTGTAGTGGTCGATCTAATACTGTGGGGTCGATTCCGATTCGGGCCGGAAAAAGCACCGACCGACTCGGATCAGGAAAAAATACCGACCGACACGTACCCGTGGCGCACGACACGCCAAGTACGATGCAAGGCGCGAAAAATCCGACCGACACGTACCGAAACCAAGTCGACCGACCGAGCTGCACGGAAAACAGCAATCCGGCCGGAAAAACACGCGAATCCAACCGACCGACACGCACCCGGAACAAATCCGACTGAAACGTACACGCGAACTCCAAACCGCAAAGTACGATGCAAGGCGCGAAAACCACGACCGAGTCGGACGGAGGACAAGCCGTACGACCGACACGCATACAAAACCGAGCCGAAGCAACACAATACACCGCGACCGACGCGTACGCAGCATAGAAAACTGCACAAACACAGCGTGAACGAAACGGAGAACACCGTACGAGACCAATGCAGGGTCCGACTCGGTCACAAGAACGTTTCCAACATACACAAACAGCACAAAGGAAAAATCACCCAAAAAAAGGCCAAACAAGCAATTACCAAGCCAATAAATACTGGGGGGTGGGGACAGAGAACAAAGACACACCCACAACTCCACCTATATAAAGGACACAAATCACTACCATGAGCCTTTGCAAATGCCATTCCACTGCCAGCACCCAAGAGAAAGCAACCACACACCCACAGCTCATCCCTCACACAAGCCACACACCATCAGCACACCAACAAATACCTACCTCACATACACCCAGCAAAACACACACTCACACACCCTCACCTGCACACCAACACACACATCACTCACCATCACCACCCATCACCATGCCCCCCAAGAAGAATCACAAGTTCCTAGATTGTGAATTGGAAGTCCTGGTAGACGAGATCCTCAGGGTAGAGCCACAGCTGTTTGGCACATTGGTCCAACAGACCCCCATGTCGCAGAAAACCAAGATGTGGGAGAGGATCATCAACAGGGTGAACGCCCAATCACCATGTCGGCGCACAAAGACCGACATACAGAACAGGTGGTATGACGTGCGCAGGAGGGTACGGAAACTGCTGAAGCAAGACTACATCAACAGCCAACACACCGGCAGTGGCCCTCCTGCCAAGCCAATATACCTCAGGACCTGGGAGGAGAAGGTGCGGGCCATCCTTCCGCCAGTGAGCGTATATGGACTAGAGGACATCCCAGAGCCTGGTGAGTACACAACAAATGTACACAATATACTGCCACAAAACACACACATCACTGTCAAGGGGAGAGTCAAACCATGCACTCATAGCAATTACACAGCAACCAGAACAGATTCATCCCAAAATGTGTATGTCAGTCAGATAAACACAACACATGCCATCAAAAAAGTCACATCCAACTGTGCCAACACATGTACAAACACAACCACAACTACAGCTAGGCAGTGGCACAAATAGAACTAACAAACACATCCACACATGTAGCCACCACAACAACACCAACACACAGTGAAGACCACTCAAAGGAAGGAATTCTGTGTATGCTGGCCAAGTCAGTGTAGCCAATAGCATCATGGGAGTCGCAGTCACACATATTGCCCCCCCACAACTGTCCCATCAACACCACCATGAACCATGCGCACATCACAGGGAGTGGAGAAGGACTCACAAGATGGCTGACACTGGCTACTGCTGTGGGGAGCACAAGGCCCTGCTGGCAACTGTGCACCAACAAACAGCAGGACACCACTGACTGACATCCTGAGAGACAACTTACACTCCCTGCAATGCAAGCACGTTCCATGGTGGGATATCTGGCTGGCTGGGTGGGAAGGGGGACTTGCAGCACTGACCATAGTCACAAGCACCTCCCCTCACACACACCCCAACACAAACTCCACAGAACCCACCTGGTAGAATGCAATGCCCCCCATCCTAACACAAGATCCCACAAAGAACCACCACCCTGGGTTATGTTGTGTGAAGCACAGGGACACTCTTGGGACTTCTAGCCAAACAACTGCCAGGACAACACTCCCAGCCATCCTGTCAGCACAGCCAGCCCACCCCACAGGGAAGCAGAGTCAAAAGGAAGGAAGCATGGGCATGCTGGGAAGGGGGTGGAGGCAATAGCATGATGGGAGTCGTAGTCACTGATATTGGTCACCCCAACAACTGTCCCATCAACACCACCCTGAACCATGCTCACATCACAGGGAGTGGAGAAGGACTCACAAGATGGCTGACACTGGCTACTGCTGTGGGGAGCACAAGGCCCTGCTGGCAAATGTGCACCAACAAACAGCAGGACACCACTGACTGACATCCTGAGAGACAACTTCCACTCCCTGCAATGCAAGCACGTTCCATGGTGGGATATCTGGCTGGCTGGGTGGGAAGGGGGACTTGCAGCACTGACTATAGTCACAAACACCTCCCCTCACACACACCCCCCAACACAAACTCCACAGTACCCACCTGGTAGAATGCAATGCCCTCCATCCTAACACAAGATCCCACAAAGAACCACCACCCTGGGTTATGTTGTGTGAAGCACAGGGACACTCTTGGGACTCTTAGCCAAACAACTGCCAGGACAACACTCCCAGCCATTCTGTCAGCACAGCCAGCCCACCCCACAGGGAAGCAGAGTCAAAAGGAAGGAAGCATGGGCATGCTGGGAAGGGGGGTGGAGGCAATAGCATGATGGGAGTCGTAGTCACTGATATTGGTCACCCCCACAACTGTCCCATCAACACCACCCTGAACCATGCTCGCATCACAGGGAGTGGAGAAGGACTCACAAGATGGCTGACACTGGCTACTGCTGTGGGGAGCACAAGGCCCTGCTGCCAACTGTGCACCAACAAACAGCAGGACACCACTGACTGACATCCTGAGAGACAACTTCCACTCCCTGCAACGCAAGCACGCTCCATGGTGGGATAACTGACTGGCTGGGTGGGTGGGAAGGAGGGCCGGCTGTCAACCAAACACAACCAATGCAGACCATGTTCACACCCCAAAAAATACATAGAAATGCCCAAATAATGCAGGACAACGTGCCACACCAATATCAACCCCTGACTGTGACGACTTAGGACAATGCAATGTACAGGCCCGCACCCAGAGGCACAGTCACAACTGTCATGTGTGTCAACCATTGATGCCTGCAGAAACATAACATACATTGTTTGTGTCTCCCAAAAACAGGTGATGATGGGGACACAGCAGCAGACGCTGAGGAGTCCCAGTCCCAGGCTCAAGAGGATGCCGAGCTCACTGGCGTCGTACAGCCTCTGTCCTCCTCGGACGATGAAGAACAACCTGGCACATCCGGTGCAAGTCAACATGCAGCACCAGCAGGACCACCAGCTGCAGCACCAGCAGGACCACCAGCTGCACCCCCTGCACCCACCCCTCCAACGACTGTCACCACGAATACCCCTGCCGACATGGACAGAACAAGGAGCAACACCAGCACAGGGACCCTGGACCAACCTGGGGCCATGGACACCACCACCACCACCACCAACCCCCAAGGTGGACCAGGGTTATCTGTGCGTGCCACTGCACACACTGCACATGTCAGCAGGGGTGGTGGGAGGGGTGGGAGACAGAGGTCGCTGCTTGCAGACGTTGCTGGTGTGCATGATGACCCACAACTGGTACGCATAGCTGATGCGTACCAGTCCAGCACCGGAGAGCTCAGCCAGGTAGTGGGGCTCCTCAGAGACATTAAACAGCAGCAGGCTGCCCATCATGCCCGCTTGGACTCCCACATGTCCCACGTGGAGTCACACATGTCCCGTGTGGACTCACACATGTCCCGCGTGGAGTCCAAGTGGGATGCACTGCATGAGATTTTATTTTATTTTATTTTATTTTAGCCATTTATAGAGCGCATGGTTACACCACCGGTGTGTCCCCGCGCTGAGCAAGACACTGTGGGAGAAAAATAGCAGCGATCCGCGTATCTCACTGCGTAGCCCACACAGACTGTCAGAACTTCTTTATTATTTAGTTTTTGCGAACAGCCAAGTTTTAAGTTGTTTGCGAAAACTGCTTTCGCAAGGTTCGGTTCTTAAAGCCACTGGTAAGGTGTTCCATGTTTTAGCTGCGATGTACCTGAAAGAGCGCGCACCCATTCTCGCTCTGCGAATTCTCGGTACAGTTACCAGTGCCTTTCCCTAGATCTTAGACACCGTCCAGGTGTGTACTGAATTAGTAGTGGATGAAGGTACCTAGGGCCTCTCTTTGATAGAATTCGGTGACATAGGCACATCGCCTTGAACACAACTCTCTTTTCCACCGGCAGCCAATGTAGTGCTGTCAGAGCTTTCTTTGTGTTGGCTCTTCTCGGCAGACTAAGAACTAGGCGAGCCGCCGCATTCTGAACTGTCTGTAGTCTTGATATTCCTGCTTTAGAAGCTCCAAGATACAATACATTCCCATAATCAATTTGGGAGGTTACCACCGCATGCACTATAGTTTTCCTGGCGTTTGGGGGCAGAAGATCCAGAACTTTCCTTAGGATTTTCATGGCCCCATAGCATTTGCTGGCCACCTTCCGGGTTTGCCCATCAAAAGTCAGTTCGGAGTCGAACCAAATCCCGAGGTTTTTACCTCCTTTTTTAGTGATGGTTGTTGGCCCAGTGTTTCAGGCCACCATGCTGAAGACCATATGGTCGGTGCCTTGCCTACCACCATTACTTCTGTCTTGCTTCCATTCAACTTGAGGCAGTGGTCCGACATCCAGTCAGCCACCTCTCCCAGGCATTTGGAAAATCGAATAGCTGCCTGTTCCTTATCTTGTGACAGCATCACAATTAGCTGCGTGTCGTCAGCATAGGAAACTATAGACACCTCATGTTTTTCCACTAGCTCAGCCAGTGGACCCACATACAAGTTAAATAGGGTGGGGCTCAGAATCGATGACGGCGGTGCACAGGTACATTTTACAATGCCTCCGCCAGATGAACAGCAACCAGTCCACACCTCCCTGTGTGCCAACAACATCTGGTGCCGAACAAACTGCAACTGCCACAGGGAGGGAGGAGGACTCTGGCGGAGAGTCCCCTGCACCGCAGCAGCCTGCACTTGAGGGCCCCCCCCCCAAGAAGAGGGGTTGTCCGAGGAGGGAAAAGTGAGAGGCCGATGGCCAAGCGCAACTCCCAGGAAGCCTGAACCTGTTCTGGATGTTCGCCTTTGTGCACAGACTGTTCACCCTGTTGACGGCAACACTACTCCCACACATTGCATGGGGAGTACAAGTTGGACCAATGTGTCAGACAACTGTGGCCCCGATACTGGGGATCCTGTCTACCCGGACTTTCAATTCATCTAGGAACTTGGGATTGCAAGATTTATGTACAGCACAACCCATCCTATGCACTATTAACACAAATGTATCACAATAAACACACTAATACACCATACTTGCCTCTGTCGTGATTCCAACGTGGGTGCTGTTATGGGGATGATGAACTGCAAAATTACACTGTGTATGCGAACTGCAACAGCAAGGACAACAGAGGCATGTGAGTACAGGAAACGTGACACACATGAGGGAGACACACCACCAGGGCTACACAACACATACACACCTAGGCCATCTGACTCATTGCCTACACTGATGTTGCCAGGGAAGACGGTGCAATGCACAGACACCACACCCATTCCCAGTTGTAGTCAAGTAGCCCACAGGTGCAGTAAGCAAATGGCAGTCAAATATGTGACCACAGACAACGCACATCACAAAGTGAAGCACAGGTTTATTACACATTTGCAACATGCCGCAACCACTACAGATGCAAGGTAACCCCACCTGGCAGCGGGCACACAGTCAACAACTGTAGACGGAAGGAAGTCCATGGGTGTGGCGCACATCACCTGTAGGGACACAACAGCTACCAGCCTGGATGTGCAATCACGTCGTCGGTGGACACAGTTGACCAAACGAATCTGAAAGTACCCTGTGAAGGACAGAAATGACACACAGTCAAAAGCAATGGAGTACAGGACAGAACAGCAAAACACATGCACAATACATGTTACAAGATACCCACCCAGAACCAAGTTAGCATGTCAACACTGTTGGGGAGTACAGCCCACCTGTTAGCACACATCGCAACACACATCCAGTCAAGTGGCCCATGGACACACTCCCACAGCACCAGAGCACCATCCACACATCATGCCAACTCACATCATTGACATGACACCTCAGGATACTCACATTCAGCTAAAGAAGTTGGTGATGAGCTGTGTGCGGACATCACCATCACCATCATCATCATCATCATCGTCACTGGCATCGTGGTCCAGGCCAGGATCCTCCACAGGTGGCGGATGTTAGTCATTGTCATCCTGGATGAGAGGCAACTCCTTCCGCACTGCCAGGTTGTGGAGCATGCAGCAGACGATGATAATCTTGCACACTTTCGCAGGGGCATATGGGAGGGACCCTCCGGTCTTGTCCAGGCAGCAGAAGCGGCTCTTCAGGAGACCAAAGGTCCGCTCAATCACTCTCCTGGTCCGACCATGTGCCTCATTGTAGCGCATCTGGGCAGGTGCCACAGGGTTCCTGAGGGGTGTCAGCAACCACGGCATGTTGGGGTATCCCGAGTCACCTACGGACAGACAAGTGCACATTAGCTGACTTGGAACAGTGGGCGGAATACTACAGATCAGATCACACACAATGGCACAAAGTCAGTACACACCGACAAGCCAGGCACGCTGGTTCTGCATCTGTGCCATCATCCTGGGGATGCGACTACTCCTCATCACAAAGGCATCGTGTGCTGAACCAGGGAAACGGGCACACACGTGTGTGATGGTCATGTCTGCAAGACACACCACCAGTGCATTGACCGAGTGGTAGTGCTTGCGGTTCCTGTAGGCCTGCTCCTGGGCCTGTGGTGGTACCAAAGCCACATGTGTCCCATCAATGGAGCCAATTACATGCGGCATCCTCCCCAGGGCATAAAAGTCACTCTTCACGTCAGTGAGTCGTCGCAGTCTAGGGAAATAGATGTACCGGTTCAGGAAGAGCAACATTGCCGCCAAAACATCGCGGAGCACACGGCTGAACATGGTCTGTGACATCCCACCAGCAGTCGCCACAGTATGTTGGAAGGTACCAGTGGCAAAGAAGTGTAGGGCTGTCATCACCTTCACCTTGGGGGTCAGCGCTGTAGGATATGGCCGGCCAGGCTGCAAATGTGGGGACAACTGCACTGCCAAATCCTCAATCAGCTGCCTGGTGAAGCGGTACCGTCGGATGCTGTCCCGTTCCACCATCGTTGCCAGGTCTGGGAATGGCCGATGGACAGCAGGAGCCCTGCAGTGCAGAGGAGAAGTAAGCAAGATTGTCAGTCACCCCACATATGCGGCATTGAACACACTCAAGATCCCAACATACATCATTATGAGGCACAACTACATGAAGTGTGCAGTACCGGAAGGACATGTATGGTACATACATGGCCAACATCTGTCAACACGGTCCAACAGGTGGCATCAATTAGTCCCAGGTTGGCCCATTGGATATCATGAGGCCGTGTCACAGTTCCCATCTCCTGCTGCCGTGTCACAATCACCCCCCACAGGGACATGTGAGGACAGATGTGCCCCAGGCACCACAGCTCAACGACAGGTACATTCCCAGGGACCCTGTAATGCCACATGGACACTGGCATTACATGGAGTATCATGTATACACCACAGCAAAACAACCATGACCCCCACAGGTAGTGGCCCCACTTGCCACGGCAGGACAGACATGGACGTCTGTGACACACACGCACAACATCAGAGTCCATGCACACACAACGTGGATGTGGAGACTGTCTCCCATTGTGCACATGAAATCGGAGACATTGTAAACACCACATGCACAAAGACTGTGGAGGACCATCACTATTGTGCCACTGGGACACCCTGGCTCAAACATACCGTCCCACATGGGACTCACGGGGTATGTGACATGACATACACATACACCACTGTGAAATGTGACCATGGCACATGCACAGATATGAACAGCTGCACATCACAGTGGTCACGTACACGTAACACCCAGGATCCTGTCCCCATGAACACGTGCACAGCCTGGGGGTGGCTGCCCACAGGTGACACCCACAGAACAACATGTACACCAACATACACACAATAGGAAATGCAGCCTAATGATAAAGTTTGGACAGGCTGTCGTGTGGTAGGTGTGCCCCTCACTCCCTGGGAGCTATCTGTGGCTGGCATATGTCCATCTGAGACAGGCATGCTGACATATGCCAGTCACATGTACAGTGATGCGTTGAACTGCAATGGACCGATCGGTGCCTCCGGCCGGCCCATTGCTTTCAATGTGTGCGGGTACGCGTTGTACCCTGTGCGCGTTGAACAGCAATGGACCGATCGGTGCCTCCGGCCGGCCCATTGCTTTCAATGTGTGCGGGTACGCGTTGTACCCCTGTGCTGCGTTGAACTGCAATGGACCGATCGGTGCCTCCGGCCGGCCCATTGCTTTCAATGTGTGCGGGTACGCGTTGTACCCCTGTGCGCGTTGAACAGCAATGGACCGATCGGTGCCTCCGGCCGGCCCATTGCTTTCAATGTGTGCGGGTACGCGTTGTACCCCTGTGCGCGTTGAACAGCAATGGACCGATCGGTGCCTCCGGCCGGCCCATTGCTTTCAATGTGTGCGGGTACGCGTTGTACCCCTGTGCGCGTTGAACTGCAATGGACCGATCGGTTGCTCCGGCCGGCCCATTGCTTTCAATGTGTGCGGGTATGCGTTGTACCCCTGTGCGCGTTGAACAGCAATGGACCGATCGGTGCCTCCGGCCGGCCCATTGCTTTCAATGTGTGCGGGTACGCGTTGTACCCCTGTGCGCGTTTAACTGCAATGGACCGTTCGGTGCCTCCGGCCGGCCCATTGCTTTCAATGTGTGCGGGTACGCGTTGTACCCCTGTGCGCGTTGAACTGCAATGGACCGATCGGTGCCTCCGGCCGGCCCATTGCTTTCAATGTGTGCGGGTACGCGTTGTACCCCTGTGCGCGTTGAACTGCAATGGACCGATCGGTGCCTCCGGCCGGCCCATTGCTTTCAATGTGTGCGAGTACGCGTTGTACCCTCAGTGCGCGTTGAACAGCAATGGACCGATCGGTGCCTCCGGCCGGCCCATTGCTTTCAATGTGTCGGGTACGCGTTGTACCCCTGTGCGCGTTGAACTGCAATGGACCGATCGGTGCCTCCGGCCGGCCCATTGCTTTCAATGTGTGCGGGTACGCGTTGTACCCCTGTGCGCGTTGAACAGCAATGGACCGATCGGTGCCTCCGGCCGGACCATTGCTTTCAATGTGTCGGGTACGCGTTGTACCCCTGTGCGCGTTGTACCGCAATGGACCGATCGGTGCGCACCCATTGACAATGGGCTTGCCTGGCAACGGACGCGTTTTCGAATTTCGAACGAGTCGGTTGCTGGAAAATCAGTTGGTCACCCACAACAATGTTGCAAAATCATGTATGTCATGAAGTTGAAGATTTGAAGGATGCTGTGGGCGTGTTTTGGTGCTGCTATTCCATGGATTGGCCAGATTCAGAAGATGCAAACGACTTGGACCTATCACTTTGGACACAAGGGACAGTATCTGCCTCTCCAGCACATATATATTGCTGGCTGTTCCCCTGAGAGCCCACTTGCCTGCACTACATGCTCCAAGACGACATCTGCCACTGCACTGCTGCTGTCTCTGCCCCTCTGGACCCTGCAATGGCACGTACTGTGGAGAGAGCCCCAGCCTTCAGCCTTGAAGAGAACCAGGCCCTGCTGGACAGCCTACTTCCACAGTACAGCAAGCTGTATGGGACACCAGGGGAGCAGGTGAGTGTTCTGTGCACTGCCTTTCTGAATGTGCATTTTGTCTGACTAGCAAGGCTGAGAGTCTGCACGCCACTGGCTAGCAGGCTCACTGAGTAGTTGTCACCCCCCATAGTGTGTAGTGACTTGCACTGGACAGGTATGGTGCAGTGACAGTGCATTTGAACATGGTTTTACTTCCCATGCAATGATACCATGTAGTGACGTCTGGCAAACTGTCCATGGTCAGCTTTGCACTGCCTGTGTACATCATGTGCCCCTGTGATTGAGACATGTATATACAACTGTGTCATGCACGGATATGTTGCATGTGTGGTAATGGCCTTTTCACTTTGTCATCCTCACAGGTTAATGCCCATCGGAAGCAGGAAATCTGGAAGGACATCGTCCGGGCTGTCCGGTCCGTGGGGGTCTACAAGCGCCGGATCCGCAACTGCCAGAAGAGGTGGCAGGACCTTCGGGGCTGGACCTGGAGGATTGCACGGGTCCAGCTGAAGCTGTCGCCTCCTCGCAGGAGGGGCGGAACACGGACCCTGACCCCCCACATGCTCCAGATCCTGGCGGTGGTCTTTCCAGACCTGGATGGGCAGCTGAAGGCCAGACAGCAGCAAGGAGGGGGTGAGTCAAAGACTGCACTGTGAACTCTGTATTACATGCTTTGTGCCCTCCTCTGGCCTGGTTCAACTGCCACAGTGCAGCAGTCATGTTGTCCAGGAGCCATGTCCCTCTATTGTGCACTGCCCACTCCTCATCTGATACCCAGGTGTGGCCCTTACAGTCAGGGAATTGTGTCACTTGGGACTGTGTCCTTGCAGTTTGCTTCACTAAAGGTGGGGGACAGCATCTGTTTCCCTAACTCTGTTGTGGGCATCATGGGTGGGTCCATTGTTCACACAACGCCTGGGTTTGGACATGTGATCTGCGTGTTGCTTTGATATGCGGTCCACTTGCTGAGCTGAGCCACCACATGTGCCTGGGGTATGTGGCACATGCCCATGCAGCGGGTGGGAACAATGTTTGGGCCCCAGGAGTGTGCAGATTACGTGTGTCACACATACATAGCCAGCTATCCACTGTCCAGGGCACATCCCTCATTCATGTGGAGCAGGACAGTCATGCCTACTCCAGGCCATGCAATGCACTCTGTACTCCCACTCCCGTGTATCAGCTGACACATTGTGCACAGTGATTTGACCCCTCCGGTGTCTGCCTCTGTGTCAGTGTGCTGTGGATTAGTTGCCAGGACTGCTGGGGTGTTTCTTGGTAGGGGCTCAGCATGCCCCTGGAGATGTGACCATAGGAGACGATACTTGTGTGTCACATAGGTGTTTGATCAGCTGCCCGTGCAGACTGGGGTATGCGAATGTGATGTTCAGGCAGCTGTTCCCCATTCACAGCAAATTGTGAGGGGCTCAGGTTCAGAGGGTAGTGTCACAGGTCTCCCATATGTCCAATAGGTGTGACCTGGACAGATGAGGGTTGAGATGATGTGTTGTGTGGGGGATGTACATGTGCACTTGTGCAGCTCCAGGACTTGCATTCCCCATGACCTACTATTGTGACACAGTGCATAGTGTTGTTGTCTGGCTGCCAAGTCATACATCACTGAGACAGTGATGTATGACTTAACAGTCATGCCTCTGCCATGGCATGTGTCAACTTATTTGTGGTCCTGCAGGGGAGTGACATGTGCTACATACACACCATAGTGGCGCTGGCTATCAGGACATGGGTGCATCATGGTGTCTGTCGCTGGTATGCATCACATGCATTTCCTATTTGACTCTGGGCATCCCTTTCATCCGGAAACCTGTACTGACTCAGTGGCAAGAGCTGTGATGTGTCCACACTGTGTCCTCTGCACTGTCCAACTACTGTGTACTTGGTGCATGTGTCCACACTGGGGTGTTGCAATCCAACAGACACCAGACAGATGGGTGCAAGGCCATGTGGGATGTGAGTGCCATGCTTGGCATCAGACTGACAATTGGCTTCTCCTGTTCAGTTAGGGCACTTTTAGCAATGTACAACTAATGATGCCAGGGCTTGCTCTGTGATGTGCAGTGCTCACAGTGGTGTGTGCGTTTGGTGCAGGTGACTGATGTCTGTCTGTTTCCCCATTGTTTGCAGATACATCCACGGCCACGGAAGGGGACAGCTCCACGGACCAGGAGGAGCCAGAGAGCCAGACTGGGTCAGCAGCCGAGGAGTGGTCGGAGGGACCCAGTGGCACGGAGGGCGAGGGGAGCCACACCGAGGAATCCTCAGCACCATCCACCTCAGCTGAGGACCAGAGCAACTTGGAGGATGACTCCCTTGTGGAGGCGGGTGTCAGCAGCCACCACACCCCAGCTAGTGTTGCTGTCCCCGCCACCACCAGCACCACCACCGCCCTCCCATCGGCTCCCATTCCCCAGGTCCGTGGAGGCTCCCATGTTCGGGAGCGTGTCTCCTTTGGCCCAGGCACCGCACCCCCTGCCCCTGTGTCCCCTGCTGCCCTGAGTGAGGAGTCTGTGTACCTCCTTCGCCAGCTCCATGTAGGGCAGACAGCCATGCTGAGTGTCCTCCATGCGCACACCGCACTGTTGACTCAGCTGGTGTCGTTCATGGAGGGCATCTCATCGGGCATGTCTGACCTACAGAGGGGCAACAGGTCCATGGACTCCTCCCTGACGGCAGCAGTGTCCCTCCTCAGACAGTCCCTCACCCCTCCTGCCTCTGCTCCATCCACACTCCCCAGCACCTTGCCCGTCCCAAGCACACACACACCGGCACAGGCACACACCAGCACACACACATCCAGCACACAGACACACACGCCACAAACTAAACGCACACGCACGCACAGTCAGGGGACTGAAACCAGACTCACAGGGGATGGGGCCCTGGTACACACACACGCATCCACGGGCCCTGCGCAGTCCTCAGTTGCCTCTCCCTCCAAAGCCCCCTCCCTTGCCTCACCTGCAACCCCAAAGACCCAGCGGCTCTTCCTCAGTGACCTCGGCCTCTTCCCCTCCGATCCAGCTGCCCCAGCATCCAGGGGGAAGAGGAAGCCCCCCCACACGGAGCAGAGTGCCCCTCGCCCCCGGACACCCTCCCCCAGGCGCAGACAGACTGAGGCCCCCACCCGCAAGTCCCCCCGGAGTGGTAAGAGCAAGACCCCGCCGCCGCCCTGCAGCTCAAGCACCAGGTCACCTTCCTCCATCCCTCAGGCCCCCACTCCATAGGTGCCCCCGCCACACCCTGCCCCAGGTTCCCCCACCCACAGATATACCATCCCCAAGAGGCTCCGGCCTTCTCCCCTGCCACTTGCTCTCCCGGCACCACACCCCCGCTGCGCTTGTCTGTGCCACTGATGTGGTGAGGGTGTCCTCCCCCTCTGTCCAGCCCACCTTGCCTGTTCCCCATTCTCCTCCCCTGGTGGTAGGCACTGCAGTGGAGTCCACTACCACCCTGTCTGACTTGGGCACTGCAGTGGCGGACCTGTCCACTCCATCTGCAGGGTCCACTGCAGTCGTGCCGGCACCCACAACATCTGAGCCATGCCCCCCAGTTGTGCCGGCACACACCATGTCAGACACCTCCACTGCAGTTGTCAGTGGCTCTCCAGCACCCACCACCCCTTCCCTGCTTCCTCCTGGTGAGCCCTGATCCTGTTCTGCGGTGCCTGGCCTACCCCCCCCCGGTTGCCCCTCCTAGTTGATTGTCCCTGGTTTTGTGCAGGCATGTGTAGGGTGGCATCTGCCACTGTCACCCACTTGTGACTTTGTTGATGGACTGGCCATTGGCCTTTGTTTATGTTCTACCGGACTTCTACTTTTAATGCCACATATGCTGAATAAAGCAACTTTCTGTTCTCTAGTGCTTTTGCTTCTGATGTACATGATGTTGATGATGCTAAGAATGCCCTTGCTGCAGTGATGGTGATATTTGGTCTCATGATAATGAAGTGTTACTGTGCAGGAACCCATGTGGTCCAGGGGTTATGTGTCCTATCCTGTGGTGTATCCATGTCATCCATAGCAGCATCTGAGGGTGTCATGTGTTCAGTATTTGGCAATGAGATTTCCTACTTAGATTGGCAACTTCACATCTGTGGCTTCCACCCCTGCACATCTGTTGTGCCTGCCATTGTTCTATTCGTCTACTTCCCTGACCGTGTGGCCATCTCCAGTGAACATGCAGGTTTGGGCATCAATGGGGAAGGACTCATCTGTGTTGTCAGTGCAACATTGCTATACAAGTGTGTTGGATCTGTGCTGATGATTCCGTTGGCACTTCCATGACCAGGCTGATGGGACGGGAGCCCTCATTTGTTGCTAATTGTTGATTGTGTGTCCCATTGCTGCCATGGTATGGTATCTGTTCGCCTCACATCTGCAGTCTCCACAGGGTATCTGCATGTGTGTGCCCATTGGTGCAAATATGTGGGTCTGCATTCGGATGGTCACTTCTGTCATTGTGTCATTGATGATTGTTGACGGTGTCAGCCCCCATGGGTGTTGTTTGTCTGCACATGGCCAAAGTTATGTCTTATTTGCACTGCAGGATTTGGCTCCCCCAATTTATGTTGCAATGGGACACATACACTACTTTGCCACTGATGTGTTTGTTGTTCTGTGACCAGGAATCATCCATGCAGTTTGGCAGTTGCACCTCTTACTTTGTCAACACTTGCCTTTTGGTCACTGTGATGATGGGGGTTTGGACCCCATTGCCACAATGTTCGAAATGTGCTTCAGCTATGGACCCCACACTTACATTTTGGTCACTGTGGTGATGGGGGTTTGGACCCCATTGCCACAATGTTCAAAATGTGCTCTGCTATGGACCCCACACTTACCTTTTGGTCACTGTGATGATGGGGGTTTGGACCCCATTGCCACAATGTTCAAAATGTGCTTCTGCTATGGACCCCACACTTACATTTTGGTCACTGTGATGATGGGGGTTTGGACCCCATTGCCACAATGTTCAAAATGTGCTTCAGCTATGGACCCCACACTTACATTTTGGTCACTGTGATGATGGGGGTTTGGACCCCATTGCCACAATGTTCAAAATGTGCTTCTGCTATGGACCCCACACTTACATTTTGGTCACTGTGATGATGGGGGTTTGGACCCCATTGCCACAATGTTCAAAATGTGCTTCAGCTATGGACCCCACACTTACATTTTGGTCACTGTGATGATGGGGGTTTGGACCCCATTGCCACAATGTTCAAAATGTGCTTCTGCTATGGACCCCACACTTACATTTTGGTCACTGTGATGATGGGGTTTGGACCCCATTGCCACAATGTTCAAAATGTGCTTCAGCTATGGACCCCACACTTACATTTTGGTCACTGTGATGATGGGGGGTTGGACCCCATTGCCACAATGGTCATGGCCTGCTTGCATTGTGGGTGCCACACACATATATGTGTGGCACTTGTGCTAGGGGGTGCTATGTTCAAAGTCATGTTCGGTGTTGTAGGCATTTGACACAGTCTACACACGCTTGTCATGGTGTTGGGGGGATGTCTTCTTCTTGCATTCCCTAGGTTGTGGTGTGCTGGTTGTGTCATGCATTGTCCATCCTATGAGTGGGGGTGGTAGTAGTGGTAGGCATCCTGCCCCCTGGCTAAGGGTGGTGGTAGGCATCCAGCCCCCCTGGGTGAGGGTGGTAGTAGTGGTAGGCATCCTGCCCCCCTGGCTAAGGGTGGTAGTAGTGGTAGGCATCCTGCCCCCCTGGGTGAGGGTGGTAGTAGTGGTGGGCATCCTGCCCCCTGGGTGAGGGTGGTAGTAGTGGTAGGCATCCTGCCCCCCTGGGTGAGGGTGGTAGTAGTGGTAGGCATCCTGCCCCCCTGGGCAAGGGTGGTAGTAGTGGTAGGCATCCTGCCCCCCTGGGTAAGGGTGGTAGTAGTGGTAGGCATCCTGCCCCCCTGGGTGATGGTGGTAGTAGTGGTAGGCATCCTGCCCCCTGTGTAAGGGTGGTAGTAGTGGTAGGCATCCTGCCCCCTGGGTGAGGGTGGTAGTAGTGGTAGGCATCCTGCCCCCCTGGGTGAGGGTGGTAGTAGTGGTGGGCATCCTGCCCCCTGGCTAAGGGTGGTAGTAGTGGTAGGCATCCTGCCCCCCTGGGTGAGGGTGGTAGTAGTGGTAGGCATCCTGCCCCCCCTGGGTGAGGGTGGTAGTAGTGGTGGGCATCCTGCCCCCTGGGTGAGGGTGGTAGTAGTGGTAGGCATCCTGCCCCCCTGGGTGAGGGTGGTAGTAGTGGTGGGCATCCTGCCCCCTGGCTAAGGGTGGTAGTAGTGGTGGGCATCCTGCCCCCTGGCTAAGGGTGGTAGTAGTGGTAGGCATCCTGCCCCCCTGGGTGAGGGTGGTAGTAGTGGTAGGCATCCTGCCCCCCTGGGTAAGGGTGGTAGTAGTGGTAGGCATCCTGCCCCCCTGGGTGATGGTGGTAGTAGTGGTAGGCATCCTGCCCCCTGTGTAAGGGTGGTAGTAGTGGTAGGCATCCTGCCCCCCTGGGTGAGGGTGGTAGTAGTGGTAGGCATCCTGCCCCCCTGGGTGATGGTGGTAGTAGTGGTAGGCATCCTGCCCCCCTGTGTAAGGGTGGTAGTAGTGGTAGGCATCCTGCCCCCTGGGTGAGGGTGGTAGTAGTGGTAGGCATCCTGCCCCCCTGGGTGAGGGTGGTAGTAGTGGTGGGCATCCTGCCCCCTGGCTAAGGGTGGTAGTAGTGGTAGGCATCCTGCCCCCCTGGGTGAGGGTGGTAGTAGTGGTAGGCATCCTGCCCCCCTGGGTGAGGGTGGTAGTAGTGGTGGGCATCCTGCCCCCTGGGTGAGGGTGGTAGTAGTGGTAGGCATCCTGCCCCCCCTGGGTGAGGGTGGTAGTTGTGGTAAGCATCCTGCCCCCCTGGCTAAGGGTGGTTGTGGTGGTAGGCATCATGCCACCCCTGGGCGAGGGTGGTAGTGGTGGTAGGCATCATGCCACCCCTGGGTAGGGGTGGTGGTGCGCATTCAGGCCCCTGTGTGCATATGTGGCATTGGTGATGGGCATCCCGCCCCTATGGTGCTGCTGTTGCTGGTGTAAGTATATTCTGCATCCCTGTGTGTGTGTGTGATGTGTCGTGTACGTGTTGTATGTGTTTTGTGGTTGGTGTCTGGCTTACCTTCTGCGCCGTACGCGTCCGTGCCTGTTCCGGTAGTAAATGTAGAATATTGGTATGATCGGGACGAAGGGATTCATGGTTGGTTCGTGTCGTTCGTCCTTCTCGTTGCTTCGTGTCGTCCTCGACGCTTCGCCTCGTCCTCGTCGCTTCGCGTCGTCCTCGTCGCTGGCGTGTTCGCCTCGTAGCCGTGGATCGTGTTGTGGCGCGAATCGGAGCTTATGTGCGCCTCTCCCGGATGCTTTGACGTGCCGTGCGTAGCGACGGGTTCGGCGCGTACGGAAAGCGCATCGTACTTGTCCGGCCGGACGGGGCTGCATTTTTCCTTCCGTGCGACTCGATTCGGCGTTTCCGGATTCGCCTCGGTCGGAGAACAGGACCTGGTTTGGGTGAGTACGGCTCGGCCGGATTTTTTGCTGTTGTGCGCATCGTACTTGTTCGTTCGGATTAATGTGCGGATCGGTCGGGAAACAGGCTTTCGCATGGCTTTTTTCCCGACCGAATGGTATTGGGTGCGCCTCCGACCGAGATCGGAATCGGCCCCTGTGTGTAATGCAAGTATAAAATGAAGACTTACATATTCACAGTGCTTTCTGTCACAGGCTGTAACCTCATAGCACTAAAAATACACAAGTCACTATTCTCCACTGCACCAATCACAATTTAATTCTGTGGCTCTCTGGTTCCACACAGATCTTTGCATTGCATTAACTAATAGAGGTTTCATAATATACTATTGTGCATTTCCCACTGAGTAACACATTTTATTTATTTATTATTCATTGAAGCTGCCTGTTATTTTATATGTAGCAACCTGACGGTGAAAGACCAAAAGCGTACAGAATATTTTGTTTTTAGCCACACCTTTGACCCAGTCCCCATGTTCAGACTCTCAAGGCCCTCCAGCCCCCCAAAACATGACTGAAGCCAACAACAGCAGCTAACTAATATAACCAGGAGTTACATGTTCAAAATAAAAACCTTTTTAGAAAAGCAGTATGAAGGAAGATTAAGGGACCACTTCTTACCCTGGAATTAAAGCATACTACTTGGACCTAACAGTTCATCATTAATGATTGTAAATGGTATGTTTTAATTATGATGAATGATGTTGAGCTACCTCCAGTTACATGCAGCTGTAAATGCCAAGCCATCAGCATCCCATGAAATATAGTATGGTTTTCCTCAGATGCCGTGCAATTAAGTTGCAGCCCATGCATTACAGCTATTATTCCAAGGGCCACTGGGATTATGTGATTGTGCGGCCGGAGCAATTTTAGCATAATTATATATTTGCTGCATTTGCCACATAATCCATCATCTGCTGCATAATCTGCTGATTTTAACCCAAAAACTGTTTTTACTCAAAAGCTTCAAATGTTACTAAAAAGCAGCAACAGGTGTTGCCGCTCAGTAGAAGGCCCTTTGTAAAGCTGCACTGGTCACCTTTTTGTTGCTATTGCTATCTTTGGGTGTTAAACTGGTACTAATGAGGTGCAACCACAGATTGACTGGTTCACTGGAGAACATTTATGGTTGTCAATGATAAGGAGTACTATGTTCTAGAAATGTTTGTCACAAGGGGGTCCTTACGCCTAAAAGATTTTGACCAGGGGTCTCGGCATCAAAAAGTTTGAAGACCACTGATTTAGAGTGTGTTTCTGACTTACTATGACTAAGACTGTGGTTCCTGCTTGGACAGGGTGCACACCTCTGCCAACCAGAAGCCCATTTTCTAACAGTAATGAACAAGAAATAGTTTTGGTTTAGTTATAAAGATTTTTTTATATGAAGTATCTTGTAAACAATTATGAACAGTAAATAAATAAAAAAATACAATGTAATTTTATAATTACAATAATTTTCAAACAAGTTAAAATAAAGATACCTTCAAACTGTATCTTCAGTTTAATGTTAGTGAAGTCTTGTTTCTTTGTCATTTTGTTTTCAAGTTAATTCCTTTGTAAATAGGCCCATATAAAAATTTAGTGCACCAGCGTAACTTGCATAGTTTGGTATTTTTGTGGTACTATTGTTATGTTCAATTCCAGAAGTTACACCATTGCATTACATTGCATAATTATGCCACATTCATAACAAAATTAAAGTACAGAAACACATGAACAGCACAAGTGACCAGAACACGAGTAGCTGTCACTCGCACTACTGGTGTTTTCGCTTATATTTGTTTAGTGTGAAATGTATTCTCACGTCCAAAATGGGTTGGAAATCGGATTTTGCACTTAAAAGTTAGTGATAAGCGACATATTTGCATTCACATAATTACGCCTTTTTTTGCATAACTCGCACTACTGGTGTTTTTGCTTATTTTTCTTTAGTGTGAAATGCATACTCACGTCCAAAATGGGTTGGAAATCGGATTTTGTGCTTAGAAATTAGCAATCAGTGCCATATTTGCATTCACATAATTACAACTTTTTTTAATAACTTTCCTGAAATTATCCACACCCCTTATTATAAAGTCTGTTTCCCATATTTGTATTTAGCGGATGTCGAGGACGACAGATAGAGGATTCCAGTTCTTTGTTTCAAATAAGGGAACTAAATTTTATATGTTACCTATACTTATGGGCTTGGAGGTCTAGTTTTTTGTTATTTTAATGAGTTTGATCAGTAAGTGTAGCTTAATATTTTCTTGGAGTGTGTTTAATTTAGAAGTGTAGGCCTAATATGTGAATGTGTAGTTAGTATTATATTAACGTTAATGTAAGATGTTAGTATGCTACATTGTTTTTAAAGGTTTTTATATTAGTTTTATTGTGCAGGTAAAAATGATGGTCCTTTATGAACATTCTTTTTCAGAAGATGCTTTCTAAGTCATTTCTTTTATTTTTTTATGGATTAGTTGGAATTGACATGGCATCTTTCACGTTTGTTGATGATTGTATGTTTCTAGTCTAAAGGAGACTTAGGGGCATATGTACAAGCCCCTATTGCCACAGGAACTTTTTTGTGAGGTTTCCGTGGCGATATCAGCTTCGCCCTATTTACAAGGCAGCGTTAAGCCACTTAAAGTGGCTTAACGCTGCCTTGTAAATAGGGCCCCCTTTCACGCTATGCTTACCGTGAAAGGGGTGGGCAGTGGGAGTTGCAGTGGGCGTTCCAACACAACACCCATTGATTTTGACGCTGCCCCATACCCTTAAAAAAAGAACTCGACCTCTATATGGTCATGGAACTCCTCAGTGACTAGCAATATCCTTATAATTATTCGACAGGGGGTACTTTATCCAATTTATAAATTTCATTTCACAACTGGCCTTTTCCAGTTTTTGCATTGATTTTCTTACAGCATTCCTATCAGTAGTAATACATTTAGAGTTTTGTTACACTATGTAGAGTAGAAATATAGTCTGCTGCTGAGAAAACATTTATTCTAAAATAACTTGCTATGTTTAGGAGCAGTTGGACTCTGAACTCTATGCAACCAAGCAGGAGTCCTGCAGCCAGACAGCTGTGTTAGCACAGTGACAGCTAATGCAATTTGAAACTCTTGTCTTTTCAAGCAAATGACATGTTCAGCACCTGGTAGCCGTTGCAGAGATCAAGAGAAAAGAGAAGTGATGTCTAAAGCATAAGAATGGTGGGAAAACAGTAAAAAAGATGCATGTTCTCTCAGCAGCTATATGACATTTGTATCTGAATACGTTTAACATGACAGTTATCTTAGAGAAAGCACTTGTCCTTACTCATTTATTCATTTCTCAAATGCAAATGTTTCTCTGCCACATAAAAGACATCCCTTTTTCATTGAACTACAATTCTTAATAATTTTGTTTTCCAAAGACCTTTCAACATTTATCTAAGCTCTTTATAAAAAATAAACACTCTTCAACAAAGATCATACTTCTTGCTCTGGTTTGCTCGAGTTTCAGTCACTAGTTTCCTTTTGCTGTTGTGCTACAGTTTGCAACATCTGACTTAACATGCCCTAATTATGTTGCTTTTTATTCAATATATGAGTTTGACACAGAATATTTAATTTCCTTGTCTGTTAAAGGGATAAGGTTGATGATAACATCAATAAACTGTTTCTAAAAATTAAACACTGTGCAGTAAAGGGTGAATGATTTCTTCCTGATACAATCAAATTGATTTAACAGCTTGAAATAAAATACAGTGACGGGCATATCCAATTTCTAATTCAAACAATGACCAGAAACAGCCTCAGTGTGCCATCTTCTAGCAACATGCTTTACTATCAAAAACTGCATCAGATAAACTGTGTAAAAATGTGAAAGTAGAAATGCTTCTTATAGTTTGGAACTCCAAATTGTTGGTATTCTTAATGATTTCTACATGCAAGGATGTTTTTCCTTTTGTGTTATTATTCTGAGCAATTTACATAGTTGCTGTGAGAAATTGGGTTGTTGGTTGACTGGGGTGTTAGCCGCTAACAAGCAGCAACCACAATCCTTGTCAGAGTAAGATACAAGCAAACACAGACACAAGCAAACCCCATATTAACCTATGCTCAACCCCCTGGTAGCTTGGCACAGAGCAGTCAAGCTTATCTTAGAGGCAATGTGTAAAGTATTTGTGCGACATTTCAAATAGTAAAAGAGTGAAATCACCACAGAAAAAAGGATCCCACACCAAATTAGAATAATAGACCTCAATTTAATAAATAAAACAAGACCAAAAATCCAATTAGTAGAACCGGAGGCATTCAATTTGAAAGATATGAGTAAAAATAGCACCAAAAAGCACAAAGCGCCAACTGTGGCTATCTGGTCGCGTCGGACTGGGACAAAGTCACAAGTTCAGGTCAACCACAGTGGAGCGCAGGCTGGGTACAGGGACCCCATTAGGCTCACTGAAAAAAGTACCTTAAAACCTGGTTGGAGGAGCACTGTGTGGATCCACATCGAAGTTGCGTCACGCAGCTGAAGTGATGCATCGGTTCCGAGATGTGGCAATTCTGCAATGCATGGTCCTTCGTCATCGGGGAACACGTTGACGGGGCTTGCAATGCAAAGTTCAGCGTTGAAGATGTGGTGTTCAGTCAGGGAGATATGCATGTTCTGAAGAGCTGCACGGCTGCGATGCGGAGTCTGGTGTCATCGTCGAGACTGCATGGACGAGGGATGCAAGGGCCTGCACAGAGGATGCATTGTGCTGTAAGGGTGATGCAGCTGTTCTGAAGAAGTGCCATGCATTGCAGGTCTTTGTGACGGGTCCAATCCACGGAGCAGTGGAGAGGCATTGGTTCTGCTCGGGTTTGCACCGCGCAGCAGAGGAGATGCATTGGTACTGCTGGATCCACAGAGGCTGGCACAGCACCTTCAGCCCACTTCCAAGGGTCCAGGACTGGAGTGGCAGCACTTGGCAGGGTAGACTCACAGATGGCAGTGTCAATGTGCAGATGGAAGCTTAATGGAAGCCTGTTATGTCCCTGGGGCTTCACATCATGAGGCCAGTCAACTAGCCTTGTAGTCACTCTGGGAGGAAGCCTTCCTGCACATAAACAATCATTAATGGTGTGTTGCTCTTTCTATGTATGCTGCAGAATACGAGGAGAAATAGAAGTATTTCTCCTCGTTTCACCATTGTAAAGCCTGCTCCCTCATGGCATTAGTGTTTGGCGCTGCCTCACATTTACACATCATTGTATATCTGGGGCAGCGTCAAAAAGTAATGAGTGTGGCGGTGGAATGCCCACAGCAACACTCATTGAACGCCCCTTTCACGCTAAGTGATGTTGGTAAAGGGGCCATATTTACAAGGCGGCGTTAGGTCACAAAAAGTGGCTTAATGCAGCTTTGCAAATATGGAGAAAGGCATAACTCCCGAGTCCTCTTTCAGGCTAGATAAGTGATGACCATATGAGGTGTCAATCTGGTCATGAATATTAAAGGCAGCAAAAGGAGCAGAGAACCTGTTCCACAGCAGGAGAGACTGAAATGGCTCAGATCTGTAAGAGACAGGAGCATCGACTGGTGTCTACAAGGATCAAATCAAAAGCCTGGAAAAGTCATTGCAGACGAGGGATGCACAGCAAGCTTCTTTTGTCCATCTGTTTCGAAGCTTGATCAGTGACAGGAAGCTACAATATCGACTAACCATTCGAACGTGGAACCCTTTGGATTGGAGCATAGTGCGCCTTTTTATGAACAGAACAAACTGCTAAGCACATGGCATTTCATCACTTTCCTGAATCCCCTCACAGCTGTGTATATTGCATTTTTACATATTTGCCTATTTTGTAGTATTTTTTTTCTTAGATACTTTTCAGATTACAACTTCACTGCGCATCCCTCAATCACACATTTTATTGTTATCTATTTGTTAATGTTATTATCTAGCATAGCAATTCCTTTGGTTACATCGATTTTTCGTTCACTAAAGGCGATAAGACATAAGTTAATAAGCCATGTTCATTCTTAATAAGTCGCTGACACCCATTTAGGTTCTACTGTTAAATTCAAATTAAAAAGAAATCTATAATGCCCTTTTAAGTAATGGAGCCCTGGGATCGGCTATTTTTTCTGATCACCTGATAATAACTGTTCAATAATAATAGCAAAATTATTAGCGGTAATCAGATTCATACAAAACTACCAATTGCTCATGTATTACAAAGTGAGCGGTGCCATGCAGTGTACTGAATGAAAGTCAGTTATAGAAACTGTAGCCAATAAGCAACTGCATGTTTCAGAGACATTTCTCACAGGAGTCTCAATTGGCAATCCACTATGCTTTGACTGAGCATGTCTCATAAACTAAAGCATTACAGCTTCAACAAGAAGAATCACTGAAATTCATAACGGTGCAAATCGTACCGCTCTAATTTTTAATTTTGTTAGTGACTTGTTACTAAGATATATTGTACCCACCCTGTTGACTTATTCAGATTACAGATAATAAAAGATTGATGTGTGAAATTATTTAATTACGAAATGGGTAACAATATAACAAAAATGCTCTTAATAGAACATTTTAACAGAGAGGAATGTGCAAAAGGTAATTTAAATTGTACTGGATAAAGAATAGGAGTGGGTGTTAGAATAAATCACTCTTCCTCAGGGAGGTGTCATGGCCTGGCGCTTCCACTAGACACTAGAGATTTTTTTTATAAAGGGAGCTGCCCCCTTGGCCAAGGGTCTGCGCTCCACCTCACTCCACATGCTATTTTTCGTCTTTTTGCTTCCCCCTGAAGGGGCATGGCAGCGTTTAGCCCCAAACTGCTCTCCCTGTGGGGCAGAAAGCCCACTAGACACCGGGGGGCAGATTTACAAGCCCCCTGCGCCACCAGTACGTCACTTTTTGTGACGTACTGGTGGCGCAGGGGGCTCCTCGATATTTACAAGGAGAGGAAAAGCCACCATGCGTGACTTTTCCTCTCCTTGTAAATACCGTCCCTTCACACGCAGCACTTTGCGGTGAAGGGGCGTTCCATGGGTGTTGCTGTGGGTGTTCCCACGCAACACCCATGGAACAAGACACATCTCCAGAATTACGAGAAATCGTAACTCTGGAGATGCGTCTGAAAGCTACGCCACCCTAGAGGTGGCGTAGCGAGGCGCACCGAGGAGAAATGTTTTCATTTCTCCTCGTTTTCCTCTTTCAATGCGTGCTGCATTCTGCAGCACGCATTGAAAGAGGAAAAAGCCTGTACTGATTGTTTTTGTGCAGAAAGGTGCCCCTTCCTGCACAGAAACAATCTCCCCATGGCGCAGGCATCCTTGCACCATGGTGCAAGGGTGCCTGCGCCGGCGCTTGGCAGCTGTTTGTGCGCCAGCGCAGGGAGAGCACAGGAATGCGACATATTCTTGTAAATATGTCGCATTCCTGTGCTCTGAAAGTGCCGCAGCGTGGCGCAGCCAAAGGGCTTGCAGCGCCACGCTGCGGCACTTTCTTGTAGATCTGCCCCCAAGTAAACTCCTAAAAAAGGGAGGAGGGTGGGATTAATGCATAGGGCAATGCCTTCACCCTTCAAGGAGCATTACAGGCTTTCTGCCCCCTCTACAAAGCATATTGGGGGTTTTTGCCCTGTATCTGCGTGCCATGGGAATAAAAATCGCACTAGAGGGCAGGGATTTATTTAGTAAAATAAGCACAAAGGGGTGGGGGCAGCCTGATCTGGCATAGGGCCATGCTCCCACCCAAAAAGATAGCAATATAGTCTTTCTGACCTATCGGGGAGGCAGATCAGGGGTTTTCTTCTGGGGGGGGGGCGGGTTGGCAGAATGCCCAGAAATCATCTAACTGACCGAACCACCACCGTACAAATGGGCACCCTGGCCTCTTGTAGTCGGCCAGTAAAAATAGGAGTCCCACAAGGCTCCATTTTAAGTCCCATGCTCTTCAACCTGTACGTGACTCCCCTGGCCAAAGTGATCAGGTCCTACGGTTTTGACGTGGTGTCATATGCCGATGACACCCAGTTATTGATCACCCTAGGCCCTGATCCCACTGACACAACAACCCGTTTCAAAAACTGAATGACCCATATCGACAACTGGATGCATACCAACCACTTACAGCTCAATGGTAGTAAGACAGAGGTCATTCTTTTTGGTAAGGAAAACGAATTCTGGTCTAGTGACTGGTGGCCTCAGAATCTGGGCCCCTGTCCATCTCCCAAACCTGTGGTGCGGAACCTCGGAGTGATGATTGACAATCAGTTGTCAATGAAAAGCCATATAAATCACATAATCGGCATCTGTTATGGCATTATGCGTAATCTACGCAAAATTTTTCAATGGATCCCTATTGAATCTAGGAAACCACTTGTCCAAGGACTAATCATAAGTCGTATCGACTATGGAAATGCCCTGTTGGCCTCCATAAATGAAGAGCTCTATTCTAAGCTTCAAGTTTTGCAAAATAGTGCTGCTAGACTTGTACTAAACCTCCCATTGAGAGCCCCATCAGTGTCCAGTCTGAAAACTCTTCATTGGCTCCCTATTAGGAAGCGAATCCGCTTCAAAATCCTCTGTCTGGTTCACAAGAACATGTACGGTAATGGGCCAAGCTACCTCACCAAAAAACTTAGCTGGTATCAACCGAGCAGGACGCTTAGGTCAAGTACCAAATGTCTCCTTACCCCTCGCAGAATCTGCACCACCAGCAATGGCAGTAGATCTTTCTCTTTCCTTGCACTTGCTTTCTGGAATAATCTTCCATCACATCTCCTATCCATCGCTGACCATAAGCCGTTACGCAGGGAATTAACCTGGCTATTTGACCATCTATAATGACCGTACATCTGACCATCAGTCCCTTGGAGTTTACGGTAGTGCAATGAGACCCTCGGGTGATATGTGCGCTGTTGGACTTGGCCCTTTTTGCAGGGTCATCCCTAAACTTTTTGCCTTTCTCCTAGCCTTTTTTCTGACATGGTGTTGGTGGTTTTAGGACTCTGGACACTTTAGCACTGCTGTCCAGTGTAAAGTGCGTGTGCTCTCTGTGATAAACATGGTAAGATTGGTCTACACCTGTTTGGCCTATTTAATTTACCTGTCAGTCCCTTGTAAAGTGGTATCTCATATACCCAGGTGTAGCGCGGTGGAGAAGGAGACAGGGAGACCGAGGGTAAGTGACTCAACAGTAGGTTTATTACAAGGGGTCTTTTTACATGAAAGGGACAAAAGGATCCAATGTCCGGTGTATAGTTCTTCACCCTCTTACATCAGAGAGCAGGGAATAACTAAAAGAGGGTCCAGTCTTCGGATAACAGCAGACAGCTCCCTCCGCTCCGTGTCAAAATTAGGGAAAAGAAAACAAAGAAAGACCTGGTAAGGGGGACGTTTCTACGTGGTATTGCACACAAGGGAAAGGGAGTGAAGGACTGAGCACCCGACCGTCACCGTGAGACGCGCGGCTTCCTTCCCAGGAGTATGTTACGCTCTGCTCTGTTTTACTCGCAGTTGCGGACCCCAGTCGGTAGGACTAGTCAGACTGCCCGCCCTTCTCTCCCACCTTCCCCATGTCCCACACAGCCCCCAGGTGGCCCCGTACCTTTTGGAGCCACGACCCTCCTGGACCGTGGCTGGCTTTCGCGTGTTGCCGGAAAGGGTCCGGCTCCCCCTTTTCCTCGATCCTGGATGGCACCTCTTCGGTCCGCTGGGCTTCCGGCTCGATCCCGATGGCGGATCCCGGTTCTCCCAGTCCTGGCGAAATGAGGAAAGTCCTGGCTCCTCGTTCTGGGTCCCACGACGTCGGTACTCCAAGCGTTCGAGTCCGTGACGAGAACGCTAGTCCTTCCGCCTCCTCCCCCTTGAAGGGCAGAGGATCACCTGACCAAGGCACGTGATCGGCTCTGGAAGCCGAGGGTAGTGGAGTCTTAAAGGGCCAGTGCATCTGGGTCGAAGGCTGGAAATAGAGGAGGGGACAAGGTGACAGGTATTGGGGCATACGGTCAGACAACGGACTGGAGGAGGGATCCGTAGGCAGCTCCTCGCCACACCAGGGTTGGTAAATTAAATGCTACTGGTGGGCTTGCAGCGCTCATTGCGCCACCCACTAAAGTAGCCTTTCAAACCTGTCTCAGGCCTCTGCCATTGCAGGCCCTGTGCGCGCAGTGTTACTGCCGCTGTGACGTGGCACCTAAAGTGTGTGCCATGTCTGTGACCCCCCTTTTACTACATGTCAGTCACCCCTAAGGTAGGCCCTAGCTAGCCCTATGGGCAGGGTGCATTGTAGGTAAAAGATAGGACATGTACCTTAAGTATGTGACATGTCCTGGTAGTGACAAATATCCATTTTGGCTTCTCACTACTGTGGGGCTGCCCTCCCATAGGAATGCATTGGGGATTCCCTGATAAGTGTTTCAGTGGTAATTCCTGATATGAGAGGCGCAGCGTGGTCAAGTTTGGTATATTTGGAATAGTGATAATAAATGCTGCGCAATGGTGTGCGCAGATTTATGATAACTATTTTAGAAATGCCACTTTTAGAAGTTGTCATTTCTGTGTGCTATGTGTCTGCCTGCCTGATGTGAATTGCATGTCTGGCTTTTGAGTGACAGGGGCTGGTGAGGTGTGTGTGGCTCCAGGAGGGGCAGGGTGAGTCAGCGCTAGGCTGAATGGGACAACTGCATTTGGAGTAGTGGGAGGAGAAGTCCCTGGTCCCTGAATAGGTCTGTGCCTAGCCTGGACAATGCTGGCTCCGCCCCCTGTGGTGTGTCTGATCACCGAGCCCCCACCTGACAAAGGGGAAGAGGAGCCCTGTAAACAGAGTACTCCAAAAAAAAACAGAACCAGTTGGGACTGGTTCCCCTAAGCCCTGTGCCAGGGCAGACAAAGGAAAACTGAGTATAAATGTAGGGGCTGTGACCCCATGTTTTTTGTGCTTTCTGTGGGTGCTGCTTGGTGCTACTTGAGACCGGCAGGCTGCCGGTCTGCCAGGAGGAACAGCCGCTGGGCATTGACCTGCTGCCCTGCTTGGCAGCTGAGGGGTCTGCTGTCTGCCTTGGAGCCCCAGTGCGCTGGCCTGCCTGTGCCCTCCTTGGAGGGGAGTGCTAATTCCTCCCTGCTGATGTTTGCAGGTCGGAGCCCCTTAGAATATTTCCCAGACTTCCAGGTGGTGATTTAGCAGCAAACGCGTGGTGAGCGCTTTTCCCTGAGCCCAAGAAAGGGGGGGCTCCTGCTGACCAGCGCTTTGTGTGCGCACTACCTTCATTGCCCCTGCAAGCCAGTGCCGAGGAGCAGCATGTGGCCGTGCTGTGTGCAGAAGTGGCAGAGGCTCCGCTCCGCATTGTGTGGCAGAAGAGGCAGTAGGAGCAACGGAGACGTCCTCGCTCCGTGAAACCCCAGGACCGGAAGCCAGGCAAGGAAGAAACAGGAAGCCAGGCGGCGCCTGCCTGACTGTGGGCGGGGCTCCCGTGAGAGAAGAGGGAGCCCCGCGTGTTGTCTAAAGCCCATCGGGCAGCCGAGAAGGTCCACGAGAAGTAAGGAGGGGAGAGCTGCAGTAAGGGAGCGCTCTTCCCCCCCTTTGTTTTGGGAAGAAACTACCCGAGTGCGGAGGTAGGCGGTAGTCAGGCAGAGCCTGACTATGGGCGTGCCGGCTGGCAGGAAAGACGGAGCCTCGCAGGCTCGCCAGACCCCGTGGAAAAGGACCGGAGCCTCGCGGGCTCCCTGCGGCTGCACCCTCTACTGATTGGCCCAGCGAAAGGAGAAAGGTCCTGGTGAGTGAGGCTCACACTGCACGCGGATTGGTGCCTGCTCGGGCCAATTTTTCCCCCACAGAGGAGCCCCGGTGAGAGGGGCTCCCAAGGCACCTTGTTGGTGCCCACTTGTTCCACAGCTGTACCGCCACATCGCGGCAGCTGCGACGTTAGGGGGCATTTCTTGGCTAAGGGTGGACTGCACCCTAGCCCCCATTGTGTTTTGGGCCCGTGGGGTCCATGGTTCTTCCGCTTCCACAGCAAGGGGGCTAGTGGAGGCCCCGTGTGAAGGGACACGCAGTGAGGAGAGCCCTAACTTTTGAGGAAGGGCATGGCGGGGCGAGCCCAGGTCAGGGACCCCTCTTAGAGACACCGACGTGGGGGACAGGAACCGCGTGGCAGGTGTGTTATGGTGTCCAGTTGCTGATGGGATACCTAGCACATTATACTGGTCAGGTTTTGCCTTATAGGCTGTCCTAGGTGATGTTAGGACGTGCACCGCTGTTGGTGAGGTTTAGGTATCACATGTTATGCTTAGTACCCTGGTGTGCAGTGTTTATTAGGGTACACTGCTGCTGATTATGTTGTATGCATAATAGGCTATTCTATGCAATGCTATGATTTCATGCCTAATGGGATTTATATCTAATGTGATGGATGCATAATGTGTTTATGCCTACAGTGATTGCATAATGTGTTTATGCTTAGGATATTTAGGCGTAATGTGATTTATGCGTAATGTTCTGGCCTAATGTGATGCAGATCTCATGTGTTTATGTTGCAGGTGCTAATGCTAAGTACAGTATTTTACCAGTAATCACTGGTTGTGGCTTATATCTACTACTAGTGCTTTCTAAAGGTTCTGACAGTGGCCCGATTGGCCCTGTCATGTATATAATCCCCTGTGAATATTGCCTAGTGCCAGTGGGCACAGTGTAAAGGTGTGATTAGGTTTCTAATGTGTTTATGATAATACAAAGGCTATTTTTATATAACCTTGTGTGGAGTTTCTTTTGTGGTGTGCCTAGTGTGTTGCTGCTGCTGTGTGTGTGTTGCGCAAACGCTTTACACATTGCCTCTGAGATAAGCCTGACTGCTCGTGCCAAGCTACCAAGGGAGTGAGCAGGGGTTATCATCAGTGTGTAACTCCCTTGCCCTGACTAGAGTGGTGGTTTCTGCCTGGCTTAGGCGCATGCCCTAGCCAACCAGAAATCCCATTTCTAACATGCGCTCCATAAATTCCTCTGACTTGACTTGACTTGACACTAAGGAAACCATAAAATGACAAAGGAGTGGGGGCAGCACACCCTGGCTTAGGGTCATGCCCTTGCTCCAAAAGGGGAGAATGCATCATTTCAGTTCCTCTTGTGAGGCAGTTTGGAGGTTTGCCCCAATGTGCACCCCTAGGGTGTGGGGGGCCATAAAAACCACTAATCACCTGGGAAGTGCTACAAAATAGGAGTAGGGTGACCCAATTATATCATAGGGCCATGCATCCACACCCATATGGAAAATTACAGTCATTATGCCATTCCTTGAGGCAGGGGGTATACTCATTTTTTACATTTAACAATTCCAAGATGACACTGGCCAAGGGTCTGTGCTCCACATAACCCCATACACTATTTTCAGTCCTTCTGCTTCCCCCTGAAGGGGCATTGCAGTGTTTAAACCCAAAATGCCCTCCCTGGGGGACAGAAAGCCCACCAGACAGCACGGAAATTCCTAAAAAAGAAAGGCGGGTGGGACCATGGCATAGGGCAATGCCTTCACTATAAAAGGGGAATTATAGCAGGGCTTGAAAAATCCACTCGCCCGCTCGCATTTGCGAGCCAGATTTAAAAGGGCGAGCTATTTTTAGGTCCTACTAGCCCTTTCTGGCGAATCAGAAAACAGACTGACATTTGACCTCTGTCTCTGAAAGCAGAGCAAATGTGACAAGATAGCAGTATTTAAAGGCATCTTTATTGCTCACAAAGTAAATGAGCAATAAAAATGCCTTTAAATCTTGTTAACTTGTCACATTTGCTCACAGAAGGTCAAGTGCATTACAGTTAGGTCGAGCAGATTTTTGAAGTTACTAGACCTGCAGGTCTACTAAGAATCTTTTGATTTTTTGAGCCCTGATTATAGTCTTTCTGCCTCCTCTGCGAGCATATTGGGGGTGTTTGCCCTGAATCTGCCCTCCATGGGAATAGAAATCCCACTAGACGCCAGGTATATATTTACTAAAAAATGAACAAAGGAGTTGGGTGGCCCAACCTGGCATAGGGTCATACTCCCACCCTAAAAGAGGGTTATATTGTCTTTTTGCGCCATCGGGGAGCAGATTTGGGGTTCTCACCTCAGGACGGGGGCAGAATGCCCACTAGACACATAAAATGACAAAGCAGTGGGGACAGCACACCCTGGCATAGGGCCATGCCCATACTCTCAAGGGGGCAATGCAGTCTTTCAGCCTCAAGGGTGTGGAAGGCTATAAAAACCACTAGACATCAGGGAAATGCTAACAAATAGGAGTGAGTTGGCCCAACTATGGCATATGGCAATGCACCCACCCCCAAATGGGAACCTACAATCTTTTTGCCCTTCCTTGAGGCAGAGTGAGGGGTTTACTCATTTCTTAAATTTAACAATTCCAAGATAACCTTCATGGCATAAATGTAAAATGTTATTTCTTAGATCAGAAGGTTAAACTACTTTACTATTCAGGTCATTTAATTTGTTTTAACAGGCCAACCTTTTGTGCAAACTCCTTCTCATCTATCAATTCTGTCAATATTATACTCTTCTATCCACTCACCTTTATTGATGCCATTGACATCTTCCCTTCTGTAAGAAATGAGGTTACTGGTTGAGGGGGGAGAAACCCCACTCAAGCTCAACCACAATCCTTGTCAAAGCCCTAATTAACATTTGCTCAACCCTCTGGTAGCTTAGCACAGAGCAGTCAGGCTTAACTTAGAGGCAACGTGTAAAGCATTTATGCATCATTTGAAACAGTAATAAAGTGAAATCACAACACAACTAAAATACCACTACAATGTAGAAAAATGGAGTAGAAGGTAATAAATAAAGACACCAAAACGATAAAAATTCAATTAGTAGAAGCAGAGCTTTGCAATTTTAAAGATGTAAGTGAAAGTAGTGTCACATAGTGCTACTCATAGCTATTTGGTCGTGCAAGACCGGGTGAAAGTCAGAAGTGCAGGCCGAATTCGATGGAGTGCAGGTCGGAAGCAGGGACCCGGTTAATCCCACTGAAAGAGTTACCTTCAAAGTCCAGCACAACGAGTTCCATTCACGGTGGAAGGGCCTGCGAGGAGCAGGGAAAGTGTTGCGGATGGTCGTCGATGTAGCACGCACAGCAGGGTGGACATCGCAGCTTGTCATTGCTGCAGTGTAAAGTTCCTGTTGGTGTCACGGACAGTCCTTGCCAGAGCTTTGCATTTTCGATGATTGCTAGCTGTCGAAACTGTGCAAGGAAGTGCAGACCTTGCGCTGCCAGGCACCACTGGCAATCGTTGTAGCACAAAGAGTTGGGTTCACGGCACTTCGCATCAGCAGACAGCACAAATGGCAAGATCTTGGCATGTACAGGCCTGTTCATGTTCACAAAGAGCCCAAAAACGTAAGCGGAGCTCAAATGAGGCCAAACCAAGGGTCCAGGACATGAGGGGCACCACTTGGGGGTCAGGAACTCACTCCGGCAGAGGCCAGCAGCGCTCAGGGCAGTCCAGTTGCAGGTCCAGGCAGCAAGTCAGCTGCAGTTGCAAGGGATGAACGACAAAGCATGAGTTTACCACGCATCATTTGCCACGTAATGCCTTCACATCGCAATGCCTTTATCACGCATATACTTTTACCACTCACGCCTTCACAATGCAAGGTAAGTATATGGTAAGTGAAAGAAATATATATATATATAATTTAGTAATTGTACCCCCCTCTTTATATAAATTATTTTAAATTTTAATTTTTTCTTTATTTACCCACCCCTAAACCCTATAAATCCCTTACCAAGCTATACCTATGCCTCTACCTAACCCTAAACCCTAATAAATACCCTTACCACCCTATACCTCTCCCCACCCCTGAACCCGAAAAAGTGCCTTCACCACCATATACCCCTACCCACCACTAAACCCTAAAAATGCGCTTTCCACTCTCCACACTTACCCAGCCTAAGCCCTAAAGCACCCTTACCACCCAATACACCTCCTAAGCCCTAAAAAGTACTTACCAGCCAATACCTTTGCCCACCCCTAAACCCTAAAAAACACCCTTACCACCCTATAACCCTACCCATCCCTAAACCCTACAAATCCCTAGCCACACCATACCTCTACCCAGCCCTAAACCCTAAAAGAAACCTTACCACCCAATAGCCCTAAACCCTCAAAATGCCCTTACCACCCTATACATTCACCCACCCTAAAGCATAAAAATACCCTTACCACCCAGTATCTCTAACCACCCATAAACGCTAAAAAAAACCTTACCACCCTATACCTTTACCCACCCCTAAACCCTAGAAAATAACCTTACCAACCTATACCCCTACCCACCCCTAAACCCTATAAATCTCTTACAACCCTGTACATCTAGTCACCCCTAAACCCTGGAAATATCCTTATAACCCTATACCCGACCCAACCCTGAACCCTAATAATACCCTTACCACCCTATAGCTCTACCCGTGCATAAACCCTAATACGCCATTGCCACCCTCTACCCCTACCAACCCCAAAACCCTGAAAATACCCTTACCACCCTATATCTCTACCAAACCCTAGACCCTAACAATACCCTTACCACCCTATTTTCCTACCCACCCCTAAACCCTAAAAAACACCCTTACCACCATATACTCCTACCCACCCCTAAACTCTAAAGAAAACCTAACCACCCAATACCCCTGCCCAACCCTAAACCCTTGTAGTGAATGGCAGGTTTTGAGGGTCACAAAACAGAGAATGTATAAATGGTGATAACAGATTTTAGTTATAATATAAATCCTGTGTTGATGTACCATACTCATTTTATGAATTCGGGTGTTTTCTAAGGTGATTTTACCCTGTGAAAAGCCTTCAACTGGGATTTCATGAATCATGTTTGAGAGAAAACTGTTTTCTCATGATTTTCCCATAGAGGTTATGAAAGGTGCTCCAGAAGCTAAAATGAGAGCATAATTTCTGTAAATTCACACTATCTTTCTCAGCCATATAAAAATGAAGTCTGACGTTCTCAGTAAATCATGTACTTCCAACAGGAGCAGCCTGTCAGATGATTCCTGTGTGTTCTACTGCAGCCTCCCAGAGTGTTCTAAAAAACAACTAGAGCGCTAACGGTGTTACTTATGATAAATATGTGACACATCTGTAGCTATGTTGATTGAATCAAACTGGTAAAAATAAATACATTTAATTTAGAAAGGAAAAAAAAGGAGAGGGTTTAGTTTGCCACAGAAATAATGGTTAGTGCTGTAGAAAGAAAAATTAGGACACATTTTAAAGTGAGTTCTTAAATATCCCTCTTCTATTTCATTAAAACATTCTGACATGCAGAATGAAACATGCACTTCCAACACCCACAGCACACTGCCAGGTAATTCCATGGTGATCAGCAGCTGTACTACAGTATTCTAATGAGCAGCTAAGGTACTAATATTCTGAATTTATGTCAAAAGTGTGGCCAAAACAGAGATCAGAAAAATATGGAGGAGTAAGGCAAAACGTTTGCGGAAAGACCACCCTAAGGCTGACAGGTGTAACAACTTCCGATCAGAGTAACATAACAATCACTTTCATTACCAGTAAGACTCGCTTTCAATGGCAATGGTAATCTACTCAGACAATCTGCTACTTTGCTTTGTACACCAGGAACATATTGAATACTATAGTTAAAATCTTGCAGTCTAAGAGACATTCTAGCATTATGTGGTGATGTCCTGTGCAATCCACCAGTGGTTAACACTTTCATCAAGGGTTTATGATCATTTCTAATTTCAGATTGGGAATCCCAAATAAACCATCAGAAATGTTCATAATCCCAAACACATGCTAAGGTCTCCCTTTCAATCACTGAATAATGCTCCTCAGATGGTGAGAGACTCTGGGATGCTCATGCAATTACTACTTTTTGCCAAATCGTTCTTTTTAAGTTAAAACTGTTGCAAAACACCAGCTGACAGAGAATGCCTGGTGATGGTTAAAGTTGGACTGAGATAAGAGAAATATTTCTTTTTTTGCGGAAAAGCAAATGACTTCCATAGCTTACAAGTAAGTACGAAACAATGAGGTGAAACAGCCATAATCTGTGTAAGATTCCTAATATTAGAATATACATTATACAACAAGATGCAAATTATAGAGTTGAAAAATAATTTTGCAGGAAAAACTGCCAAATAAATAGAAAGAATGCTGAGTTTCAATTACCTTTCTTAACGGGATTTAGAATCAGGAAAAGTCAAAGACTCTTGAAAATGAGTCTGACATGTAAAGAGGGCAGGCATTGATTAAATGTGCTGAAGTTTATAAACCTCACAAAAACAAATCCACTAGATCAGCTCCTTTTGGTGTTATGCACAACATTAGTTCTCACATAAAACAAAACTATTCTTCATAATTTCACAGGGCATAAAATTAGCTGCAGCTAGATTATCCTAACATATCACTGTGTTTCTCCTCTTCATATTCTATTTGTATCTTTGTATATAACATATGTAATACATAATGCACATGTACTAGTGGTCCATGGGCAAATGCAAATGTAATTTGCCTTCAATGCTGGATTGCCCTGTGATATGCTGTGGAAATTTAACGATGAGTTAAGGTTGTATGTGTCTATTTGTTCATTTTTTTGAAAAGCACTATTTATGAGGTATTTAATGAACTTCAGAATGCTGATTTACCACATTCGCATAGGCATTCGTTTAAATTCAAAGACGTGCATATTAATGCATGGATTTTGAAACCTTTGAAACTTCATGACTCAGATTTATCAAGACTTTGCACCGCCACAAAACAACGCTTTGAGAAAGTGACTCTTTTTGATTGGCCATCCCCATTTTTGTGGAATGATGCTGCTGGTTTTTGAACTATGCACACTGGAGCACCGCTAATGAAATCTCAGTGTATCTGCCCTGACCCCCAAAGCATGGTAAAATTGTCTAACTTCTAATTGGCGTACTTAACTTCCCAGTAATGCCATAGTAAATGGTACACAAACTACAATAATGGCATGGAAAAGTTCAATGTTACCTATGGACTGCATCACATGGTGTGCCATCCACTAGGATGGCATAGGAAACATGGCTTCAGGCTTACCTGTGTAGCCTAACTCCTGCAAATTTAAAACTGTGCAGGTGAGCCAGTCTAAAGAATCCTTTTTGACAGGATAGGATCCTTCTTTTACATATTAAATAAGCCACCCGTAAACAGGCCTGATAGCGTAAAGCTATGGCTATAATTTGATGTGGTAAAAAAGATGGCATGTACCTATAGTAATTAGACCCAAAAGAAATTTTTACTGTGAAGATCTGTAGCTGTCATTACTTCTGACCCTGCGTAACCCTCTGTTTGTGAAGGGGTCGGCATTATGAGTTGAGTGTTATTTAACGTATTAGATAATTGTAATTATCGGATGCATTAAATACATCAACCTTTATTACATTTTGACAGCTCGAACCTGCTGAAATTTAACAGGGGGACATCATATGGTGTTTACTGTATCATGCAGATTTTGCTGCATCAAACACCAAAATCTGCATGTTATTCTCCAGAAACTCGTAATAGTTGTTAATTATCACACCTGATAAATAACATACCCTGTGGTATTGTTATTTAACAGGTGCAATAAATAGACCTTATACTAATAATCAGAATCTTAGCCTTTGTCTACCTGCACCTCCAGTAGGCAAAACAGCCTTAGCTTGCAGGCAGCTGGCCTGTCAGTGCTTCCCTTTAATGATGTTTGAAAACTACTTCTAGAGCACAAACAATGGGGTAAGCCTTTTGGCAGGAACACCTGGGTGTAAGGTATGTGACACATATCAGCTCAGGAAGGGCAGTTGGGAAGAGTTCAGGAACTTTATTAACATGACAGTGACCAAAATGAAGCCTGCCCATTCACATTAAGTATACCGGGAGAGCTGGGGAAAAGAAGTATGTTTCTTTCCTGCACTCTCTAACCAGTTTGGCAACAGCCCAGTGGGAAGGAGAGCTGGTCCTAGAACCAATTTGGTGTAGTTGAGAAGAAAAGGACTTCTCATTTCCCTAATAAGACTAATGGCTGGCACACACAAGCAATCTCTAAGTAAAAAAAGACTGGGACATCTTGGATTTTACATGGAACAGTGCAATCTGGGATAGTTTGCAGCAAGGTAAACAGGATGCGCTTCAAAACTGGGTAGATTTGCCAGGTGCAACTTTTCCGTCATTGGTTAGGGAGTGTCCAGGAGTCACACGGGCTAATGAATCCAACAAAACTATCACACACCTTACACACAGCTCACCAGAACACCTTCTGGACCTGGAAGAACAGCTTGCTGTTTGAGACCTGAATGGAGACCTTAAGGGTTGGAACTGTTCCCACTTCTACCCAGGTCTTAGAAGTAGACTCCAGGTGTCAGTTGGATGACCTCCTGTGTGGCTACAGGGACACAACAAGCTGCAAGAAGCCTTTTGTCCTGAAGCGTTTAGCTGACCAATAGCAACTAGACCAACACTGAACCCTGCTGGTGGCTCTGCTGGAGTGAGTCCTGTCCTTAAGTGCTGTCCCTGAGGTCCTGGGAGCATTACATGTTACCAAGTTGAAACCTAAAACATTTTTGGACTTCAAGACTTCCAGAGCTTGAGTGGGTCTCTGGACTACAGTGGCAGATATCAAGAGGACTCCATCAGATACAGCTCCCAGCTTGCCCCACTGGAGGATTTCAAGCTCTATAAAAAAGATTTTGTTTGAAGGTAGAAATCTTGACTGGGAAAAGAAGCAAAAAGAATCTGCCCAATGTGAGGACTTCCCCAACCATGCAATTAGAATATCTTCCACTTTACCCACCAGAAACAATGGCTTCAGCAGGACCTCATCCAGCCGCAATAGAGCTTTGAAAAGACTTTAGAAGATAGAGCTTGCAAACTTGCCCCACTGGAGGATTTTGGCTTTCTTTTCAGAGACTAAGTCAAAAGGTAAAATCTTGGACCAGAATGTACCAGCTTAGAGTATCTGACACACTCTCCATTATGGCCAGCCTGAAATTGAAACTAATTTCTGGTTCACTGCAAACAGTGACATCTGACAGTTAACGTTTTCTCCAATTTGCCTTATTGGATTTTTGTTGTTTTTGTGCCATTTTGCTCCTGCTAAATAGTTAAACATATTTTCCTAAGTTTAGCCTGTCTGCTCTGTGGGTTAAATTATTGAAACTGTGCTTTAGATTAACATGTTTGTGGTCTTTTTTTTTTTTGTAGTGGACTCCCAATTATCTCAATTAATGAACCACTTTCTTACACACGCAAAGTAACACAAAGTGGCTCAAAGTCTTGATAAAGTATTCACTTTTCAAGCCAAAGTATTTGGTCTTTAAAATAAAGTTACCCTTAAAGTACATGCTTCACTCCTCTAATATTAATGATAGTGATTGAGTGAAAGTCGATGTATAGCATGCATGATGCGATATGTAGTACCAAGGTGAAAGGTGAGGAATATTTAGGAAAGGATGAGGAGTGTGCATGCTCTAGTTCCTGATTACCGGCTGTATTTGGTCCTTGTGATGCAGAGGGGCAAGTAACAGTTGTGTTAGTTCATTTGTCTCGGCATGTATTTGGTGCATGTGAAACAACGGTGTGTGTGTATCGTCTTTATTGAACTGTGCACCTGTGGGAATGGCCAAATTTGGTACTATATTTATATCAGGTGTATTATATTTAAAGAATCATACACATAAGCACATTTCTCAATGTCCTGAGTTTCTACATTTACATTTGACAACATGCTTAAGTGTTCTGTGGGGTGTGCGAGTAATATGCAAGAATTGTATCCCAGAAGCCTACGGTATTCCAATTCTGTATCGGTGGGTAGTGTATGGTGAAGGGGCTGAACTCTACATGTTATTGTTGCACTGATAGGCATAAGGTTCTGTTTTCTTATCTGTGTACATACATAGGTATAAAAATAAGTTCTGTGAGGGGCTCTGGTGTCATATAAATTGGAGCTGAGAAATATATGTATTTAGTAATTTACCTGTTTTACTTGGCACCTCACTATCACCATTTACAAAGAGACCTAAACTTGCATTTCTATACTTTTGACAATATATATTTATAGTGGTTCACTGATAGAATATCGATGGTAAAATCTTTGATGGTAAAAATATCGAAAAAAATATAGATAATAAAAATATCGACTCCCTATTCTTAAACAGGAAAGTACAAAAATATCTAATAAAAAATATCGAAGTTAAAAATATAGATGTAAAAAATATTGATTTAAAAATATAATTAAAATAAAATAATATATTAAAATTATAAAATATTAATATTATGTTTAACAAAATTAATTACATTTAATATACATTTTAACTAAATATAAAAATTAAACTTAATTTAAAAAAATATAAACCCACAAACATAATAATTTATACATATACATATAATTTATTAACTATTATCTTTATTTAATTTCTAAACTTTTAAATTATATAAAAATAAAATATATACATATATCAATTATTTAAAATTAAAAAAATTATATAATTAATCAAAACTTTAAACTACTAAAACAAAATTAAAATGTACATTTCAAAAACTAAATAAATACAACAATAGGGAAAATGATAGATAGCGAAAACAATTACATTTACTATTCCAACTGCACTAAGTGCAACAGTAGGGAAAGTGTTGGATAGCGGAGGGGTAAAAATTACTATTCCCACTCCAAAGACTGCAACAGTATGGAAAGTGTTGGATAGCGGGGGGTAAAATTTACTATTCCCACCCCCTTGAGTGCGAAAGTAGGGTAAATGTTGGATAGTAGAAGAATTAAATTTACTATTCCAACTCCAGTGATTGCAACAGTAGGGAAGATGTTGGATAGCGGAGGGGTAAAAATAACTATTCCCACTCCAGTAAGTGCAACAGTAGGGAAAGTATTTGATTGCGGAGAAGTAAAAATTACTATTCCCACTCCAGTGAGTGCAACAGTAGGGAAAGTATTGGATAGCGGAGGAGTAAAAATACTATTCCCACTCCAGTGAGTGCAACAGTAGGGAAACTGCTGGATAGTGGAAGGGTAAAAATTACTATTCCCACTGCAGTGAGTGCAACATTAGGGAAAGTATTGGATAGCGGAGGGGTAAAAATTACTATTCCCACTCCAATGAGTGCTACAGTAGGGAAAATTTAGGATAGCGGAGGGGTAAAAATTACTATTCCCACTCTAGTGAGTGCAACAGTAAGAAAAGTATTGGATAGCAGAAAAACAAAAATTACTAATAAAATTTAAATAATTTAAAAAATTAAATAATCTTAAAAATAAATAAACAATATTTTAAAAATATACAATTAAATATATTAAACATATAAAAAGAACACATAATATAATGTTAATAACATATAACAAAAACCTACAAATATGATATAAATACATTTATAAACAATATTTATTTAAAAGGAATAAATATTCACAAACAAATTATTTAAAACATAAATGTATTTATTTTATTTCCTACCCTATAACACCACACCAATAAAAAAAACAGTTTTATTGAAATGTATTAACATAATTAACATAATTAATAATAGATTTAAAATATATTATTAATAAAAAAAGATCATAAACATTCATTGAGTACACATTTAACACTATAATATCCACAACACACACCTAAAACTAATTACAAAATTACGATTATTAATTACTAATTGATTTATTTTAATTAATTAAAAATTATTAATAATTCATTAATAAAAATAAATTACTTCCCACCCTTCTCACCATTTATACCTATAAACACCACAACATACACCTCAAATTAATTACGCAATTACCATAAATAATTACTAATTAACTAATTTAAATTAATTAACAACTAATTATTAATTCATCAATAAAAATAAATTACTTCCCACCCTTCCCACCATTTACACCTATAAACACCACAACACACACCTAAAATTAATTACACAATTACCATCATTAATTACTAATTAATTAATTTAAATTAACAACTAATTAATAATTCATTAATAAAAAAAATTACTTCCCACCTTCCCCACAATTTACACCTAATAAACACCACAACACAACTTAAAATTGATTACACAATTACCATAATTAATTACTAATTAACTAATTTAAATTAATTAACAACCAATAATTCATCAATAAAAATGAATTACTTCCCACCCTTCCCAACATTTACACCCATAAACACCACAACACACATCTAAAATTAATTAAATATTTACCATCATTAATTACTAATTAATTAATTTAAATTAATTAACAACTAATTAATAATTCATCCATAAAAAAAATTACTTCCCACCCTATTCCCCTATAAACCCAGAACCCGCTACGGAACTAAAAACGCAAAATTCAATTAAAAAAAATTAATAACTACTATAAATAATCAATAAAATGTATATAATTAAATTACTTCCCACCCTATTCCCCTATATACTCACAACCCACTATGGAACTAAAAACGTAAAGTTCAATTTAAAAAAATTATTAACTACTAAAATTTTAACACATATAAGAAAAATACAACCAATTCTTATACAAAAAACAAACATCACACACATATAAAATATATACTAAAATACATAACATTAATAGAAAATCGATATTTTTAACAACTATGGGGCCCATTAGGATGGCGGGCGGTAGCACCACCGCCGTGCTGGCGGATGCAAAAACCACCAGTTACCGCCCGCATGCCGCAGCCCACACGCCCGCCAAATTACGATGTGAAAAGGCAGCCAAACACCGCCGGCAAGCCAGCGACGCCGTCCGCCATCAAAGTGCGCCCGCTCATGTAGCGGCGCAGCCCAATGGAGACACACCGCCAGACGAAATCACGTACCGCCCGGCGTACAAATTACGATGCCGCAAACAAACAGCTCCCACGGCTAAGAGACACCGCACGTGAAAGTGAGGCGGAAACCCGAACGCCGAGCACAGACACCGAAGAGGCGACCCCCCGAGCATGAATCCAGCACTGCAGGCCCTCCCCATGCTATACCTGATGCACCACCAAGGAGGCAACGCACCGCGGAGACGCAGGTAGGCACACACACAACAAGGGCACGCAAACAGCGCACACAGTGCAAGTGCGGAAAAGGAGGACATGGCACCCCCCAACACCCCTGCGTGGACAAGACACATCCACCACTGCACCCACAAATGTAACACAGGGCAAAGTGCAACATCTCGCAACTATCATGGGCACACCACCTGGGACCAGGAACTAACGACCCCGTCACGGCACCGCAGCACAGCGGCGATGACGCAGCCACACATGCGCACAACTCAGCGCCCAACCATAACGCCATGTATGCGTCGCACACAAACAACACAGGGACACAACCAAGCACCACACACACCAGCCACACCCAGAACGCACATGACACGTGACAGGCCTGCCACAGTCATGTCCCCAACGCCCAATTCACGGACAACACCCAACGTCACACAACCGACGCCCACATGTCAGTGAAGTCACGCAACATCAGGACACACCCCTGTGTGACAAACATGGTGAAGCACACAGCGGCGGCAACACCACCCAGTAGAACATGGGCCCCGTCGGGAAGAGGTACGCCAGTACCACACAGAAACACCCATACCACCCTGCACCCATGAACCAGACATACAAAACGGAACACCAAAGAGCCCGGGGACCGACAACAGGTGGACTCAAGAATGACACCCACACACAAGGCCCAACGCATAGCGGAAACACAGCCTGCCGCCCACACACGGGAGAGCAGACAGCACTGAATGACCTTCCATTCCAACTCCGAAACCACATCCCGACTAAACAAGCCGGCGAATACAGCCATTGTCCCAAAAAAAGACCAACACAGGCATGCAGAGGAAACCGACCACAGGGCAGATAGCGCATATCACCTAAGAACATACCGAACGGGAAAGAAGAAAGTATAAAACTCCCCCATGCCGTTCCCATGCAAGTTATCTGGAAGGAGTCACACACCACTGACCTTGAACATTCAGAGAAGCACGTGGGATGAGGGCCCGTGTCCTCCGCACAAGCTAACAGAACACAAGTCCTGCCCCCCTACGACCATCACAGACCTCACAGCAACCTCGGAGCTTGCACACTGCAGACTGCACACACAGCCGGAGCACGCCACCACATCGCCCCGCAGCAAAATGGCACCTACAACACACCTACCCAACTACGCCAGACAGGTCAAGCTGTACAAACACAACCTGATACAGCTACTGGGATGCGAACCCCTATCCCTGCTGAACGTAAGTTACCGACTGACTTACCGCATCGCATTGTTCAGCTGCGTCATACCCGTCTTCTACTGTCGGAGGTGTCCCTTCCACCATCCTGTGGAGTTGTGCCTCTCCAACCCGGCATGTCCAAGGGCGGACCTGCTACCACTATTCCACCCTCTGGACGCACACGACAGGGTCTGTTCAGCCTATGGGGGCATGGCGTATGTGGCGAACATCGGACCCACACTGCAATGGGACCACTGTGCCTCCACACGACGGATCATGGATCACAGCTACATCGAATGTCACCCAGCATGCCCCATCATGCTCCTACAAGGGACAACTTACGGACAACACCGTGACAGCCACCATCCGCTACATTGGCTGGCAAACATGTATACCACCAATGAAATGGAAGCCCTGCAGGAAGCCATCGCATACCTGTCAACCTGTCAATTCGTAGGACCCCGACGCAATCCCCCAATTGAGCCATGATGTCCGACACTGTACCCATGCTTAGCTTCCGCACGGACTGGCCAGTAACCACCACAACAGCCATACCAAACGACCTGCAACTGATACCACACCATCAACGACACTGCCATGACATCGGATGTGTCCGGGACATGCACTCCGTTCCCCATCACATCCAGGAACTCTGCATGTATCCGGGGAGGCAGTGGCATGGGATATGTGTATCGCACCCACATGGACAGAACTGCACGTACAACTATGCCATGACATGGATCCTGCGCCCATGGACATATGCACCGCACAGTGGACAGGAATCGCCCGGCTGGAGTATGTGAGAGCTGCACCCCTTCTCCCCCTCCCCGGAAATCCCGTAACAGGACCTTTGCATGGACGACAAGTGCATACAACAACAACACGACCCCAGTGACTGTGACATGTCCAGTATCCACCATATGGCAACAACAAGTGGGACGCCGTTGCATGCACGTAAGCCCATGCCCTGATGTCAACTCACACGCACGCGTGCATGAGTAACAACAGCAGCACACCTGTCACATGGAACTGAGATGGACTGTGCCCATGATGCCAAGCGGTCTGGTAGGCTAAATGTATACCGTCTGTGTCAAAGTCCGCAGCACCGCAGCTACTTGCAAATGAACATTAGCACAGCAACGGCCAAGCAGATGTAACTCTGAAGCCCACATCCCACATGCAACAGCTAATCACATGTACCCCTACACCCTTAGCTATGTGTAATCATGCTCAGTATATCCTCCACATGCATACCGCTGCCAGTAGTGTCCACTATACTGCATCACAGAGGACATAAGTCACAATACATGGTTTGAAGAAAGAAACTGTCTCTGCTGATTCCTTTCACAAGTACGAATGTGAGATGATGAGAGTGTGTGATGTATACGGCAGTCGTGACATGACTATGTAGTCCACTGTCATTCGATGTCAACGCAAATGAGTAGCACAACTGTGGAAGACACACATGTGTCGTGTGAAGCGGGAGTGACGCTTCGCTCAGGTGGGTGGGTGTGACGGGTAGATGCGCACATGCAAAGTTGAAACACGCTGTGTCGGGAGGGGTCCGGAACTGCACATTACCGCTTCCCTGGGCAATGTTAAAGGCCACCCGTCGGGGGGATGTGAACACGTGTGTGCACAGCAGCCGGGCACACGAACAATGCGGTATCAGGCGTACACGTCAGCCCACCCTCTGTGGACAAGCTGGATCCTGTTGTGCGCCCGCCAGGCCCTTGACAAGGCACACACAGCCCCTGCCGACCAGGTGTATCCCCAACATTGTCAACCTGCACAGGCAATCCAGGGCACGGGATGGCAGTGGAGCATGGTGGGGGAGAGGACTCGGCGCGCTTCTCCGGGACACATCACGCAGGCAAAACATCCTCAATGTGTAGCATGGCTCAAGTCATATGGAAGTATTGGGGGACGCACACATCACGAGCAGGAGTGACGTCACGGAAGGTGGCTCGCACCATCCCACCCATTGCCTACATCCCCACACACGTCACATGCCGTTGCAACAGAGAAGCCAGCGCGTGCGCAAGCACCTCCGAGCCCGCCCCAGTGAGGCAAAAGAGTGAATGTGTGGGTCCATCAGCCCCAGATGGACGCGGCATGGGCCGCTAGGGCAGCTACAGCCTCTGTGTGTCGCAGGTGGTGTATCCGGACTGCGGAGACTGCAATGCATTGTCTAGGTTGCCCGGGTCTCGAGTCGGGGCACCACGCAGGTGGACGGCGTCCCGCCACACATCATGCCGTGTGCATAGGCAGGGACGGCCAGTGGCCGGCCCCCACATGTCTGTTAGCATGTCATCATCTGCACATTGGCATGGGTGCATGGTATACGCATATGCACACGCATGTCATCCCTCACTATGTACATCTGCCACTTGGCACGTGCAAGGTTACGTGTCACATGTGATGTGTATTTGCAAGCACACAGCCGTGTTGGCATGGGGCTGTCAATGTGTACACCTGACAATGCTTCTGGAGGTGTGATCCGTACAGTGCTGCACATAGGGTGCAGTGGTGACACCAATGACTGTCTCATATCCCCTCGTGCCACAGGTCCCACTTGTCTTGGCCGCTCAGCCTGTGCCCACATCGTCGTTGGTGTGTGCCATACTCATCCTGCCTCGGAAGCAGTGTGATGCACAGCAGCCAGTCATGTTGCCGTGGTGTTGCCGCTTGCCGGATATGCAGTCAGTCCCCATCAGCACGCCTCACAGGTCATTGAGGCCTGGATCCCCATGTGCATGCACATTGCAATGGTTTGTGTCACTGCCCATTGCTATTGGTGGGAGACCTGTGTAAGTGTATTGTGGCTGTGCTGTCCCTGCATGACAGCTGTTCTGTGACTCATGTTCTTGCTCTGTCATATCAGTTATGTGTATGTGAATATGCCATGTGGCGTGTTGCTTTGACATGTGTCCACTTCCATCTGTCCTAGGCGGAGACCAAACATTTACCGCCCTTACCAATTGTTGGCGGACATGGAGGATTCTGAGGTCATCCGGAAATTTCGTCTGGACCGACCAACCCTGCATCGACTATGTGCCATGTTGGATCCCCACCTCCGTCCTCGCAGGGTGTATCCGACAGCATTCACCCCCACGGCTAAGGTGATGGCTGCACTGCATTTCTTCGCCACTGGGTCATTCCAGCACACAGTGGGCAGTGGAGGTGGGATGTCCCAGCCCATGTTCAGCATGGTGCTGAGGGATGTACTGGCAGCCATGATGCTGTACAGGAACAGGTACATCCGATTCCCCAGGGCACGTGAGTTGGCGGCAGTGAAGGGTGCATTCTATGCCCTTGGACGGATCCCACACGTCGTTGGTGCCATTGATTGCACCCATGTTGGCCTTGTCCCACCACAGGCCACTGAGCAGCTCTTCCGCAACCGGAAGCACACGCACTCCCTGAATGTGCAAGTGGTGTGCCTTGCGGACATGGTCATTTCCCACGTGTGTGCAAAGTTCCCAGGCTCGGCCCATGACGCGCACATCATGCGCAACAGCATATTACCACGACTGATGACCAATCTGCAACAGGACCGTGGCTGGATTGTCGGTGAGTATGTGGAGTTGTGTAGCGTGCTGGCTTAAGGATGCTGTCTACTGTCCTGTTTGAATTGCAACGGTTCTCTGTGTCCCTCACGCCCAGGTGACTCGGCTTACCCGAATGGGCCCTGGCTGCTCAGTCCATTACGAAATCCTCGGACCCCAGCAGATGACCGCTACAATGAGGCACATGGGAGGACCAGACGTGTGGTCGAGCGTACCTTTGGCCTCCTCAAGTCCAGGTTCAGATGCCTGGACCGCACCGGGGGTGCGCTGGCGTACTCCCCACAGAAGGTGTGCCAGATAGTGGTGGCTTGCTGCATGCTGCACAATCTGGCCATTCGGAAGCAGATCCCCCTAATTGTGGATGACGGAGATCAACCAGGGCCCCAGCCTGCAGACCAGGACAGCTCGAGTGAGGAAGACAGCGGAGAGGAGGAAGCTGTGAATGTCCGTCAGCAGCTCATCGCCCGCTACTTCACTTGACGGTGAGTGTCCATGTACGACGGCTGATGTGGCTGTAGTTGTGCAGGTGTCTGTGTGCTGTGTCACGGAGGCCTTTTGTTCACTGTGTGCTGTGTGTCAATGGTCCATGTCCAGGTTTGTATGCCACTGACGGTGGCTGTGGCATTGTGCCCTATTGCTCTGTGCGATGTGTGTACATTGCTTGTAGTTGTTGACATGTACTGTGTGATGGGTGTGTGACACACTCATTGAATGTGCTCCTGTTCTGTCTTCCCCCCTAGGTCCCTACTGCCCCTCCTGTCCCATCGCCATGCCACACATCCGATGCTTTTCTGCTCAAGGTGGCGGTTGATCATCGTTCAATAAACACAGTGCACAGACAGCAGTTTGTGTAAAAGGTGCATTTATTTCCAACTGTGACATGTCATTGTGTGCAAGGTGATGACATGAGTGTTGCGTGCAGTGACAATGAGCTGTCGGCCATGGCTGCGTGATGCTCAGGGTGTACCCACTAGTTCTATGTCCCTAGTCCAACAGACACATGCCATTCTGATGGCTGTGTGGGGTGGGATCGTAGTCCAAGTCAATGCAGTGGGTGGTCAAGGATGGCTGGCTGCCTCACTTGCGTCTGGAGCGTGCGAAGTCCTCCCGGGACATCTGTTTCCACTTCGGACGGCCCCTTCCACGTTTGGGAGGGGGGTGTGTGGTGGCGACCTGCTGGTGGTGGGTGAGGTGTGCTCACTGGCTGTGGACGCAGGGGAACTGGACACTGCTGGCCGACCCTGCGCCCTAGCAGGTGGTGGCGGAGGTGGTGTTGCTGGCCTTGCCTGTGACCTCACCGCCACCACCAGCTGGCCCATGAGGTCCACGAGTTGGTCCATACGGGACACGAATTGGCCCATATGGGCGTCCATGGACCTCAACACCCCCAGGACCTCCCGCGTGTCGGAAGCAGACCTGGCCCATTGTCCTTGGGCCTCTTCATAGGCCCCAAGGACTCTGGCCATTTGAGGCAGGGCATGGCTCCCAGGGGAGGCTGGCGTTGGCCTGACCCTGCTCTTCCCACCAGTACTGCTGCCACCGGCCTGCCCACTAGCCACATTGCTCACCACGGTCCTCGCTGTGGCTCCCAGGGTGGACCCAGTCGGCCGGACCACCACTTGCGCTGGTGCTGGGGCCAGTGATGACGTGGTGGTGGTCGCGGCGGTGGTGGTTGTTGCGGCGATGGTGGTGGTTGCGGCAGTGGGAGTGGCCGCCACAACAGTGGGAGTGGCCGCAACGACAGTGGCAGCAGGGGGCTGTGAGTGGTCATCAGCCCTGGCTGATGGGTTGGTGGGTAGGAGGGTGCCTGGGGTGCGGTTGGGCCCTGCCACACCAGATGGGCCTGCTGGGTGTTCCGTGTCCGAATCGGAGGACAGATCCTCCACATCCGTGAGTCCTTGTTGGGGGCTTGCAGGCTGGCTGTGCTGGCTGCTGTCTCCATCTCCAGCATCCAGCAGTTCGTCACCTGTGGGGGGAATGAGATATGTTATTGTGTTGCACATGACAAAGTATGTATAGGTTGTCTGACATCCACAGTTCGTGCACAGTCGTGCACAGGTTTCCCGGAGCCGTGTGTGTGGCTGTGCTATTTGTTGTTGTGTGGGCATGCCAATGGGACTGTGTGCTGTGGACATGTGGCATGGGACGGATTGGCAATGCCGATGGGTGTGTTGCTGTGCTCCTGCTTTTTGTGGCTCTGGTGTATGCGGACTCCAGACCCATCGTGGAGGTTGGTTTGTACTATGCTCTTGGGGTTCAAATGTAACGCTTCGAAACGCAGATGGCAAAATGGGGGTCAGCCCCCTGAAACGCATTTGAGATGAACTATGCTTTGGGGGTTCATATGGAACGCTTAGAAACGCAGATGGCAAAATGGGGGTCAGCCCCTGAAACGCATTTGAGATGAACTATGCTTTGGGGGTTCATATGGAACGCTTAGAAACGCAGATGGCAATATGGGGGTCAGCCCCTGAAACGCATTTGAGATGAACTATGCTTTGGGGGTACATACTGTGTGCCATGGGTGCAGAACGTGGCATGTGTTGTGGCAACATGACAGTGCATGGTCTGAGGTGTGTGTATGTCTGACATACCCTGCATATTTGCTGTCTGTTGTGATTTATGGCCATGTAATTGGACGCATTGTTATGAGTGAGTGATGGTTGTGTGCCACACGACGTATTGCAGATGGTCCAATTCGTTGGTGTGCGTGCTGCCCTGTGCCATGTGCATCAATGCAGTGCTCGGGGGGTGTGGCCCATGTTATGTGTGTTGTTGCTCACAGTGTGACGTGCGCTTCATTCACTACTGGCACATGATTTATCATGGGCATGTTTCTTTGCGTGACTACTGTGTGTGGACCAGCTGTTCGGATGACATACCTTTCATGTGACTGGGGCTGACGGATGAGATGGATGGTATGTTGTATGTGCATTGTGTGTCTGTGTGTTTGATGGGTCCAGTGGTGTTCGTGTGCATTTATGTTGTTCCACGCTGTTGCGTCTAGTGTGGTATGTCTTACATGGGCATAGTTGTGGGATGTGTGCTTGACAGGCAGTGGGGGCTACATGGACAGGACTTCGATGGTGTTGCAGTTGTGTGTGATGGGTTGCACTGTGCCTGCCGTGTGGTTCTGTAATCAGTGTGACTTGTGCATGCAGACGTGGCTCCTTGGGTGTTGCTGTGTCTGTGATGGGTCATGTGGGGTGTGACCCTGTGGTTCATGTCCGTGTGCACATTGTTCACATGGTTGTGGCAGGGAGCAGTGCTGCGTGTTCCTCTGCTACTTGACATGTCCCATGTGTTAGTCGTAATTCAGTCCTCATGCCTCCAGTCACCCCGCCCTGTCCAGTTTCCCACCTGCAGGTTGTTTTTGAGTGTGCACTGGACTGGATGCAACATGGTTATGGGCGGGGGGTGCTCCATGTTGCAGGTCTGTGGGGGTGGGGGCGGTGTTATGGGTCGTGGTGATGGCTGAACACCCACTGACACCGTTTGTCCTGGGGCGGGATGTCTACCTGTCGGCTGCCGGTGTGCACTGCAGTGGCTGCTACGTGGGTGTGGGGTGTGGGCTGTGCTCCTCCTTGCTGTGCTGTGGGACTAGGGGCCTGGTGTGTGTTGTACTTCAGCTGTCCCCCTCCCACCCACTGCCTCTGTGTTGCGACTACTTACCTGCTACTTGTCGGTTGGTGCAGCTACGGCTGCCACATGGGTGTGGGGGGGGCTAGTTGTGGCGCTTCTGGAGTACTAGGGGACCTGTTGGTAGTTACGTGGCTGGCTGGGTGTACACATGCCCCCATGGTTTTGTTAGTTGATATGTTTGGGCTGTGTGTGGTGGTGGTGCCTGTTGCATGTGTGAGTAATGTGTTGTGTATTGTGTACTGGACATGGGGGTGTTTGTCCCTCGGAGCTATGGCATGGTGGTAGTGCATGTGAGTACATAGCGGTGTGCTGGTATACATTTGTTTGTACTTACCAGCCTCCACTCCCCCTGGTAATCCGGTGAGGATCTCCGGATGGATGATGACTCGCACCTTCTCCTCCCACGCTTTGAAGGTCTTGTAATGCGCGGGATTCCCTCCGCCAGTCGTGGCAGCCAGCTCTCGGTTTTTGCTCTCCTTCTTCTTGACCAGGCTTTTGATGTCGTTCCACCGTTTGTTTATCTCTCCTCTGTTTCTGGGTACGGTCCCGACTGCATTGACCTGGTCTACAATTCTGTTCCACATTCTGTTTCTGGTGGCTAGTGGTGTGTGCTGGACCTGGTTGCCATAGATTTGTGTGTGCACCTTGACGATCTCGTCGACCATGACCGTCAGCTCAGTGGAAGTGAACTTGGGCATTCTGTGTGATGCCATGGTGTTTGTGGTGCTGGTGCGGTGTGTGATGTGTGATGTACAGGGGGTTTGTGGTGCCGGTGTTTGGTGGTGGTGGTGGTGGTGGTGGGTGTGATGTGTGCGTATCTGTGGAGTGCTGCTGTCCTTGCTGTGTCACTGTGTCCTCTCCTCTCCTCTCTGCTTTGCAATGTTGCAAGGGGTTGTGGTCTGTGGAGGGGCTGCTTTTGTACTTACCTGTTTGGGTGTGTCCTGATGGTCTGTTGTTTTCAGGTGTGTTGTGGCCGGTGTTCTGGGCTTTGTGTTTATTTGTTTGTCCAGGGGTGGTGTGTTTTCGGGATGTGTACTTTGTCTGTGTATTTGTGCGTGGATTGCTGTGTGGACTTGTTTGCCTTGTTGTGTGTGTTAAACATGTTTGAGTCCGGGGCTGTTTCTGTGCAGGGACGTGGCCGCCATGGCTTCTGCCGTGTCCATTTTCTTCAGTGTTGTTTCCGCTGGCGGGCGGTGTATTTGTTGTTTTTCCGCGCTCATGTCGGTGCGATCGTAATTTCACGTGCGGTGTCTCGACCGTGAGGGCGGGCGGTTTTGTGTTGTCGTGCGTCTTTCCGTCCGTGGCGGGCGGTTTGACTCCGACTCGGGCATGGGCGGGCGGTATTTTGTGTGTTTTTTCCGCCGCTGGCGGTTTTAGGTTCGAGGCATCATAATTGCTGGGTCGGTATTCAGAAGGTGTAGGCGGGCGGATTTTTGCCGCTTTCATGGGTGGCGGATTTTTTTACGCCCGGTATCGTAATGGGCCTTTATATTTTTACAAACGATATTAAACACTTCAATATTTTTTAAATCAATATTACTTACCTAAAATCGATATTCTTGACCATGAGGATTTTACTGTCGATATTCTTGACCTACGATATTTTTACTACGATATTTGTGCAATTCGATATTTTTACCTCGATATTCTTTCTCTGCACCATTTGTAGTAAGCTGGGTTTTAGTGTAGTGTACTAAAATGAGGTACACTATGTAGAAAGTCCAGACAACCCTTATTGGCTTTCAGGGCTTAAATTAATAATTCCAAATACTCTTTTTATATATGTATTAACACCAAGAACTTCATAATTGGGTTAAATACTTTTCGAGATTTCAATACTTGCAGATAAGTAAATATGCCCAACAAATGCTTTTTTATGTGGTAATGCTTTCCTATGGAGAAAGAAACATATACTGCATACAGGTACTTGCAATTGTATTTCAGCAGTCTCCTTTAGGACTTAAGGTGCTAGGGGGCAAAGGTCCCAAGAACCACCAGCAGTTTGGGTTTCCCTGCCCTAAAGTGTCTGGGTGCAGAGGTGCTGGACAGGTCGATAGCCTTGCGCGCTACACCGTAGACAGAGAGGGGGGCCACCAAGAAACAGACTGCAGAGGGGGACTTGGGGACAAGTCCAGGAGCTCCCAATGGGGGATTCAGTTTGTGAGGGTGTTGGGAGCAAGGGGGCACAGTCAGTGTTCATAGACCTGGGCTGGGGAGCTCGGGTGCAGAGGGTTTTGTTTGGCTGTTCCCATGGGTCGTAGGTGCTCACGGTTCTCGGTTAGTAATGCAAAGGGGGACAAAGCAGGACATTTAGACCACTCTCAGTGCTGGCCTCTGCGTTGCTGATGTCCCTTATCGGGTGGTCGGTCTTTGTGGTGTTGGAGTCGGGATTAGAGTTCAAACAAGCTTTGGTTGCTGCATGGGGTTAGTAACCCAGGAATTAGTGCAGGGTGGCTCATGGGGGTCCTGGCATCTTCACACTAAGGGGTCGATTCTGATGCGGGTTGGAAAAGCTTCCCGACCGAATCGGTTGGGAAATGGTTTCCGACCCACTCGGATCGGGAAAGTCCGACCGGCGGAGTAGGATGCATCCGGATGCTTCCAGATACGATTTAATTGAACTCCCATTGACTTCAATGGGAACATTTGTTCCTAACCGCATCAGAATTGGGCCCTTGGTCGGGAAGACACGTTCCCGATCCGATTTGGAAGGAGCAAATGCCGTTAGGAGGCCTTCCTAACCGCATCAGAATCAGGCCCTCGGTCGGGAAGCTTTTCCAACCCGCATCAGAATCGGGTCCTTAGTAGGGAGATGGATCTGACCTCCTGGAGCATGGTGATCTCCTCCTGGGTGGACCCGGTGGTCAGCAGAATGGTGAACCGGAAGTTGCAGTGTTGTATTCCTCTTAGGGTGTCCATACACGGGCTTTCCAGTATCATGTCCTTATATAGGCACAATTCGCCCTGCCCTTATATAGGCATAAAATCCCTGCCCTTATTTAGGCATTAAACCGTGCACTCCAAATACAGGCATGATCTCTGACATCCGTCCACCCTAACGTCACAACGAGTTCTTGAAGAACAGACCCTTAGGCTTCGGGAATTTCCCTAGCACAGGACTATTGATTTCTTCAAGGACTCATCTATTATGCATGAACCATTATTCTTTAGGGGTTCATTCATGACGTCTTCCGCTGTCCAATTCACGTCAATGCTAAAATTCTGAGGTACCTTTCAGGTATAAATATACCTTCCCTAGCCCTTGAAAACTAGAGGAGACCTCGACTTCAGAGGAGCCCGTTTCCCGGCCTGACGCACTGAGAAGACGCTGTCATCCCTGCACGCAGAGAGTCCAGCTTCCAGTGATCTGACTTCCCTTGCGGGGTGTTGGAGTTCGAGTCTGGCAAAGAGATTCCTACCTCTCTCATTCTTCAGGTATGGAGCTGACTAGAACCTAGAGGGACTCTTGGCATACTAGGCATACTAGGCTTAACATACTCTTAGTATACCATAGTAAGGAATACTTCACCTACTTCATACCTCTCCCTACACCTAGGTTAGGTTAGGTACATTGGGGTAGAACTAGATTAGAAACGCATCGTATGAGTACTCGCATTTTTAGTCTGTGTTATTTATGTAAATGCATATATACTAAAAGATAATGCTATCGCAGTATTATTTATTTCTACTGCTCACACTGTACATTATTTATCTCGCATACTGTCTTGTGATCGTAACAGCACATTTTACTTATACCAGAAACAAGACTGTTCAATAAATCTTTTATTGAAACGCCCGTCTATTCTTTCTGTGTAACTTTGAGGAAAACTAAGCATGCACGATTGAGCTGAGTGAAATAGTTATCTATTATTTCCACGACTCTGGGACACGTTCTGATTCTAAAGGGAAACAAAGTGGTCATGTTTTGCGGCTGCCAGAAACTACTCCCTTCTTGTTGTCAAGGAGTTTCTAGTGGCCTCTGAGCTAGCTGGCACAAGTAATTAAGTTTAATATACTCGATAGGGACATACTGACCTTAGTCCTATGTCAAACCTATAGGATATATTATTCCAATGCGCAGAGCCTATTAGGGAAATAGGAGCTACACTACATGGCGCCCAACGGTTTGGTAAGGCGGTAATTTAAACGTTAGATACTGAGTAACTCAGCCGTGCTTTTTCTCTCAGAGACCCCTACCCATATACTCCAAAAGACATCTGGAGTGGGCAGGGTTAAGTATCCACTAAGGCTACATAGGGAAGAACCCTATATATTAGCTGTTTGGTTTGCTCAACGTTGAAGGATACAGTGTTCCAAAATATTGTGCACCTTATCTTTGTTTCCCTTGAAACTTGTTCTACATTTTTCAACCAACAAAATGCCTGACTCCGACGATGCCACCGGAAACGGTGAAGCTGCGGCTGATCAAGCCCAAGCAGCAGTTTTTAACAATACAGGTTTAAATGAAACCGAGGAGGGTGTTATAGACATCCATCCGAACTTAAGAAGAGCCATCACTCTAAAACTTATAAAACATGGCCTACCACCGAGAGGCGGTAGAGCAGTTTTCATGATAGAGGCACACGAATCCTTTCAGACAGAGGTATTCTATTCATGGGTAATACTTCCTGAATCCAATCCAGTAACACATATGTTTCACTTCTACAAAGAAGATGATCCACCAGAGGAATACATTCCTTTCGAGGATATAGAAATTCCATTAACATACCAGGAGCATCAGCTCTGGTTTAAAGGCGCCCTAAAACATCACAGAAACATTACCAGGCTCGGTCCACTAGGTAGACCAGGAGCAACATGGCCGATTCTAGCCGGCTACACACCTCATCCTGAACTGGATAGAATGTCAGATGAGGAATTACTTACTCAACTCACAGAGTTAATAAAAATCTACAGACACTTAGTCCAATATGACATGCGGACTTTCACAGTCCAACCACCATTCCAAATCCAACTCCTCAACAGGGGAATACACAAAAAATTACACCACAGACTCTACATGCAGTCATGGGTAAAATGCCCACAAAACGTGAGCAAATTCCATTCTGGATAGCTCAAAAAATTACTCAAATCGAAGCAGTATTTCCAAATACTAGCCCGTATGAGAAACACAGAATCCTAACAATCAGTTTACCAATGGGGATCACACCACAACTGGAAGACTGCACCACTTGGGGCTCAGTCTTTGCTGCCATCTATACTAAAACAATGGTATTCCGTCAATTGCGGTAATCCCAGATGTCCTGAAACAAATTCAAAACGAATACGGGGCAGAGCCTGCTCTAAATTTAGGTATGAAATTACTGAAAAATTTCGACCAGGTCTCAACAATAATATTATCTAATATTAAAGGGGAGGCAGCAGCAGTGGCGATCCACCAAAAATTAAGGGAATTTGATGTTACAGAACATCAAACTGAGCTACCCAGAATAATTGAACAATCTTATGCAGAATTAGGCAGAGATAGTTTGGGTGGAAGACCAATGAAGCCGAAACTATCTGAAAGTCCTGAGAAGGACTCTATTAAACAAACTTCTACACTCTTCTAAAAAGAAGTGGGAGACTAATAAACAAAAATCAAACGAGAAACGTTCTCAATCCCGAGGTAGGTCTCCTCAAAAGGAGCCCTCTGAAAGGAGGTATAACCTCAGGAATAGGGATAATTTGAGAAAACCTGACAGGTATCAAGATACTGATACACGTTCCTCTCGTCCCTTTCAGATCTCATCACAGACTTCGGAAAGAAGAGGACGATCAGAACATAGAGAACAACGCGTGAAATCCAAGGAAGATAAACACGCTCCAAAAACCGAAGTAAAACCTCAATTCTCCAAAAAGAAAGTAGCAGGTCTGAAGATCAGACATGCCGAGAATACTGAGAACACAACTCAAGAACGGAGAATGGGCTCAGACAATGCTGGACAGTGCAGCAGAAGTCACAATAATTCGCCAGAACCTGAAGGAACTTCTGGAGATAGTGGACTTGAATGAGTACATCACAGTTGAGACTGTAGACACCAGGGTTAGTACTCCACAAAAGTTATATGAAATAACACTCCGGATGGAGGGAGACAAACCTAGACAGGTGAAAGCACTTTTTGGGAAAGACTATCAAGAGGCTATGACATACTTCTAGCAGAAAAAGACTGGCTACCACAATTTGTCAGGGAGTGCCCACATGGCGAGGACATTATTATGCCTGCCTTCTCCAACCATATTCCAATTCACCTAAAATATACATATGCCAGGAAATGGGCAGTGGCCCAGGCCCCAGCATTATATAAAAATCATGTAGGATGGGATGAGGACTCACCTCACCATAAAATACATCTGAAACATGAACCAACTGCACAAAGGCAGTATCCAATAAAGCAAGAAGCTAAAAACAGGTCAGGGAGATCTTAGATCAACTTGAATATCAAGGGGTGATTGAAACATGCACCTCCTCAATGAACAATCCTTTGTTTCCTGTCTCCAAACCAGACAATACATATCGTCTAGTTTTGGACTACAGACACCTAAACACTTGTTCTAAAACCTTTGCAGTGCAAAATGCACATAGCACAGCATTAATGAATAACATTGTGCGTAAAAAATATAAAACCACATTAGACATCTCAAATGTTTTTTTGTCAAAACATAGCACCTGAAAGCAGGTACTTAACAGCATTCTCCATAATGGGGACCCAGCGTCACTTTTGTCGACTCCCACAAGGGTTCAAGAACAGCCCAGGTTTATTCTCAGCGAGGGTAACGGAGTTACTACAAATTTATGACAATGAGGCATTGTCCTATGTCGATGACATATATCTGACAGACGATGACCTGGACAAACACTTGAACAGGGTGAGCACCATTATACTGGGCTTCGCCTCTGAGGGCTACAAATTCAACTTTAAAAAGTCCCGAATTGCCCATCTCAATGTCCTATTTCTAGGATATGAGCTTTCAAGTGAAGGCAAGAGCTTGGCAGCTAACTTTTTAGAAAAGTGTGCGCTGCTCCAACCTCCAAAAACGCAAAAAAACTTACAATCCATTCTGGGTTTCCTAAATTTTGGAAGAACATACATTTTAAATTACGCAGAAAGGGTTAAACCTCTCTACGCATTAATCAAACCTGATTTTTCGATCAGAAACTGGACACAGGAACACACAGAAATCTTGCGTTCACTACAGGCTAACATGTTAGCAACAAATCACTTACAAACACGCGTAAGTCAACGCAATTTGGTGATCCGAATAATTTCGGGTCAGTACGGATTCACCTACTTAACCAACTGAAAAAATTCTAACAGCAGTTCAAACCGCTGTAGCAAAAGAAAGAGCCTTAGCCCAAGGCAAACGCATTATTGTCGTAACCCCAGTACCAGCTTTAGAAGCGGTCACAAAAGCAAGCATTCCAAATGCTAAAGCATTACATCCAAGATGGATACAATGGGTTAACTCTCTTGCTGCAACAGATGTTGAATATGTTTTTGATCCAGATTTAAAAACACAAGCATTCCTGCAATATGAACAAGAATGTCCTCTGCCTACTGAAATTCTGCCTCTCGATCAGTACGAATTCATAATTTACACTGACGGATCCGCACAACCCGCAACAGGGGGTAAGCAAGCTTACAGTGCAGCGTGTGCAATCGTTAAAGGTCGCATGCGAGATGGCATCTTCAGACCTATGGTCACAAAAACTCAATCTCTAGGGGATTGTACAGCTCAGCGAGCTGAACTACAAGCATTCAAACTGGCACTTGAAAGTACAGATCGAGAATTCCCCACGCTAATAGTGTGCGATTCCTTTTACTGTGTTCAGTCATATAATGAATATATACAAAACTGGCTTGAAAATGGTTTCAAAGATGCGAAAGGTGGCACAATAAAGCATAAATTGCTTTGGGAACAAGTAGTTCAGTTGAAAAACGAACTACCAAAGGCTCACGTGATCCACACACTGAGTCATCAACGTGATGGCGTTCACGTTGCAGGGAATTCATTGGCTGACGAAACCGCAAAGGGGGCTGTTCAGACGGCTTCCGTAACTGCGATCACTCATTCAAAAACAAAAATAGACGGTGAGATAATGTTGGCTGTCAATGCTTCAAGCAAAGGCAGCAGTGCAGCGTTACCAAAAAAGTTTCCACTCAAGTACTCTTATGTAATTGATGCGAACAATGTTCCTTTTGCTCGAATCCCTGGAGTGGGGGATAGGGTAATTCCAAACATGGAACGTAGAGCAGCTTCGATTTATGAAACACATTTGGGGGAGGGTCTGTCACATCAAGGGATCTCTAAAACAATTTTGACATTAAAAGAGATGTACTGGTGGCCTGGAATGAATACAGAAATTCACATATTCATCAACAACTGCTTAGACTGTAAATTACAGCGAGATAGCCACCAGACACCATGCTGCGAATGCGGCAACCCAGTACAGACACCATTGTTAGACAGCATTAGACTATCTACGCACCTGCGTCCTACTGGAGAAAGGCATTCCCACAAATAATGAATCTAGGTTCCTATGGTTATGGCCTCAGCGCTCAGCTGACGCTCGAACTGTTATAAAAGATTTGCGAGTCTTTATCGGCACATACGCAATAGGCACACTACATTCTGACCAGGGTCCTGCGTTTAGCTCTCGGGTTTACAAAGAAGCCATGGCCAGTCTGGGCGTTGCATTGCGGTACTCCTCTCCATTCCATCCTGAGGGAAATTCGGTTGTGGAAAGGAAAAACTGGGACATAAAGCAGTCTATAACAGCTAGAGTATTAGGTTCGGGTGATGGGTGGGTCAAACACCTTAATGGGGTCCAACGCTCATTGAATAATCTGCCAAGAAGTTCTCTAGGGGGTCACTCCATATGAGGTCCTATTTGGGACAAGAATGTGGGTACCAGACCTTGAACACGTAGGCACAGTGGTGGAAAATAAACCCTTTGATATCAAAGATCGTTTGGCTGTTTTACAGGAACTAAATGATTTAAGAACGAAACAAAGCAACGTATTCCTACAGCCAACCACCACTGGGGATCAACCGGCTGTCCCAGCAAGGCCTGTCTGGATTCCAAAAGTTGGGGATCTAGTCAGAGAAAAGATTGCGGACAAGAAGGAATTTGGACCTTCTTACAGACAACCAGTACCTGTCCTAGCAGTTCAAGGAACAAGAACAGTACTTCTGCCGCCCCTTGCTGGAAGAAAGGAGAAAAGATTTGTGTCCATCGACCTCATCAAACCACAGTATGTGGCCGATACTAAATAGTAGGCCTCGTGGACTCCGACCTAGTAGCAGACGCACTCCTCTCGCTACTATCCAAGAGGTTCAGACTGAAAGACTGATAACAATCGAGAATTCAGCTGTAACAGATGGAGGACTAAGCAACAATGCAATGGAACTCATCCCTCTTGAAAACCAAGTAACAGTTCGTCCAAATACACCTGTCTACACCAACGTAGCAAGTGATGAACTGGTTCCAGTGATTTCTACAAATCCTGATGCAATTCCAACAATTGATAGAACTGCTTCTGGCTATTTCATTAACTTTGATACGTTCTCAGAAGATCCGAGTGAACCTGAAACGACGCCAGCATCATTGAAAATAAAGCAGCAAGTACAAGACTTTCTTCACTTTCTGAAAAAGACTTATTTGGTTTCTCCATGGATTGAACTCTGGATTACATCTGGACTTTTTGTTTTCCTGCTCTGGCTAGCTTTGGTTACAACTGTGAGCGTGCTTATAAGTGGCAGATACATCCATGTGAATACTGAAGGAAAAGACGTGAACGTACTTTTGAAACCTCATAAATCTTCCCATCGTGAAGCAAGAGACTTGTCATCAGTGAACATCACAGCTGTTCCTATACAGGATGGTATAGTGTGGGACAAAACAGATTTTGAAATCTTCGGCCCGACGGAACAATTGAACATTCCACATTTGTTTATAATTTCACTAAGTGATCTAATTTCGTCCAGTACCTATTCTGATGATTGGGACTTTGAGACTGTTAATGACATAATGTTTGACTTAGAAAAATCTGCTGCATTTTCTACAAATGAATATTTAGAGGGTTCATCAGACTATGAACAACTGTATTGTTATAACCACTATGGTCATCATTATTTGCATAAATCTGCATATCCAAGAAATGTGTTTATGTTTAACCAATGGGAGCATTGTCCTACACCACCACACGGTAGTTCAAAAACATTTGCCAACAAGTTTCCATATTTTTCAGGTTACAATACATCTAATCCAGAAATGTTTTACTATAAAAATATAAACAAGACAGGACTGAAAATTATGTTAACAAATACAAAACAGATTTATTCTACATTATTTAATGCCCAACTGTCTAGACAGGGTTTCGACTTTTGGAAAGACACAATAGACACAAAAACTGTCTGGGGTACTAAAGATTGGCAAGTGCAGGGGATAGAAGCTTTATTTAGAGCCTGCATCATCCCTGAACAAATAATGTTTTTGAATGAAACTGTCCAACAAACATCTTGTCTTGGACTAGCCAAGATCAAAGAAATGAACACACCTTCTGTACCAACACCTGCCAGTGATAATAATACAAAGGCAGTGGTGACAGTTGACAATATACTACAACTCAACAGATCTAATCCAGATTGGAAAAAATGGTTGATCTGGCCCACAGACACGAATAACTGTCATGAAAGATTCCTGAATAAAAGTCAGGGCTTTACTATTCATAGGTCAGACCCAAGATACGTCCAAAGACAGCATCCGGGGGTAGTAACAACATACAGTGTAGGAACATTATGCCTCGATTGGCTGCATAAGTCTACACTACAGGATGTGAAACAACACTTAACCTTACTTAAAAAGGATGCAGACCTTAGGGAATTCTTGCTTGAACCAAGAAAACCGCGTCAAAAACGTTTCATATATGCCGGCATTTATGCTGCCTATAATGGAGCATGGAAAGTATCATAGATGGAGGCCGCAGAACGAATACGTGAACTTGATCGTATTAATATAGAGAAAACACTCTCTGTGGTCGACAATGGGTTAACAACTTTGTCCTCCAGAATATATTCATTGGATGGCATTGTATCCTCTGCTATCGACATATTGGAACAAGATTTGGCGATGTTACAACAAGGCCAGTCTCAATTACGTTCTATTGTGTTATTAAGCTGGACACTGCAATCTTTGCGTGCGGGCTATGTGCCTTGGCGTTTCATCAACACATCGGCTCTGTTTGCAGAATACAATCTAACTGATAAACAGATCGAACTGGCACAAAGAGGAGCAAAGTATACAGTGCTGAGCATTGAAAAACTGGAAAAGTTACCATTCACAGTGGCAGAAAAACCAGCTACAGAATGGCTTATTCATGGCAAAATCACATTACCTGTGAGTACTTTTCAGTTTCAATATTGCCTCAGACAAATGCAACCAGGCAAATATGAAAGGTTGGGTAAGGAATACATTAAGACATCTTGGGATTTACCGTATACATATAGATGTTGGAGTGGGGATCGTGAAGTGTTTTTGAGCGGTACACACTGTAAACGTGCACTGAGCGGTTCACTTATATGTCAGGACATTTCTTTACACGGGGCTTGTAATGGTTCTGTGGCAAATTTGTCTTGCCATCAGCAGGGTACACCAGCTGCTGTGATTAATCCAACGTTTGGACAACTTTCTAATGGGAGTTACCTCATGTTGAATGATCAGAGTTGCTGCGGCATGTTGCCAGGCATCCCATATCTAGTAACGGTCAACTCCAGGGTCACTTGCTGTATGCAAGTATTGTTTGCCCCAATAGACACAGTCAGGGAGTCGCCTCTATGGCCTTCGCTGAACGTCTCTTTTATAAGATTTGACACTTTGAGCAGAATGAAAGCCATGCTTTTACAGCAAACAGTGCCTTTGACCTCGGCCAAAGAAACCTATGATCTACAAGTAGCAAGGACTTCGGCTGAGATACAGACTTTAATACGTACAAACTGCCCTATACATTTCGTAGAAATGATAGGACGTATCTTTAACATGTCTGATACAACCGGAATTGTACATGTATTTAAGAGCATCTGCTCCGGTCTGTTAGCACCTTTCCAGGCAATACTCGGAATCATCCCGAACTTTGCACATTCGGTGTTTGGTGGCATACCATTAATTCTAGCACTTGTTGCCGGAATTCTATTTCTCTTCCTGCTATTGCGCTATGGCCAGCCTATTCGCAGACATCACTCCAAGCGAAATGGAGAAAGCTCTCCTCGAACGAAAGTGCCGTGAGCAAATAGTACAGCTTTTGGGCATAACTCGTCTACGGGACCTTAATACAACGTGGTTCCTGTCGTTCAGACCAATCTGGCAAGATTGCATCTTACCTGTTCTACGATGCCTGCTATGCGGTGAAGAATGCGTGTTGGACACCTGTCTAACATTTCCATCAGCAACGCCAACGGATGTTGATACTCTGCTGGTCCCGATAACGGCCCATGCTCTGTGTTGTCCCCAGAGGCTACCTATCCTGATGTCAGCATTCATTGAGATCTCACAGACGCTTCCGGCTGCTGCTGAGGTACGAGAAAGATCGACAGGCACACAGGTAACAACGGACGCGAACATTGCTGCGGCAACCTATGCTGAAAGCGGTGCTTCTCATCTCTGTGCAATTAATCTACTACACGAGGTGTTCCAACTGACACCAACTACAGTGGATGATGTTTTGTCTATAGAAATAGATGATCTCATGTTTACACCAGACCCGTAAACTGACTCTGATTCAGCATACAGTGTTCCAGAGATGCAGTAACAATTCGGCCTTCATTTTCAAAACAACTTGGAACTCTACCAAAATTGAACTTTTTTTCCCCATTTTTCGAACGAAAATGGCACTTCAATCTGTTTAAAGTAGAACTAGCCTTATAGTACAGACTTCACGGTCTTCCACGGACACTTAGTCATCTTGTGTGTCTAAAACAGTTCATTCATTTTCATGACATGAAATGACTTTGATTTCTTGAACAACTTATCGATCATTTTTGTCAAATGTAAATATTACTGCTGATTTCATTCATATTGTATTTTATTTTTAACTATATGCCTGAAATGAAAAGCATTTGCTTCAAATGTACAGTACCTTTTGCATTCTAATAGGTTTTTTAAATGCCTTTTAAATGGTTTTATGAAAATTTTTAGCAATATGCGGTACTCCATTTTATGTTTAGCATTTTAAATGTTTAGCATTTTAGTATTATCGTACACACGAAAGTGGAGTGGGTGTTGTATTCCTCTTAGGGTGTCCATACACGGGCTTTCCAGTATCATGTCCTTATATAGGCACAATTCGCCCTGCCCTTATATAGGCATAAAATCCCAGCCCTTATTTAGGCATTAAACCGTGCACTCCAAATACAGGCATGGTCTCTGACATCCATCCACCCTAACGTCACAACGAGTTCTTGAAGAACAGACCCTTAGGCTTCGGGAATTTCCCTAGCACAGGACTATTGATTTCTTCAAGGACTCATCTATTATGCATGAACCATTATTCCTTAGGGGTTCATTCATGACGTCTTCCGCTGTCCAATTCAAGTCAATGCTAACATTCTGAGGTACCTTTCAGGTATAAATATACCTTCCCTAGCCCTTGAAAACTAGAGGAGACCTCGACTTCAGAGGAGCCCGTTTCCCGGCCTGACGCACTGAGAAGACGCTGTCATCCCTGCACACAGAGAGTCCAGCTTCCAGTGATCTGACTTCCCTTGCGGGGTGTTGGAGTTCAAGTCTGGCAAAGAGATTCCTACCTCTCTCATTCTTCAGGTATGGAGCTGACTAGAACCTAGAGGGACTCTTGGCATACTAGGCATACTAGGCTTAACATACCCTTGGTATATCATAGTAAGGAATACTTCACCTACTTCATACCTCTCCCTACACCTAGGTTAGGTTAGGTACATTGGGGTAGAACTAGATTAGAAACGCATCGTATGAGTACTCACATTTTTAGTCTGTGTTATTTATGTAAATGCATATATACTAAAAGATAATGCTATGGCAGTATTATTTATTTCTACTGCTCACACTGTACATTATTTATCTCGCATACTGTCTTGTGATCGTAACAGCACATTTTACTTACACCAGAAACAAGACTGTTCAATAAATCTTTTATTGAAACGCCCGTCTATTCTTTCTGTGTAACTTTGAGGAAAACTAAGCATGCACGATTGAGCTGAGTGAAATAGTTATCTATTGTTTCCACGACTCTGGGACACGTTCTGATTCTAAAGGGAAACAAAGTGGTCATGTCTTGCGGCTGCCAGAAACTACTCCTTCTTGTTGTCAAGGAGTTTCTAGTGGCCTCTGAGCTAGCTGGCACAAGTAATTAAGTTTAATATACTCGATAGGGACATACTGACCTTAGTCCTATGTCAAACCTATAGGATATATTATTCCAATGTGCAGAGCCTATTAGGGAAATAGGAGCTACACTACAGCAGTCAGTGCCTCCATATTGCAGGGAAGTCGCTCCTCCACTTCAAGGGCGAGTCTGACAGATTGGCGAAGTGCTGGTGGCCCTATGAGGCCTTTGGGGGATGCAGAGCTGCAGGACAAGTCAGGTTGTCATGATTGTCAGGACAGGAGCAAGGCAGGGTTTGCCACCAAGGCCATCGGTAGTCTGAACTTCTCACTTCATTGGCTCTTCTTTGTCCTTCTTCCTCTTTTATCAGGTGAATCCACATTCATAGTGTCAGGGGGGGCACCACAATACTTAATCTAGGGGCATTAGGGGGAGTGAAGGGCAGTAGCCCATGGGCTACTTACCCTTGGGGTCATTACACCCCCTACATGACCACTTCCTGTGGGGAGTGGGCATAGCCCTGCCCCAGAGCTCCTAATTCCACCAAAAACAAGATGGTGGATTTCTTCTTTTGTGGAGCATATCAGGGAGCCCACCTTAGGGGTAAGACTGGCCTGATAGTGCAACAAGCCTACTTGCATTTCTAATTTACCGCCGGTCCTGGTGTTAAATAGGCCTCAGGGCAGGGGGTGGCATCTTCCAGGTCTGGGGGAAGCCGGGGTTGCATATCAAAGGCGGCAGGGGCTTTGAAGTCCCTGGCCTAATCATTCAGATTCACTAGCTATCCTGCTGGAGGAAGTGTGAACACCTTCCTCCGGAGTGTGGATTTGTTTCTGGCCTTAGAAAGCATGAGCTCTCGCCTGCAGAGGGGCAAAGACATGTCTGTCATTGCAGGCTGAACAATACCAGTCAGCCAGCACACTAAGAGGCTGGGAGGTTTTCAGGGGCACCTCTTAGGTGCCCTCTGGGTGCATGTTTTATTAAATCCACTACTGGCATCCTTATGGATTTATTAGGACAAAGTGTTTGATACCAACCACCTTAGGTTTCAGTAAAGCCATCATGTTGCTAGGGAACTAGTAATGACCAGTGCCCAGTAGGTATACTTAAGATGGCTTCCCTGCTCACTTGTACTGTCTAGCAATTGTACTAGACAGCACAGGGGCATATCTGCTCATGTATATATGTCCTCATACGTAATATAATGCACCATGCTTTAGGGCTATAAGGCCTGCTGTAGGGGTACTTACATACAGACTTGCATGTATGTTTATAAACGGCCCACACCGCACACGTCCGTGGCGGTTCCTGCCAGACCTCAGATTCATTCGAGCAGGCCCACTAATCACTAACACGGTACCACTGCTTGGACCGCCTCAGCGGATCGGGGACCCGACCCTGCCTTGACGTTCCTCTCGGACCATTCCAATTACCAATTGTACAACTCTGTCATTGGTTCCTCTGAACTGACCCTTGCAGTCGATCGGGGCCCCGACACTGCATACCTAGCTACCAAGGACTCCCTGATAGCTCACCATCATTTATTCTAGCAGGATTTCGGCTGCACTACCACCAGGTCCCTTTCAGCCTCGCTGAGCCCTGGCCGGTACGCAGGTATTTACACTTTCTTGCATAGATGGTTCCCTCACTACGCTAGACTCGCGCTGCGTTCCCATACGCTGACTCCAGTTGATTGATCCTCTACCCGCTTGCCTGTACCATAACTCTACAGCACTTCTTAAAAATTGGGCAATCCGGTCCTCATGATGGTCCTGAATGAATAGGACCGAAACGCCGTCGACCTCTCCCTCAGCGCAACTTACGGCGCATCTCTTGCTTTGGTTCTTCCAAAATCAAAAACTTTGTACAGTCATTGTATATAACTACTTGTGTTGAACCCTTGATCACTGTATATAGCTTCTTTGCCACCTTGTCACTTTGCGCCGCTCGCTGTGTTTTGCACTAGTCACTTGCGCCGTCTATTCTCTTGCCACGAGCACAACGTGCACTTTGCCACCTTGATTGCCACCCCAATTTATGCTCACAGTGCTGTTGAAACTGCTATGGATAAACTGTGTATTCTAAATATATGATGCCATGAGCACCTTTATACAAACAATCAGGAGTCTCCCTTTCTTTCCTTTGCAATGTCGTGTACATGCTGATATATTTGCCTCCCTCATTGAATCCAGTTGAGACATTGTTGCTAGTTTTTACTTACTTACCCGGTTCTCAACCTGGTCTACGGGTTATACTCCTGTGGTTTTTTACTGTATCTGTGGGCATGGCACACAGGATGTGCCAAGTTGTGTTTTCATATTTGTTTGCACCGTTTCATGCAGCCTACAATGACAGTCCGTATGAGTTTGGCGATGGCTTGCTTACGGTGGCACAATACATTCAGCCCTTAGGGACCCTCTTCAGTGCCCATTTCCTCAGGACTTACAAAGGTGCTAAAGGTCTTAGCAATTGGGGAACAATTGAACAGTTGTCTTGTTTTAGGGAAAGAGCACTGCCACTGGGGACATGGTTAACAGGAACCTAGTGCACTTCAGTCAAAATTGCATCAAATACCAGACAAAAAGTGGATGGGCCTGCTTGCTTTTGCAGTGATGCTGTTGGTGCCAAACAGTTCAAACATGGTGCATCAGGCGCGTCGGTAGAGCCCGCTGCAGAGGCTTCTGTTGGGGCATCTGGGCACTGTGATGACAAGTTTTGCCGGGGGCGCCTCAGTCTCTTGGTGCTTATCAGGTGCACATGGCAATGATGATGTGGTTGCCATTAGAATTGGATGACATGTGGTGATGATTTGCTTGGAGGGAGGGTGACTGGAGGGACTTAGCAGCCACGTAGCTCGGTTTCTTTGCTGGTGCCATTCTTCTCCCTTGCCATCTGCGGTCGCGAGCAGGCATACCATCTGACTCAAACTGCTGACGCTCAGGAACTGATGGTCGCACTGGTAAGTGTAGGGGGAGGGACGTGGTTTGCGCATGCTAGCAGCTTACATGTGGTTCTCCCATTCAGCTGTCTACAGGGACGTCGCTCCACCTTGGTGGCTGTTTTGTGTCTGTCGGTGCACTCTTGTACTGGTATGAGTCCTTATTCTTATCCCCTTGTTGATTTCTCAAGTGCATCTGTGGTCATCCGGTTCTTCAGGGTGACAAGATTGTCACTCTTCTTTTTCTTCGTGTTGCGGTGGTGGCAGCTTGCCACTTGAGGATGTGCGGCTCTCCTCATGCCTGTAATGGGGCAATTTGTGACAAAGTCTTAAGGCAGTGTTGGGGGCACTCCCTGAATCGTCTGAGATGTCGACTCTCCCTTTCCTGCATTCAGGCCACACTAGGCCTTTACTCCCCTCCTTTCTCCAGGGAGTGCTGGGCATGTGCAGCATCGATTTTGCGGGCACCCAGTGGGCAACCAGACTCTTTCTGTAACTTGCTTTGTCTCTGTGAGGCTGCCCCTGCTCTTCTTACTTGCGGTGGTGGCCCTTCACTACTAGGAGGCATGCAGCGCTGCCTTCCTGACTGTAGTGGCAATAGACGGCGATATGGGGCGCGTGTGCAGCTTGTGGCTTGTTAGCTGTCTAGCAGGGCTTCTTTGCTGTGGTACACAGTCCTGCTCACCTTCAGGAAATAGCCAGCCCACTTGGCCAGTCTACTTGTTGTAGCTGCTTGGGAGCACAGGGCACTACAGGCACTTATAATGCTGGGTGGCTTATGCTTGGCATGAGTGTTTGGAAGGGTTTATTCTGGTGCGGTATCACAAGTGACCTATAGGTGGCACTGCAGCCAATCTTTATCTGGAGCTTCAGCCTTTTGTGGGAGCATTGCTGGCTCTCACTTTATGATGGGCAGCAAGTCTCTTTTGAAAATCCCAGCCCAGTCTCTTCAGCTCGTTTTGCCTGTGGCAGGGGCTGGGCTAAGGTCTCCTCACTGGATGAGAGCACACGCCCCAAGCTCTTCTCTCCTTTTAATGTAATTCCCCCAGTCTGTGGCAAGGCTCATGCATTGTTGAATGTAGTGACAACTTCTGGCCAGTTACAGGTGCTGTGCTGCTTCATACATTGCCACTTTCTTGCTGCTCAGGCTTTTGGCAGCTTCTATGTGTCTTACTGGGGGCTTGTCTCACATCAACACGCTGGTGGCATTCTTCACTGGCCTCGGTGCGGCACCTTTCTCAGTGTTGCTTTCACTCTTGTGACAGGTGCGGTGCAGCAATCGAACCAACAGGAGGTGCTACAGTGCTTCCATTCACCTGCAGGCTGGTCACAGGTCTCCACCAGCCGGGCTGCTGCTCGAGGTATTTTTCTCTTTGATGCTTGCCACTCAGACATGTGGCATCCTCTATTATGCTTCATCAGGGCTTGCCTCGCCCTGACACGCATGTAGCAGCAACAGGCCACTGGAGATTTCCAGAGGTCCGTTTATGAGCTGCACGCTCTCACAGTAGTCTTCTGCGCCGGGGTTCTGCGGGTGCTGTTGCAGCCTAGTAACCTGCCTTGCACCTCCACAAATACACCTCACAGTGCACTTCTCACTTGCCGGGGCTTCACACCATGTGGGTGCGGCCTCAGTATCTCTCCCCCTTGCTAGGGGTAATGGTCTGGTGGCAGGAGCTCTGTCTACCGTAGCATCACTTGCCTGGCCGCTGTACCTCCTCCGGTGCTCTGCAGACATGCGTGGCAGGTTTGATGCTCTCCTCTTCATCCGCCAAGATGAATGGTGGCAGGCGGGGGCTGCTAATCGCCGTCTCATCAGGTAGGGGCTTGGCATGGCAAGGGCCTGGACACTACCTGTGTGTCAGAGCGCGGCCTTTATCCGCGTCTTGCCTATAGCGCTACATGGGCCTTCATCATACTGCTCATCAGCTCTCACAGACTTGTAGTAGGTGAACAGCAGCAGTAGCGGTGAGGCCAGGGTTCACCTTCTTCTGGGGAGACGCATCTGCTTCATGGGCAGGCAGCAGCGGGACCCCCTATCACCTCTTCATGCATGGAAGTAATCTCCAAGGCGGCACAGCATGGGGTCAGAACCGCTCGACGCCATTATAGAAATGATTGACGCAGACACAGTGGGTATGCTTAGTTAATTGGCCACGAGCACGTGCACTTGGGCCCTTTTATTAGCAGGCCCCATCACTCATGACGCCTGTGGTGGATGGGTGTGGGGTGTGGGGTGCGTGTGTGGCCTACCCTTGAGAGAGTGGCTGGGAAAACTGGCTCCTGCTGAGACACAAGAACATGTCCAGCAGGACACTACATTTTCTATAATATTTTTGTAGTAGTTTATGTATCCACTGTATTCCTAACTTCCCATTGAAAACTTGCAATTTCTGCAATTTACAGTAAATAACTAAATAAGCAGAGATTTATACTGCTCAGTATGTATTTCTGCTCACTTCTGCCCATGCAGATGTTTATTATTTATTTATTTAACATATAATGTGTGCCAGCCCTGGATGGCCTGACGGTGCTTTGCATGTAATTTGAGCATCACATCGCCAATAAAAGCTAAGGAGCTCAGAAGGGTTGTAGGGTGGGAGTGAGAAGAAGCAGAGGGAACAGAAGGAGAGACACAAATTAATTATTTGTAGGACATTGCATGTTAAAAGAGGGGCATCATTAGGTAAAAGATCAATTTGTCACATCACCTTGTAAAATATTTGGTATTAGGCCAAGCATTGGTCCAGGAAGAGGTGAAAAGAGACAGTTTTAGATGCTTGCAGAGGCACGGAGGGTGGGATCGCTATTAATAATTTGGCTTTCAGCAGTTCCAGTAGTAGCTGCAGCCCGTGTAGGACCATTTCTAGATGAGAGTAATCTGCATCTGAGGGTCTCCCTAACAAGGGAGGCCTCGCAAGCCTCAGGAGATTGACAGCAGTTTCAAAAGATATGGAGGTCTCTTTTAAGCATAGTCTGAATGTGATCCTTGTATTCAGCTAGTCCCGTGCAATGGTGGATCAATTGTTGCTTTGGTGATGCATGTACAGCAGCGGTAGTAAATATTGTAAGTAGGTGTTGTCTGTCCTTGTAAAAACAATATGTTTATTTTGATGAGGAATAGTTTGATGCAAGGGTGTCAGTCTTGTGAATGTATGGTTTCCTGTAACGTTACTGTGGAACAGTGGCCCATGCATTAGAGGGACACCTTCTTGCACAAAAACAATCATCAATAGAGTTTTGCTCCTTCTGCAGTACACATAGAAACAGTGGCGGCTCGCAGAGGTAACGCCGTGGGGCGCGGGGGTGGGGCTGGGTGTGGTGGGTAGTGGAGTCCAACATACGACGGCAGGTATTTATTTATTTATTTATTTACGTTCACCTTTGCTGTCGTATGTCGGACTCCACTAACACCCCACCCAGCACTGCCCCGCCTCACCGCCCCACGGCGTTACCTCTGCGAGCCGCCACTGCATAGAAAGAGCAAAAAACAAGGAGAAATAAAAGTATTTCTCCTCGTTGCACCACTCTTACACCTCCCCTAAGGAGGCATACGTTTTTGGTGCTGCCTCAGATTTACAGAGCCCTGTAAATCTGAAGCAGTGTCAAAAAACGATGGGTGTTGCTAAGGAATGCCCACAGCAACACCCAGTGTACGCCCCTTTGCCGCAGAAAACTACATCGAGGAGGACCATATTTACAAGGTGGTGTTAAACTACGTAAAGTGGCTTAGCTCCGCCTTGTAAATATAAAGAAGGGCACAGCGCCACCGGAGCATCACAAAAAAGTAATGCTCCATTGGTGCAATGCCCTTGTAAATATGCCCCGAGTGTGTAATTGAACTGATCAACCATAGGATTTCCATCAATGCATCAAAAGGATTTGGCAGAAAAGTTAATTCTAACCACAGTGACTGGGCCAGAAACAGATACCGCCCTGCAGTTGTTTTACTATTTCAAGTACAGAGAAAGTGCCCTCAGAAAGGCTATTCTCAAGAAGCTTTACACAGAATAAGTTATTGGCCTTTGAAAATGATAGCTGCAGGATAATTCAGCGACTTAAACTGTCACTGCTGAAATATGCAGCGTTCTGCAGGTATAAAGTTTGAATCTTGGAAAGAGTGACTGAGCCCTCCATCCGTCTGTGTTGGGTATACTGAGTGCCATTAAATTGGGAATGTTGACACCTTTTATGTACAATGCTTAGAAACACTGTGAATGCTGTATCTAACGGTGTATAAAAATGTAATCCCTTAAAAATAATAATCTTCCGCAATAACAGTTGTATTTGACTTCCGATGTAAACTATCAATGGCAACAGAAAATACATACTGTCGATTATTCACTATGTTGTAACTTGTGACGTTGTTAAATGGAGATGCTGTATCAGATCCATTTATGCCATAGTTCTACCTCTCCAGACTCTCCATTTGCCTGTGGGCAGAGAAAGAAATAGTGAGTTCCTAATTGTGATTTCATGCGAATTGCAATTAGGAAATCTCTATTTCAAATGTATGAAACTCTTTTGAGTTCCATTTGCGATTCCCAGTGGGTCGCAAATAGACCTCCCTCATGAATATTAATGAGGTCAGTCTCGGTTTGCGACCCATTGGGAATCGCTAAAATCACCGGGATGGTGGCCTGCTGCGGTCAGCAGACCACCATGTCTGTGATTGCTTCTAAGTAAAGCAATCATTTTTTTAAATGCAACCCGTATTCCTTAAAAATGAGATGCATTTCAAAAACCAAAAGGAAACATTTAAGTTTCATTTTTTGAGTGGGCAGTGGTCATTCACAAAGGGGAAGGAGTCTCTTGGGGATACCTTCCCACTTACGAATGGCTTACCACCAAATTGAATTTGGTGGTAAAATGCAAATGTTTTGCGACCACATTTCAGTCGCAAAACATTTCAACATTCTGCTGTCATTTGGTATTAGGAAGGGACGCCCTCAACAAGCCCCTTCCTAATACCGAATCACAAACCCAAAATGCGATTGGGTAAAAGGTTACAGATTCGCTATTTGGGGTTGGTACTTGTCAAAATGCCTTTTTGCATTTGCAAATGGGCCGATTCTGTGAATCAGCCCATTTGCAACCTCAAACAGACTTTGTACATGTGGCCCTTGGCACCTTTGCGAGTACAAGCAGTAGGATGAGGGAGGATGTTGTCTTGGCTCCCGTATCTTCTGTGGTCTCCGCAGGACTCCTTAGGCTAGTGGAAAGTGGTGGGAGCATAGGTTATGCTGTGGAATTTGCACCATCTGCAATGCACTAGTGCCACACAGTGTATTGTATGCTCCCCTTTCTGTATACCGAAACCCTAGCCCAAAGGCAGCGGAGCAATGTGCACAATCATAGGCCAACTCCAGTCAACCTGTAAATGGAGGGGTATCGTGATGTAATATTCTGTAATGACGCATGTCTTTAGCTCTTTCCTAATTTGGAGAAGGGTTGAGGAAGCCCCAGTGGATTTGTGGATTTTTTGTGATGCAGGGAACATCGATGCACAAGGTGTGTGACCCTTTTTTGCACTTCTTGTCCTAGATCAATAATGTTCTGGCTGTAGGTGTCCCAGGATCCACCGGAGAATGTGAGCCAGGTATGCAGGTCTTACTGTTGGAGCCACATACTCAGGAAGGGGGAGACAAACCAAAGAGAGGGGTGGAAAAGGAATACTAAATTAAGGTCAGAGACGACGGTTGGGAGCCAAGCATTACCTTAGTATATGGAAAAGATATATCTAGATCAAAACAGCTATTGTATGTATGAAGGATTTTTTATAATGGTCTATGAACACAAAAAAAGATTTCTGCATTTTCTATAAATCCAGGGGTGTTAATACGATAGATCTTATTGTAGAACAAGGCAAATCAAGAAGGGATAATAGGAACTACTATAAGACCGAAACTCTCACTCCATGAATGCTATTTTCTAATGTATTGTGTCCCAGGTATTTAGGCATAGATTTACCAGTGTTTTGCTATGGGGTTGCGTCTCTCTAAGAATAGTCTTTGTGCAGGAAGGTGTGCCTTACTGCACAGAAATAATCCAGTTATAACGTAGGCACTGTGATAATGCTAGGCTACTTGAAGTGAGTAGAAGTGTGCCATATCCTAGTATTATGCAATGGGGTAGCTAGGTTGCCATGGGCCCTAGTGCAAGCAAATTAACTGTGCCCCCCCTCACTAGAGTGACATCTCAGACTGTCAGCTGCCCTTGACACTCCTCAACCTCCCTCGACATAGTTTGCATCTCCCACATCAAAACTCAATGCCATTCTCATACACACGCTATTGTATTTCCGCTGACTGCACTGAATTTCTGTAAGTCAAAGCCATAACCCTAAAAAGCATTACCAAAGCCAATAGCGTTGGCCATTGTAAAGTGCATAAACACAAAGATATACCATGCAGAGAACTTCCTATTACACTGCTGCCATCACATATGCACACTCTTCATGCTGCACTAACACAGGTATATGTCTCACTATGCCCTCACACATGGCAAATTTCGATCAGTAGAACACTTATCCTGCACCCTCAAAGGGCAGTGTTAATCCTGTATTCACACATGCATGCCCTGCACAATGCACTCACAAAACATCGTGGATAGCCTGCACACACACAAGCATACTGCTCATAACCATGTACAATGCTCACTAGGAGGGAGCAGAGTTTAGACATATGGTGGCATAAGAGGTACAGATTGAGTATCTGATGCCTCGGTCGCTTGTGCAATTCATAGCTGTTGAAGTAAGCTACACTGAATCCTCAATTTCCACTCGGGTTATTTAATCTCCCATCAGCCCCACTTAGGTCAGCACTGCAGTCTATGTAAGTCTGATCTTCGGAGCATTTTTCGAGGAACAGCCTTGGCATAAAAGTTGGTGGTTTTCTTTGTAGCGCAAGCAAATGCAAAAATAAAGAAAAAAGGAAAACAAAAGAAAAAATATGGCAGCTAAATGTGGAGGGCATGTGCTACAACACAAAAATTTAACAGTAAAAAATGATAGAGAATGCAGAATACTGTTTCAACATGGAGGTATGGTGCTCTGCATAAGAAAGGTGTGGTCCAGTAGCAATGACAGTGGTGCTGCTGGTACTCCTAATTAGCACTAGTCTGCAGTTGCAGGTGAACTGCGGGGGAATGAACAAAAGGAAATATCTCCTGGAGTGGGACTCCTCTGGATGCAATGTAACACAGATTAAGCAGGCAAAATATATTTTTTCAGACTACAGGGAATTGTAAAGACTAAGGGGCATATTATCAACGGCCAGCGATAATTATCGCTGGCCGTGCTTAGCGATAATAGTCCTATCGCAGGCTATCTCTGGAAATTATCGCCCTGGTAGCGCGTTATTAACAACGCGTTTCTCCAGGGCGATAAAAATTCCAGAGATAGCGAGGTTATCACCGTTTTGCAGGGAACATCGCTTGTTTTCCAGCGATGTTCCCTGCAAAACGGCGATAACCTTGCTGATACGACCCTGTGGTCGTATCAGCAGAATCCACCCCCTATGTTAGGGATGGCTAAGTCAGGATTTTAGCAGACGTTAGATTTTGGCGAAAACGGCCGTTTTTGCCAAAATCTAACCTCTGCTAAAATCATGTGGGCTGCCTTGTAAATATCGCAATGTGAACATCAGCGATATTTGCAACGTAGTCCATCCGGGGTACGCCAGTAACGCCCACTTTGCATCTCATTAGAGATGCAAAGATGGGCGTTGGGGAAAGGGCGATAATGCAAGGATTCACGCGATAGCGTGACCTTGCTGATTAGGCAATAAAATTATCGCCGCTTTTCGTCCGAAAACGGACGCAAAAGCGGCAATAATTGTTTATCGCCTCGTTGATAATATGCCCCTAACTTCTGTCTATTAGGCAAAGCCAAACACTGGCAACAAAGAAAATGACGGAAGAGTGCTGATCCACTTCCCAATTGAATGTATGCTGTACTAAAGGGCTGAACTAATAAGTGAATGACACTTTGTCTGATGAATAACTGAAGTGGACTTACCCAAAAGCCACTCCTTTTTTTCTACACAAGATTATTTATTATTTTTGACAAAGGCAGGTGAGACAGTTAAAACAGTCTTGTCCTGAGACCTAAAACACACTGAAATAGATAGAGCACAGGGAACAGGAGTGCAGCAAATATTTGGCTCAGAGGAAGCTTCCTTTAAAGGCATGAAACAAATGTGGTACTGCAGAGCCGGTGCAAGCTACTTTCAAAGACATGGAACGTTTGTGGCAGATCAAAGCCAGTGCAAGCTTCCTTTACAGACCTGAAACATTTGTGGCACTGCAAAGCCAGTGCAAGCTTATTTATAAGAGATGAAACAAGTATGGTACCACATGGCCAGCCAGTGCAAGCTTTCTTCAAAGATATAGAACAAGTGTGGTACTGCAGAGCCCCTGCAAGCTTCCTTCAAAGACTTGGACCAAGTGTGGCACTTGGCAGCATCATTTAATGCCTCCTTTTGATACAATGAAAGCTTAGCATTTCAGACTTGATACCAGTGTAAGGAACAGCACAGGGATGTATGAGTGAGTGCAAGCTTCACTCCCACAGATAGAAGATTTTCCACACACAAAACAAGTGCGGCACCAGGCATGAGTACACGCTTACCTCACACCCATAGAAACACATACCGATCTGGCCACAAACAATGTATGCTTCCCTAAAATGCTCAGAAAATGAACAGCATCTGCAGCAGCAGTCCAACACACACAGACAATGTGCAACATCTTGCAGCAGTGTGCATTTCCCTAACACAGAGCGCAGGTACAAGATGGTCTGCAGCAGTATAAACTAAGATATCCTCATATACAAAACAGGTATCACACTGCCAGCAGCAACTAAGCTTATTTCAGACTCAGAATACCCAGATTAAAGTATAGAGGTAGGTGAACCACTGAAGGCCAGGCCCTGGTTCATCTAGAGGTCCTCCTGAGCCCTTGAGCTGAAAATGAGCAAAGCTTTCATGTGGCTTCTGCGTACTGCCAACACTCTAACCTCATTCACCAAGAATAAAAGACAAAGCATTAAACTTTGATATCAAACAGGAGAGAGAAAAGGATACCAATCTAGTGACTGAATTACACAGTGTGAACCCAGAAAACCTGGTTTCAATCCCAGCTTGGTCACTTAACCAAATTGTTTGATCCTCTGCAAATTCTTTTATTTATGCCTCCTATTTTTTATATATTGCATATGAGAAAACCTTGAAATAGATAAGGATGTGTGTTGTACAATCAAAATCAAAATTCAATGTGGTGTACCAAAATCTCTCTCATCTTTGCCTTAATAGATTGTAATGTTGCTCCCGTGTATAATAAGAATACAGCCCTGGAGTAGTGCAATTTAGACTCCATCCTTTATACGTTATCATTGTGCAATTTCACATTTCTTTTAACATTATATTTACTGTGTGCCTTTTATAATGTTAATGTGGGTGAACGTTTAAATGCATTAATGAAATGTAATTATTGAGATATTGAAGCTTTATAAACGTGTGCACTAATGTTCAGTTTACTCATGAAGATGTATTCTGTATTCAAGTTTGCATTTATACTTTAAGTCACATTCACATATATTCTGAAAGTCATATTTGAAAGTGTAATCATGTATGCTTTAACTCACATTTGAATTAGTTCTTGAGTTGCATGTGCAGAAGTATAACCATGCATTTAAAGTGCACGTTTAAATGTTTAGTTAAAGTTTGCCTGACTAAAGGCCTTGATGATGAAATGTACTTTGCTTGGTTAGTCTGTTCTTTCTTTTGCAGCTAGAGAAAAGGAGTATTGTTGCATGTTTTAATTTATTGACAGTAAGGCCTGAGAAGAGAAGTCTTGGCAAGAAACATGAAGACCTAATGAGCAGATAAAGTCCACTATTCATCACGTATCAGGAACGGAGAATGCTCAAGGTTGCAGTAACTGTTCAAGTTCTATGGGATGGAAGATTCAAGTGATGTTGCAAATGCATACCAAGAGTAGTGAAATCATTGGTTCCTGGTAGGGTGGTAAGAGATATGATTGTTTTTGGAGTTTTATTGGTTTTAAATAGTGTTCACTTTGTTAGAAGATAGAGCAGATTCCATTAGGCGTGTAGGTGTACAGACCTCTCTGATTCCTTTATCCTTGCAAGTGTGGAGCTTCATGCTAAACACTTATTCCAATTCTGAAAGACTTTTACTAGAGTCTTCACTATGCTGACACCTTTCTGTATTTCCAAATTTCCTTGAGACCTCAATCTATAATCCATTTTTATTCTAGACTTAGAACCTTATCCTACTGAGACTAAACCTATTGCAATATTTCATTTTGCCAGGTATAATACTGTATCTTTTTAACATTCTCTTGGCATGAATATATATGCTGAACTGATTATTAATTGGTAATAAAACTGCTTAACTTCAACTTCTGATTCCCATTTCTTATTGTGTGGCCAAATGGGTTTCACAAAAGTTGAATTGTTTTATTATTGCTCAATCCCTTGACCTGTCACTCAACTTAAAAAGATCTATCAGATGAGAGATTATAAATCTCTCATCGGATCTCAGCCCACAAATTGGGTGCACATGACAACTGACTTGCCTCTTAATCTACTATTTGTATTGTCATTGGGAGGTGATAAATGTTTCTAAATTCATGTTTAAAAGCTATCACTTTTAATGAATTCTTCTCAATGCAGTGATATAATCAGATGCATTAAGGTGAAACGTTTGTTAAAGAAATATGCTTTTATGAATTTTGAAGACACTTTATCATATTTATGATCTTCTTGTCAAATGTTCCCATGTCTCAGCTCGTGCCCGAGCTCTTAGAGCCAAGATGGCCACTCAGAGAAAAGACAGACCCTTGGCTCTGCTTTCCTTGTTAATTTGTTGGCTTACCTGCTTCTACTATAGTACTGTGTATAGGAGTTCTTGAGTTCCCCCGCTCTTAGTATCTCACTCTGGAGAGCAACACTCTGATTTTTGAGATTCTGACCGATTTCCGTAGATCTCAGAAGGATAACTATTCCTACTTCTATTGTTAATAAGGAAGAATTGCGCATCTGTAACCCAAGAAGTTATTTTAAAGTTACCTGTGCATTTTATTAGCATAAAATGAAATAAACAATGTTCAAATATCTATTTTTCAAGTTCCAGCACTCTGTCCTAATTATGTCTATATTCTTTTACTAACTTGGACTAGGACTGTCTTGTCTTCAGAAGCCAAGAAGAAGCATGGGTATAACTTCTCATTGACCTCTGCTGATGGGAGGCAGCCAGGGAGGCAGCCCAGGCCAAATAACAAACTCTGCATTAACAAACGGGAGGATGCGCACTGCTGGCCATTCAGTTGATACAGTTCCTCCTTCATTGCCAGGCTACACTCCTGGTTGAGTCATGTGCTATTCAAATACATGTAACACAACTGTGTGTGCACAGTGAGGCCTTCACAGGGCCCATACAGACTCTTAAGTGGATTCTGATGCTTAGAGTCTGACTATTGTCGCAATAGAGTGATACATTGCAGCGCGCCGACCAGACCGGTGTTTGACTCCCGCTGGAAGTCCAAAATAGTAAGTGCCTTGTCCTCCGGCCCCCTTACGTAGTGGCTATTCATTTATCTTAAGCGCAGCTAATGGCACCACTTCTTAATTTCAGAATGGGGCTCCATTTTTGAAGCGCCGCATTCGTGAGTATTCCTTTCCCTTTTTCCTCCCCTGTCTCACTAATAGGCACCCTCACACTGTCTCCTGGGCTTAAACTTGTGTTTTCCCTAGCAGGCTGGGCGGGTTGTAATATTGACGGCTCCTCGCAGTGCCGTTTCAGAGAAGGGTGAGTAGACTCTTGACAACTCGGGCACCCATCTCATCACATTTTTTCGGACTTATTAATTCCCTTCTGTATTACAGACCTCCATGTCCACAGAGTAACCGCGCCTCCTCCTTTTAATATTCTGGGCACCCTTGAGGCCCACCGAACTCTTCAGTGTCAACGGGCTTGAATACTCTGCCCCCACAATTGTAAGTGCACCATATGGAGTTGCCCTGATCCCTGTATATAGGCTTCTCCACTGTATACATGATTATACTGTATATTCTAACGCTGCCTCCCTCCACTCCTACAGTAGTTGGTCCCCGCCCTGCATGAGAGCAGTATTGCGCAGATTGTACTGCTTCCGGCTGGAAGTAGGTCCCTCAATAGTATGTGAGTAATATCTTCACTTAGCTATCTATGTTCAATAATTCGATATCAGTGAGCCCTAATCCTGCACTCCATATCTTCCCCAGACGCACTTCAAGGCAAGAAATACAACACTGTACTAATCACAGATCGGTTCTACAACACCCATGCCTCAGTGGTTCTTGTAGGAAGTAAGTTTGCACATCGCTTCTGAGTTTGAAACATGTATGAGTGCAATAGTTAGTCCACTCATTGTTAATTGATATAATGCGCGCAACTCCCCCTAGGGGCCACTGGAATTGATAGGGCCCTAAGCTACTCACTTGGCCCTCTTTAAATAGGCAACGTTCACTTCACTGTGTGCCAGCGTTTAATTAAGATATGCTATCGCACTGGGAGCACGCCCACGCTGTTAATAGTTGAAATGTAGGGGACATATCGTAATTCCACTCTGTTCCCCTCTAGGTTCAGGTTGCTCAATTATTGTCCTGATGATGATCTTAAGTCCCTAAGATCGAAACGCCGTCGACTTCTACAATAGGAACTCTCTCATTTGTATTAACCTAAGCAAAGTTCCTACTATGTTGTCAATGTGATGTAATGTTTTTAGAGTTCACTGCACCTTGTCACATTACGCACCTGTCACTTTATGTGAGCACCTGTTTACCTTGACTGTCGTCAAATCATGTCTGTGTAAAATAAAATGTTTATTTTACACCACATATGTTCCCCTACTACTTTCGTGCTCCCTTAATGATTAATTGTCTACCCCAAAAGCTTTACCTTGTGACCTTCTCGAGGGTTTCACTTGGTTGTATAGGACCCATTCGGGCCAAATTGAACCGCTGTTTTTCTTAAAACATAGAGTCTGACTCCTGCAGCTGAGGGTATCAGACAGAGTGAACAGCAAGCTCCTATTGCTGGAAGAGCTCCTGTGGCCCTAGTAGGCAGCGGTGCTGAAACAATTTTCAGTCTTGGGGTGCTACCATCAATGTTACATCATGGGGATGCTGAAAAATCGAAGCATACAACAAAGAACAAGTGTTGCAAATGTGATAGGCCAATTCAGAAGGAGAGCAATATGGGTGTAGTATGTGGCTGGTGTCGCATTTATTAGCACATTGTCACAAATATATTACTAACGTTTGATATGATAGCACAATGTCATTTACAGACAGCACATTTTCCATTGATTTGCACAGATGTGCAGTTTTACTGATTAAACAATACAGCACACACACGATAATGTGTGGAAATTTGGTATCAGTGAATAATTGCCATTTGGACATCACCAAGGAAAGTGCCTTGATTTGTTTTGTTCCTTTTAAAATCTTTGTTTTCATCACACTTCAGAATCATTGAAAAAAAAAGTGCTTCATTTATTCTTTCCTAAGGGTGTATTTATTTTAAAATATTCGTACAGTTCATTTATAGGTATTTAAATTTTGTTGTGTTAGAAAACCACATCCTACACTATTTCCTTTCACACCAGCATGATAGTTAATTTTAGAAAGTAAGAGAAAGCAAAGTAAGAATCAGTCTCCACGTTAAACGAATATGCAGCAATTTGTCTGAAGACAAGATTGACATTTGACCTCTATCTTTGAGAGCACAATAAAGGTGATAAGATTAAAACAAAATTTACAATCTTCTTTAATGCTAATTTGCCTTCAGAACTCCACCATGGTTATTTTGGAGGGGCTGCAGGCCCCCCCTTGCACTTCTACTTCAAATGCCTATGCTAGTATGTGCCATCTGATGGTTTAAGGGGCTATTGTAGTTGGACTTCCTCTGACCTCTTGGCCCTTGTTCATTGCACCGGCTGTACCACTGATAGCTAGCTACACCCCTGTAGATCTGGCCCATTTCTTTTCTCTCGCAGTGAGTTGTGTAAAAGGTTAATAAATCTGGCTCTTAATGCATTTCTGAGGCCATAACATATATCAATAAAAAGTGTGATAAGCACTGTCTCTAATGCAGTGATGAGACTGAGCTATGTCTCATTCTGGTATATTATGTAGGACTGGTTATACAACAACACAGTTTAAAAATGCCATCATTAACAACGGTGACTGTTTTCTTACACTGCTGTTTGGGGGCCTTAGAGAAGGAGGAAATTGAGTTTAATTAGTATCATCATGAATTAGTTAATGCTTGTGAGGATTGAGATATCTCCAGGCTCAGACAGTACCATTTGGATTCTTGCATGAGGGATTCAGAAAACAGCTAAATTAGTGGAACCGGACCACTTCTTCAAACCTATATTACGGACTTACATCGTATAAAGCTATAAAATACTCCTGGAGGTGTCAGCTGGTGCAGAATTCAAGTTCCCACTTCAAGCATAGCATTGTTATTTTCATTGGCTAGAAGTGAGATTCTCATTTGCGCTCAATATGTCTGCCTTAAACTATAAAGCTCTATAAAAAATGGGTCTACATATTACTGAATACTCTATTAGGTATTAAATGCTAGAACAGCTCGTTTGGCACAGATTATCTGTATTCTGCTGGGCGGTCACGCCTTCTTGAGCCTTGTCAATCTGGAACATCCTTTATCTCATAGTGAGGTATGGGCGAAGCCCAAGAAGTTTTTTTGGGGAGATGATTAACAAGTTGCCGATGATTAACATGTGACCGTTTTACAAGTGCCATTAGATATAATGCACTTGCAATACAGAGGGCAGAATGTCCGTCATGGTTGTGATGGAGTATCCCATCTGCCAAACTCTAAATCAGGTCCTAAGTTTATTTTCTGTAGTATGTTATCATAGTCACAGTTTTTAGTTGTATCCCATGGCACCCACTGTTTAGCTTATCTTTTATTGATATTAAACTTTATATACAACATTTAGAGCTCATCTTAATGCACACAATATTTGTTCATGTACGTAATTCATTGGTATATGTACAACAGCCTTGATAAAATGAACAAATTCTCGTTTGAAGGTAGACAGCAGTAAACTGTGTTTATATCCTTGTTTTCATGCAGTGTTGTAGTAATGTACTGCAATGCTTAGAGACACAATGGAGTATAGAATAGTCCGAAACATCACTATAGTACAAAATTCAAAGGAAAATGAAATACAGATGGGAATGGTAACATGGTTTTATTACACTGCATAATGCATTTGCTATTTGTCATTCCCTTGTTATCATGCATTTACTCCTACATTTCCAGCATATTGCAGAGATATCTCCAGGTGGTGACAGAATGTGTTGCTAAATTCATTTTAACGTCTCTGACACCCGATGGGCTATGAAATGAAAATGCATGCTGCCATATCACTGCACTGACTACTGAACTGAATACACTGAAATTGAAAATTTAAACTATATTTTGAATGGAATGAATACCATTTCATATCAAGTGAATACAACTGGACTGTAAATTTTCTTTGGGAGAATTGATTTACAAAATATGTCTCACATGTCAGAGGCCCAATTTAATGGCTTAGGTACTGTGCTTGAAGCTCTTATTAATGTGTTCAGGTTTTGTCCAGGCATACCACTCCATGGCCATATTTTAGGCTGACACACTAACTATATTTTCTTTAGTAAAACCTTACTTCCCCGGAGAATATTGAGGCAAAATAATATAAATAATAGTATTACAAATGTCTATTCAGTCAAGTGATCTTATAAAATCATCGTCTGTGGCTCCTAAGGGAAAGAAAGCACACATCAATTTCCTATAGAAAGCTGTTCAAATTGATTAACACCCACAATGAATACATAGTGGTTGCTCTTACACACTACTATTCAATTTGTAGGTCATACTACTACCCTGTAGGATTTTGGATTCTGTAAGGCATATAACACTAGCATCAATGTTTTCTAGTGTTCACCTAGGTGTATCTGAGGGTTCTTGGAATTCACTAGGAAGCATACAGGAATTATTAGTAAACCAAAACCTCTTCATGAAATGAATTGATTGCTTCATGTTACATCTTTCTATGGTTAAATGGCCTGTTCACCTCACAAAACACCTCCTCTCTCCTGTTAGCACCAACAGAGAAGCCATGCTTTACCTCAGCATGGCCTCCAAAGACATTGCTTGCTAGTAAGAAATGTCTCTTCCACGCACAGTAGCACCACTCTGGAAAAAGATGCCTATGCTCACCTGATTTTTGCCTTCCGTGTGAAATTTGACCACTTTTACAAGTAAATACAGACACTTTACCATTTTAATCAGATCCACATGTAAATATCTGTGACATACTGACAGTGGTTTTAAACATACTTTTTAACTACTGTCAGTGATTGAAAACAAATTGAAAAAGGTTATACAATGGCTAATATTTTCCTGTAATATCTCTGGATACAGTAACTGCTATTGCAGATATAACAATTAGAGAACTAATACCTGTGATGCAACTTTTGGTATTTACTTGAAACTGTATACATTGCCAGATAATAGCGAATTGAGTTTATCCCCTTCCCTAAGAAGTATGCAGGTTTGCATTCAGCAAAGCCACTAATTCTCTTTTGTAGTGCTCCTTCGCATTACCCTTGCAAATGTTAGTTTTGAGGAGTTATGTATTCCAATAATCCCTGTTTGTGGTTTTGGAAGCCAGTAAACAACTATGGGCACAAGAAGTGGACAGAACCTTCTTTTGACCAAAAGTAGGGCCAACAAGCACTCACAACAACATGAAACTAAACCTATTTATGCGTGTTGGTATTTTATGTATATTTGTGAAGCGCACTATCAACCACAAGGGTATCCTGGCGCTGAGCAGGTGTGTGTGCCTAGCCCTTCATATGGGAGGTTGCTTAGTCAAAAAAGCCAGGTCTTCAGCTTCTTGGGGAAATCAAGAAGAGATGTGGAGGCTTTAATGTGGAGTGGTAGGTCATTACGCGCTTTAGGAGCAATGTGAAAGAGTGCTCATTCTCCTGATCTAGTTCTGTGTATGCGTGGGATGTGTGCAGAGCAGAGCTGTCTGATTGGTTGGTGGAAGCAGATGTGACTGTTCAGGTAGGTGGAGTCTGAGTTGTGTATTTCCTTAAATATGTGTGTGAAGTTTGAATTGAGCACATGTGTGTATTAGGAGCCAGTGTAGTTCCCTGAAGTGTGGTGTGATGTGAGTCTATGTAGGGGCTGAGGATGAGTCTAGCTGCTGAATTCTGGTTTGCTTTCTTCTAGTGAGTTGCATGGTGATCCGAGCATAGAGGGTGTTGCCATTCTTCAACTTGCTGGTGAGCAGGGTGTGAGTGACAGTTTTGCTTGGGAGCCATTTGAAGATCTTCTTCAACATCTACAGGGTGTGGAAGCAAGATGCAGTGATGGCTTTGACTTGGGCGGTCATGTCCAGTTTGCAGTTGATGATTATTCTGAGGTTCCTGGTGTGGGTTCTTGGTGTGGGTCTCAGTTCGGCCGGCCACCAGTTGGAGTCCCATGGTGAGATGTTCTTGCCATAGAATCACTACTTCTGTCCTGTCAGTATTGAGCTTGAGACAGTTGCCTTTCATTCAGTTAGCAACTTCAGTCATGCAAGCTTTGAACCTGTTTCTTGTGTTGGGGGTCTTGTCTGAGAGGGAGATTATGATTTGTGTATCATCTGGGTAGGAGAGGATGTTGATGTTGCATGTGCGAATGACATTGGCCGAGGCATCAGATATGCGTTGAAGAGGGTGGGGTTGAGCGATGATCTTTGAGGTACTCCGCAAACAAGTTTATGAGCTTCCAAGGAGTAAGGTGCCAGGCTGACAGCCTGTGTTCTATCCGTTAAGTAGAAGCAGATCCAGCAGAGAATAGGTTTTTGGATGCCAATCTCATGCAGGCACCTGATGTAGATGAGGTGTGAGACAGTGTCAAATGCTCCAGAGAGCACCAGGAGAATGATGGCTGCTGTGTCTTCTCTGTCACGGATAATGAGGATGTCATCAGTGGGGTGATGAGTGCTGTTTCTCTACTGTGACTGAGTCTGAATCTGGACTGTGTGGAGTCCAGGATCGGGTGGGTGCTATGGTGGTCCGTGAGGTGTGGTTGATTAGTTTCTCTAAGAACTTTGTGGAGTATTGTCGGTTGGAAAGCATGGTTGGGTCAGCGGATGGTTTCTTGAGCAGGAGAATGATGGTGGCATGAAAATGTGGATGAGTCAATGGAGGAGTTGGGGATGGGTGTTAGTGCTTCTCTTATTGGTAAGAGTCCTTTATTGAAGGCGTGGTATAGGCAAGGGTCCGATGGAGCCCCCGAGTGGATGGTCCTCAAGGTAGCAGTGCTTTTGATGGTTATGAAGGCAAGCCATGAGCCCAGGGTTAATTTATTGGCTGTGATGGGAAGCTGAGTTGGGATGGTGACAGGAGCCGGTTGAGGGTCAAAGTTGCTGAATATGGAGGTGATTTTGTTACAGAAGAATTCTGAGAACTTGTTGCAAAGGTCTTGTCAAAGGGTGTTGTTGCTGGAGGTGGCAGGAGGTGCAGTGAAATCTTTGATGATGGTGAATATTTCCCTGCTACTATTAGTGCTGGTTTTGATGCAATCTGCAAGAGCTGTGGACTTGGTGTTCCATATCTGCTGGTGGTAGCATCCTAGGGATGATTTTAAGATGTATTCCATTTGCACTCCAGTTGCTTCTAGTTGCGTTTTGTCTGCCTGAGTTCTTCTGTGAACCACTTGGCCTGTGGTTGGGCTCTTGTCATTAGGTTGTGCTTGAGGGGAGCCAGGTTGCTGGCTCATGTGGTGATCAGCTGTTGAGGATTTTGATGGCTTTCAGCAAGTTGTTGGTATGCTCGGTCCAGTGCTGGCAGTAGGTGGCAGCCCACTCCTTCTGAGATCCTTTTCCGGAGTGGTTCCAGTGGGCTGTGATGGTGTGGGATGGGTATGCTGAAACTGACTAGGGTGTGGTTTGTCCCCGTCATAGTTGCTGGCTGGTTGACTAGTTGTTACATGAAATTCCATTAGCATGGTGTGATGCCTGCAATTATTTTAATTTTGCTCCTGTTGAACTTCCACATATACTCTGGCAAAATAGCATGTGTCTGCTTTCCCAGTTCTGCCCCTGATACTGCGAACTGGCTTGACAACCTTCTAGGTCCTCAGGCTGACAACAGCAGATTGCTAACAAGCCAGACAGAAAGCAATAGGAAAATACAGCCTGAACTCTTTGTTGCACTTGAGGCAGTTATGGAAGAGTGGAGATGGATATTTATAGCGCAATTGAAGTCAATGGTATGCAGATTGGAATGCTGTATTGAACCATTACAGCTGTGCTGCAGAACCCATGTCTCATGAGGATAAACAAAAATAATACTCAATATGTCTGTGAAATGGAAAAAAACATTCTCATCAAAATTAAATCCAATAGTTACCTATAAACTTTAACACTGATAAGTGAATGACTATTCTGTGCCTCACATGGACCAAATGAACAATTTAAACATTCACACGTGTTACTAGATGACTTCACATCTTTTCAAACCTCTCCAACATCCTCTCTCAGGCATATGCCAGTTCAAAGGAAACACACACAAAGCAGGAATGAGAGGGGCAGACCTGACTTGCTGCACTTTTATGAACTGATCCACTACTCACGGGCCCCTACAGGGGCAGAACTCCATTGCACACAACTCTTTGCACCGCCTAGAGGTTTGGTACTTTCATGGCTTGACTGGGCTGTGCATAAAGTAAGCCAAGCAGCTCCCGCAGCACGGAACAAGGCGTGCCTGTCTGCGCCTGTCCGCGGCTGGATGAGGCTGGGCAGGGCCCACCCTCTTGGTCTGTGGTTTCTAGGGTTGCCTATACTGACGTTTGGAGGTATTTAATTACTTTAATTCTTTTCATGTGGTTTAGTATCCATGTTAAGAAAATATCTTTGATAATGGAGCAAGATTCTCAAAGCCTCAGAGCTGCTATAGGAAGTGTGGCCAGTACAGAAGTAGGGGAAAGATCTGTTGATAACCACAGTAACATGGGTAGGGAAATCTGTAATTCCCCCTGGAAACTTAGATCTTGGGGGTGACTCTTCAGAAGCAGTTCCTTTAACATCTTCCACCCACCCCCCAAAAAAACAAAAGGGACTATGTTGCACTCAGAGGAGATGAAGGGGCACTCTACCTGGTATATGTATCTAAAAAGGGGGAAGCCACGAGATACAGGAAAGAAACAGACCAGTATCATAAGGGATATAACACCGCAGGATCTGTCGGACCTGTAAAGAAGCAATTCTTCTTGACAGGATGAGGGCTGTGCTTAAATAATTCTGTTTAGAAATTAATGTACACTTAGATGACATTAAAAGCAAGCTGAGCGAGTTAAAGACTCCTACTCAATGTGTTTGGCGATCTAATTCAAACAAACCGTTTAACATTATGAGCACCCCATGCAGATGGAGGTTTCAACGTGAGTCGAGAGGTTAAGTCTTCTAAATCCAGCATGGAAGTTTTTAACCCTGCTGCCATAATGAGGAGTTTATAAGGAATCTATTGCAAAAACCCGTGAAATGAGGGCAGAAATGGTTTTCCCTAGCTTCCCCCAGAATGTACTTTGTTTATAATAGTTGTAAAGTTCACTGGCTAAAATCCAATTCTGGATGATTTTTCACTGGAAGTGCTCATGGTTATAAGAGCCTCTTGAATTGGCATACATGAAAAAGGAACACCAGGTGACTGTGTGATTGTCAATTATTAATCACCCTTTTAAGAACCCTTTTAATATTGTTAGAACCCTTTTAATATAATTTAAAACCAGGATGAATTCAGACCTTGCCCTTGGGTTTTACAGGTAAATTGGCTTTTCAACTCTGCCTTCAACTGTTTCTGCTAATATACAGACCCAAATCGACAGGTCAACATTTAATGTGGAGACAAGAAATAGTTTAATCTTTTTGGAAGAGCTGAATTGACACTCCACTCAGGAGGAGCAAGAGCCATTCAGGCGCAAGAATACCACAAGTGTCTAGAAGGGGATTCACTGCAACAAGTAAACGAGGTGCCTCTCATGGGCAAACCTGCCCCTAGGCTGGTTGATAATGAGGAGCTCTTCATGGACAATCCTGTCACAAGGCAGCCTCTGGAACTACTCTTGGGGGAAATTGCTGGTGTTCTTTCTCAGTTGACAAACCCGCACTTGTTATCATTTATAAATGATGTTGATATAATTTGTATGCAAGAATCCTTTGATGAGATTTGTTTAAATGTTTTTTTTTTGTATGTGCAGCCTGTCTATTCTGTTTTGGGTGAGCAGAGCTAAAGGAGGTCTGGCTATTTTGATTTTTGTCAAACGAACTAAACTTAATGTAAAAGAATTTGATTTCCCCCCTATTACCAATTCCTGTTGTTGGAAATTCAAAGGCATTTTGATGTTGTGATCATTAATTATCATAGCAGCATTTTTGACATGCATGTCACAAAGGTAATAGAAGAGCTTGTAGCTAGTTTGGTACATTTCCAGGATAGACATAAAAATGAGGTATAATTATTAAGGGTTAGGGATTTCAACCTTCGAATGTGTAATAACAGTAATACCTCGCTTTGCGGCATACAAAATATGTAAAGGCTAGATTTGCCACATTTCTATCATGTCCTATATGGGGAGGCATTAAACATGATTATAATATCTAAAAAACTGGTTTTTGCCACAGAGTATAGGACCACAGAGTTACCTCTCCCATCAACATTCAAAGGTAATGGGAAAGGAAGTGATTTTGATTTTATGATTCTTTATTCAGCTCTGACTGCCTTGTTGGGAGATTTATACAATGATATGGAGCATGATGAAAATCTGGCTTTAGCCCATACATGTTACAAAGGTATCAGGATTAATCAGGACAGAATAGACAAGGAGGAATTTTTACACCATTTTATTATGGATAACAGGCATGAAATTACAATACTGACTACTCCAGAAGAGGCCCCCGAAAACATATTAGGGATCTTTAATTATATTTGCAGTTCTATCTCTATGAGTTAACTACAAACCCCTGCCAGCTTTGGTTTAATCATGAGCAACTTAAGCTAGCCTTATTCAAGGAACGAAGATTAAGAAAGATATAAGGTGCGCTAGAAGGTCATACAAGGAAATTTTAGAGATCAGGAAAGATAAGATAAGATGAAAACATGGGAGCACCTAGAGATCGAAGGGAAGCTTAGGGACAGTGCAGCCTTCTGGAAGGTTGTCAATCATCCCTTCATTTCTGGATATCAAAAGCCCTTGAAGAAATCTCTCCTTCCAGTACAGGTCTGGGTGAACCATTGTTCTAAATATCTTTAATCCAGTTTATACAGAGATCTCCCCTATCATTAGAGACTTGGGGGCATATCAGCAAGGCGGCGCTACGAAATTATCGCCGCTTTTGCGTCCGTTTTCGGGCGAAAAGCGGCGATAATTTCATCGCCTTATCAGCAAAGACACGCTATCGCATGTCTTGCTGATTTAGCGCCAGTTACGACAACGCCCAGCTTTGCATCTCTAATGAGATGCAAAGTGGGCGTTCCTCCCTGAAATAACTGGAGAAATGTCGCTAAGCGACATTTCTCCAATTATCAAGAGCGATAAGGAAAGTAGCGCTAACCACGGTTATCGCTACTTTACTTACGCCTGCTTGTAATCCGACTTAGCCATGTAATCCAATGGGAGGTGGATTACATGGCTAAGAACACCCTGCCCTATCAGCAAGGTATCGCTGGTTGCAGTGCGATTATCGCTGGATTTCCAGCGATAATCACACTGTTTTCCAGCTGACGCTTGGATTCCTATCGCATTGGAGATATGCGTTGCTGATAGCATGCTATCTCCGCGATAGGAACCAGCGTTAGGAGGCGATAATTATCCTAGCGCTAAGTGCGCTTAGCGATAATTATCGCCTGGCCTTGCTGATATGCCCCAAAGTATCTTATGATCAGGGGGCTGCTTTGCAATTTAGTGAGTCAATTGAGGTGAAGGATGTGAGTGCTGCAATTAATTTAAGTTTGTCTAGAAAGGTCCTGAAACATGATGAGGTGCTCATGGACTTGTTTAAAGAAAATGTAGGGGCATATTAGCAAGACCCACGTTAAAATGTCCTGCACATCTAACCTGGGCTTCTATTGGAATTCTATAACGCATATTAGCAAGCCCATTATCGCCGTTTTAGCGGCAGTTTCCTGCCGCTAAAACGGCGATAATTTTAACGTGGGTCTTGCTAATATGCCCCGTAGTTTTTTGAGGTCCTGTTAAGTAATGTGATCAAGGCTGCTATGGTAGTCCAACTTGTACCCTCATGGAAGAAGGCAGTAATAGTTCCTATTTTAGAAACGGGGAATATACATTTGCCATGCTGTTATCATGCAATCCCCCCCCTAGATAGTTCCCTCCAAATATTAGGTAGAATGTTAACCCTTACGATACAGGGAAGGTTAGAGAAAAAGCAGGCTCTGTACAGGGCGCAGTACGGTTTCTGCCCTGGGTTAGATACTGTAGAACAGTGCTGAAAACTTTAGCTAATAATTTGAAAGTACTTCATGGTCATGAGAGGATCCATTCACTTAGCTTTTTTTGATCTTTTCTATGCCTTTGACATGGTAAACAAATCAAAGTATGGGATATTTTGGAGGGGATGAGAATAGAATAACCCTTGATTATCTATTATGAAGAATACAGTAGGACACTGTGGCCAGTATTAGATATGGGGTAAATTATTAAATTTACCCCAAGATTAAATCTTCCTCAGGAGTTCGCCAAGGCTGTGTGACTGATGGCCCGCTGCTGTTTGATATTTATATGAATGGTCTGGTAAAATATTTGTGCCAGGTAGTGAAATATTTGTCACATATAAGAACATGTGCAATACTGGTTTTACTCTGTGCGGGTAATGTGGTTTTAATTTCTAGGACAGTCAGTGGCCTGCAACTACTACTGATTGCTTTCTATACTATTATGGGGGATTTGAACCTCAAAACAAGTCTTAGCAAATCTTTTATCATGAGAAATGTCCCAAAAAACACCAAGACCGGGAAATTTCAATTTGAAGGAGTAGACATTTGAAAAGTGCCAAATTTTACGTTTCTGGGATTTCCTTTGGATTCACATTTAAGCTGCAATTTGAGCTGTGATTTTCTACTTAACTCTAGGGCAATTCAATGTCAGTGAGCAGTAGATTTAAATTTTTGTTTTGCATGCAGATTGGGACATAAACCTGTGAAGGAGATTGTGAGTATATATATATTAGCAAATCTGTCACCATTATGACTTATGGAGCAGGGGTCTGGGGCTGTAAAGGTGCTGAGCAAATACAAAAGTTAGAAAAATTAGTATTACTGGCTGTTCCCCAATCCTCACCATCCTTTATGTATTGTTCTGAGGTGGGATTGGATCCTCTGGAAGACAATATTTTATTAGGTCCCCTATTTCTTTGGGTAAGGATTTTGGGCACACAAGAAGCAGGTCTCTCAATGGAGATACTACTGAATTGTATTTCCTTGCAAAATGCCTTGGCTATCCTATGGTTAAATTATGAAAAAACTATGCTAATCAACCTGGGACTGCCAGAGCTATTTTACTATCCAGAACGCATAGAAGCATGACCTAAGAGTCAGGTTAGAGATTTATTCCTGCAGCGGCAAGCTAGGATACATTTGGAAGATTTCCAAAAGTAATGCTCTAGTATTAAAATGGTTTAATCAAGCAGTCACATGTGTGGATTATATCTTGCGAAAGTCTAGAACACAGAGCATTGATTTTACCATACTAGATTACGTATTAGTAATATTCATTTTTAGCATCATTTCCTCAGCATGATGCTTGTTTTTCAACTCTTCCTAATTGCCTTTGTGACAATGTTTCTATTCAGAGCACTATGCACTTTATGCTTTCTTGCAAGTTATATTCATGCCTGCGAAAATACTTTTGGTCCCAATACTGCAGACTGCTGGTATCAAAACAAAAAAACAGAAGGTCAGGGCACTTAAGGCCTGCACCAGTCAGTCTAGTTTTTAAATAGTTTTTTTCTCAGGAATGTGGTGCAAAGAACCAGGAACGTGACCTCCTTACGTCCCTATTATTTGGGAATGCCAAAAACACAAGAGACAGAAAATGGCTCAGCACACACCTATAGTTAAATATAATATAAAAATCACAATGGTATATAGTAATGATAAACAATAATCAATATATGAAAATTAGCACTATGTCTCCCCAATAAATCAAGTAAGACTTCGGTTTCTTAATAATGTATTCTTCCTTTATTCTTGACAAAATCTTTTTCTTTCAAGACTTCGGACCACGCCGCTACGCGACATCGCGCTCATTTGGGGTTACTGAGTACCCTCCCACATTTCAACTTTTACTACTTACAGTAGATGAATGTTTCTTCTTTGCAGAGAAATCTTGAGTTAAGGCACCGTCCTTCAACAAGAAGTGCTATATATACTTGTCTCATCTAGACTATTCACAAATATAACAGCCTTGAAGAAGTCCCGTGGGGACGAAACGCGCCGCGTCGGCTATGAATTTGTGCTGTGTTTTAAGAAAAGAAATTTGAAATAAGAATAAAGGAAGAATACATTATTAAGAAACCGAAGTCTTACTTGATTTATTGGGGAGACATAGTGCTAATTTTCATATATTGATTATTGTTTATCATTACTATATACCATTGTGATTTTTATATTATATTTAACTATAGGTGTGTGCTGAGCCATTTTAGACTGCTGGTATCAGACAATATCAGATATTGATATTTGATATTTATTAATTTCTATAGCGCCAGAATCACCCCGTAAGGGGTATCTCCGCGCTTAGGACGTTGTGCTACAGCCAAACCATAGGGACTTGAAAAGAAAAGTTTTTAAAAGCTTCCTGAATTGAGGAAGGCTCTGGCAGTCACGAAGCTGGAGGGGGAGTTTGTTCCAGAAAGTCGGGGCAAGGTGAGTGAATGCTTTGCCACCCTTGCTGGCCTTTTTAATTCTTGGAGTGCAAAGGAGTAGCTTGGATCCTGATCGGAGAGGCCGAGGGGGAGTGTACTTGGTAATTTTGTCAGACAGGTAGGAAGGCCCCAGCCCATTGAGGGCTTTAAAATCAATGCAGCTGATCTTGAATTTCACCCGCTTCCTCACTGGGAGCCAGTGGAGTTTGTTAAGAAGTGGAATGGAGGCCGTTCTAGGAGGGGCGTTTGCTACTAGACGGGCGGCCGTATTCTGGACAACTTGTAACTTGTTTAAAGAAGCCTCGTTGGCCGAAGCCAACAGCGCATTACAGTAATCCAGACGGCTTAATACTAGGGCTTGCATCAGTGTTTTTTTTGTAGAGGAAGGTAGCAGAGGAAATACTCTTCTGAGTAAGCTAAGTGTGTGGAAGCAAGTACCAGCGGTAGTAGCGGCGTGAGCTTTGAGAGTGAGATTCTGGTCAATCCGGATTCCTAAATTCTTTACCGCTTCTTTTGGGGAGGGGGCCTTGCCCAGCTCCTCCGGCCACCACCTGGGAGTCCAACTTATGGCTGCTCCTCCAAACAACATGATCTGCGTTTTCTCGGCATTCAGTTGGAGGAAGTTGGTCCTCATCCTGGCAGCAATGGGCTTCATGCCCTCAGAGAAGATAAGTTGTGTATCAGGGCTAGATTTATCAAAGGTGAGGAGGAGCTGGGTATCGTCCGCGTCGGAGATGGGGCTGAACCCTAAGTTCCTCATTAGTTTGGCCAAGGGAGTAAAATAAATGTTAAAAAGAGTAGGGCTCAAGCAGGAGCCTTGCGGTACTCCCTTGGTAACTTTTGTGGTTTTAGATCTAAAGGTCCCCAATGTGACTGTCTGGGTTCTGTCAGTGAGAAATTCTGTCAGCCATTTTAGTGCAACCCCCTGTACTCCAATGTCCTGAAGTCTCTCCAGTAGGGTATGGTGCGAGATGGTGTCAAACGCTGCCGATAGGTCAAGCAGCACCAACAATGCCGCCTGACCATTGTCCAGGGCCATGCTGATGTTATTAGTTACCTCTATCAAGGCAGACTCGGTACTGTGCTTGACCCGGAAATCTGACTGGGAGACATCCAGGCATTGCGAGGTTTCAATAAACTCAGACAGATGCCTGTTTATATGCTTTTCAAGAAGCTTGCTCTGAAGGGGGAGCAGAGAGATGGGACGGTAATTGGACAGCTCGGAAGTGGGAATCTTAAGGTTTTTGGGAGGTGGGAAACTCCGGAAAGAACACTGGAGGGGGCGTGGGCAAGTGGGTGTGTGTGTGAGCGGGTGTTGTAAATATTTAAATGACAGAAATCTTACCTCGAGGCCGGGTCCCGTGTCTTTCTTGCTCCTGCGTCTGCTTCCAGGAACAGGAAGTAGACAGCCTGGCTCCCTCCCCTAAGCCACTCACAACACTGCAATGCGGCATTGGTATTGGTCATTGGCGCCGGGACAAGGCGTTCGGCCAGGGGCTGGAGGGTTGGGCATGTTCTCCATGCAGGCTGTAATGCAGCCTGCATTGCGAACAGGACAGTGCGCATGACTGCTTTGGGCGGCCTGAGTGGGCCTACCAAACAGTCACTGCGCAGTTGAGTGGGCATGCCACTCCGCCCCTGCCCTGCTCCATGAGTGGAGCTGCCCTACCCACCCTCCCGCCCGCAAAGGAAACATAGCACAATTACATCAGGAAGTTATCATCATGTGATGATTTTTCCTCTTCTTGCACTGCTTGAAAATAGTGGGACGACGCTCTTCCGCCATAGCGGATGAGCCGCCACTGGGGCTGCGTCATCTACAGGTGCTAGGCCTGGGCGACTCGACCCCCGGGCCTCCTCCGCTATGCATCCCACCTTCTCCTTACCTAGCCATTGGCACCGTGGTGCAATCCGCTGCACTCTCTCCAAATCTGTGACTCAGCCAGCAGGAGCCTCAGCCAGGCAGGATTTCACAAGCCTGGGTACAGCAGTCACCGCCAAGTCCGCTGGGGAACCTCCCGATGCAGGTGATGCAACAGGGCCCCCTTATGCGTGAAGATGCAGCGCTCCCGCCACACAAGTTCGGCGCAGCTCAGGGGCCTCACCCTCCACAGCGTCTGGCCAGCGCAACATCATCCGGCCTGTGACGCAGAGAGGCGCCGCCCACCATTGGTACTCCCCAGCATGCACCCTGGTGTAGTGGTGGATCGTAGTATGCGATGCAGACCTCCCTACGTTGGTGCGCAGGGGCGCCTCTACCATTTACAGCTCCAAGGGGCTCAAGGTGGTCTTCTCACATAGGTCAACAACGTGTCTCCATGCGACCTGCCAGACTTCCCCACCAGGCACGGGAGATCGCCGCGCATCAATGTCTACCGCCACGGCTCATCGACTCCACAGCACCTCCGCATCCCACTCCAGGCTCCATTCGCAGGTACAGCGAGGCATCCAGGCTCCAGACGCAGGTCCAGCAAGGCAACCAGGCTCCAGATGCAGGTCCAGCGAGGCATTCAGACTCCAGACGCAGGTCCAGTGAGGCATCCAGGCTCCAGACCCAGATCCAGCGAGGCATCCAGGCTCCAGACGCAGGTCCTGCGAGGCATCCAGGCTCTCATCCTGGTCATCCTGGATGTTGGGTGGCTTGAGGGGGTTGTTGATGTGTGCTGCACTTGGCCCTGGCTGCTCCATTCTGCATTTCGTTGTTTTTTTTGCCTATTTTCTATTGGAGGTCGACTGATAGGCTATTTCTTCCAATAGAGGCAAAAAAACTCACGTTGGGCTGACTAACGTGCGTTTTTTTGCCGCTAATGGGCCTTTCGTAGGTTTTCGCCCGGTAACGCCGGAATTCCTATCGCCATCACGCTAATGTTAGCAGCAGTTTTCACCGCTGATCCCTGAAGCTATCGCCATGTAGCGACGTCTTGTACATACGTCGTTAACATGGTGAGAGTTTTCAGCGGTACACAGCGGTAAGAAAGCTGCCGCTAACTAGCGTTAGAGGTAGTTTTCGCCAGTCCTTGTACATATGGCCCTATGTTTCTTCAGCTCTATGACATATTGTTAGATGATGCCAGTCTAGGTGCTCAGACGTGAATTCGCTCAAATGGTTAGATATAAGTACAGTTAGATCACAAAATAATGCTTCTTAATTCCAAGGCTCCCATGAGTGTTTTTGATTTTTAATCTGCAATTAAATCTCTGTAGACTTTAGTGGCACTAGTCAAACTAAAAGAACAAAAGTACATCAAACTATAATAAAAGTCAAACATTGCACACCTCCCGTTCTACTGATTGGATTTTTGTTGTAGTAGTATCATTTTATTTATTACAATTTACTTGTGTTGTGTTTTCACTTTATTACTGTTTGTGCAATACATAAAAACTGTATACATTGCCTGACTGCTTTTGTGCCAAGCTACCAGAGCTTTAAGAATGGGTTAATTTAGTGACTTTTATGATTCACTCTGAGTATTGTGGTTGTTGCTTGAGTAGAGTTTCCATGCATCTCAACAAATGACCCAATTTTCTGCAGCTAGTATGTAGATAAACTGATTGGAATAATTAGAATAATGCTAATGATAAATTGTGTCAGCTCAGTCAGCTGCAGTAGCTGTCATTTATGTGGGTACCTACTACCACACACTCCAAATTGGTTTCTACATGTGAAGAAGTAGACATGTTTATCCCACATCTAGCATGATGCTCAATTAAACTGCCATTATATCTGTCTTACTGAGTTATACCAAATGCTAATGGAATTCCATGACTCGTTGTAACGTTTTTAAAAGTGAAAAACAGGCCTTCCACTGTTGTGTGGAACGTTCCCTGTGGTGATGAAATCATCCAGACAGTAGACTGCCTTGGGTGGTGCGACTGGTGCCACCGCACAGGGCGCTGACTTCAGGTTAGGGGGCTTTCTGTAAGAGTATTATGGCTTTAAAAGTACCTGCAGTAAAGTTCCTTTCTTCCAGCAATTTTCAGGCAGCAATAAAGATGTCAAGATAACTCTGGTGATTAATGTTCTTCCTAGAGAGAGAGATCAGGAGTTTTCTCCAGTTGAAGTTTTGATTCGTAGTAAGGTAGCGAAGAGGGTTAATATGCCTGCTGCACAGAATGTGTACCATGCAGATCACAAAGTTCATATAATGTAAATAGGACAGGGGGTTACTGCTTTTGTCAGAGAGATCCTTTTGTTACTTGCAGTTCATAAGTTAAAACCTAATACAGTCAGCTATTAACTGTCACATAGAGCTGCGTGAAAACTGCAAGGTATAGATTAGAGCGTTATGAGTTTCCCCATCTTTCATTATCCTAATGTTGGAAAAAGGGTTCATTTGGGTAGAAATTAATTCTGATTATTAAAGAGAACCCCCAACCATGGTGTTATCTTTTAAATTTAAAGTTTGTTTTTCAGCCCAAGCACCCTTAAACTATACTGCATACCAGTACGGATGACATGTGAATCCTACACCTTGTAGTACTCTGTCTTATGTAACATTTCCTATACGCTGATTTACAAACCTGTGATTCATTGTCTCTGTGTAATGCGTGTGTGATGTAAAGTGCTTTGACACTCTTTACTTTTATGAGTGACGCTATAAAACTAATAAAATGCATCTGAGAGAGAGTGGCTATGGAGACTTGAGGGGCACTGTTAAAGGGTGGTGGTGAGGGAATCCGTGGTGGAGGTGGTCATTGTGGGGCGCCAACAAACATGTCGCACCAGGCGCCACCGCCGCTAAAGCCGGCCCTGCTGTCTTGGGGAGTTGAATATTGATTATCTCAGAGAGCCCAGCAAACAATGGAGTCCAGTACAGTACTGAACTGAGTTCTTCGAAGTAGAGATATGAATTCACTGTTCTCATTTGTAAGCAATGGACGTAGTATAAAGAAATCTGGAAAAAAATTCCAGCAGTATTTGTATAGCCTAATAACCCAGAGAAGTCATTATATTATTGATAGAGATAAAACCAAACTGATTTTGCTGGACCTATCAGCTGCCTTTGAGACAATCAACTTCCAGCCCTCAAAGCATCTGGAAGTTTTAAATGGGTTTCTCTGACAATGTTTTTCACTGGTTTTCCTCCAACTTTTCAAACCAACACCATATTATTCACATGGCATTCCCCAGGTCACAAAAGATCCCTATCACCTGCGGAGTCTCTCAGGTATCCACACTGTCTCCTGTCATTTGCAAACTTTACAAAGAGGTGCTTGGTGTTCTACTCACAGGTAAAAGATTCACCAATAAGCAGATGACACACAATGTTACTTGAACGTCTCCGCTGCTTCAGACAATCAACGCCTCAAACACAGTCTGCACATTATACATACCTGGATGTCCAGCATTTACCTGAAGCCAAAATTCTTGGTATTTGCTAAGAGTAACAAACAGAAATCAGTGCAAACTTGGCTAAATGACATGAACTTTGACAGCTTTGATGGCCAAGCTACTTAGATTCCTCCTGGACACCTTCCTCAGCCTCAAGGAACCCACTGCCAAAAAAAAACAAAGATAGTCTGGTACCATCTCTCTCTTCTACAGAAAGTGAAACTGTTTCTTCCCAAAACTGACTTCAGAATTGCTGTTCAAGCAATTGTACTCTTGCATTTGGAAGGTAGTAAACACCCTGCATGGCCTCCCAGACTCCACATCCACACCTCTTAAGGGTATCCTACACGCCACAGCACATCTCTTCCAGGGCCTGAAGATACATGATCACATCACCCCCATCCTAAAGGAACTCCATTGGCTGTGGGTGGACTTCAGTCTGACCACCAGCACCACTGTCCTTGTGCTCCTAGGCAGAGTGAGAGTGAAAAATTGACATTTTGGGACGTAACTCTAAAAATGCAGAACCAAAGAATAATTTATTGATCCTCGACATTTTAATTGTCTTTATGTAAATGCCAACACCATGAATTCCCTATACCAGTTGAAGACCTAGTCCAAATGGCTGTTATTAAAGGTATGAGAAAATTGCACCAAAGGTGGCAAATTGGCCTTTCTGACCAAGAGAGATTTTCTCAATCTTATGCTAGTCTTTGCGGTGTATGAGTGAATGATTCCTACTGCACTGGTCATGTGCTTCTACATTGGAATCCTCCTACATGACCTGCAGCACCATCATAATTTGTCCCAAAAACTGAAAACACCACTTACCAAAAGCTCAGTGCCAGAGGCTTGGGTCACGTGATAAACATTTTTTCTCATGCTCATTGTTAGCCATCCTTTTTAGTTTTCAAGATTCTGATTTCACTCACCATTAGTCTATCCGGGCCCGCGTCAAGCCAGGATTGCTATCATGTACTCTGCTGGGCGCACTATCGAACACAGGAGAGCAGCCACTTGGCATGCAGCTTCTACTGCGAAAGGGTGTAAATGTGCCCGAAAGCTGGGTGAGAGATGCAATAGAACTCTTGCACTGCTGAGAGGGACGACTGTGAAAGTTGATTATGAGACCTGAACACACCTATTTGGAAGTGATAGAGACTGCAAGCCATTTCCTTTCATGGCATCTTTCAGCTACGGATCCAGCAGAGATGAACCACTGACTGAAAGTCAATAAGCACTGGCCCCTCGGGAAGCTATAATGATTAGCCAATGAAGATGTTTTCTAACTGGATATCTGGGCAATCTCCTGTGCAGTATCATTTTAAGTACCCATGGCAGCGTGTAATGCAGCCTGTCTAATCTCATTTGGAAATGGAGAATGGAATACCCATCTATGCATCATTACATTATTAACATTTGCTCAGCAAGCCCATTTCATATGAAAACAATAATGAATGGGCAATTTCCGATGACCTAGCAGACAAGGTGCACATTGCTTGTCGCAGGCAAGGTGTCAAAAGCAATATTAAGTGATAAGGACAAAGTAGCAATGTTTGGATAGAAATATAATATGCCAGGATTGCTTTTATTAAATTCAATCTTCTGCGGCAGAAAATGAAATTAGCATACCAGATATTCCCTTTTTGCAGTTCTTCTTGCCAACAAACCTCATCACGAAAAAATATACTTGTCTTGCACTTTGACTCACCACAAAAGTAACAGCTTTCGTTGGTCTGCTTTTTTACTTTGTGTCCACAAATGAGAACCTGTTAAAGCAACAATTTTGCCAAAGGTATTTTATCACATTCCTAAATAGGCCTTGGAATACCTTTTACATTTATACATAGGAATTGTATTTGAATTTCCGGACAAATTCCAGTTTGGCTTGCCAAATTTATGAATCAATTGCTCCTGGAAAGTTCAGATCAAAATCCCACAAGTTAAGATCTCTGACATGCAGCACCAAATCTTCAAACCATTATATATGGCCTCATTTATGAGGTTTTGGCCTAGGGCAGCGCATGCTGCGCTGCCCTACATCAAAACAAAAGGGCAGGAATGAGCTGTATCTATGTGATTCGGTGCATTCCTGTCCATTTTCCCAGGGCCGGCGCACAATGGGCTGCCATGCACCAATGAAGGCACCCTTGCACCATGGTGCAAGGGTGCCTGCGTTACGGGATGATTGATTTTGTGCAGGAAGAGACACCTTCCGGCACAACATCAATCAATTAAGGTGATTTCGTCTTACAATGTGTGGTGCTGCAACACGCATATAAAAAGGAAAACATGAGGAGAAATGAAAACATTTCTCCTCGTTGCGCTTCCCAAACACCACCCCTGGATGGAGTTAGATTCTGACGATTTCTTGTAAATCTGGGAATGCTTCAGATTCCATGGGTGTTGCGTGGGAACACACACACAGCAACATGCATGGAACTCCCTTTTTACGCAGTGCTGCGAGAAAGGGGCACATATTTAGAACGCCTTAAAAAGCAACATAAAGTGGCTTTACATGGCCTTGTAAATATGCCAGGGCACATTGGGCCACCGGAACGTCAAAAAAGTGATGTTACGGTGCCGCAAGGGTCATCATAAATGAGGCGATATGTTTTTAGGGGAAGCAGTGAAAGTTTCTCAGGAGCTTGTGTGCATTTATAACCTCGTCGAAAGAGCTTTATATAATCACCATACCACATATCATTTTTTTTTTAAGTTCACACTTTCACACTTCTACTCTCCCTGCTCTCCATCCTTATGCCAGTTCTCCTTCACCACTTCTTACTTTCTTCCTCCACTCACTCAATAGCCATCCCTTTGTTTTCATGACAGCTTTCATTTTCCCAGCTCTCCATTTACCTGTTCCTCTGTTTCGCTCTACCTTTCGTGCTCTTTTTTTCTTTTTTCTCTGTATCCCTCCCACGTGGACTCCTTCTCCTTCTCGCATTCTTTACCTCTGCTCCTCGTCCTCTCTCTCTCCCCATCTCTCTATCACCAAACCTCCCTCTTTCCTCTCTCCATCCCTGCCTTCCTTTTTCGTGCTCTGGTTTTATCTCTTCCACCCTCTATTTCTCTTTGCCCTGTCTACTGCTCTCTTGACCATCTCTCTAATTTCCCCTACCCACTCGTTCCTTCTCTTTTCTCGCTGTTAGGCATTAACTTCTCCTGTTTTCATCTCTCCCTAGCTTTCCCTCTCCTTCATCTATCCGTTACTATATTTCTGTCCATAACTCTATATTTCCTCTCTACATCACTCCCCTCCATTTACCAGTTGACCCTTTACCTCTTCCTCTGTCTCTCTTTTCCTACTTCTACCCCTCCTCTGAGTTCGCCTACACTAATATTACCACTAATATTAAAATTCATTCCAACTGTGTGGGACTGAGAAACAAGGTGGTGTATAAGGAGACATTTATGGTAGCTAGTCCAAGTTTAAGGTTGACCAGTAACAAAAAAATAATTTCTAAGGGGCATATTATTAAGGGACGGCGATAAATAACGCAAAGTGCGCTTAGCGCTTCTTTATTTATCAGCGTCTATCTCTGGAATTTGTCGCCCTGGTAGCGCGTTATTAACAATGCGTTTCTCCAGGGCGACAAAATTCCAGCGATAGCGGGGAAATCACCGTTTTGCAGGGAACATCGCTAGTTTTCCAGCGATGTTCCCTGCAAAACGGCGATAACCTTTCTAATACGACCCTGTGGTCATATCAGCATAATCCACCCCCAATGTTAGGGATAGGTAAGTCTGCATTTTAGCAGACGTTAGGTTTTGGCGAAAACAGCGGTTTTCTCCAAAAACTAACGTCTGCTTAAATGCGGGGGCAGCCTTGTAAATATCGCGATGTGCACATCAGCGATATTTGCAAGGTTGTACTGCCCAGTGACGCCCACTTTGCATCTCATTAGAGATGCAAAGTGAGGCGTTGGGTAAAAGGGTGCTAACATGCGCTAATGCATGTTAGCACCCACTTGTTAATAGGGCGAAAAGATTATCTCCGCTTTTTTGGCTTTTAAAGCCAAAAAGCGGAGATAATGCCCTTGTTAATATGCCCCTATTTTTTACCAAAATGTGCCACATTTTCAAAACCATAGGGTCAGTACCACGAGGGATGGGTCATCTCAGATGCGTCCACGCTCTGGAACTATGACCTTTTCTACTGCTCTAAATAGTGATGGGAGCTGTGAGGCTAATATTGCCTACTAATACTCAGATCCCATAAGAGTCCATTTCCGTATGCTGTCCTGAAATGACCCCTGGGATTGGGCAAAGACATCCCCCAAGAAGCTAATATTTTGCAGTTCCTGCGAAGCAAAAACACAATTTGTATGCAACGTTTTCTAAGCCTTCCTTAGAAATCCGCCTTCGCCTTGCGAAGCTTCCCGAGCGCTATTATTACCTTGCAGCCCAGATGCACATTTCGAGGCTGCGCGGACTACCAACAAACAAGAGATTGATGAAGTACATGATTGGAAAATTCAGCCCTCAAACAGGAAATGTGATTACTCCAAACACCTGCTGCCTGCAGCATGAGAACTCGGTGTCTCTGCCTTTTCTCACCCTCGGATGTCCCTGCAAAGACGTGTCTTACCAAGAAATACCAGGCTGTCTGCGGCCACCAGCAACAGCAGCAAATGCACTTTACATTAATTTACTGCATACGTTAAAGATGCAAATAGCACGCACCCACACAACGAGGCGGTATATTAGCAACCACAAACGGTTCCAATTAAGTGTAATGCTTACTCTGAGAGTGTACTTCCGTAGAGATGTATGGACTTTTCATGGCCTTTTTACTGCACATCAGTAATAGCATGATGAAATGCTTCATGAGCATCCCCACAATAAAAAATAAAAAGCAGCAAAAAACAGTAAATACTTAAAATAAAAATGAGTGGAGACCACAGAATTCGATCGGTATTTTTCAAGCAAAGCACATGGTCCATTTAAGAAGAGGCCATGGTTATTGAGCGGGTGGTTGCACGGATCACCACACTTGGCCCCTAATTAATAGGCAAAAGCCCGCAAAACCAACCTTGCAGTCTCCTGGCAGACATCTGCTGCTGTCAGAAACCAATCCTGCACCTCACCATACACAGACATGTGTCTCCCCCACTATCCATCAGACCGTCAGATGGTGCTCGTCAGAGCTCTGCACGTATGCGGTATTCTTATAGCGTGAACCTCGCCAAAAGGCATCGAAGCACTGTAAAGGTCCAAAGGAAAAGATACGGGGCATATTATGAAGGGCTTTATCGCCGCTTTAGCGGCACTTTTTGCCGCTAAAACGGCGATAATTTTATCGCCCTATCAGCAAGCTGTCGCTAACAGGCGTTAGCGACAGCTTTCAGGCGTTAGCGGCCGGTTTTACCATCACCTTGCATGCCAGCGATAATTATCGCTAATGACATGCAAGGTAGGCGTTCCCCACTAAAAGCGACTGTAAACAGTCGCTAACACAACTAACCCCTATTAACAAGGCAGGCGAAGCGATAAAATAAATCGCGCTAAGCGCGTTTATCGCTAGATATTAACACCTGCTACTGAGGTTGACTTACCTGTTTAAAGTATAGGAGGTGGATTGTCAGGCTGAATCCATCCTTGCGTTAATGCGAGAATATCGCTGCTTTTCCAGCGATATTCTCACATTTTGCCGCTATCGCTGGAAATTTTATCGCTATGGAGATAAACCTTGTTAATACGGTGTTATCTCAGCGATATTTTCCAGCGATAGGCGGCGTTAAAAAAATTCGCGCTAGGCGCGGTTAGCAATAAATATCGCTATTCCTTGATAATATGCCCCACAATCAGTAAGAGACTGTAGGGGAATCTGAGTTTTGAGAGTAGAAGTGGAAAGTCTCTTAATTTAGATGTTCTTTAATGAAGTGTGTTCCCAGCTCGTTCCAAAATTGGAGCAGGGTAGGCAGGTAGGGCCTGTCTGTGAGTCAGAGATTCCAGCCACTGACAGTTGGCCCACGCCTCTTCGTTAGGAAATTATTTACTTTCTGTCTCTCTTACAAATAAATACCCTTACTTAAAAGAATCCTGTTGTGAGCAGAGGACGTCTTTAATACTGGCGACGAGGATGGGGCTGTGTTAATGCTAAACCATAAAAGCAAATTGGTCACGATTACATTTGCCTCGAAACCATTAAGAAGTGCTGAGCTAAAGTATTCCACCCTAGAGAAAGAAACATTGGCATATTGGTGGGGAATTGAATAATTTAGAAAATATGCATACGGTACTAAATTTAAAGTATGGTCAGACCATCGATGGTCAGTAGAGTTTGCATCATTAAAGGTTGTGTAAAAGCAAAACCCAGAATTGCGAGATGGCAGTACAAATTGCAGGAGTTTGATTTTAATGTCAAGTGTATTTCTGGAGCCAGAAATATATCGGCTGATTGTTTATCAAGGTTGCTAATTAAGTATGACAGCAATATGAGTATTGTTGATGATGGGATGGAGAAGGTTGTGTCCATTTGTGAAGTGTCGGGCGGTTGCATTAAAGAAGATCAATGGAAAGATGCTTGTGAAAATGATGAGGAAATTCAGAAAGTTTTATAGTTCAATACCTCGAAATTGCCAGATAAGAAGGCATTGGATGAGGATTTATTGCCATACTTTTATGTAGCCAATGAATTGTCAGAAAAGAATAATATGTTATTACGAGGAGAGCAGTTGGTGGTGCCAGGAAGTTTAAGGCAGTGTTTGTGTTAGATATGGCTCATGAGGGACATCTTTGGATGAGCAGCATGAAAAAGAGAATCAGCGGTGAGTGGTTTTAATGGGCAGCTATTGATAGGTGTATAGCATCTAAAATTAGATGGTGCATCGAGTGTGCCATTAGTGGTAAAACGCTAAAGGTAGTGAACTATGAAAATGCTCCAATGTCGAGACCATCTAAAGTATGGGAGAGAGTTTCTCTAGACATAGCAGGACCAATGTCTCAATCCAATAGTCAAGGTTTTGCTATTGTTTTAAATGATCAGCTACCACAATGGTCAGAAGTTAAATTAGTGCACCATGTTAATTCTAATGCTGTAATTCAGTTCCTCTAGGAAGTGTTTGACAAAGAAGGATTTCCTAACAAAGAAGCCTGGACTAACTGTCAGTGGCTGGAATCTCTTACTCACAGGGGTCTGTGTTGCATTCCAGATTCCAGGCCCCAGGATTGGCTAAGATGTAACAAGTGTCCTGATGGATAGAGGAATTTTGTTCCAGATACTTGGTGCAGATAGAGAGAAGGTAAATTGCCTTGTTTTTTTTTGCATTTTTCTCCTCCGGGTCCTGAATCAGTCCAAGCTGCAAATGTGCAGACAATAACCAAAGGTAGTGAGCCTGTCAGCCCGATAGGCAGGGGGTTTGGTTGTGCAATGGTTTGTATATGATGCAACAGGTTTTTTAGACAGTACATGCTGGCTAGAAGATCGAGTAGAGTCCCTTGTCAGTGGTGAGCCTTAGTGCTTTCCTTCCTTATTTAAGTAATGTGGCATGTCAGGTCATCTAAAAAAAACACATAGTAAACCTTGTCAGTAAGCCTCAGTCGTGACGTCAAGTCATGAAGGTTGATCTTATCAAACCTGCATGGAAGTCTTTACATTACAAGAAAGAAACAAGTTCAAGATTCTCCACAGTTAAACACAACACTAGAGGGATTTGCTCCTAAGACGATACCCTTACCCTACGACCAGTCTAAATCTTTTGTACAGCATCTGCAGATGCATGTGTAAGCGCCAATAATAATGAGAAACCATTCGGGTTTTGTGATGCTCTAGTTAGAATCACTTCAATAGACAAATAACAACTATGCCCATTCTACCTTCCTTCTAGAAGGATTTGACGAGTGCCTTTTTTAAGAAACCCTTGTCCCACACTTCTCTGGAACAATGAGACCACCCGCCTCTCCAAAGGTATCAGGACTTGTCCACCCAAACTGTCAGCTCCAGATGTAGCCCTAGGACTTTAATCCCACCAGAGGGGCTGCCTCCAGGCAGGGACTCCAAAACCCATTCTCATATTCATTAGTTTTCAGTAGTAAAGTGGCAACAAGGTGGCACGCACAATAACATAAATCGTACATAGCAGTCCTATATAAATAAATAAATAAATACATGTTAATGGGCTCAAATGGATCTTCCATAAAAATTGTATGTCTTCCATCTTATTTATTGCTCACCCTGGCAAACAGGAAGTGAAAACTGCTATAGTGCAGTGGCACTCTTACTTTCAATGAGAGCTGTTGAACTTACTTGGCCACAAGTTGCACACAGGCAAGAACTTACACATTGTATTGTGCTTTCGCTTGCACCATGTCTGACCTTGCACAGGGGAAAATGGGAAATTGAGGATCTATTTCACACTCCAGTTGGAGTGCATGAGAAGGCACACATGATACAAACACAGACAAACATATAGAATTGTATGACAATAATGAGAACAAAAATGGTGCGATAGTCAAATTTCATGAAAATAATATCAGGAACCAAAATATCATGCATAGATACTTTGGGGCCGATTACGATGTCGGTCGGGCTCTCTTCCGACAGAATCGGTTTCAGAATCGTTTCTGACCGAATCGGGTTCTGCAAATCCGACCGACCGATTACGATGCTTCCCAACATTGTTCGGTCCGACTCGCAATGACTTCAATGGGAGTCTGTGTTCCGAAAGAGAGCACAGGGTCCCATTGAAAAAAGGGGTGGTTGGGGAAAACCTTGCACCCTGTTGCAGGCACCCCACATTGCCTGCCACACTGTGCATGGTTGTAAAGAGGGGTCCCATGGGTTCCCTCACGGGCACCAACCGGAGGCCTCAGGGTGGAGGGGGGCCTGGTACGGGCCCCCAAAGTCAGATTCCACCAGCCGTTTCGTGTCAGAAAGCCGATTCGGAACGGCTGTCATATTAGGCCATCGCAATCGCTTGGTCGGAAACCGTGTCCAGAGAGCTGTACAATTCAGAACTGAACAACTCGGGCTATCCGAATGCCGTTCAGAACCAGATCGAACAGCCTGAACGGTTTCCCTGCATCGTAATCGGACGCTCGGAAATGCATCCAATTTGGTCAGAAACATAGGTTCCGCATCGGATTGGGCGAATCCGAACCCTGTTCGGAGCATTTCCGACCCACATCGTAATCGGCCCCTTGGTATGTAAACTACAAACATATCAAGAAAGAAATATTGTGCACCAGAAAATCTTAAAAAAACATAACAGTAAATAAATTGTACTACATACAGCATTATATTTAAATTATTTTGGATATTAAATTATGAAATAATCATGCAATTATAAATAAATATATTTGAACAAACTTAATATAAAATAAAATAAAACAAATAAAATATCTACTTTATAAAAATTTTAAATATATTTAAACAATCAAGAAATAAATGTCATTAAACTTATTAATAAAAAGACTAATAAAACAATTATTAAACATATACACAGCAAAACAATCCAACAAATGGTTTATATAAACAATAATAAACCAAATCATGAAAATATTTAATAAAACTATCTAGATTATTGAATTGTTTTAATAAATTAAAAATGTATTTTAAAAAATATAGATACATTTAAATTAAATATTAACACTCCTACTAAGCAGAAGTAGGAAATGTGGTGTGCTTTAAAGGGGTCAAATTTACTATTCCGACTACTCCGACTGTAAAGAAAATTAAGATTTCAGAGGGGGCAGATTTCCTATTCCTACTCAAATGTAAGCAAAAGTAGGGAAAGTGTTGGATTCCAATCCAAGCATCACTAGGGAAAATGTTGAACTTTGTAGGAGATAGATATACTATACCCACTCCACTGTAAGCACAAAGATAGGAGAAGCGCTGGACTCTGGAAGGGTTAGATTTACTATTCACACTCCCATCCCAACAATAGTATTGAAAGTATTGGACTTTGTAGGGGTGAAATGTAGTATTCCCAAACCAACCTGAACAATAGTAGGGAAAGTGTTAGACTTTGGAGGGATCGAATTTACTATTCCAATCCAACATAAGCAAAATCTGGAAAAGTATTGGACCTTGCAAGGGTCAGAATTACTTTTCTGATTTCTATCTTAGCAACAGTAGAGACAGTGTTTGACATTGGAGTGGTACGATTTACTATTCCCACTGAAGTCTTAGCAACAGTAAGGAAAGTGTTGGAATTTGAAGGTGTATGATTTACTATTTATGTTATGTTACGAGCATTAGCAGTATTAATCATCAGGTATTTTTGTGGGATCATACTGCTTGCAAACTCTGAGCAATCTTTCAACTCACTGTTATGTTGACTGGAGTCAAGGTGGTCTGGAGACGTTGTGTTTGGTCTCTAAAGGTTAGTCTGTTCAATATTATATTTGGTAGAGATTCATATTGTTCACTTTGGGGATGGATGTTTGTGTGTGCTGTGGAAGTTTATATTGAAGGTACACGAATGGCTTATTACTGATAGGAAAATAGCTGATATCCTCAATTGTCAGGCTACAGAAGGGGTGTGGGGTAGGCTAAATCTGATTACATCTGCTAAAAATTCAAAACAAATGAAGTACCAGATCGTCACCTGTTTTTAAATCTACAACCAGTTTGCTAGGCAGCCACCACTCCACCTTTCCAGTTGTCTGCTAAAAGCTAGTGAGGTTTTCACACTAGAAGGTAGAAAGGATTTACTCTGACATTAGGGATACTAATTCCACTGAAGATTCAAAGGTCCATTGTGCAAGATGCAAATAGGGTAGACACCTGCAAGTACCACTTCATGCAAATCAAAGAGAATGATGCCTGCATTTTGGTAACTTAATATTAGGTCAGAGTCACCTGAAGAGCCAGGTCCTGTATCAGTTCCACAAACACTTGCATATGTCATTATCATCAATGGGGTAACCAAAATCATCAGTGCCAGCCTATTAACTGAAAAACTGAGCTGGTCTTCTTCTTCCTGAATAAATCAGGTGCATCTCCATTAGAATGGAGCACGTTTCCACAAATAACTCTACTGCTATATTAAGTAAGATATTAGAAAAACAGGTAGCAAAGCCTGGAAGGTAACTCATTTCATCGCACTTAGCAAATGGGAAGTCTGGCAGGACGGGGCACAGAATCTTCTCTAGTGGTTGCTCTCAACAAGTTTGCTAGAAATTGAGGTTTCTGGATGGCAGAAGCCATAATCCTAGGCAGGGTAAGTCAGAGACACATTGATTTGGGCTTTAAGAAAGGTTTTGGCCTAATATATCCATATACTTCTAGCATGATATGCTGTATTTATTTTATCTCAAAAGTGCAGACAGAAAAAGAAGAGCCGACACGTGTTTCACCTGTACGGCCGGCAGGCCAAGGGCTTTATCAAGGCAAAATGTCTTGTTAGTAGTCTTTGTCCAAAAGGTAAAGTAGTATCTGCGGTCTTCGGGATCGCAGAGACTACTTTACCTTTTGGACAAAGACCATGACAATTACATGAATACTAACAAGACATTTTGACTTGATAAAGCCCAAGGCCTGCCGGCCATACGGGCGAAACACGTGTCGGCTGTTCTTTTTCTACCTGCACTTTTGAGATAAAATAAATACAGCATACCATGCTTTAAAAAGCACATCAAATTTTGGGAATTATTACCCCATCTACCACTATATGGATATATTGGGCACAAACCTTTCTCAAAGCCCAAAGCAATTTCTCTCAATTGGTGGCTCTTTGGTGTAGCCACTTGAGAGGTACGTACCAACTGCAGTATTGGGTCCTGACTCTTTTAGCTTCAACCCCGGCATCATCCACCCATCATACCGTAAATAAGTCAGAGACACAACCTAAATTAACCTGCTGATAGCTTGGCACAGAGCAGTCAGACTTAACTTAAGAGGCAATGGTAAAGTATTTGTGCAGATTTTAATAACAGTAACACAGTGAAAACACCAAAAAAACTCCACATCAGTTTAGAAAAATAGAGAATATTTATGTGAGTAAACCAAAACTAAAACAACAAAAATCCAATACGTAGAACTTGAGATCTGAATTTTTAAAGATTAAATGTAAAAACAGTGCTTAGAAGTCACTAGCGGTCAAAAGGTTACTTGAGGTCACGAGGAAATGGTGCAAATCCAAAGTTCAAGCCGACCGAAATGGAGGACAGGCCAGCTGCAGAACCCATGCAAGGTCATCTGAAAATGTAACTTGTATGGAGCAAAGCGTTGATATTCGAGAGTATAATGTATCCATCTTTTCCACGCTGTCGGAGTTGTGCCTTGCAGGTGGTATCAAAGGATCAGCGCTGCGTCATCGTCGAGCCTCGCAGACAGTATAGATGGATCAGCGATGTTTCCTTGTCGAATCTCGCAGTCGGGACCCACGTCGTCATCGAATTGGCACTGCGTCGGCATCAGAGGACACTGTGTCAGTTCCGATCAGCGCAAAAGGGCCACTGCATCGATTTTTGAAGAAAACAGCTGCAGAGCCCATTTCTGAGCACCAGGACTGGAGGGGGCACCTCAGGCAAGGGTAGCACTCACAGATTGCAGAGTCCAGCAGCACAAACAGAGTTTCAAGAAGTCTATTGTGTCCCTGAGACTTCAGAAAACAGGAGGCAAGCCAGCAAGCCATTGGATAATCTTGGGTTCAAGGATGTACAGAGCAGGTCCAGTTCCTCTCACTCCCAGGCAAGAAGCAGCAGCAGCATGCCAACACAACAGAGCAGGTAGCAATGTGGCAGTCTCTCCTACAGCACGGCAGGCAGCAGGCAACACAGCAATGCAATTGGCAAAATAACAGTCCCTCCTTCAGCACAGCGTCTCTTCTTCCAGGCACACTGTCCTTGGTTACAGCAAAGTTCTGATTTGGTGGTGTCAGGGGTCCAGTACCTTTACCCAAGTGTGCCTTTGAACTGGGGGGAACATCAAAGAGGCATTTGAAGATCACAGGCTTCCTGCCTTTCCTGCCCTGGCTCTAGACTCACTACAGAGGGAAATGCAGCTCTGTGTGTGGGGACAGGCACATCCCTATCCAGGTGCAAGTGTCAGCTCCTCCCTCTCATTCTACCTCATGAAAGCACATCAGCCTGGTGATGGGCCATCAGGATGCAGATGTCACACCCCTTCTCCCTTTGTGTGACTGTCTAGAGGGAATGCATCAAGCCCAGCTGTCACCCAACCCAGACATGTATTCAGAGACAGGAAGAGGCAGAGAATGATTAAAGTAAAAAATGCCAACTTTCTAAAAATGGGATTTTCAGACTTACAATTTAAAATCTGACTTCAGTATCAGTATCAGTTGTGATTTTAAATTGTGAGTCCAGAGACACCAACTCCAAATCACTATCTTTTCCCAATTCGAAATTACACCTAAAAGTAGTTTTAAGGCAATTCTGAAGTTAATCTATGGAAGAGATAGGCCTTGCAGTAGTGAAAACTGAATTTAGCAGTTTTTCACAGCCAGGACATGTAAAACTCAAAGTACATATCCTACCATTTAAATGCACTGTGCCCTGCCCATACGGCTGCCTAGGGTCTATCTTAGAGGTGTTTTCTGTGTAATAAAAGGAAAGGTTTGGGCCTTGCTAGTAGGTGAAGTTGCCAGGCCGAAATGGCAGTTTAAAACTGCACATACAGGCTCTGCAATGGCAGGCATGTGCCATGTTTAAAGTGCTACTGAAGTGGGTGGCACAATCAGTGCTGCAGGCCCCCTAGTAGCATTTAATTTACAGGCTCTGCACATATAGTGCACTTTACTAGAGACTAATAAGTACATTAAATATACCAGTCGTGGATAAACCAATGTTACCATGTTTTTGGAGTACAGAGTATATGCACTTTAGCATTGATTAGAGTCCTAACGCCAACAAAAATGAAGTCTGAAAAAAAGGAAGGAGGGAGGCCAAACGTTTGGTGGTGATCTTGCAGAAAGGGCCAGGTCCAACAAAGTTTATAACTAACCTGGACAAAGGATGTGATTGTTTTTGTCCTCTCAGTTGTATGTAGCACAGTCAGCCACACATTCCTCTTTCAAAGGTTATAGGAGAGAGGGTAAAAAGATAGTTTGCCTTTTTCTAGAACAGCCACCACCAAGTGCTCTCCAAGCCGGCATTCAAGTTAGTGCCTTCAGCGATGACATGTTGGTTCCCAAAGGGCTCTACCCCAATGAGCATCTTTTTCAACAGCAGTGTCTGCCCTCTCTCTGCCCTGTTTAAGTAAGTCCGTTTTTTTTTTTAAGTCATTTGGCTGCAGAGCTATCAGCTATGCGGATGACACTCAATTGATATTCAAACTAGAGAAGAGCATACCCTGTTCAGGAATCAAAATCACTGTAAGTCAAAACTCTCTCATGCTGAATGACGACAAGATGGAGCTGCGTATTATAATACATTGCAAACCGGCACATTTATTGAGTAAGATTTGACTACTGTAAACTTCAAACACGTGATTGTCAGATTTATTACAACATTTTCTTACACTGATGAGTTAAATATATGTTTGGCTTGTGTCTTAAATGTGGCAAAAATCTTTGCTCCGAAAAGAACCTTTCTATAATTTCAGAGAAGTAGAAGATGCAGTGTTAACTCCCGGCAGCAGCTGCAGAAATGAGGGCTGCAAAGATCATTCCTTAGAATCCTGTGGGGAGCGCTGTCAATCACTGCCTGGCCTTTTATCTGAGTAAATCATGCCAGGCAGCTCTAGAGGGAGAGGCCTCGTGCGGGGTGGGGTGTTGCAGAGGAGATGGACTGATACTCAAAGGCATCAAGGAGATGGGCTTTCCTCAGAGCCACCTGCAATCAGGAAGGGGGAGCAAGGCAGTGGGAGTGGAAGCAGCAAGCTGATCGTCTATCGGCTTACAGGATGTGTTATCTGAAAGTCCAGGCAAGGGAGGCGCGGGGGAGGGGGGGTTAGAAAAATCCATTCCTTTTCTGTATCCTATGAAAATGTGTCTTAAACCACATGACTTTGTTTCACCCAGACGTATGTGCTGAAGACTTGGGGGCATTTTTACGGGCCTAGTTGCGTCGCTCTCTTGCGTGGTGCAAGAGTCAGTGGCGTAACAAAAGCCCCCACAGCCCCCGCGGTGTCGGGGCCCCTGAGCTCTGGAGGCCTCCTCCGGCACTGGCTGGCCCCTGGCAAGAGAGCATTGGACTGGGTCCGTAGCGTGGGGGGCCCCCTGTATGTACTTTGCAGGGGGGCCCTCAAGTTTTGCTATGCCACTGACAAGAGCGACGCACATCCTAAATGAGATTTATGAAGCCACGCATGGCCACTTTGCATGGCCCAGAGTGGTTCCATAAATCTGGAGTAAAGCAACGCAGCACAAATCGCCTTGTGCCTTACTCTGCACAAGGGAAGCGTTCAATGGGTGTCACGCAACTCTTATTGTTTTTGATGCATTCCCTTATAAACCAGAATTGGTAAACCTGGAAATGCGCCAAAAAGAAATGCCTTCCCAGGGAGGCTAACAAGGAGAAATATCTTCGTTTCTCCTCATTACTTCCTCTTTCTATGTGTGCTGCAATATGTGTGCAAAGCGATACCAAAGGGGATAATGGACGGAGCGCTTGAGCAAATCAAACACTCACCCCCAGTCAACTGATCTGGGTTTAATCCATCATCATTCTTTAGCTCACTCCACCACCCCATTTCAGACATGGCCATATGCAAATCAGTCTGACCCTGTGCCTCATGGGAACAGTCCAGCCCGAACTGCCAAGCCATGTCTTCCCTGGACCGGAAACAAGCATCCTGGGACCGGTTTCTGGCTATTCAGCCATCATCAGCCAGGCTGGCTTGAATCCAGTGGCAAAGTGAGCAAGGGACCCACGTCTGGGCATACCCTGCCAACTTAGGGCAAACAAAGCGATACCAAAGGGGATAATGGACGGAGCGCTTGAGCAAATCAAACACTCACCCCCAATCAACTGATCTGGGTTTAATCCATCATCATTCTTTAGCTCACTCCACCACCCCAGTTCAGACATGGCCATATGCAAATCAGTCTGACCCTGTGCCTCATGGGAACAGTCCAGCCCGAACTGCCAAGCCATGTCTTCCCTGGACCGGAAACAAGGATCCTGGGACCGGTTTCTGGCTATTCAGCCGTCATCAGCCAGGCTAGCTTGAATCCAGTGGCAAAGTGAGCAAGGGACCCACGTCTGGGCATACCCTGCCAACTTAGGGCAAACAAAGCGATACCAAAGGGGATAATGGACGGAGCGCTTGAGCAAATCAAACACTCACCCCCAGTCAACTGATCTGGGTTTAATCCATCATCATTCTTTAGCTCACTCCACCACCCCAGTTCAGACATGGCCATATGCAAATCAGTCTGACCCTGTGCCTCATGGGAACAGTCCAGCCCGAACTGCCAAGCCATGTCTTCCCTGGACCGGAAACAAGCATCCTGGGACCGGTTTCTGGCTATTCAGCCGTCATCAGCCAGGCTAGCTTGAATGCAGTGGCAAAGTGAGCAAGGGACCCACGTCTGGGCATACCCTGCCAACTTAGGGCAAACAAAGCAATACCAAAGGGGATAATGGACGGAGCGCTTGAGCAAATCAAACACTCACCCCCAGTCAACTGATCAGGGTTTAATCTATCATCATTCTTTAGCTCACTCCACCACCCCAGTTCAGACATGGCCATATGCAAATCAGTCTGACCCTGTGCCTCATGGGAACAGTCCAGCCCGAACTGCCAAGCCATGTATTCCCTGGACCGGAAACAAGCATCCTGGGACCGGTTTCTGGCTATTCAGCTGTCATCAGCCAGGCTAGCTTGAATCCAGTGGCAAAGTGAGCAAGGGACCCACGTCTGGGCATACCCTGCCAACTTAGGGCGAACAAAGCGATACCAAAGGGGATAATGGACGGAGCGCTTGAGCAAATCAAACACTCAAGCCATGTCTTCCCTGGACCGGAAACAAGCATCCTGGGACCGGTTTCTGGCTATTCAGAAACCGGTCCCAGGATGCTTGTTTCCGGTCCAGGGAAGACATGGCTTGGCAGTTCGGGCTGGACTGTTCCCATGAGGCACAGGGTCAGACTGATTTGCATATGGCCATGTCTGAACTGGGGTGGTGGAGTGAGCTAAAGAATAATGATGGATTAAACCCAGATCAGTTGACTGGGGTGAGTGTTTGATTAGCTCAAACGCTCCGTCCATCATCCCCTTTGGTATCGCTTGTTCGCCCTAAGTTGGCAGGGTATGCCTAGACGTGGGTCCCTTGCTCACTTTGCCACTGGATTCAAGGTAGCCTGGTTGATGACGGCTGAATAGCCAGAAACCGGTCCCAGGATGCTTGTTTCCGGTCCAGGGAAGACATGGCTTGGTAGTTTGGGCTGGACTGTTCCCATGAGGCACAGGGTCAGACTGATTTGCATATGGCCATGTCTGAACTGGGGAGGTGGAGTTAGCTAAAGAATGATGATGGATTAAACCCGGATCAGTTGACTGGGGGTGAGTGTTTGATTAGCTCAAACGCTCCGTCCATCATCCCCTTTGGTATCGCAATATGTGTGCAGCATTCTGCAGCACGCGTAGTAAGAGGAATATGACTCTCAGGATTGTTTCTGTGAGGGCAGGTGTACCTTCCTGCACATAAACAATCCTACATGCAATGCAGGCACCCGCGCATTGGCTATGCGTTGGCTGCCAAAAGGGTGCCAGTGCAGGGGAAAAGTCACCTTGCTGCACTGCGTGACAGGCAAAGGGCAGAAACGCACAGCATTTAAGACAATACGGTGCATTCCTGCCCTTTCCCTGTCACGCAGTTCGTAAATAGGCCCCTCTGTACCTTCTGGAATATTACAAAACAGGATAAATAGAAAATGTGACCCTATTCTCAATTTTTTCTGCACATAAGTTATAATTTACGTGTAAAATGAACGTCTAGCAAAATGTCTTCTGCACATAACATCATCACCAGGATTAATGAAGTCAGGAATTTTCGCAGATGTGTCACGACAGGGAGATGGATGTCTTGAATAGAGGAAGCAGTGCAAATGTGTGCATACATATGCTGGCCCTTTTACACACTTCTGTGCACTTTAAGGTACTACCATAATACTAGTGTAGCTGGTCCTGAAACACCTGTCATTCAATACCACGTCAGAGCGATGGAAAAGGAAGGAGAACGTGTTTGAGCCAAAGAAGGACTTTATGGTTAAAAAAATAAATAAACCAACTGACAGCACTTCTGAAGTGGGCGCTTTCAAGCATGTGACGGTCACATCTTCATTTTTGGGTGAACCATCACGACTTCAGGATCAATTATTGACGACAAAGATACTGGGCTTGGGGGTAGATAGATGGATGAAATTTATTCACACTGGTTAACCCTCCCCTCCAGGAAGAATGGTGACGAATCTATGATAGGGGCACCAGCCACTGTTATGTCTAAACTCAGATCCATGGACTGGAGAGATGAAGGGGCATATGTACAAGAAAATGCCAGAGCGCAGTCCTATGCCAAATTTGACTGCGCTGAGCTCTGACATTTTCTAAATGCAGGGATGTGCTGTATTTACAAAAATAGGGTGCACTCCTGTGTTTCCTCTAGCACTGGTGCAAACAAAGCGGCCTAGTGCCAGCGCACGCACTCTACTGCCATGTTGTAAGGGTGCCGGCGCTGCAGGGGCGGTTGTTTATGTGCAGGAAAGGACACCTTCTTGCACATAAACAATCTCAATAATGGTGATTTGCTCTTTCTATGTGCTCTGCAGAATGCAGCACATATAGAAAGAGCAAAAAATGAGGAGAAATTAATAATTTCTTCTCATATCGCCATTCTAAGACCAGGTATTACCTGACCTTAGTTTTTGGCGTTGCCACAGCCTTGAAATTCTGGGGAAGTGACATAAAGCAAAGGGGGTTGCGGTGGAATGCCCACAGCAACACCCAGTGCACGTCCCTTTGCCGCAGAGGACGGCGGCAGAAAGGGGCATATTTACAAGGTGGCGTTAAGCCTGTTAAATGGCTTAGCGCAACCTTGTAAATATGGAAAAAAGTGACCCTCTGGTGGCAAAAGGGGCTTGTAAATATGCCCCGAAATCTTAGGAGCAGCGATCAAAATGATAGTTTCTATTTGATGGTGGCTATCCTCTATTTATCCGTATCTAAAAACAAACACTTTGAGAAAGAAGAGGGCCTTTGTGCTATAAAGAAGTAGGCTGCTCAGGGCATACTGGTAGTGGTAGGCCACTTGGCATGTCTGAGAGTCGAGTTAAAGGGGAACGCTACTAATTCTCACAGGTGGAGTCAACTAAAGCCTTCCTGAACAAGCTCTCAGAGGGCTCAGGTGGTGGCTGACACATTTACTCAGTTCTGTTAGGTTTGTGGACGTCTGTGGCCAGTGGGGGAGTAGGATTATTGCAAGTACTGGCTGGGGGACTCCTGTAGAGAAGGAAGTAGTGGTTGTGGTTCATGCTGAGGTTCTATTGCTTGTATTTTTGTATGTTATGGTCCCTCTGCTTTCCTTCTCCCTGTGAGATTCATTTGGACCAGACGTTTTGTTCTTGCAGAGTTATGTGTGTGTACGGGGCCCTACAGCAGTATTAGCGTGAAAAGTGGGTTTTTTGGGGGTTAAATATGTGTTTCCTTTGTATACTTCCGCAATAAATACATTTAACACAAATATAATCCAGATAGTGCCAGTCAATAAATTTCCGAAAGAAAATAGCATTAAAAAAAATGCAAATAACACATTCTTTAGAAAAAAGTTTCTACAAATAGATGAGTTTTAACAACAAGCAGAAGCTCAGCTTATGAAATGCAGAGAAAACTGGGAAGGGAAGGGAAAGGAACGGATATAGGTGTTGAAAAGCAGGCAGTCACTGAAAAAAAAATCAAAATGGAGATGTCATGATCAAACTTCTAAACAGCTCCAGCAATCGAATCTCGAGGGTGACGGCCTTTTCGTCACTCAGGTTAGAGGTAAGACGGCTTTGATGGTGGAATGGAAATCAAACGCAGTAAGCGAATACTTTATTTGAAAGAGTAAAGACCGACCGAGCGAAACTCGACATGAATGCTATCTGGTAGCTCTCAGAAGCAAGAATAAAACTGAAGAACGCACAGTGGGAAACAGGGTAGTCTTTACATATGGAGGGAACAAGAACATTGGAGTTAGATCTGATGTGAATGCTGGAAATGTCCAAAGTTCCTATTTGCACAGGTCTAACCCACCCCATGGCAGAGTTGCAACTTTGTTGTCAATATGGTCCACGGCTCCTTAAGCAAATAAATCCATTGGAGGGAATTGTGGCGTAGTTAAAATCGGGAAAAAGGTAAATTAATCAAATGAATTGGAAAGCAGAAAACTTTTGGAAAATACAATCATTCAATCAATCAATCAATCAGGGATTGGTAAAGCGCAGCTACTCACCCGCGAGGGTCTCAGGCACTGGGGAGCAAGGGTAGAGCCGGCTCCATTGAGTGCTGGGGTCATCCGAAGAACCACGCCTTGAGGTACTTCCTGAACTGGAGCAGTGTGGGGACTTGCCGGAGGTGGAGGGGGAGGTCGTTCCAGGCCTTGGCTGCGAGGTAGGAGAAGGAATTTCCTCCCATTCTGGTTTTGTAGATGCATGGGACGGTGGCCAGAGAGAGGTAGGTGATCGGAGGTGTCTATTGGGTGCGTGGAAGGAGAGGCGGTTGTTTAGGTATGCTGGTCCGATGTTGTGGAGGGCCTTCTATGCGTGAGTGAGGTGCTTGAAGGTTATTCTTCTTTTGATGGGGAGCCAGTGGAGATTGCGGAGCTGTTGGGTGATGTGGTTGTGACAGGGGATGTCCAGGATCAGTCTGGCTGCGGAGTTTTGGACGGTTTGGAGTTTGCGAAGTAGTTTCTTGTTGATTCCGGTGCAGAGAGCATTGCCGTAGTCAGTCTGCTACTGATGAGGGCGTGCATGACCATTTTTCTGGATTTGGGTGGGATCCATCTGAAAGTCTTTTGGAGTATGCCGAGGATGTTGAAGCAGGCCGAGGAAACAGCATTGATCTAGCGATGAGTCTAGTATGATGCCCAGGTTTCATCCGTGGTCCGTGGGGGAGGGAGATTTTAAGGGTGGGAGGGCCACCAGGTGTCATCCATGTGGAGGGGGTGGAGCCAAGGATATCTGATTTGTTATGTTGTACTGTTTTGTATAGCTCAGTAATCACCTGAGAGAGTATCCAGGCGCTTGGGCAAGGTGTGTAGGTGTGTGGTCCCAAGGTGCTTATATGAAGAGCCAGGTCTTCAGCTTCTTGCAGAACTCAATAAGCGGGAAGGAGGCTCTAACATTTTGAGGAAGGTCTTTCCATGTCTTGGGTGCGATACAGGAGTATGAGTGACCTCCAGTTTTGCTTTTGCGGATGAGGGACATGTGTGCAAGTGAGTGTAGGTGCCTGCTGCCTTCCTGCCTGAGTCGGAGGGATTTAGACCTGCACCTGAACCCAGGACTCCCAGAATGACTCCAAAGGGTAGTCTGCTAGCCTCCTATTCACATCCACAGGAACATAACAGGCTCCCAACCACCTGATCCGGCACCCAGATTCATCTGAAGCAAGCCCTTGACCGCCAAGTGGAGACCCTCAGGTCCAGGACCCCTAGTGAGGCCTCAGAGAAGATGAATTGAAGTTATTGCACTCTTTGCAAACACGAACAAGCCTGTTGGCACCGAAACCTTCTCACTTGAACAGTCTGCCAAGGCGAAGTTCCGGCAGAATGACCCTTTGCTCTACAGCATGGACCACTCCTGGGGACCCTGAAACCAAGGAGAGGGGCTCTTCAGATCCAAAGGGACAGAGCACAAAATCAACTGAATAGTTACAAAACAAAATTCCCTTCAGAACAATTCAACATATTCCTTTATAGGAATGGTAGCACTCCCAACACTTATATCAAGCACACCACATCAAACCACAACAATATTCAATATTTAAAAATTAGAAACACTCTACTCAAGGTGTGGAAGTACTTATGCACAAGTTTTAATACATCAAGGGCCTGATTCACAGAACTAACTTACGTCAAAAACGTAAAGTTAGTACTTTTTGGTATTCACAGAATACACTTACTCATTTTGGTATTCACAGAATGAACTTACTCATTTCGGTATTCACAGAAGTTAGTAGTCCTAACTTTAGGACTCCTAAATGCCTTCTGTGAATACCGAAAAGTCTTAAAGTTAGGATTTTTCTCAGTTTAGTAGTAGTAAAGTTAGGACTCCTAACTTTAGGACTCCTAAATGCCTTCTGTGAATACCGAAAGTCTTAAAGTTAGGATTTTCTCAGTTTAGGAGTAGTAAAGTTAACTTTACTACTCCTAAACTGAGAAAAATCCTAACTTAAGACTTTCGGTATTCACAGAAGGCATTTAGGAGTCCTAAAGTTAGGACTACTAACTTCTGTGAATACCGAAATGAGTAAGTGCCTTCTGTGAATACCAAAATGAGTAAGTGTATTCTGTGAATACCAAAAAGTACTAACTTTACGTTTTTGACGTAAATTAGTTCTGTGAATCAGGCCCCAAATGTAAAAATTATTCACATCAAATCATGAAAATACATTAAAAATTACAATACATATTATGTAGCATCATTCCAAAAACACTCAATAAAAATTATTAAAACCTCCTGACTAACTCAGTGAGTACAGATACCAAAATAAACAAACCCCCTAGTGAGGAAACTGTGCAAGACAGTGAATTTTGCCTTTGAGTCGTTAATTTGAAACGTATTATGACAGCACCTAGCAGGGTATAGTCTTCCCTGTATATATTGTCACTGCCACACCTCAAATTTAACAGGAACCAATGCGTCGACGCATTTCGGTGGTCATAAATGTATAAGGCCACCTTCTTCAGGACTATAATATTCTTCCCTCATCCAAAATTCATTTATAAACCTATCATAAAACAATAACAAAAAATAAATAAACATTTATATTAAAAACCATGTTCCACTCATTTTATATCAATTTGACTTTTTCTTCTTTTTTTCTACTAACCCGCTATGTCTACATACATATTGTAAAACATTAATCCAACATTTAAGTACAATATCCCTTATCACATTGCATTCAAAATTCTTTTTACCCGCCCTCCTTTACATTGTTAATTTCTCGTGTGTATAAGTGCTCACACACTCCCTGAGGGAGTTCAAGTAGCGCAGAAAACATATATTCAACATCCATTCAGGACAAACACTAATCACTCATTCAACATAATTTTAAAGAATATTTTCTACACTTACCAGTGCAGCTGCACTCAGGTTGGTGAGGCTCACTCGTGTGTATGATAAAATTCACTAATAATGGCTGAAAGATATTATAAACATCTTAAATTAGACTCCCATCTTATTCCATAATTACTGGGTTATCTTATAGTATATTACATCTGTTTAGTCCAATACCTATTATGAGGTTGTTCTATCATATATGCAAGAACACATTGTACTTATGTAGTCGATCTACTGATCAGACACCTCCCTGTAATGAAATGAGTCCCTTATTATATCATTCAAGAAATCACTGTAAAAGTACATAGGTGCTGTATCGCATATCAAAATATCTCACCTCAGATTGATAAAAAATGTAAGCGGATACCATATCACTTCGTCAATCAAAAACCGGAACACATCTCGGTTAATCTAGTAAAGACAAATATTAGAAAAGAAGCTATGTCTACACCTAACTCATGTATCTGCTGGGAGATTTACAGTCAATTTTTAGAGTTATAGTCTTTGCGTCCTATTATTAGTGAATTTTATCATCCACACGATGTATTAAAACTTGTGCATAAGTACTTCCACACCTTGAGTAGAGTGTTTCTAATTTTTAAATATTGAATATTGTTGTGGTTTGATGTGGTGTGCTTGATATAAGTGTTGGGAGTGCTACCATTCCTATAAAGGAATATGTTGAATTGTTCTGAAGGGAATTTTGTTTTGTAACTATCCACTCCTGGGGAGCGCCATTACAGAGCACGGGCCTGACTGTTCACAATGGCAACATGATCTTCGTGCAACAGTGTCACCCGTCCACAATGCTAGGCTTGATCTTCGCGCTACATCGATGACCGTCCGTGACACTTCTTTGCTCCTCGCCCCCCCACCTCAAACTGGACTCTTGTGCTGGACTGGGATGGTAACTTTTCACCAGGACTATCCTGGTCTCTGTATCCAACCTGCGCTCCATCACAGCCGGCCTAAATTCGTGACTTTTACCTGGTCTCGCACAACCAGATAGCCACAAGTGGCGCTTTGGGGTTTTTGGCATTATTTTCACTTAAATATTTCAAATTGTTTATTTCTGGTTCCAATGATTGGATTTTTGTCTTTTTAGTATCAAATTATTTATTAAATTCAGCTCTATGTTTCTAAATTAGTGTAAGATTTTTCTTGTGTTGCGTTTTCACTTTACTATTGTTTGAAGTGCTGCATAAATGCTTTACACATTGCCTCTAAGTGACTGCTCTGTGACAAACTACCAAAGGGTTGAGCGCAGGTTAATTTGGGGTTTGCATGTGACTTCACCCTGGCAAGTCTTGTGGTTGCTGCTTGAGAAGAGTTTCATCCCCCTCAACCAGTAACCCAATTTTTATTAGTACCGAATTAGACCATCACTACTATGCATTCTTTTTGTTTAGTGTTTCTTTCCATGTAATAAGCGAAGTTGAAAAAAAACCTCTATTATCGATTGAACAGATATGCTTTAAATATTGAGATATAAAATATTTAAAAAAATAGGAAACTGAAGTGCCATCCAGCCTCAGCAAATCTGGAAGTGGAAGACAACATCACACATCATCACATCAGATGGTATTTGACGTTGTCGATAGTACCGGGCGTCCTATTACAAATGGATGAACAGATGCCCATGACTAGCTGGGTGTGATGCTCCTTTTGTTGTATGCTCCAACTTCTTTCTGCTCATTTTTATTTTACGCACTCCTATACCTTCTGTAACCTGCTCTCTTTTCGACTACATTTGCATTACGGTATTCTTCCCTTATATTTTACCCCTTTTATATTCTTCTTTCTTACATCAACATAATATTTCGTCTTGCTAATTTCCGCACGTCATTCCCATGCTCATTACCCATTTCCCTTCATCTCTCTGATTAATCTCCCTAAACCTCCTCTCTTACCTTCACTTTTCTTGTCTACTGGTTCTTCTTGCCTTTATTTCACTCTCTACTATCTGCCCTTTTCCACCTCCTTCTTCTTGTGTTTATTTGTCCCACTTTCTTTCTTCCCTATACTCTCCTACTTCATAGTTTCTTCACTGCTCGATTGTCACATTTGTGTTTCCTTTATCATCTGCTCACCTTGCAGATTCCTCCCTTTTCTATTTCTCTGGTCCATTTGCTTTGACATCACGTCTATTTCGACTTGCCCCTTTTGCACTGTCCTAGTTCTTCCACCTCCCCTCTCAGCTCTGCCTTTGTTCCATCTGAAATCTCTCTCCTTTATTTTATTTACATACCTCTTCTCGTCTACTTCCTGGTCTGGTGAGTCTGCTGCTCCTCTTGGTAATTTCCAGGAGCTGACACTGGCATCACTAGTAAGTTCAAGTCCAAAAACAAGAGTTCACGTGCTTTGCCCTTTCAAGTTCACTGTAATCAAAAAGTATTTCATGGATGTCACACCACTACTTGAACTTAAAATCACTCGTAACCAATGCACAGATATGTTTATATTAATTAGGGAACTGCGCGAGTGTGAATGCATTTCTGAAAGTCGTGAATTGTGAAAACAGCTGCACCAATTTGCATCAAATTAGATAAAGAAAGCATGAGCACAGTGTCTGACGAGTAAGCGACTCTCACACGTGGTGTTAATTGGTCTAGCTATGCTCATGTTACTGATGAGAACAAACAGTTGCCAAGTACTTTAAATATGAAAGGTTAAAGATATAAAACATCTCACAATCGGAGGGCCTGATTGTAAAGGGATTTGTGCATTCAATTTGGGCGTAGGGTGTGAATACCTTTATTTAAGTGCGCGAAATCAGGGGCATATTAGCAAGACCGTCGATAAAATTATCGCCGTTTTAGCTGCAGGAAACTGCCGCTGAAACGGCGATAATGGGCTTGCTAATATGCGTTATGGAATTCCAATAGAAGCCCAGGTTAGATGTGCAGGACATCTAACCTGGGCTTCTATTGGAATTCTATAACGCTTATTATCAAGCCCATTATCGCCGTTTTAGCGGCAGTTTCCTGCCGCTAAAACGGCGATAATTTTATCGCCGGTCTTGCTAATATGCCCCTCAGTTTCCTAATTTGTGAAACGTTAATCTACTTTTGTAAGTTGATACTTAACCAATTGCGCTTAGGTGTGTAAATGCCCTTATTTAGGTGTGTGAAATCAGTTTTCTAATTTGCAAAATGTGAATCACTTTCTGTCGAAAAATGCTTCCCTTTGCATGATGGACCCCAAAACGTTTTGGACTGATGCTGCTGGCTTTTTAACTTTGTGCACTGTGTCTCTGCTAATCAAGCCCAACTGTACGTGCTCTGACCCCTAAAACATGTTGAAATTGCCTATATTCTTAATCAGCATATTTAACTTAACTGTACGTCCTGAGTATATGGTACAAAGTGTACCCAGAGCCTTTAAGCTAAATGTCACTAGTTGACTGCAGCACGCATTGTGCCACAACTCGAATGAAAGTGCAAACCATGACTGCAGGCCTATTACTGAAGCCTGTCTGTGAAGTTTTAAAACTGCAAATTCGACCTTTCAAAATAACCCCTTTTGACTGGCATGGTATTTGAAAGCAGAAAATGTGGAAGTTTAATGCAAAACATGTCCTTACCGTGACTAGACCTTAATAGCTATTTTCACTGTAGCAGGGCTAGCTGTTCCATAGGAAAGCAGTGGGAGTTAATATTAAAATCAAATAATGTTATCTTCACTTAGAAACCAGCTAAAAAGTTAATTCTTGGTCTCTTTGAAATATTAATTTCAAGCCGAGTTCATGGGTAAAGTCAGATTTGTAGTGAATATTTTACAAAAGGCATTTTAAAAATTCACCTTGTGCTAGCCTAAAGCCTCCTAGAAGCCCTTTGCATGAGTTTACAAGTGTCACCCAGGAGGGGTGAGCTTTCTCCAAGAGCTGAGACAAAGCCAGTTGGTGTATTTGGTGGTGTTCTGTTCCTCTGACATGATAACCATCTGCCCAGGAACTTTATTAACTGAAAAGAGACATATCCTGTCAAAGGCAGATGTAACTAACCCCAGGGCCTGGCCCCTCCTTTGCCACCATAGCCAGCCGGGCACCAATCCCAGTAGGAGAGCTGCTACCCCCATAACCTGTTTTGATTGACCACAGAGGAGGGGTTGCTCATTTCCCTGGCCACACTTCAAGAGTGGGCATAGGAGCTCTGTGCAGGGGAAGAAAGGTTATGACATATTGGATTTAGGAAGAGAGGGGCTTTGTGGGACAGTTTGCTACAGTGCACACATGAACTGCTGCAAAAGTGGGTAAGGTTACCTTTTTGGAATGTCCCCCCTATTGGTGATGGAGGGGCCAGGAGTCAACCCACCCACAACCTCATGGTATGCATATATGTTACATCCCTGGGCACCCTCTTCAAACCACTACTGGACCTGCGAAACATAGAAGAAGGACTGCACCTGCTGTTTAGACCTGTGAGGAAAACCCTAAGGGCTGGACCTACTTCCACTTCTACTTAGGATAGGACACAGATGTGGATTCCAAGGGTCAGTTGGCAGACCTCCTGTTAAGCTACAGGGAAACAAAATGCCGGAACATGCCCACTTTCCTGGAAGAGTCCAGCTGACCAGTTTCAACTGGACTTGTCCTGGACCCTACTTTTAGCTTCTGTTGCATTGAGTCCCTAAGTGCTGTCTCTGAGGTCATGGATCACTTGGCTAATGTCAGAGTGTACTCCTCCTGCATAACATTAAAAAACTTGGACCAATCTGCCAGCTGATTTGACAAGGATGCATTGTCGGTGGGCTGTACTTCGCCACAGCTACTGCTACACTCTTACCTTGATGCCAGAATCCATGGATGCAGAGCCTTCCCCAGTTCCCAGCCGCAGTTTCATCAGCTCCGCTGTCAAAGGAGACTGATCGATGCCCAGAACTCCAGGATATGAAAACTCGAACATTAGACAACAGAGCTTTTCCAACCTAAGCCAACGGTTTTACGAAGACTCATCTCATCACACTTACGGAGAGCCCCTTCTCTCGACATCCGCCCATTTCTGCTTTGACTGACAGTTGTCGGCAGCTGTCGGAATCGGGAGGTACCACTACCTTTACCACTAGGACAAACAGGGTCCTTGTATCTAACCCGTGCTCCATTGCGGTCAGCCTTAAAATGTACCCCTGTCATGGTCTAGCGCAACCAGTTGCCCGTGGTTGGCACTTTGTGCTTTTTGGTACTATTTTTATTTGAAACCATAGAAGTTCATAGCTGCGGTTGCCCTTATTGGATGTTTGTCATTTTCGTGGCATTTTGTTCATTAAATTTTTCTATATGTTTATAAAGTGGATGGGGATTTTTATTATGTTGTGTTTTCCATTGTTTACGTGTTTTGGTACTTCAAAATGCTTTACACATTTTCTTAAGTTAAGCATGTCTGCTCCGTGCCATAGCTACCAGGTTTTGAGCTCAGGTTTAAAATGCTGAAATCTTTACTGGACTTAACAAGAATAGTAACATTATTACTTGTGTTGGTGAATACTATCCACTCCAACTAGTAATCCACTTTCTCATACATTTGTAAATGGATTCACGTAAGTGAAATTGTGGAACATAACCCGTGAGTCAACCGGACATGTGCATATTGTGTTCATCCAAAGAAAGAGATGCCTGCCTGAGAATCCAGTTATGTGTGCCTTGTTAGTTGAAGTGGTAATATCATACCAGGTTTATACAATACCTCAGGGTGCAGTATATTAACCAGGTACTGTATTACCTCCCGCTCTGCGCCAATGAAAATTCTGCACAGAACATTTTCACAAATGCCTACTTACAAACTCAGAATGTTGTGGAGTTCCCCTGTACATATTCCGTGTTTTACTCTTAGATGTACCTCGGTTTCAGTGCAAACTCCTATTTGCTCCTGAATTGTGAATCCCTGCCCAATGAAAATGAGAGCCCAAGTAGCTAAAAACCTAAATGCCTCTTAGTTTGTTGATATCCGCAAACTATATTCCCACTATGAATGTGGTAGGACTGGACAGCCCTCACCACCGAAGACACACTGAAGACAATGAAGTCAATCCACTCAGGGGCCCCCACGGACCCCTGCCCCCATCACATCTTCAACAGAGCCGCCGACACCATCGCACCCATGCTCCGCCACACCATCAACCGCTCCCTGGCGACCGCCTCGTTCCCTGGCGACTGGAAACACGCCGAGGTCAACCCCCTCTTAAAGAAACCCTCAGCGGACCCCACCGACCTCAAAAACTACAGACTCATCTTCCTGCTCCCGTTCCCAGCGAAAGTCATCGAGAAAGCCATCAACAGCCAACTCGCCACATTCATTGAAGAACACAACATCCTCGACTCCTCCCAATCCGGCTTCAGAAAAAACCACAGTACGGAAACCGCCCTCCTCGCCGCAACAGACGACATCCGCACCCTACTGGACAAAGGAGAAACAGTAGCCCTCATCCTCCTCGACCTATCAGCGGCGTTCGACACAGTCTCCCACCGCACCCTAATACGCAGACTCTACGACGCAGGAATCCAGGACACGGCCCTCGACTGGATCCGCTCCTTCCTCTCCGGCAGGACGCAGCGGGTCAGACTCCCCCCTTTCCTCTCGGACCCCACACTTACCACCTGTGGAGTCCCCCAGGGCTCCTCCCTCAGCCCGACACTCTTCAACGTCTACATGGCTCCACTCGCCCCCATCGTCAGAACCTACGGACTCAACATTGTGTCATACGCAGACGACACCCAGCTCATCCTCTCCCTATCCAACGAGCCCAACACCACCAGACGCAACTTTCGAGAAGGCATGGAAGCCATCGCCAAATGGATGAAAAACAGCTGCCTACAACTAAACACCAACAAAACAGAAGTACTCATCATGGGCCCAAACCCCGATGCCTGGAGCGACACCTGGTGGCCCCCCGCCCTCGGAAACCCGCCAACCCCCACGGACCACGCACGCAACCTGGGAATCATCCTGGACTCCGAGCTCAAAATGGACCGCCAGATCAACTCTGTCTCGTCTACCTGCTTCCACACCCTCTGCCTCCTTCGTAAGATCTTCAAATGGATCCCCCTCGAACACCGAAAGACCGTCACTTACGCCCTGGTCACCAGCAGACTCGACTACGGCAACGCACTCTACGCCGGAATAAACAAAAACCTCACCCGCAAGCTACTGAACATCCAGAACGCCGCCGCAAGACTGGTCCTCAACCTGCCAAAACACTGCCACATCTTCCACCACCTGCGCACACTCCACTGGCTCCCCGTCAAGGCGAGAATCACCTTCAAGATGCTCACCCACGCACACAAGGCCCTCCACGGCACCGGACCAGCATACCTGAACAGCCGACTCAAATTCCACGCACCCCAAAGGACCCTACGATCAGCCCAGCTCTCCTACGCCATGGTCCCCCGCACCAGAAAGACCAAATCGGGAGGTCGCTCCTTCTCCTTCCTCGCGGCCAAAGCATGGAACGCCCTTCCGCTCCACCTCAGACAGACAACATCGCTCCCCATCTTCTCAAGAAACCTCAAAACCTGGCTCTTCGACAGACCCCCTCCTTGATGGAATGGAACCTGCACCCCCCCCGCACCCCTAGCGCCTTGAGACCCTTACGGGTGAGTAGTTGCGCTTTAACAAACCCCTGATTGATTGATTGATTTAGGATAGTTGCTCTTATCACTGCCCTGCATATGCATGTGAGTACATATGCATATCTGCAACAGCTGTAGATCCTGGAAGTCAAACATAGGCATGTGCATATAGGAGTAAATGTTCAATTTTCTTTATGTAAGCATCAGACACTCAGTGTCATATAGAAATTTTGAAATAGCCTAGGTTGAAAGTCACAGCTTGATTCGTTGTCACGCTACACCAAACTAGCCTTGATCTGTGGATGCAAGCTGAGTATCTGGGACTTCTGCAGCGTGGTTTGGTGAGAATGTGAAAAATGCAGAATAGCAAAGATTTAGATTGAGAGCAATGCAATTTTATGTCAAGACTGGAGGCTCCTATTATGCTTTCTAATCTTGCAAACATTTAATGGCAGCCAAGATAAGAATAAAAAACTCCACCTCCCAAAAGGCCAAGCGACAATCAGACCAATGGGAGAACTTAGAATCAACTAACAGAAGCCAATCATGTAAGAGCACCATGTATAACATCTTGCTTGACTGAGAACAGCCCTCTTTTCTTGCTGCTCGCAGTCAAGATAAGTACATTTGTTTTACATTTATTTTTGGTTGCGACATTATTTGTAGATATGTTTTTTGGGTGGGTAATAGAGAGAATATTGCTTGGTTGGGCTTTAAATAAAACTTTGCTGTCCTCGCGAGCAGCTCGCGCGTACCGCTATACATCTTCGCCGCTCGCACGCATTGTGAGTATTTCTCTAAGCGCCGCGCAAGTCGGCCATTTCCAACGTCTCTTCGCTCCTCAGCTGCGGCGCCGTGCGAGCCAGCATTTAATTGCCTTTCTCCTTGCTTGCCTGGGCTTTGTTCTTCTGTGTCCCCTTAACTGACTGCCCAGCTGCCTTCCTCAATATCACGAACACCAGAAAGGACTCCTATTAAAGCCGGATCCCAAGTTAGCTAATTTGGCTGCCCTTGATCCAGGGATCAAGGCTGATGGTATACTGTTTGACGACTCTTTCATGAAGGATTTAAGTAAATACATCACTACTTTTGCCTCAATTGACAAAGCCCCAACAATCACTAAAGAAAGTGTTTTCTCAACAGATTTTTGGACGGGCGGTAGAGGCAGGAGTAGCTTTACCGGCCGTACATACCACAATTAAGGCTCCAGAGGTTCATTCAACTCCAACTACAACCACCAGGAGTTCAAACCCCAATTCTACCCTCAAAGAAGTAGAGGCGTCAGAGGACGTGGCCAAAAGTACTTCAGGAATAATTCACTACAAGGTGAGTCCCTCTGGCCCTCCTCCTGTAGGGAATTATCTAAACTTGTTTCTTTCAAAATGGCAAACTCTAACTGCAGATCCTTGGGTTCTGAACTCCATCCAAGGTTATCTTATAGCATTCTATGCGCCACCTTTCCAAACAGTTTTTCCTCCTCCTCTAATCTCCTCCGCCGACATGTCAAATCTCATATCAATAGAGGTTCAATCCCTTTTGCAGAAGCGAGCAATAACATTTCTTGTCTAGATCCATCAGGGTTTCTCAGTTCCATTTTTCTGGTTCGCAAGAAAAACAAAAAGATGAGATGTGTCCAGTCATTAATCTGAAATTGTTCAACCAGTTCTTGGTTTACCATCATTTCAAGAAGGAAACCATTATTCACATCAGAGATTTGCTCCGTCTACATGATTGGATGGTCAGAATAGACCTACAAGATGCCTATCTCACAATCCCTGTTCATCATTCACACAGGAAATTTCTCCTGTTCCAGTGGCTCGGAGTGACTTACCAATTTTGCTCCCTTCCTTTCGATCTGTCTTCAGCACCTTGGTGCTTTACAAAGATAATGAAACCTGTTATGACTTATCCGAGATCCCTCTGGTCATACTCATAATATACAAGGAAGATATCCTGCTAATGAGTCAGGACAGACAAACCCTGCTATCACATTTGCACCTCACTTGTTCTCTTCTTTCAGATCTGGGTTTCTTCTTAAATTCTGAAAAATCAATGCTCATTCCCACTCAGCAAATCGAATTCTTAGGTTTTCTCATAAATTCATCCACCGCTTCTCTTCATCTGCCTCAATCAAAAGTATCAGCAATCAAATCTGCAATTTCTCAGGTACTACGCAGTTCCTTGATTTCCCTTAGATCCCTTGCAAGGATAGTAGGTCAGTTGTCCGCCTCGATTCAAGCAAACTTTCCGGGCCCTCTCCATTAACGAGCCCTCCAACGCCTACAAATCCGCCATCTGCGACAAGGGCTGGCCTATTCAGACCTGCTTTCTATAGATCCAGAGCCTCGACAAGAGCTCCAATGGTGGATAGACCATTTAGATGCGTGGAACGGCAGTACTATCTTCGCCTCAGTCCCAGATCTTGTGTTAGAATCAGATGTAAGTCGGACGGGTTGGGGCACCCGTTGTGGAGCAATCTCGACTGGTGGTACATGGTCTCACGAGGAGTCGAGATTGCATATATACTGTTCAGAGATGCTTGCAGGTCCCTTTGCAATCAAAAGTCTAGCAAAGGACAGAGTTCGCTGCTCTATCCTCCTTCGCATGGACAATGTTTCTGCGGTCCGCTACATAAATCATCTGGGCGGAACTAAAAACAAACCCCTCGCGGAGTTAGCAGAACGCCGTTAGCAATTCTGCCTTCTCAACAAAATCTCAGTCAGAACGGAATATCTTCCAGGCAATCTCAATTCCATTGTGGATTGGCACTCTCGTTATCTACGAGACTCCAGCGATTGGAAGCTTCTTCTGTCCGTCTTCCAATCTCTTTTCCAAAAGTGGGATCCTTTGTATATCAACCTTTTTGCCTCTCGTCTCAATACCTAACTTCCACATTTTTTCAGTTGGCTTCCAGATCCTTTGGCTTTAGCAACAGATGATTTCCTTCAGGATTGGTCTTGTCATCTCAATTATGCCTTTCCTCCGTTTATCATGATGAGCAGGGTCCTTGCCCAGGTACATCGTCAACTAGCATCTCTGGTAATAGTGGTCCCCTTATGGCAGTCACAAGTTTGGTTCCCATCCCTTTTGGAATTGGCAGTGGACTTCCCGGTACTTCTTCCTTCCTGTTAAAATCTTCTCTTCGATCCTCTAGGCCATCCGCAGAGTATGGTTTGCGACAATTCATTGCTCCTGTTAGCATGGAAAATATCGGGTCTAACCACTCTAGCCTCGGCATTTCGCAGGAAGCTTCTGAATTCATTAACAAGGCTTGGGCTCCAGGAACAACTAGAGCTTACAAATCCACTTGGGCTTTATGGTCAAGCTGGTGTGTGGGAAAACAAATCGATCCCTTTTTAGCACATATAACTTATATTGTTAACTTTCTGGCTTTGGAAGCCTGCTCAGGTAAGTCCTACAGAACAATTAGTCTTTACAGATCTGCGATTTCCCTCAACCACAATACCTTTGAGGGTAAACCGATTGGAGAACATCCACTGGTATGTCATCCTTTAAAGGGAGTAAAGTTTTCCCAACCTCCTTTACCGAAGTATTCTAAGTTATCGGATGTCAATTTAGTCTTCAATCTGTTTACGTCTTGGCTGGATAATTCAGCTCTATCTTTAAAGATGTTTTCTGCCGAGCTTAAGATGCTTTTCTGTTTGGTGTCCATCAAACGTGTCTCTGATGTCAAAGCTCTAGATGTTTTGTCTAGTCAATTTATTCCTTCTGGTGTGATGTTTTATATTAATAAGCGTAAAAAAACGAATTGAAATTTAGTTTTTTACCCGCATTTTCCTTCTCACCCCAAATTGTGTGTAGATCAATGTCTCAAGATATACGAACAATGGACCTTTGATCTCAGCACATCCTCTCAATCCCAACTCCTCATCTTCTCCTGAAAACCTCACAATCCTGTTTCCTCTGCCAATTTAGCGCGTTGAGTCAAATGGGTTATGTCCCTTTCAGGTATTGATGTTTCTGTTTTTGGGGCTCATTCAGCCAGGGGTGCCCTGGCTTCCAAAGCTTTTTGGGCAGGCTCCAGGTTGGAGGACATTCTGAGATCAGCTGACTGGTCCAATGACAAAGTGTTCCGAATGTTTTTTTGCAAACCTGTTCTTACTGCTGTTTCATTGGTAGTTGATATGCTTTGAACAAGCATAATAGGAGCCTCCAGTCTTGACATAAAATGTAGATTTCCCTAGTCGCATATGTCCCAATTTGCAGAATACGGCCATTTAGCACCAAATTCCAATCAGTTTAATACAAGGACTTTTTCCTCAGCATGCCATCCTTCTGCATGTATAAATGGCATTTAAATGTATATTTTCCTAATAGTTTATGAAGGAAAGTCATAATTTTATTTAAAAAACCAATTCAGTAAATAATTAAGACATAACACACCAGAAAAATCCAACACCAATTTATTTAAAATAGGAAATATGGTTCTCTTTAAATTGACACCAAAATGACAAAGTTCCAATGCAGGGAACCGGAGATATGAATTTGTATAAAATTAACACTATATAGCACTTAGAAATGCATAGCGCCACTCTAGGACATCTTGTCGAGCTTGACCGGGACAAAGTCAGAGTGCAGGCCGACCGTGATGGAGCCCTTCTCGGATACCTCTTGGTCGAAATTTTCTTTCTGACTTTCAAACATTTCTGAAGCTTTTTCTGCTGGGGTTCCAAATTGCTCTTCACCAGTCTGGATTCGGTGAGGGCTAGCCAGGTACCTCCCAGTTAAACTCTGGAAGTCGGACCCCCAGAGCTTTTCAGCGCGACAAACCAGCAGGCCAGGCCGGCTTGCGGTTCAAGGTGGCCGGCATGGCTCTCGTGGTTGAGTCGGTTTCCTTATGGAGCTTTTTTCCAAAGTTGCTCCAAACTTCTCCAAAGTTCTGGAACGTCTTCCTGAAGTTCCTCATGAGGGTCCAAAGTGTCCAAAACACAATTCAAGGGTCTGGAATCTCGAAGATGGTCCTTGAAATGTTGGACCACAATTCCCACTATACACCTGGACAAAACCCTCACAAATCCACTGGATGCACTCCAGGCAGGGGATTTTTGGTAGTGATGGTACAGGTGAGCTTATTTAACCTGTAGCTTGTAGGGAGTCTACCCTTTAATCCTTTTGAAGCAGGGTACATTCACAGGGCTGTAGTTCCAGATAATGCAGCAGGCGCAGTTAGTCAGAATGCAGGGCCTGATGGTGCAAATTCAGTTTCCAGCAGGGCAAGCCTTCTTCTTCTCTTAGTTTCAAGCAGCATATCTGAGAGGCTCGACACCTCTCACATATTCATTCAGTTTTCTCTGGGGTCAAGCAGGAGAGCACCCCTGTCCAATGAGGTGCAGTGTAACACCACAGAGCATGACCACTACCTCCAAAGTGTGCCATAATCTTCTCCCAGAAAGCACTATTCCTCCAAAATTCAGTATGGCTGAAATCTCAGCAGCAGAGCAAGAACTAGTTAAACCAACCTCCAGTGTGGCACATTTCCATTTCTCTCTTTCCCCTACCATCTGCAAATTCTTGAATGTAGCCTGCCATCTGGCTGGGTCAGAGGTACTGGTGGGTTGATGGGCTGGGCATTCCCTGCCTGTCCTGTTCCCCCTTTGAAGCTTCATGCTTTACGACCCCTCCCTCTTGCTCTGGCATTCCTGTGTAGCAGAGCTCTCTCCACCAGATAGCCTTACCCTGGCCTGGGTGAGCCAAATTCCATTTCATCAAAGCAGCCTGGCTAATCCTGTTAACTCTGACTAATCAGGGAAGAGGGCAGGAAGGCTGAATTTTTGCTTACAGACAAGAATGTCCTATAACTTTTTAAATTAAGCAATAGCAAATTGCTGGAATTATCAACACAATTCTCCAAAGTCCTTGAATGACATCCTAATTCAATTCCTAGCGATAGTTAAGCATTCATAAACTATTGACATGTTATCCTATGGGGCTAGACATCTACAATGGGGAAACTGTAATGTGCAATTTCTCCATCATCAGGGCATATAAAACATATTTTATAAGGACCCTGCTTATAGATACATGGCCCCCACCACTGGGACACCTAGGGGACACTTTAGGGGCCCTGAATATGCACTCCACAGTGCTCCTAGCACCAACGTCGATTTTGGGAAGCACTTTACTACAATGGGGATAATGAAATGTGCAATTTCTCTATTCCCAGGGCATATAAAACCTATTTTATAATAGCCCTCCTTATAATGACATGTGCCTCTACCCCTGGGACACCTGGGGGACCCTGAGGGTACCTAGAATGTCAAAATATCGTAGTTTACCACCAAAGTCGAGTTCCAGCACAATATACATATAAAAGTAGTGCTACAACACCGGGCTGCTTTTAAAATTGACCCCAGGCTCTCAGCAGTGCACACATGCAGGTGCAGAAAGATCTGCTGGGCCTCTAAACTCCCATGACCTATTATATACTAGGAACTTACAGGCAGTTTTAATCCCCCTGCCATTTTATCTAATAGGGACTTATAGGGTAGGCCCTGCCAATTGTTAGTGTACCCTAATATATAGTGTACCCTCAAGTATGTATGTGTTTTTCACTGTGTTTTCAACATAGGACGTCCCTGGGCCTGGTTAGACAGCGTCCAGGGACAGTCAGAGTCAGTTACCATCAGTACCAGTCAACAAAAAATGGGGGTGCACAAGGCACATAGGGTGACTTTGCAACAGTTTCATTTTGACAAGGAGTCTCCTAAGGCACCGTTCTTGTCTGGGCATTTTAGGTTTTGGCTTTAGTTGAAGGTTGGTCTGACCTATTGCTTCCAATATATTACATGTAAATAGATTGGGCTTTAGATCAGCCTCTTGCTCATTAGTGGACAGACTTTTGCCTGTCTCACTTACCCGCTATAGATTAAATGGCATTTTTCCTTATTCTTGTATTTGTCACATTCAGGAGAATTTTGGTCTAACAATGTTCTGGTTGGTTGATGTGTCCTTCCACTGCTGTCAGACCTTTCATTGCAGGGAGGGACTATTTTGGTCCCTCGTTGTGTCTCCCTGATCAGCCTCTCCAAGTTCTCAGCAGGGAATCCCTTGATACTTTTTCAGCTGGGAGTTAGTTATCTCAGGGACTCCTCACTAGTTCTAACTTTTCAGAATACGTCTGGTTGGAAGAAAGTGGGCTCCTGGCAGAACAGGATTGGCAGCAGTTTCTTATAGTTGTTTTCTAAAAAATATTTCCAAGATAAGAAAGAGAGTGACAGCACTAAGAAACCATCTTTAAGCAAAGAAACTAGGCAAGAAATTAAACAAGAGGTAGAGGCATTGCTGCTTGCAAGATGACTGACAGCTAAGGCTGACTTGCATAGCAGGGAATGTCTCTGCTTGCTATTAAATTGGTCTTTATTTTACAAGTTGGCTTCTGTCAGTCCATTTTAACCTGATGTTTTTTTTTCTGCAGTGGAATGGTTTGTAAATCTCTATAAAGTTTGTCAGTTTCACAAAATATTAATTCTGACCAATTTTGGGAACCTTTTACTCGTTAATTTTCTTTGTACTCTACTTCTTCTTAGTTCCATCTTAGTAGATAAGGTGCATTCCTGCTCTCTTCCTGTCATGCATGACTTGTTGGTAAATCTGCCCCCCGTGTCAGGGCCCTGTTCTAGTTGATTTCATTTTAAAATTTACTGTTGTGTTAGCTGTTAGTTCTTGTTTATTTTCAATACCCCCTTTAGTAGGAATGCAAACAATAGGACATTTTACACTTTTCTTGTGACATCTGCAATTAGTTTACATATTCTGGTTGCAATTTATGTATGTTTTTGATTAGGTGTTTCTATTAAACAGGTTTATATTTCATAACCTTAAGTTCTGCTTCATTGGCAGTGATCTCCAACACACCTCAAAACATCATTGATCTTGGCATATTGTCAGGCACACTGTCAGCAATACATAAATGAAAACTTAATACATACTGCAGAGTTACAAATATAGCCACATTGATCACTATCTTCAGTGTTTAACTGGTGTAAAAAAGTTGGGGGTTCTCTGAAGGGAGAGTGGGTTAAAAAGCTAGCACACCTATAGTTTTAGCTGTCCACAGGCAGACCTATTGTTTACAATACATATCATATATGTGGAGTCAGTTTGGGGTGATCATCTTGATCACAGGTGGATTACTTAATTGTTCCTCTCATTTGCCTGATCCTGATTTGATGGTTTTAATCCCTATTCTCATGCTTGTCCGGCCCAGAAGCATTTCAGTCTCATAATGCTCTGAGTGGATGAGTTGTATCTTTTCACTTAATACTTGGAAGGACTATTTGTATTTACTGTTAAGCACTCCACGGGAGTGCACATTTCCTTGCTCGCTCTCCCTTTTTCCTCTGTATACTTCTCTCTCTTTTCACCCCAATACTCCCCGCTCCACTCGTTCTTGCTCCCTCGTTATTTTGTTTTTGAAAATGTAACTTTTATTTACGAGGGCTTGGCTGCTACAAAGTGCTGTCAGGCTATGCTCTTCCTTTATCTCTCTTTATGTGCACTTCTCTATGCAACCCTCCCCCCATGTCCCCATCCAGCTCCCTGTGTTATATATTTTTTTATTTTACTTTTTTTTTTCCACAAGGGCATTACGGCTGCACAGTTCTGGTGGGTGGATCGCCTCCTCCTCACAAGACACACATCATTAAGCAAATGAGCATGTGTATCACGAAGCATGCGTAAGCAGAGGTGACCATTTTAGAATTGGTTTTCTAATGAAGTCTTGCTAGCCAGGAGTGTAACTGCTTCTTGATGCATGTGCATGCATGCAATTGAAAAATGCTTTAGCTTTGCCTTTTACAGGTGAGACCTATTGGTTTTACCACTGCTTGTTTAACTTATGCATTGAGCCACTTGACTACCTCTTTAAGGGGCCAATTCACAGAACTAATCTGAGCTAAAATCCTAAACTTACTACTTTTGGTATTCACAGAAGGCATTTAGTAGTAGTAAAGTTAGGACTCCTAACTTTACTACTACTAAACTGAGACAAAATCCTAACTTTACGACTTTCGGTATTCACAGAAGGCATTTAGTAGTAGTAAAGTTAGGAGTCCTAACTTTACTACTACTAAACTAAGATAAAATCCTAAACTTACTACTTTTGGTATTCACAGAAGGCATTTAGTAGTAGTAAAGTTAGGAGTCCTAACTTTACTACTACTAAACTGAGACAAAATCCTAAACTTACTACTTTTGGTATTCACAGAAGGCATTTAGTAGTAGTAAAGTTAGGACTCCTAACTTTACTACTACTAAACTGAGACAAAATCCTAACTTTACGACTTTCGGTATTCACAGAAGGCATTTAGTAGTAGTAAAGTTAGGAGTCCTAACTTTACTACTACTAAACTAAGATAAAATCCTAAACTTACTACTTTTGGTATTCACAGAAGGCATTTAGTAGTAGTAAAGTTAGCACTCCTATATTTACTACTACTAAATGCCTTCTGTGAATACCAAAAGTAGTACGTTTAGGATTTTATCTCAGATTAGTTCTGTGAATCGGCCCCTAAGTTTTTAAGGCATGTCGTATGCTGAATAAACTGAGGTCTATATGAAATCCTTCTCTCTGGGTGACTGACTATTGATGGTGTCTAAGCCTGCATGTATCTTCACCACCTGAGACTCAACTCACTGAAAATTGAGTTTTGGCTTATAGATGATTTCAATGTGGCACCCCAATCCACTCTTGGCTAAACTAAGTAACATCTCAGCTATCCAGTAATGAATATATGAAATCCGTTGGGTTTATCCTTGACAAGAAATTACATTTTAATGCATATTTCACTGCTATTGGCAGAAAAGCACAATTGCGGTTAAGATTACCTTGATGAATGAAATTATTTAACAATTTCATTAAGTCTATATTTTATGCTGGAAATGTCATACCCATGGTTCTTTCTGAAGTTTACCTTCCACCCTAAAGTCCTCATTCCATGCAGATGCAAGGATAGTGTCATGGAGTTCATGCATCAACGGTATTCGGGTCCACTTCCCCTTAGATACTGACCTAGGAGCATCTACACATTGACCTATTTAGTACACAAAGCCCTACAAGCCGTCCCCTGAAACAATCTTGTGTAGGGATTTAAGAATTTAAGAACTGATGGGATTTCCATCTTTTGGGAGCTCCAAATTGATTCCTGTTTGAACCTCCAGTTTTGAATAAAAGGCATTCTTTTACTCAGTGCTCTCTAGGTATTTAAAAAATGTGCAAAATCTTTCCACCATCGGTTGTACTTCCTCTGACCTATCTTCAAAACAACTTTTTCTTGTATTGATACTTCCAAGTGTGATCTGACCTTCTGTCATTCATTGCTCTATCGGATGCCTCTTTTTAATACTCACCTTTACCTGAACACTGTGGAACACTTTTAGTAGATACCTGTAGACATTCTGGGGCAGATTTACACGCCCCTTGCAACACTTTTGCGCCTCAGTTGCGTCACTTTTGTGATGCAGCAGCGGTGTAAAAAATGTGGCCAATTTAAAACGTGACGCATCTAGGGAGATGCGTCACGTTGTAAAGCCCTGCGTCAGGTATAATGTATGCAGGGTGGGCGTTCCCATGCAGGAAAGCCTAGTAAAAGTGACGCAGTGAAATCTACAAGATTTCACTGCGTCACTTCTAGCACGCCACTGCGTCAAAACCTTACACCTGCTTGAAGCAGGCGTAAGTAGTGACACAGTGACCATAATGTAAATACAGCACATCCATGGTGGCGCAAGGGTTTCTCAGGGTGGCGCAGGGAAAGTGACGCATCTCTACAGATGCGTCACTTTCTTGTAAATCTTCCCCTCTGTATGGAATATATTTGATCTTCATTTTAATGTGTGCATATTGCATATATAGGAGACTCAGTATTAGTTGTATAAAACCTATTTTGTTTTTGCCACTCTTAGATCATTATCTATATTTTTCTCCTATAGTTGGTTACTATTTGATTCCCTCATCCCATAGAATTTGCACTGCAGCCAGCAGAACTTTGTGATAAAATTGTAAAGTGTTTCCACCTTTTGTACAGCACCTCAACGCCCATCCAATTATATACCACATCAGAACGAAGCTGGGTGCTTCTGATGCTCTTACTGAAGCACATTTAGTTCTGTCTGTGTGACCTCTTTAACCATACAGAAACACTTTTAACATGATGTTATTGAGCTGCCTACACAAAATCCCAAGAACATTTTGGTGCAATATGAAGAACATGCCTTCAGCTGAGGAATTAAAAAAAGTGAGGAATATGGGCCAGCATTCCATACCTTTAAAGTTAGGCGTGAGATGTTTCTTTCCTTGGTCTTTGTATTATACCAATTGTAGATTATGATTGTATGCAGTTAATGTGCATATTTAGCTCGATTAAAATTTAGTGTTGACAGTAAACAACAAGGTAAAATCTTGCGATGAATATCTAACATATCTGAATCACTAACATGAGCTGAGGTAAAGTCGCTTGCATGCTTATATTATTTTATATTTTTGAAGGCATTTGTTATAGAAAAAACTAAATTCAATGACCAATGATGTGCTTCAGGTATGATTTATCCCACAGTTTCTTGAACATCATTCTCTGAGGAGAGAAGAGTACTGCGTCGGTGAAAACTAGTTCATGCCAGATCATGGAAAGGAGGATGGGACAATAACACTGGTATAATGAGCAGCTTGTGAGCAGATCGCCGCCCCTATCTTACCACAAAGACCAGAGCTTCCCCATTGCCGAGGACTCGGTGCTCCTCTTTTATACAGGCATTGTCTATGAGGGTCAGGTTCTTCTAGCTGTGATTGCGTAGATCTAAGTCACCGACTCACTCCCAGCGGTGTCAGGGCCTTCCAGTGTGGCTCTACTGCAACGCGTTGCACGGGTGACCAGGGGCATATCCAAAGGCGCGAGGTTTGTCACCTGTCATCCTGCATGCTGTTGTGATCCAGATCAATGAAGCCCACTGACAACTCAATTGAAAAGGTACTGTACTGAGGTTCCAGTCACCGACCCACACGTTCGCAGGTGGTTCGCCTTTTGTTGAATTTCCCCAGTCCAAGGGGCCTGTATAACAACAAACCTCTGGTGCCATTTTGCACACTTTGCCCGGCCAAGGCGAGGAAGTAATACTTCTCAGTAACCACACAATCGTATGTACTACTAGTATGGGGTTTACCTTAATGACTGCAAAACATGTTTTGTTTATCATTGTGAACACCGTGGGGATTTAATGTGATAACCTAAAAAGTATACATCGTATTTTTTTCATTTTGGTCTTGTTTTGTTTAAATTGCGTTATGCTATTTTTATAAACCTGAATGGAGTCTTTTTGTGGTGTATTCACTGTGTTACTGTATGTGTGTGTGTGTGTTGCACAAATACGTCATACTTTGCCTCTTTAGATATGACAGACTGCTCTGTGCTAGGCGACCAGAGGGTGAGCACAGGTTATCTTAGTTGTGTATCTAGCCTACCCTGACTAGAGTGGTGGGTTCTGTTTGGCAGGGTGTATACCTTAGCCAACCAGAAACACCATTTCTAACACTGACTAGTTGGGTTTTGTACAATTATAAAAATAATTTTAAATACATTATTTTGTTTTTTGTTGTTAAAATAAACTTTAAGTTCCTAACTTGTTTATTTTTTTATTAACATAAGACACTGCTAATCACCTCCCATATTACATTACTCATGATATGTTTTATGACATAATTGATAGCATCTCTGCAACACCGAAATGACATAATTGATAGCAACACTGTGCATGGTGAGGGCGCAAGTTATACTTGTTGTAGAATGCTCCATATAAAGCAGCTGGTTTCCACATAAACTTGTGAAATACCCTGTGTTCCCTGCTTACATTTTGCATAATTTAAGCTGCACTCTAAGCCTGAAATGGTATTGTCTTGACTTATACTGGGTGCTCCCTGGTATCAGACAAAGCTATACCTCTCTGAAGAGTTGTAACTTAAAATGGTGCATCCATTTCCGCTCCATTCATGGAAAGTTTTGTGCTGATCCATCAAGCATGGACCAAGAAAAAGAGGGGGGTCCCAAAAGTGTGATTTCCCATGTTAAATACCATAAGAAACTTTGCTCTGGAGTGGAATTATACCAAATTTGCTAAAAAGTTAGAACTTAACTCAGAAATGGTGCTTTTTGACATATGGTGTAAATCCTTTCTGCCATTTTTGAGAAAGTAACATTTAAAGAGGGGCTCAGGTTAGCAAGATGCTGTTAAAACATAGGTATATCGGCATGGTTAGTCCTTTCTTGGTCCACGGTACAGAACATTCACAACATAGGGCCCTCTGATTGACCAAGGGAGCTTTTTGTAATGTTGACCATTTAGGTATAAAGCAATGTGAGTGGCTGACCACATCTGAATAGAGGCTGCCATTACTGGACACAGTGACTTGATCTGCACATCCTGAAATTTAAAAGAAATAGGGTATCATTTACCCTGACTTTGAGCCACTCGCGGGGGGGGGCCCAAAGGGATGAGTTGTGTAATGATCATCACACACTCACAGTTTTCAAACCTTGCTGAAATTTATCGGGGCAAAGTCCCATAATAAAGGCTAAACAGGATCCTTGTGTTTATTTTCTTTTTCTCTCTACAGTGATAAAAAAATAACCAAGTGTGAATCTACCTCTGTGAAACACAGCTTTCTCATTGTCTTTGATTTTGCACTTGATAAAATAAAGAAAAGCATCATTTCGACACTTCAAAATGCTTTGGTATTCAACCTTTTCTGAATAGTAATGCAAGCTCTCACATTATTCATCTTTATAACATCTACATAACAATTTTACAATATTGTTGTTGAAAGATATAATATGACATTATGTTTTCTTGTTTTCTCTCCTCCAATTCGTTGTTCTAAACATCTGGTAATTAGACCTCTGCAGTGGCTACAGCTACTAAGTAGAGGCCAGCCACATGTGCACTGTTTAAAAATATATGCTTTTTGTGTTCCTGAAAGCTTCTTCTCCAGCTCCACCAACATGGGATGTCAATTACAAACACTGGAGGAAAGGTGTCTATCAGACCTGGGTTAGTTCCTACTGAAGGTAAAATAACAGTACTTGCTACATTGAATTAGAATATTAACATTAATAATAATGGAATAACTTTAAGGAAGTTCTTACTCTTTAATCAGACTGAAATGACAAAATATGCTTGTATTTAAAATTAGGCATCCTTAGGTGAAAATGTAAATTTGCCTACATAGGTTTTGACAACTTCAGCTGTGAAGACATACTTTTCTTTAATATTTACTTAGTGCCACTTGTATAGAGTAAGCACCCAACTCTGAGGGCCAACGGGGCACATTTAAAGGTGAATCATCTGATTTAAATACAGTAGGCTTCCTCCAGGATAGAGTACTTTTCTCTGCCATGTTTTACTGCTTTGGTTTGTGCAGCGGTATTTGGAGACATGCATGTTAGTCATGTACATGATTGGAGTAAAAAACAGAAAGCAGCATTTAACTTCCATGCTACTGGCATATTTCCTGCAGCAACTTACCTTGGCCATACTAGAAAGTTAAGAAGGTAGTTGGATTGAACTAATTTTACAGCACTGTGCTACAGAATGGCGGTGTCACAGAGTCCTACTACTAGCAGAACCAATAGAAAAAGCGTAGGAAGTAACAGCTACAAAATGATGCCATTCATTACAACCTCAGTTATCATCCCCCTACAAATGTGTCCTACGTTAGCCAGGTGGATTTACAAAACAAAGTTGATTGGTTCATAAACTCAGACTCTGCACACGCTGCAGAGTTTTGCTACTCTTCAAACACATGGATGTCATGTAGGGTGGTTAGCTCTATAGCCTCTGGCTTACTTCTTGACCTCTTGCTCTGTCTTTGCAACCCCTGAACTCAGATGAGGCAAGATCACAGAGGCTTTGACCTCTGACTTACTTCTTTTCTGCCTAATGTGTATTACACTAATAGTTAAAAATATTACATTATTCACTATTAGTGTAATTAAAAACAGAGAACTCAGAGCAGAAAAGAGAATTTACTGCCAGCTGAGGTACATGAAAATGTATGTTATGTGTGTGCTTGTAGGTGAGTGTCTTTGTGAGAGAGACTGTGTCTATGTGAGACCACGTGTATTTGTGAGCTTGTGTGTGAGTGAAAATGAGTGGGAGTCAATGACATTTAGTGAGAATGTAAGATTGATTTAGCAGGTGAGAATCAGAGTGAGTGAGAAAGAGTGAGTGAGAATAAGTGAGTGAAAAGGAGCAAGAGACAATATGGTACTATGCTTATGAATCTCCCATTAGCCCTGGCATACTGAAAGTAATTTTTGGCTGATAGAACCATCCATGTATGGTAAAATACTGCCACTAGCATACTGGAGACAATTCTAGGTACGGCAGGCATCTGTGCATAATGCTGGCGCTGGCAGAGTGGAGGTAATTCTTGGCATAGTAGCACCCATCGTAAAATACTGGCATTTGATGTAATCTTTTGCATATGAGGTCCCCTTGAGAAATGCTGGAAATAGCACAGTTGAGCAACTTTATGGCAAATGGGCACCCATGGCGAAATACTGGCGCTAGCACATTGGAGGTAATTCTTTGATTAAGGGAGGACAACTGTGACATATGGCAGGGAGCAACCATACTGACATTGACATACTAGAGGTATTTTCTGACAGATGAGTCAATGGTATATGGATGGCATTAATGGCAACTTCTAGCACTGGTTTTTCATATGTAATTGTTTGCAATAGGGTCATCCATGACAAAATACTGGCTCTGGCCCAATATATGTAATTTTTGACATATGGAAGCACCCATAGCTCATTTTGAAAAGAAACAAAGTCAACTCCCAGGGAGCAACAGGTTTCATTGTCTTGGCAATGTATAAAGGACTTAGAATATTTAATGAGTGCCCCTTCAGACCCAATGACTTTTGAGCAAATGTATGTGGACATTATGATTTAAAAGGCACTATTTTACCCCCATTGGTTTCAAAATGTTATCAGGGGGAGAACCCACCAGACCCCACTAAAAAAAGAGATCAGGCTCACTCTCTACGCTTGCTTGCTACAGTTTAGGATAAATATTACACCCCACCACTTTCAAAGATCTTGACCACTCCCTGATATTAATGGAAGCTACAACAGACATTTGTCTGTGCTGTGTTGTCATATTAATCATACAGTTATGATGGAACTTAAGTAAGTCAATTACTGTCAAAGGATTAAGGTCATGTGACCTCACTTCCTCTGAAGATCCAGATTCAAAGGTAACATGACATCACTTCTTGGGATGTCGTTAAGGTCAAAGGGTATGTGAGGCCAGTTCTGCAACTCCTGGCACTTTAGTGAATTGACCTTAATGTTCAGATAGCGGTTTTAAGAAAGTAAGCACACTAAAACCAAATTTCTAAGGCTTTTCCCTCAGAACCCCTCAGTATAACTTGAGCTAAGAGTTTCTCTCAATTGCTCTGTTTGCAAATCAATAGGGGCTTCAAAGGAACAATGCTATGAAACCAGTGAGCAACCGTGAATGAACTTACTGTGTTCACCAAATGCACGAAAGGAGACATTTGGTTGTGAGGTAAGCAAGTAGATAGTGTTTCCAGTTTAAAGTTCGCTTTCAGAGATATTCTGAGAACAAACACGACGGTTCAATGCTATAACTACAGCAAATACACACCTTTGCCAGGATAATTTATTCTTCCACTTATGTGGCGAACGCAAAACCTAGAGACTACTAGTCATATTTCATGAGATATACCTTATGGTAAGTAGAAGATAGAGATGTTGATGGTCACTTCATATAGCTTAATTCAGGAAATTGGCAATAAATGTCCGGAATAGATAAACTGAGGCAATTTTACATTTGCTCCAGCATTTCGTCCAAGATTTGGAATGACCAACAGACGCAAAATATTATTTTTGCACTGCATAGTCAGTGACAATATCACATCTGCATTTGTGTACCAATGAAAATGCAAATTGTGTATTTGGAAATTGTTGGTGCCAAATTGCACCAGCACTTGGGCAATGCAAGGAATACGGTCCTCAATATATGAAGGTGGATTTGCATTTTAGGCTTTTGTTTGGTGTACTTAATCAAACCAATGAATGCTTAGAAAAATAGTGCTCTGTGAACAAGGAGGAAGGCTGAATCTGAGAAAGGGCCAGTCCACTCCCCTCTCTGTTTCTATCCATCCTCACATCCATCCAACCGCCCTCTATCTTTATTTCTATCAATAATTTTTATTATATTTGTTCTTAGATGATGGGAGCATTGACAAATTACATTTATTTTTCCATCCCCCCACTATGTCTGCTGCAAAAATCTCCAGGGAGCTGGAAAGAGTAACTTAAGGTGCAAGGGCAGCTGTTGACCTTCAAAAAACAGACTCAACGGTTCTAGCCCCCGCTGAGAGGAAGACCAATCTGGCCCTGAAGAGTAATAGAAGGAAGTGGGCTTCAGTATGTCAGAGTTCCAATATCATAACAGAATGTGTTGTTCAAGGAAATAGGCCATCAACTTCTTCCTTAATGTGGGATGAACTGTAATGGCATTGATGACTCAATGCAAAAACATCTTGTCTTTTTTAGTGATATTGCAGGTACAATACATTGTATCAGCAGATACAACTGGGACACTAATGTAATTTCAAAGTGAGAAATTACTGTTTATCAGTTGGCTCAGAATTTATGTGAACAGACTAAAATCTGTGATGATAACGAAATTCAGGCTAAGAGACTCTGAGCTGTGAAAACAGTTTCTGAAAAAGACTGCCATCTTCTCCAGGGAGTCACCTTGGGTGTGAAAAGCACACTTAGAGGAAGTTAATAAAGCATGTGAAAACTGCTTTCAAGTCTGTTTAAAGAATTAGACACTCAAAAGAGGCAGCCAAGTGAAAAGTATTAGGAAAGAGATCTATACTGACAAAGCAGTAGCTTGATCTCTTCTGAGGGAAGGAATATCAGCTAATGTGCATGAGAAACCAGTACAACATTTCCCAAAAAGGAATTACGGTATGTCCCATTATTGTTTTATGTTACTACCACAGAACAGCCAAATTGACATGAGCAAATTAGCTTACTGCCCTACAGATTGCATGTTACAGTTTATTGACACATGGGAAACAGCTCTCCTAATAATTAGGAGGGCTTTTCATTGTGATTTTTTATCACTGCAAAAATGTAACCTCCTGAATCCTGGTATCGGTTAATACCTTAAAAACACTAAGGGCCTAATTACAAGTTTGGCAGACCATAGGACCGCCAAACACGCGGTTGAGGTGCAGTGGTTGTCGGTGACCACCGCATTAGGGTATTTCGACTACAGCGGTAGGATCTCCAGAAGACAGCCGCAACTGCCAGGGATCCGCGTTGCCTGATGGTATTGCAGCTGACTAAGGGCCGCAATATGCTTGGTGGTGCCCTGCGGCACCGGCAAGCATATTACAACTTTCCTCACCATAAGCGGTCTCATGGAGGTTCATCCTCCAAGCAACACCTTCATGCAACACCTGGAAGAGAGGAAAGAAAAGGGACCCTGTAGGGTCCCCCTTCTGCCCCTGTGCACAGGGGTGCATGCAGGCAGACATATGTTGTGCTCCCTGCATTTTTGCACCCCCAGTTCCTGCACGGGAAGCAATGCACGACATGGTGCATTCCTTCCTGTGCAGGAATGTGCACTTGTGGTCCCAGGGCGGAGCACTTTAAGGATCACTATAAGCCTTTAAACTGCACCACCGAGGGACCGCCACACCGCCCGTCCATCAGACAATGAAAATACTGGTAATCTGACAGGCAGGCAGCGGGACGCTGGCATGGCAGCCAGCTCCTGGACCGCCAAACTCATAATCAGGCCCTAAGTCTTGAAAAAATAAATTGCATAAACCATTTATGCAGGTACACAGAGTGTAATATGGTATTTATTGGCACTGTTGAGTGTAGGGTGTGATCAAGTCTAGCTTGCTACCAAACAAAAAAAACGTATTTAGTACTAAGCCAACCCTCGCCAGGAGGCAGGCAGCAGCAAGGCAGGCAAGGAAGGAAAACTTGAATAGACGTGGGAATGTTGTTTTGGCTTATGTTCTTCCACATCCTTTAGATCATTGTCATGGTTTATGTTAAACTATCTCAGACTTGTGTTTGCTTATCACACCTTTCTTTTGCTGCATAATTCTTCAGATGGGGAACAAGCAACAAGTCCCCGTAGTAGCAGCGATATGCATGTACGGTCTCATCTCACTACTGAAAGCAGAGAAGGCTACATATAGGATGTTATAATTATAAATACCTATATAAAGCCATGCATTGCACTGATAGTGAACAGATAGAGTGGCGGATGCGTTCACACCAAGCCAAACAATGCCAATGTGTACTGTGAGTTTAGAAGTCACAGCCATAGACTCCCAAGATCACTGATTGGCTATGTGAACAGCCAATAGAGACTATCGCCATCTTGATCACTTGTAGACTTCTGAAAGGTCAAACAGTTCTTTCACCTTGTGTCAAATCACTGATCTATCTAGTCAGTGGAAGGAGCTTTTCTTAGCTTCCATTCAACCTGCCACTCGTGAAGCTATTTTATGGGATGACATATCACAGGTTTCCAAGTAAAGGACATTGTAAGTACAGCTCCATTCATTATATGAATCTTAAACTATTCCCTTGGTAAAAGGCTGATGGCTCTGCTCACAAAAACCTCTTAAGAATGATGGTAGCTTTTAGCACTTTTGAATGAAACATTCACCCGTGGACACATTCCTCTGGGAAGATAAAATAATGATTAAATGCTTCTAATCTGAAGCATTGTAGATGATTGAAAACTCTTATTTTCCCTCTGGCCACAGACAGAAACATTATACTTACCTCTCTTGCTCACACAGGCTCACGTTTTAACTAAAAATATATTTTTTTCTTTTCCCTCGATCTCTATCTTCATGTTCATTACGTTGAAAAATACTGTAGCTACCAAATAAAAAAAAACGTTCTCCATTTGTCACAAGAAACTGTAATTATTAAGTGTCTGAAATATATTACATTTTACCACTAAATTATCGTTTTCAATGGCACAGTATCTGAATAAACTTTTATGTTTCTTAGTACACAGTACTGGTCTGTGCCATTGTGCTAAGGGGATAAGCAGAGATCAGAGTCGTTACTTAACAGATTTTGTTTACTAAGATTGTGGGCCTGACATGCATCTGCTTTCTCCCTTTGCTGCTTTTTCTTCTTTCTCTCTCTTGCTTTGGGTCAAAGTCTGGGGATGAAAATTATGTCGTAGTCTATAGGAATGAGTGGCCACCATCTGTAGACTTTGCAACAAATTAATCACGGAATGTAATCAGTTATTTTGCATAGCAACTTCTGACAATCACGCATTCCTTAAATTCAAGATTAGCATGTGGTTTGTCTGGGAATCATAGCAAGTATTCCTAACGGTGATTTCAACAATTGCTTCATGCACTTACATGCTCCACCTATGACGTCAAATGTTTGGTGCATTTTTCCTATGGAACAGTTCATATAAACCCAAGGATTTAAGCCGAAGGGAAGGAGGTCATTCAATAATGGGGGACAAACTGTTAGACTGAAAAGCATCCTTTCTATAAAACTTGGACCTTGCTCTTAAGAGAGGGCACATTTATGTCAGCAAGCCATTTGAGGGTAATATGCTGGTCTTTGGAACATACTTCTAGAAACCAGCAGTAGAAATAGTGTAGGTTTCCATTACATATCACTAGAATTTTAGAAAATTTCACTTTTCAGGTATATATTTCCCATAATTACTTACATACATTATACATTAGACTAAGCGACACTTAAAATGTTTAACTATATATTCATGTACTTTTCTCAAAACCAAACCACAATTACAAGTTACACTGCCGAATCTCTGGCTGGCCTCCACTCTGAAAGCCTACATAGAAAATCTTAGGGTTTTGGAACCAACAGATATCCAACGATTGATTCAGAAATCCTCTGTTATATGTGACGTCATCCACATTGATAACCAACCAGTTTGTCAAATGAGGTGGCACGATAACTGCTGCCAGGCATCTCCATTGTGCGTAAAGGCTAACTGTGGATGCCATATAAGGCACAGCTATTGTGACAGTTTCCTGGGTCACACCATGACAGGCACATCCACAGTCAAATGCTTTCAAACTCTACAGAGAACAAAATTGCAGTGACTATCTTTGCCCCATTTTGGAAACTACCAACATAACCTATGAAGAAATAGACTATTTTCAAAATTCAGTCTCATCTTTTCATGTGCTGCATTTTTATTCAATTCCCCCTAATCATAGTAATAGCAAGATGAATTAAAGTTCCTGTGTACAACCAAAATTATCATCTCATTGATTTACCCACCATATTTTTCAAATACTAAGGGCCTGATTACAAGTGTCGGTTAATTTGGACCGATGAGTAAACCGCTGTTTACGCATGGTTCGGAATTATGATTTTGAAGATATTTAGGGATATATTCACAAGAACGTGTGATAACTACCGCAAGAGTAGCGTAACGCAACTTTCAATATCGCAGCCTATCACGGGAAAATAACCCCGTGTCAACTTGGAATTCACAACAAGGCAGTAGCATGCGATAGTCACCAGATAACGCGTCAAATGACAGCGTGAAAATCAACGTCACGCCGAAAAAATGCGAAACGCGAGAAATCATGCGATGAGGCCAATCGCGATACAGAAATCAGCGAACACCAGCCACAGGCCTGTAAATCCCATGCGTCCGGCGGGAAAAAGCACCATAAAAGAAAGAAAAAAAAAAGCCCAAAAACAATTCAAACTGCGTAGCAACATGGATGCACCCGGACCGAGTGCAGAGGACAAGCAGAACACCACAAGCCCTACGGAGGACCATCCAGGAACACCGCGTTCGGGGAAGGGCAAGGACAAGAGGAAGAGGAAGACCGGGTACAGTCCGCAGGAAGACCAGATCATCGTCACGGGGTGACCGAACACCATCAATAACTGTCCGGCACCTCCACTGCGGCACTGGCAACCCAAACCGAAATATGGCAGGCCATCGTCACCAACGTCAATGCAGTCGGAGTGTCCAGGAGGTCACTGGAGGAGGTCAAGAGGCACTGGCATGATCTGAAAACTCAGACCAAACATAAGCTTGCTGCCAACAGGGAGGCAGCAACAGCGACTGGAGGTGGGAGTCCTGCGATACAGGAGGAGCTGGATGAGCTGGAGCAAATGGTGGCCACAGTCAGCAGTGAGGAGACGGTGGCAGGATTGGGGGGCCTGGACACAGCACGATACGACCTGACCCAACAGCAACAGGGTGAGTAACGACTAGGGACGGGAGAGATGGGCACAATGGCACACATGCACAATTACGCGTAGCCCACAGCACACCCACAATGACCGTGGAACATGTCCCTGATTGCCTTGACACACTGCAGCACACATAGAAACGCCAAGTAGGCCCCATCCGCAATGTGCACAGAGGGGCCCCCCCCTATCACCAATATCACAACCGACCCGTGCACATGTGCTAAATCCAGCAAAGCAGCGGCTCTGTGACCCACACTGACTATGCAAGTAACACTGCATGTCCGATAGCATGGCAGCTGCCCCCAAAAAATGACATGGCCCACCAAGCGACATGGAGGTAGCCAAGTGTGGATCACATCCGTAAAGGAGCAGGTCACACTCCGACGTGTCCACGTGCACCCACAACCCATGCCTTACAATACACGCAGCAGACGAACAATGCACCAGGCCACAAAAACAGTCCGCGAGCACACATGACCCAAGTCAAAAGCAAATCAGGCCCCGAAAAGCACACAATTCAAAGGCACCCCGCCTCAAAGGGAGAAGGCTACACGAAATCAGAGCTTCAGGGGCAACTCCCCCACAATGCAGCACACACACATAGCAATCACAGAACATCAGCAATGGCGGCAATGTGGTACAAAGTGCAACACCAGCACCACAGGACAGAGCTCACAACAGGTTCCGCTCGTGCGTAGTAACTGTCCACTCACATCTGGCATTGCCTGACACTGTGTGATGATAATGTACGGGTACTACCACACATCCATCATGTAGTCGGAAAACACACTGACTGACATCAAATAGCCAGCTCCCCCCAAACAGTCACAATGTACATTGGCATGCAGTCTGAATGTAAACATCTGCAAATCATCACCATACATGTGAAACTCTGTTAACCTGCATCTCCCCTTTACATTGCAGAGGGACAAACAACACCCCCTGCAGAGAACACCACACATCCCACCATTGATGATGAAGAGGACAACCTGCATATATGTCAAGACACCCTCCAACGGATGCTGGACAGCCTCTGCACCCCACCCCCAGGAGCAGGCCAGGCCAGCTGCCTCAAGGTGACCCCACCACCTGCACAGACCACACAGCAGGAAACACACACCACCACGGCTGTCTCCCAGGACCCCCGACCAATACATGGAATTCCAACGGCGTGTGTTGGGTTGCCAGGTGGAGTTGGCTCATCAGCTGCGGGTGGGTTTCGAGCTTGTGGCAGCCAAACTCGATGCCATATGTGGGTGTCTGAGTCCCATCAGGGACCACGTACAGTCCCTATCGGACACCCCCTGTACGCACCATGCTCCGCCACAGACCTTGGCTAACCTCGCTGGTACCATGAGTCTAATACAAGAACTGTCTGGTCAGACAGGCACCAGCCATGACATCACAGAGTTGGCACAGATGCGGAGGGCAATGGAGACCATGGAGCAGATGCAGGCTGGAAGTATGTCTGCCACGGCAGGACACCAGCGAGTAGTGGCTGGGAACAGCAGCGCCCTGCAGTACTCCATCTTGTCATTGCTGCCACTGAGCCGTTCCCAGATGACTGCAGCGGGAACATCGACACACACAGCTCCGACCCCTGATGTGTCAGTGGCACACTGTGATGCTGCCCCATCACCTACGCAGTCTGATGTGTCAGGGGCACACAGCGATGCAGCCATCACCCCGCCACACACACCGGACACACCGGACACAGAACCCGAATCAGGGGAGTGAGAAGGGGATGGGAACTACTGTGTGAGGAAGGAGGCAGTAGCATCCATCACCGCCATATGGCCTGTCCCTGCCTGGTCATGACCTATGCATCATGCCCTGGGAAATACCTCCTACTGACCTCCGGAACACCCTGCGATATTCACCCGGACCCCGACACGGACTGCCATTTCTTCACCGCTGGCCAATCACACAGCAATCCTGCTGCGGACTGCACTCTCCCTCTTCCCAATCACTTTGCAATCCCCAAAGGACTCTGGTTGGCCCACCACTGGGCTTCCATGTGATGTGGGCTTGGATGGCCATGTACAGCTCCAGCTCCGTCAATCACCTGAATGTGAATAAAACATTCTAAATCACACAGATGTGTCATCACTATGTTCACTCACGTATGGAAGTATGGCTGGATGTGGGGACGATGATTGAACATGCATCATGCCCTGGGAAATACCTCCTACTGACCTCCGGAACACCCTGCGATATTCACCCGGACCCCGACACGGACTGCCATTTCTTCACCGCTGGCCAATCACACAGCAATCCTGATGCGGACTGCACTCTCCCTCTTCCCAATCACTTTGCAATCCCCAAAGGACTCTGGTTGGCCCACCACTGGGCTTCCCTGTGATGTGGGCTTGGATGGCCATGTACAGCTCCAGCTCCGTCAATCACCTGAATGTGAATAAAACATTCTAAATCACACAGATGTGTCATCACTATGTTCACTCACGTATGGAAGTATGGCTGGATGTGGGGATGATGATTGAACATGAAGGTACACCCTGGTAACTGACATCTATGCGCATGTCTATCCCTGAGACACATGGCCAATTGGATGACTGTGAAGGTGAGTACTAGCTGTGTCCCCATTGCACATCAACAGCAATCTCACAACACCCCATCGTAGGCACACGTCCATGTGTTGAATAGGGCCATGTGTAGGAGTGACCAAAACGGTGGCAGGCCAGGAGTGGTGTCCCACACCACGTGTGACAGCAGAACTTCACGTCGCATACCGACTTACACACATCTGTGTGGACACATTCTGTTGTGATGTATGACATTGCTCCACATGGTCAGAGGTTGGACACCATACACACATAGCTGGAGTCATGTAAGTGCACATGTCGTCCAGCACCTATCCAAAAACAATGTCTGGCTCACAGAGGTGGAGCTTGCCAAAGGGACACACCCCCATTGCACATGCGTCAGTCAGTTCCTCCCTGTGTTGGGACGATGCTCATTGTGGCACACGAGTGGACAATCTAAACAACACGCCTCACAGTTAGACACCAGTGGAGTGGCATAGGCTTTATTGGCATGTGCGTGTCAGTATGGACGAGGCAACGGCCACAACAGGCAGGGACATGCTTAAGACAGTTACACGCAGCATGGGTACATGTCGAGGTTCAGATAATGTTGGGGCTGAAATGGACAACATTCATCACGGATGGCAACGCTCACAGCCCACCTTGCCTTGCTTGATGAGTCATGTGTTGTTTGGCATCTGCACATTGCCCCGTGTGAGGGGGCACGACTCACTGCACGTGGGGTCTGCATGGTGGTCTGCCTCCGGGGTGCGCCCATTGTCTGCTCTTCCGACAGTGATCAGGTGTGAGGTTCCGACAGGTTCACATGTCGTGCTTCATTGCCATGTGTGTGCTCTCACCCAGCAGTGTGTCCGAATTGGCAACGTTGCCAGACGATGCTGTGTTGCTCCGACCATGGACCTGCGTCACCTTGCACAGGTGTGTGTACACACGCGTTATTCCACGCACATGCATCCAGAGCCCGACCGAAGGCAGACGTGTCCTCTGTTGTGGTGGGATATGTGAGCAATCCCCACGATGCAACAAGTTGTTGGGCCATGTGCTGTGGGTGGCAATCGGATGTGGCTGCAGGAACGTAGTTACTCGTCCATGAATGCCCGTGCAGCTTCATGTGCAATGTGTTCCAATAGTACGTCGTTGTCGTGTTCAAGGAACACCAGGGTGAGCCAATCCATTAGGTGGTCCGGGCAGGTGTGCTGAGCCCACGCCGTCTCACCGATCCGCAACACAGCCCAATAGGGGAGCGCCTCGATGTGGTCACTGCACACGAGAAATTGTGCAATCTCCCATGCACAACTACCAATACATATGCAGTATGTCAAGGCATCCCATGCACGGCTGTCTCGGTTACACTCCTGTTCGTGATCCAACAGGGGGTGCAGACACAAGTCATAGTCCAATTCATCAACAGTTGTGTTGGATAGGCAGACATCCATGGGACACTCGAATGTGCATGTTCGGCAGTGGAACCAGGGCTGGACGCAGGTGACGTGGGCAATACGGAAGCTGAGCCTGTAACTGATCCGCAGCACTGCCAGTGACAGTGCGCCCAGTAAATGCAGCATACGTGCACGGTACTGTTCCACGTGACGGGGTTGTGCATGTGCCCGGTATGGCCTGCCATTGCGTTGGTGCGTCTCGTGAACAGGCACTCTTCTGGACTGCGGCAGTTGTGTGGAGGATATGCCACGGCTCTGAGCAATGATTCGAATGTGTGTGCAACGTTGTGGGTAATGGGTTGCTGTTTCCGTGAGTGTCAAGGGCATCCCATGCGGGGGTACCACAGGCAGGGGCTTCTGTGTGTGGGCTGTTGATGAGTCGGATGGTTCATTTGCGGAATGCGTGGTGTGGGAGTCGTCCCCATCTGCCATTGCATCTCTATCAGGGTGTTCCAGGCGCGTTCTGGACCAAGGTCAGAGGTGCAGGTGTCCTCCCGCATTCTGCATTGGGACAATGGTGCTTTCATCCCTGATGTTTGTCTGACTACTACTTTCGTTTTCGGAATGTGATGTGGCTTTGGCGCTGAGATTGGGACACGGCCTTGGGCTCATGGTGTACGGATGGCGATGCACACACACATGTTGGCATGTGGAGCCAGGTGCCCGAGCGGCCTTGCGCTGCTTGTGCTATCTCACTCCGTCTCTCTCACTCGCTCTCTCTTTCCTTTGTTGGGCGCATGGCACACTTTCTTCTCTTGGCTTTGGTCTTCCAGGCTGTGTGCTACGGATTGTCCAGTGAGGAGCAGCTAGGACTCATCCTAAGGGTTGTTTCTGCTTTTGTTTGTATGGTGTTTTGTGTTGGTGATTGCATTGCTGTATGACTGATTCTCCATTTTCTGGCCACGCATGTATGTTTATTTTCCTGCTTGTGCGACATCAGGCAAAATGTTTGTTTTGGGATTCGTGGTGTTGGTGTGCAATTTCTTAGTCCGGGGTTGGGGGTGGTCCCGGGGGGGGGGGGGTGTTGCGGGCCTGGGTGTGGTGTCGGTGGGTGTTGTGGCCCTCTTGGGTGTCCGGGCCACATGATGTGTGGCTCCATGGCATCTGTTGCCCTTCGGATGTGGCCCTGGGCTGTGCTCCCTTTTGTGGTGCTGGCTGCCGTCCGACTTTACACCAGGTCAGAGCAGGTGTAAATTTCCTGGTGCTAACGCGCCTTATCGCCTGTTTTGTGTTTTTATCGCCGATGTGGCTGGTCGTTGTGAATGTTGAGGTGTGATGTTGTCTCGACTTTTGTCACGGGAACGCCTACTCTGCATCTCATTAGCGATATTTGCGGGGGTCCTCTGTGGCGATGTTTTTTGCGGCTGCTATCGCGGGTAAACTGGTGCTGTGGGCTGTTAACACCGGCTTGTGAATGGGGGGGGTAAATTTATCACGACTTTGGCTGCGATAAAGTGCCGTTAATTCGGCGATGGCTCCTTGTGACTATGCCCCTTAATGCGTTAAATACCTCAACCTTTGTTACATTTTGGCTTGTCAAATCTACCAAAATTTAATGGGAGGAAAGCATGTGTTATTTAATTTATCACGTGGATTTCGGTGCATAAAAACAAAAATCTGTGTGTTATTCCCGACAAACGTTTAATAGGTATTTTTAACCCACCCGATAAATAAGGTACCCCGTGGTATTGTTACTTATCAGGTACTCTAAATAATACCTAAACTCATAATCAGGCCTTTAGTATGTATTTAACAGAAGGATGAGGAGAAGCACTTACTCCTGTTGACAAACGTTCAGCAGCAACAAAATATAATTCGAGGGCATGAAGTACCGGCTGATTTAATAAAATGGCACAATGAAATAATCAAGCAGGTGTTCTTATGTTTAAAGGATGAATTGAGAACCGATAAGAGAATAGAAAAGAAAAAGAATCTAGATAAGAGGAAGGAAAATATATGGTTCAACCAAGAATTTAGACCACTAAAAATCAAGATAAGAAAATGGGAGAGATGGAGAAAAGTATTAGGTTTAGGCACGACTGTGACACAAACAGCAAAAAGAGACTACAAGAAAGTACTAATCAAAAAGAAAAATGCCTTTCATGGGAAATGTTGGAAATATGTGCTTGATGTAATAGCTTCTAAAATGTTTCAAAATTCTGGATATTTGTACGATGTGGAAGCAGAAAGGAGTTAGGTAAGATACAGTGTTTGATGCATGGAGACACATGGGTAACCTTTCTGGAGAAAACATATTCTAACAGCTATGTTGATATACCACACAACGAAATATTTTTGATAGAAAAGCAGATAGCAGCCCAATTATCCCTGGTGTATATATAATACAATAAGACAATAATGTCTCTAAAATTAATAATAGAAGCCGGCCCTGTCGACCTACCGGCAATTATAATTAAAGTAAATGTTGATTAGTGGACTGGGCTGTATCACTTGGTATTTCAAAACATATTTTTAAAAGGAGTATATCCGGAAAGCTGGAAGGGAGTTATCTTAAAGCCCATATTCATGAAAAAGTATGTGACTGCCCCCCATAGTGATAGGTAGATAGATTTATTAGATGTGGGAGAAAATATATTTTCAAAATCATCTAGGGCCTGCTGAAAGAATGGACGGAAATCAAAAAAATAATCCACATCGACCAGGGAGGCTTTATAGAGGGGACTCCACTGTTGATCAATGTTTTAGTTTGTGGTCATTAGTGCAAAAGTCCACAGAGCTAAGACTTAATTTCTTCTGTTGATTCTTGGACTTTCACTCTGCATTAGATTAGGTAGACCGAAAACAATGGTCAGAAAATGGTAGAAAAATTTGAAATTCCGAATGGTCTCATTCTAATGCTACAGAATTACACAGAGAGAATTGGGCATGAGTAGAAGTAGACCTAGAAGGAGCACTGTCGCATGAAATATCAAATTAGAATGGACTGAGCAAGGGTTGCGTGTTGTCCCCCTTTAATTTCCAATCATATTAGCTAATTTGCCTGCCTGCAGTTTTAGCACCGAAAAATCATTTTACCCTAAAATGCATGGATCTTATATTACATGCCTTTTATATGCAGATTGTGAATAATTAGGTTATAGGCTGTGTGGAGTGGAAGCCCCATTCAGGCAACAACCACAATCATTGTCACAGAGAACTACCAAAGTCACTAAATTAACCTGCGTTTAACTCTCTGGTAGTTTAGCACAAAGCAGTCAGGCTTAACTTAGAAGCAACATGTAAAGTGTGTATGCAGCACATGAACAGTAATAAAGTCAAAATACAACTCAAGTAAAATCCCAAACCAATTTAGAAAAAAATGTGTAAATTGCAATAAATATTGATGACAGAACAACAAAAATCCAATCAGTAGAACCAAAGACATTGATTTTCAATGTTTTTAGTACAAATAATGCAAAAACAAATAGTGCGTACTGTGGTTATCTGGTCGCACTGGACCAGGACAACGTCACAAGTCAAAGCCGACCTCGATGGAGTGTAGAATAGACATAGGGACCAGATTAGGCCCAGGCAAAGTGTAACCTTAAGTTCTTGATGTGAGGCGTTGGGCCTTATTATGAGTTTGTCGGTGCGCCAAACCTCTATGCCCACTGCCCTCCAGATCACAACGTTTACAGTCACTGGCGGGTGGTTCTTTGGCGTTCACACGGCGGTGCCTTTGAAAAAGGTACCACAATGGGAACACCAGAGCAAGTACCTGCAGGGCATGGGCTGTCAAGTCCATGCCCTGCAGGAACTGTGGGTGCATGCACACAGACGGGCACACCATGTGTCCTCCTGCATGCATCCCCAGGCCCAGAGGCACAGCCTTTGTTTCCGCACTGCCACAATTTTCACGGGTAGCTCACCACCATGAAAAGTGAGGTGGGGAGGAAACTCATAATATGCTTGGCAGGGCCGCAGCGGCCCGCCAAGCATACTGTGGCCTCAATACCACTGCAAGACCTCCAGGAATCGCGGATCCCTGGCGGCTGCAGAGGTCCCATTGCAGTCAGACCACCCTACTTGTTATAGGGCAGTCGGTCCACCGGTGCGGAGTTAGCGACACTGCCACCGTGAGTTTGGTGGTCCATCGGATAGCCAAACTCATAATAAAGTCCTTTGTGTTGCTCTGGGTTGGTTCCGGTCAGGTGCAATGCGATGTCCTGCATTGAGTTGCGTTGGGCTGCATCAGTACAGATCAGGAGCTGCAAGGGCCGCAATGCAAGGTGCTGTTTTGGGTCGCACCATGCAGCGTCGGTTCTGTTTCTAGTTGCATTGTGCTGCATAATTTCTGATGAGGTGGCTGATCAGGAATTGCGGGATAACTGACATAATATCAATGCATACAATATTGATAACAAAAATATTGATTTCCTACGCTTAACTAGTAAAACCACCAATATCGAGAACACAAAAATGTGAAAAACATCGATTTTTACTTTTATAGAAGACACAAATATCGAAACTAAAAATATTGTTACCTTTAAATAAATATATCATATGTCAAAAATAGCCATTCACACAATATTGACTACAATATCACCCCAAAAATTAGATTACCATTAATAAATTTTAAAAAAATCACTTTTTACCTAAAACAATTATTTGAAATAAAACTCAAACATTTTATACACGTGTTTAAATTAAATATAAATATATTACATCATAAAAATATTTACCATTCACCCCAGTAATACTTATAGAAGTAATGTTATAACAATACAACCCAAAAGATTATTACCATTAACTAACAACGTTTAGAAAACAACCTACAAATGATTAAATATATATATATATATATATATATATATATATATATATATATATATATATATGTATATATATATCCAACAACAAAGTTAGCCTGGAGTGAGGGGGCCCACACAGGAAGGTAAGATACTGCCATTTATTGGTGGGGATTGCAGTGAGACAACAGCAGAACGCCCCAAACAATTCAGTCCAGTCCAGCCCTGACGCGTTTCGTGCTCAGACAGCACTTCTTCAAAGGGATACGGACTTGCGAAGACAGGAGCCGGCATATATATATGTATATGTATATATATATGTATATATATATATATATATATATATATATATATATATATATATATATATATTCCACCAGATCCCTCTATCCAAGAAGCAGACTAGGGGACACAGCGGGGTCTCCAAGAAATTAATTTATTACAGAACGGCATGACGCGTTTCGGCGGGTGTGCCTTTCTCGAATGCCTTTGACATCGGGGTTTTTTCTGTCCATCGTTTTAAACGTGCCTCCTCACTCCTATTGGTGGGAGCACAGCTGACCATAATTAGATGAAAGGACATCTTGCAGCACCTTCTCATGGACTGCAATTCCCAGCATGCCTCTTGTTTTAACTGGAAAGAATGTCTTTCTGTCAGCCCGATGATTATGTCCTCATAGTGAGTACGGGCTGTTCCTATTCCAAGCGTGGTCGTGCTCTTGAAAAGTTCACTTTACTACCCCTTGCCTTCACTTTCAACAATAAAATCAGTCTCTTGGCCCCCCTACATCCTGCCACAATTATATATATATTTATATTCAACACTATGAAACTATAAACCATACATTATAAATAAATAGTATTTACCATAGAAGGACATAACTGATAAAAAAAAAAAAAAACTAAAACTAAACCAATAAATAAAATAAAAGTATAGCCAACTTTACCCAATAAAATCCGACAAACAATTAAATCAACAATATAAAAGGCATACTAATTAAAACAACTAAATAGTTCAGAAATGATAAACCCTGCAAGACAAAGAAACTCTGCCGGGATCTCTGATATATATATATATATATATATATATATATATATATATTATCTACTGGCGGTCGCCAGTAGATAGTTATAGTTACAACCTATTATCCATAGGAAATCCGCGACATTCTATTTGAAATAACTCTCTTGCCGGTTGACGTATCTTCGCGAAATTTTCAAACTTCGTGGGCGCTCCGGTCCGCTCCTACCCTGAAAGTCTCGGGTGATACGTCAAGCGGGGCCGAGAAAAAGGGGGGTCCCAAAACGCGTTTTCCCCATGCATTTTCCCATAGGAAACTTTAGACACGGCTACAGCCCGAACTGCTGAACGGAATTACACCAAATTTGGCAAAGAGGTAGTTCTTGGTTCAGAAAGAACCCTTTTGTTAAATGGTGTAAATCCGTTCAGTAGTTGCTGAGAAAATCAAAAGTAAAAGTACATATATATCTATGGGCACGGAGGATTCGCGCACCCAGCGCACCGTCCCGATCACGAGCTGCATGTTAATTGGCTGTCAGCTGGCTGTCAACATTCCGATTCAGGAAATGTTGGCAGCCATTTTGTCCTCGGTAGAACCGAGGGACAGAAACAAGTGCGCAAAGCGCACAAAGGGGAGGGTAGAAACACCCTGACCCCCTAGGTTTGCTCAGGGGTCCCACAAGGACCCCCAGGGCAAAAAAAATTTTTTTTTTTAAAATCGGCAGGATGCGCTCAGGGTGCGCGAATCCTGCCGAAGAATCGAAGCGCGGTCTCCGCGCTCGATGTTAGTGGCCCCGGGTGGCCCAAGTCCCGGGGGCATGCTGAGGGGTTAATTTATGTGTGGGGGCCTCTAAGGGCCCCCAAGCCCCGGGACCACCACCCCCGGGGCTTTATGTACAATGGTGCGGGAGGGCTCTGAGCCCTCCCGCAGCCCCGGGACCACCACCTCCCCGGGGCTTCTTTTTTATTAAAAACCTGTGTGGGGGGCTCCAGCCCCCACACGCCCGAGGACCACCACCTCCCGGGGCACTAAGAAAAATTACAATGGGGGTCCGTTTTGGACCCCAGAGCCCCGGGGACCACCACCTCCCGGGGCTGTGCACTGAATGGGAGGGGGGCCGCGCGGCCCCCTCCTGGAAGCCCTTGATGGCCCTGGGGACCACCACCCCCAGGGCCGGCTCCTGCAGTGTCCCGGGGTGCCTACCCTCGGGACACTGCTGTTTGCAATGACAGGACGGGAGCCTCGCGGCTCCGTCCTGTCATTGCAAACTTGCTTGGATATTGGAAGAGAGAGCAGGAAACCTGCTCTCTCTTCCAATATCCAAAGCCGATGCTTTCCACATGGGGAGCTGCATCTTAGCAGCTCCCCATGTGTAAAAGCAATGCCGGCTCCCGTAGGACACGGGGAGCCGGCGGGACTGTGGGGAGATTGGGGACCCCCACAGTCCCCAACGGAGAGGCCAGCCCGGGGGATGGGGTCCCGGGGCAAGTAGTGGCCCGGGAGGAGCCACGCGGCCCCCTCCCCAAAAAACAAAATAAAAAAACAAAAAAACGATCGGGCCCGCAGGCCCCGCCCCCTTCCTTCACCACTCTGCAAACGCGCCCTGGCGCGTTTGCAGAGAGGGACAATTCCCTTGAATACTGGGGGTCCCTGGGGGCCAACTAGCCCACCAGGAACCTCCAGTATGCGCCAGGGGGCTGCCTTGCAGAGAGGTGTACAGAGGCCACGCCCCTTTTACACCTCTCTGCAACGCAGCTCTATGGCGCTTTTGGAGGTATATGGTGGGCTAGTTGGACTCCGGGGACCCTCAGGATTCAAGGGGACTTAATCCCCCAACTTAAAACGCGCCACGGGGCGCGTTTGCACAGTGGTGAAGGGAGGGGCGGGGCTTCAGGTGACATGTGTGCAAACAGGCCCCGTGGCGCGTTTTAAGATGGGGAATTAAATCCCCTTCAATCCTGAGGGTCCCTGGGGGCCAACTAGCCCAACAGGTACATCCAGAAAGCGCCACAGAGCTGCGTTGCAGAGAGGTGTAAAAGGGGTGTGGCCTCTCTACACGTCTCTGCAACGCAGCCCTGAGCGCATATTGGAGGTTCCTGGTGGTCTAGTTGGCCCCTAGGGACCCTCAGGATTCAAGGGAACTTAATCCCCCAACTTAAAACGCGCCACGGGGCGCGTTTGCAAAGATGTCACCTCAGGCCCCGCCCTCTCCCTTCACCATTGTGCAAATATTCCTCTAAAATCAGCCGAAATAGGAATTCCGATTTACTCACCTGTTATAAGGAGAGACCTCAGTGCTGTATCTTTCAGCCCAGTACTGGTCCTGAAAAGTAATTTTAACCGTACTTACCGGTAACTTGAATTTCCTTCATAGGCTAACATTGACTGGTTTCACTTGGAAATTCTTCTAAGTGTGGAGTTTTGGAACTTTAAAATATTCCTCTAAAATCAGCCGAAATACGAATTCCGATTTACTCACCTGTTATCAGGAGAGACCTCAGTGCTGCATCTTTCAGCCCAGTACTGATCCTCAAAAGTAATTTTAACCGTACTTACCGGTAATTTGAATTTCCTTCATAGGCTAACATTGACTGGTTTCACTTGGAAATTCTTCTAAGTGTGGAGTTTTGGAACTTTAAAATATTCCTCTAAAATCAGCCGAAATACGAATTCCGATTTACTCACCTGTTATCAGGAGAGACCTCAGTGCTGCATCTTTCAGCCCAGTACTGATCCTGAAAAGTAATTTTAACCGTACTTACCGGTAACTTGAATTTCCTTCATAGGCTAACATTGACTGGTTTCACTTGGAAATTCTTCTAAGTGTGGAGTTTTGGAACTTTAAAATATTCCTCTAAAATCAGCCGAAATACGAATTCCGATTTACTCACCTGTTATCAGGAGATACCTCAGTGCTGCATCTTTCAGCCCAGTACTGATCCTGAAAAGTAATTTTAACCGTACTTACCGGTAAGTTGAATTTCCTTCATAGGCTAACATTGACTGGTTTCACTTGGAAATTCTTCTAAGTGTGGAGTTTTGGAACTTTAAAATATTCCTCTAAAATCAGCCGAAATACGAATTCCGATTTACTCACCTGTTATCAGGAGAGACCTCAGTGCTGCATCTTTCAGCCCAGTACTGATCCTGAAAAGTAATTTTAACCGTACTTACCGGTAACTTGAATTTCCTTCATAGGCTAACATTGACTGGTTTCACTTGGAAATTCTTCTAAGTGTTGATTTTTGAAACATACAAATATTCCTCTAAAATCAGCCGAAATCCGAATTCTGATTTACTCACCTGTTATCAGGAGAGACCTCAGTGCTGCATCTTTCAGCCCAGTACTGGTCCTGAAAAGTAATTTTAACCGTACTTACCAGTAACTTGAATTTCCTTCCATAGGCTAACATTGACTGGTTTCACTTGGAAATTCTTCTAAGTGTGGAGTTTTGGAACTTTAAAATATTCCTCTAAAATCAGCCGAAATACGAATTCCGATTTACTCACCTGTTATCAGGAGAGACCTCAGTGCTGCATGTTTCAGCCCAGTACTGATCCTCAAAAGTAATTTTAACCGTACTTACCGGTAACTTGAATTTCCTTCATAGGCTAACATTGACTGGTTTTCAGCAAAAAGTTTCAAAGTGTTGATTTTCACAAACTACAAATATTCCTTAAAAATCGCCTGTATGACTTAAACGCATTCTTTCAACTGTTTACAGGAGATGCACCAGTGCTGGATCCAGGATCCAACACTGAGTAAGAAAAAGTAACGATAACAGTTTTTACCTGCTAAGTGAATTTCCTTCCATAGGATAACATTGGTGATTCTATGAGAAAAAGTTTCAAAGTGTCAACTTTTAAAATACAATAATATTCCTTAAAAATCACGACTGTAACCAAAACGCTTTTACTCAACTGTTTACAGGAGATGTACCAGGACTGAATCTAGGATCCAGTCCTGTGGTTACAAAAGTAATCCATAAAGTAACTAATTGCATTTAACTAGAAATTCACATTGAGCTGAATGTTGCATTGTGTTTGAAAATGTGTTGCCCATTGCAACAACTGTAACTACTGTACTTAAAAGTCTATTGCCTATCTGCAAAGTATTTAAACTAAAGTAATTCATTCTGAGAAAGTATTTTTTGTAATGTAATGTATAATGTAATTACAATGTAATTTGACAAATAAAATATGTAAAAAAAAATTGTTTCTAAAAATGTAGTAAATCAGTATGAAAAAATTAATATAACAATTAATACATTTAAAAATTGTCATTTACAAAACCTTTGAATTCACTGAAAAAACCGTAGGTTTCAGGCACGTTATAGTTAGAAATTAGCATTTAAAAAACCTTTGAAATTCACTGAAAAAACCATAGGTTTCAGACACGTTATAGTTACAAATTAGCATTTAAAAAACCTTTGAAATTCACTGAAAAAACCATAGGTTTCAGACACGTTATAGTTACAAATTAGCATTTAAAAAACCTTTGAAATTCACTGAAAAAACCATAGGTTTTAGGGACAGTTATAGTTAGTTGGACATTGCACTCGTACAAAACCCGTGAAATTCCCCCGTTATAGTTAGTCCAGCTAACTATAACTCGCGCCCGCAATGCACTGCTGATGACGTCACATATTACATCACTCATGACATGGTCAGTGACATCACTGATGACATCACTGATGACATCTCAAATGACATCACTGATGACATCATCCACGTGATAATCTGATGCACCTCCTCACACCCTAATATAACCTTTGATACACCCACTCTAAATTACAGACTGCCATTCGCAAAACCATAGACACTCCAACACCAATAACTACATACCCACTCACTGATTCTTAGGTCTACACACACACATCCACTCACTCACCCGTACAGTCACTCATACTTACGGTCACTCAGTACAGGACTATCATATGCACTCTTACTCCTATATAGACACTCAAACAACGCCACTCATCCATAGAGATACTCACACACCTAGTCAGTCATGCAAATAATTAAACACACTGCCATTTACTCACCTATACAGTTATACACACACACCAGCTCACTTACTCATACAAATAGTAGCACATTGTTACGCTCTTATACAATCACTGATACAAGCACACAATCATCCATACAGCCACTATCACAATCACTCACTCTTGCTTATAGCTATTTATATACTCCAACACACATATATACTGCCTTTCACATATGTAGTTACTCACACATGTACCACTGGGACATACATTCACTCACTAACACACTCTTACACACACTTACCCACCCACACAGTCTATCACAGATGCACTCTTGAAACCATCCACCCAGTGAATCACCCACTCACACATCTATGCACAGAGTTGCACACACCCCTCCCACACAAACACTCAGGCACCCATACAGATACTCAGACAAGCATTCAATAACTCATATAGAAAATCATTTAGCTATTCACAAACACATGCAGCCACTTACACAGCAACAGACAGACGGATACAGACATACACCCAGTTTAGTCACTAACCCATGCATTCAGTAAGATACGTTAAATCACTCACTTATAGAGTCAGTCACGCACCTACTAAATCATCCATACAGACACTTACACACCCACTCATTCTTCAATACGTCTTTTCCTATATATTTTAAAAATATTTAAACTTTACAGAAACACACAGTCACTGGATGATGTCATCAGTGATGTCATTTGAGATGTCATCAGTGATGTCATCAGTGATGTCACTGACCATGTCATGAGTGATGTAATATGTGACGTCATCAGCAGTGCATTGCGGGGCGCGAGTTATAGTTAGCTGGACTAACTATAACGGGGGAATTTCACGGGTTTTGTACGAGTGCAATGTCCAACTAACTATAACTGTCCCTAAAACCTATGGTTTTTTCAGTGAATATATATATATATATATTTCAGACCGCCGCACTTTATGGACACTATGCATTTCTGCATTTGCGGTCCGTGACTTCACGGAGAGGCTAAATCACGGCATCTATGCCTCATGGCACATTGGACATTTTTTAGTGCGGCTAGGGCGTTGGGGACCAAGGAGGAGACTTTGTTATGGCGGCAGCATCGTCTTTTCACCCAGGGGAGGCGTTCAACACTCTACCCATTTCACATCTACCAGCTCTCACTATGGGAACCGAGCCGTGATGGGATACTCACCTTGCAAGCCAGGGAAGTGCTTGCTGGGAACTGTGGTTTGCCGACGCCGACTGCAGTGAAGCCCCACCTACTAATACGGCTCAGCTGAAGAGTCACAACTGACGTGAGAGTGTTTGAGCATTCAAAAAGCCGCTGGGGGAAGACGTTGGTGTTTTATGGCATTTGATAAAGGCATACACGCCGAAACGCGTCATGCCATTGTTATTAATAAAGTGCTCTTCCTGGTAACCCCGCTGTGTCCCTCCGATTGCATATATTGTGCACCTGGCCATGGTGCGCTGAGGGACCCGCCCAACAAAGAGTCTGGAACAAAATGGGCAGTTTTTCTTAATGTACTCCAAGGTATTGGATGAATTTCAGACCGCCGCACTTCATGGACACTATGCATTTCTGCATTTGCGGACCGTGACTTCACGGAGAGGCTAGATCACGGCATCTATGGCTCATGGCACATTGGACATTTTTTAGTACGGCTAGGCCGTTGAGGACCAAGGAGGAGACTTTGTTATGACGGCAACATCGTCGTTTCACCCAGGGGAGGCGTTCAACACTCTACCCATTTCACATCTACCAGCTCTCACTACGGGAACCAAGCCGTTATGGGATACTCACCTTGCAAGTCAGGGAAGTGCTTGCTGGGAACTGTGGTTTGCCGACGCCGACTGCAGTGAAGCTCCACCTACTAATACGGCTCAGCTGAAGAGTCACAACTGACGTAAGAGTGTTTGAGCATTCAAAAAGCCGCTGGAGGAAGACGTTGGTGTTTTATGGCATTTGATAAAGGCATACACGCCGAAACGCGTCATGCCATTGTTATTAATAAAGTGCTCTTCCTGGTAACCCTGCTGTGTCCCTCCGATTGCATCAGCAGTCCTTGTAGTCCACCCTTATAATAAAACCACAATGGGCACCACAGTACCTTCAAAATGTCCATGGCAAGGCTTCGACCTGGGCAGCTCCTAACACACCCACTGGGGTAAAACATGGACATTTTGAAGGTACTGTGGTGCCCATTGTGGTTTTATTATAAGGGTGGACTACAAGGACCAAGATTCATTGCGCATACGCCCACTGGGCGGGGATATTTAATGCGCGTAGCTCACATGAGCCGCTGTTTCCTTCTGGCCAGTGAACAAGGGCGGGAGTACGCCCGAAACGCGTTTGGCTATGTTATTTGTGTGAGGAGCGCCAGGCTGTTTGCTTTTGTCATCCCCAGAATAAATGGACTGAACCTGCCGTGTGTGGCTTTCTTACTTGGAGGCAACTCTCTTTTTGTGATGTTTGCGGCTTGCCCTAGCCGCGAGAGGCCCCACTGCTTAATTAGCGGGACTACGGCACCAGTGACAAAGAGGTGCTGCAAGTACGACGGGTCCGTTCTGAGGATGGTTCATGGCAAGGCTTCGACCTGGGCAGCTCCTAACACACCCACTGGGGTAAAACATGGACATTTTGAAGGTACTGTGGTGCCCATTGTGGTTTTATTATAAGGGTGGACTACAAGGACCAAGATTCATTGCGCATACGCCCACTGGGGCGGGGATATTTAATGCGCGTAGCTCACCTGAGCCGCTGTTTCCTTCTGGCCAGTGAACAATGGCGGGAGTACGCCCGAAACGCGTTTGGCTATGTTATTTGTGTGAGGAGCGCCAGGCTGTTTGCTTTTGTCATCCCCAGAATAAATGGACTGAACCTGCCGTGTGTGGCTTTCTTACTTGGAGGCAACTCTCTTTTTTGTGATATATATATATATATATATATATATATATATATATATATATATATATATATATATATATATATATATATATATATATATATGCCGGAGTTTTCGCCACAGAGGTTCCTGCAATCCCCAATCTCCCGGAAACAACGGGAACAGACGATAATCGACCCAGTTGAAAGTGCAAGTGAGTGTTTATTGAAATCTCAGAATGCCTGCCATGACGCGTTTCAGCCTACCAGAGGCCTTGTTCACATGACGCCATTGGAGTAACAATCCCAAATTTAAAGTGCACAGTGCATAGTAACAAACAACACGATTGGTTGCCTGACAGAAACGTAATGGACATAGAAAAAATATATATATTATAAATATGCATTTATACAGTCATACTGGGACAAAGGGCAGCAGTTAAGCACCACAATAAATAGCTAAAAATACTTTTAGAAAATAAAAACACTGTATAGGTGTGATAAATTCATATTAAAAGTACAAGCTAATTTAAAAGAGAGTTTGTAAAAAGCATTGAATTGAAAAATTCTCATTCAAATAAAATGCGAAAACACTATTGTGCAAATTGAGCATGTAAAAATATATAACCCCAGTGGGTGATTGTACACAAAGCTGACAGTTCAGGACAGGCCTAAGACAACAAACGGTACCCCCACCCTGAAATAGGACCTCCAATGTTGTGAACTATTGGGAATACTGGTGATAAGGGACCTGTATGTCAAGAAGTATAATAACAACCACTAGACAACTTTGTCTCGGCTTATGTGTACTTACATAGCAAAGTCTGCTTAAAACATAGTGTTTTTATATCAAAAAGTGCTACAAATGACTGAAAACAAAAACCATCTCTGTACATCGAATGGTCAGAAATATGTCTATGTCCAGAAATGATTGTCAGTGCAAGATAAAGTGCAAATGTGCAAATGGTGATAATAAAATCGTGTAAAAAGTTAAAATACAGTGGATTGGAGAGGACAGGCCAAAGAATATAGATATGTTGATCTAATGATGTTAATATGTGGAGGGACCAACCTACAGACATGTGTAAAAATCTTCGCTGGAGTTTAAGCCCTGCGGTGTCTTGGTGTCAAGTTCCAGAATATATTTTGTTTCCAGGGCGCGCAACAGGGCCTCACGATTGCCTCCCGCCTTAGGGGAAGCACTGAATCAATGACAAAGTATTTAAGAAGCTCACTCTTGTTGTTATGTCGTTCTTTAAAGTGACGTGCGACTGGGTAGGAAGCGTCACTCCCATTAATTGCCCTAATGTGCTGAAGTATTCGTTTGTGGACCTGCAACTTGGTACTACCAACATATTGCAGGCCACACGGACACTCCAGCACATAGACAGCAAAGTCGGATTTTGCATGTGAGCATTCTAGGAATAGGTCGAGGTGTATCACAGAAAGGGATTCTGAACTCAGTTTTGTTAACACCTTGTCTGCAAGCTTTGCAGCTAGTGCATCTTCTGAAGCCCTTGCTAGTATGGAGCCATGTTTTATTAGTGACCAATTCGGGACTTGATTTAACTAGTGAATCGCTCATAGAGCGAGCTTTCCTGAATGTAATTTCAGGGCTGACTGCCATTAGATCCCCAATGACAGGATCACTACGTACCAGGCTCCAGTTTTTCTTAAGGATTTTCCGAAGAGCTTGGTGCTGGCGATTATAAGTCAGAATCAGTCTGATTGGCTCTCTAGTTTGTTCGGATACTACATCAGGTATTTTGTTTTGCAGCACCGTTTTCCTATCGAACTGATTGGCTTTGTTGATTGCTTTGTCAATCATGGAGGATGTATATCCCCTAGCCAGGAATCTGTTTTTGCTCGCTTCCTGTGCCATAAGGCACTCACTGTCTAAGCTACATATGCGCCTGATGCGCAGCATCTCTCCATATGGGATGCTACGTATCAGGTGCACCGGATGATGACTTAAGGCATGTAAGACAGTATTGCCCGCAGTGGGCTTCCTGAATAGCCGTGTCTCTAGTTTCTCATTTCTGACAAGGATCTCTACGTCTAAGAAAAAAACACATTGTCCTGACTTAGGTTGGATGTGAAGTGAAGATTGAGTGTATTCACATTAATCAAATCAATGAAATCCAAAGCCTGTTGTTTGGTGCCTTGCCATATCAAAAAGATATCGTCAATGTAACGATACCATTGAATTACATGTTTGGTGAAAGTGTCATGGTGTTCACCATAGAGGACCTGTTCCTCCCAGCTGTCCATATGCAAACAGGCATAGCTGAGAGAGAAACAGGCCCCCATAGCAACACCTCTAATCTGTTGAAAATACTGATTGAAAAACATGAAGAAATTATTATTCAAAAAGGTGGAAATCATAGCTAACAACATTTTGTTATGGTTAGACATATATATATATATGAACAAAGAACAAAAACAAGAACAAAAACAAGAACAAAAACAAGAACAAAATATGAGGCCCAATACTGGAAACGTCGCATTTATTCAAGGCACAGCAGCACAGAAAAGCTTCCATCACCTTACGCGTTTCGGCGTTCAATGCCGCCTTGTTCACAGGTGGAAACAATATCATTTGCATAGTGCGAACGTGCTTGCTTAAAACTAAGAGTCACATGACTAGTTCGTAAAGAATATATTTCCCATAATGCAGGTTAAGTTCTTGTTGAAATCCAGGTAAGGAAATCCTCATTTTATATTGTACCTGCACGATGTTGGTGTGGAAAGGTAAATGTAAAAGTCATGTACATAGCAGTTGTTGCAAAGTGCTCAAATGTTCCAGGTGCCCTGAAAATGCTCACCTTCCAGCACGATCACAAGGAAGTCTTCCTCTGTGAATCCCTTCCTCGCGCTCACAATGTTTGCTCAAATAGCTTCTCCTTAAGTAGGCACGTGAGAGCAAGTGGGTCATGCTCCCGATTAGGCATCACAAAACATCCTCCGAGCAATAGGAGCCCCCGACCCTACAGGGCGGCCTCAAGAACAATGGGCACGGAGCAGCCCATCAATTTCACAAGAACAAAATGTGAGGCCCAATACTGGAAACGTCGCATTTATTCAAGGCAGAGCAGCACAGAAAAGCTTCCATCACCTTACGCGTTTCGGCGTTCAATGCCGCCTTGTTCACAGGTGGAAATAATATCATTTGCATAGTGCGAACGTGCTTGCTTAAAAACTAAGAGTCACATGACTAGTTCGTAAAGAATACATTTCCCATAATGCAGGTTAAGTTCTTGTTGAAATCCAGGTAAGGAAATCCTCATTTTATATTGTACCTGCACGATGTTGGTGTGGAAAGGTAAATGTAAAAGTCATGTACATAGCAGTTGTTGCAAAGTGCTCAAATGTTCCAGGTGCCCTGAAAATGCTCACCTTCCAGCACGATCACAAGGGAAGTCTTCCTCTGTGAATCCCTTCCTCACGCTCACAATGTTTGCTCAAATAGCTTCTCCTTAAGTAGGCACGTGAGAGCAAGTGGGTCATGCTCCCGATTAGGCATCACAAAACATCCTCCGAGCAACAGGAGCCCCCGAACCTACAGGGTGGCCTCAAGAACAATGGGCACGGAGCAGCCCATCAATTTCACAAGAACAAAATATGAGGCCCAATACTGGAAACGTCGCATTATATATATATATATATATGTCAAAGACCTCGTGCGCAGAGAAAAACCGCACTTCAGGATTCCAGGAAAAGAAAGTTTAATGACTGACGCGTATATATATATCTGTATTTATGTGTTAACTTGTCCATGTTCCAAGAACTACGTTAGGAGCACTATGTTCCCCGCAAAGAGACGGGTGTTGGAACATATGTGTGCCATTCAAAATAAAGATAAAGGATACCCTTTGGCACGTAATTTTGAGGAAAAACACAAAAGCAACCATAAACTGTTGCGCTTCTTTGTGATTGATCGTGTCCTCCAAACCATCAGGGGGGGGGCGATAGGATCCGGAAACTTAGACAACTGGAAGCCAGATACATATTAGAATTGGACACCATGGTTCCCCGGGGCCTGAATTCTGAAGAGGAACTGACATGGTTTCTGGGGGAGTGATCAGATTATATTGAGAGCCTTTAGTCTTTGATTGGGTGTCAGAGAGTATGAGGGCAGTACGTATTGCCATTTCTGGATTGTGTATATATTTGTGTAGTTGTAATAATATTTCTATGCCATGCATAGTAATCCTCTGCTGTTTTTTGAATTTTAAATTCGAATATGAATATTTAGTAATTACACTGCATTTCTGGGTGATAGGAAGGTAGTAGTCACTGAATGTTTTTAGGTTTTTTATATGTTTGTTCTTCAGGTTGACCAAGGTGGCAGCAGGTGCAACGGCCCGTGACTCTAATTTGGGAACTGTTCATAAATATCTGATATCAAATGTATCATGTTGCGGAATTGGCAGGACTACTGTACCCCACATGTGGCACAACTGTACAGCCTTCGTTCTGGCACTGATCAGAATGTCTTTGAGAATTAACCCACGTGGGCAGTAATAAGAACTAGAAGAGTTCTGGACATTTTGAACGTCTCTTGGAACATGTGTATAATTGGATGAATGTCAATACGCCTGCTCTGATGATCAAAGCACAATTGGGTTTTGAGCAGTAGGCTTAGGAGAGCTGGGGACAGTTTGTCGTAAACAGCATACACGTTGCTATTTTTATATGTAGTTCAATGCCATATTCAACGGTTGGTACTTATCCGCTAACAACATATTTCAGGTAATTATCTTATGAAAACGGTTCATGGAATTATTCCATTGATTGGTATGTGAGTCTATTCGGGACAAAATGTATTTCAGTTGCTAAGTTTATTTCAGTTGCTGGATTCTAGATCATTATGAATTATGCTCATATGTTCGTTCTGCTGCATCGCCTGAGTTAGTTTAAGATTCAATGCACTGTATGGGAGAACATTACTATTATAAAATGGCCGACCTGTTTTAATGCTCCTTATATGTTTTGCACTAGTCCTTTGTTTATTATTATGGTTAGCGCGTTTTTCACATCACACGCAAAGTTTGTCATATACTGCCGGTATGTTTTGAATTCCATTCCCGTGATCAAGGCGGATTACGCCGAAACGCGTAGGGTTTTTCGGCTGGGAACTGCAATGGAATAAACCTTTTCTTGCAACCAATATGGATTGAGCCTTCTTATGGTAGAAGGAGTGTGCGTATTGCGGCGTTGCTGCTTTGTGGACTGTAATATATTCAGGGCGTCCTCCTACCCTGACACGCACCGGAGCTGTGGTGTCCCGACTTTTACGAGGTCTGTGGAAGTGAATATATATATATATATACATATATATATATATATTCACTGAAAAAACCATAGGTTTTAGGGACAGTTATAGTAAGTTGGACATTTCACTCGTACAAAACCATAGAAATTCCCCGTTATAGTTAGTTCAGCTAACTATAACTTCGCGCCTCGCAATGCACTGCTGATGACGTCACATATTACATCACTCATGACATGGTCAGTGACATCACTGATGACATCACTGATAACATCACAAATGACATCACTGATGACATCACTGATGACATCATCCACGTGATAATCTGATGCACCTCCTCACACCCTAATATAACCTTTGATACACCCACTCTAAATTACAGACTGCCATTCCCAAAACCATAGACACTCCAACACCAATAACTACATACCCACTCACTGATTCTTAGGTCTACACACACATCCACTCACTCAGCCGTACAGTCACTCATACTTACGGTCACTCAGTACAGGACTATCATATGCACTCATACTCCTATATAGACACTCAAACACCGCCACTCATCCATAGAGGTACTCACACACCTAGTCAGTCATGCAAATAATTAAACACACTGCCATTTACTCACCTATACAGTTATACACACACCAGCTCACTTACTCATACAAATACTAGCACATTCTTACGCTCTTATACAATCACTGATACAAGCACACACTCACCCATACAGTCACTCTCACAATCACACACTCTCGCTTATAGCTATTTATATACTCCAACACACATATATACTGCCTTTCACATATGTAGTTACTAACACATGTACCACTGGGACATACATTCACTCACTAACACACTCTTACACACACTTACCCACCCATACAGTCTATCACAGATGCACTCTTGAAACCATCCACCCAGTGAATCACCCACTCACACATCTATGCACAGAGTCGCACACACCCCACCCACACAAACACTCAGGCACCCATACAGATACTCAGACAACCAATCAATAACTCATATAGACACTCATGTAGCTATTCACAAACCCATGCAGTCACTTACACAGCAACAGACAGACGGATACAGACATTCACCCAGTTTAGTCACTAACCCTTGCATTCAGTAAGATACGTTTAATCACTCACTTATAGAGTCACGCACGCACCTACTAAATCCTTCATCCACACACTTATACACCCACTCATTCTTCAATACAACTTTCCCTATATATTAAAAATATTTAAACTTTACAGAAACACACAGTCACTGGATGATGTCATCAGTGATGTCATTTGAGATGTCATCAGTGATGTCATCAGTGATGTCATCAGTGATGTCACTGACCATGTCATGAGTGATGTAATATGTGACGTCATCAGCAGTGCATTGCGGGCGCGAGTTATAGTTAGCTGAACTAACTATAACGGGGAATTTCTATGGTTTTGTACGAGTGAAATGTCCAACTAACTATAACTGTCCCTAAAACCAATGGTTTTTTCAGTGAATTTCAAAGGTTTTTTAAATGCTAATTTCTAACTATAACGTGTCTGAAACCTATGGTTTTTTCAGTGAATTTCAAAGGTTTTGTAAATGACAATTTTTAAATGTATTCATTGTTATATTTATTTTTGATACTGATTTACTACATTTTTTAAACTATTTATTTTTACATATTTTATTTTTAAATTACATTGTAATTACATTATACATTACATTACAAAATATACTTTCTCAGAATGAATTACTTTAGTTTAAATACTTTGCAAATAGGCAATAGACTTAAGTACAGTAGTTACAGTTGTTGCAATGGGCAACACAATTTCAAACACAATGCAACATTGAGCTCAATGTGAATTTCAAGTTAAATGCAATTAGTTACTTTATGGATTACTTTTCTAACCACAGGACTGGATCCTAGATTCAGTCCTGGGACATCGCCTGTAAACAGTTGAGTAAAAGCGTTTTGGTTACAGTAGTGATTTTTAAGGAATATTATTGTATTTTAAACGTTGACACTTAGAAACTTTTGACACTTAGAAACTTTTTCACATAGAATCACCAATGCTATCCTATGGGAGAAAATGCACTTAGAAACTTTTGACACTTAGAAACTTTTTCACATAGAATCACCAATGCTATCCTATGGGAGAAAATGCACTTAGCAGGTAAGTAGTGTTATCGTTACTTTTTCTTACTCAGTGGTGGATCTTGGATCCAGCACTGGTGCATCTCCTGTAAACAGTTGAAAGAATGCGTTTAAGTCATACAGGCGATTTTTAAGGAATATTTGTAGTTTGTGAAAATCGACACAAACTTTTCTGCTGAAAACCAGACAATGGATTCCTATGGAAGGAAATACAAGTTACTGGTAAATACGGTTAGAATTACTTTTCAGGGTCAGTGCTGGGCTAAAAGATGCAGCACTGGGTTCTCTCCTGATAACAGGTGAGTAAATCGGAATTCGTAGTTCGGCTGATTTTAGAGGAATATTATAAAGTTCCAAAACTCTACACTTAGAAGAATTTCCAAGTGAAACCAGTCAATGTTAGCCTATGGAAGGAAATTCAAGTTACTGGTAAGTACGGTTAGAATTACTTTTCAAGGTCAGTGCTGGGCTCAAAGATGCAGCACTGGGTTCTCTCCTGATAACAGGTGAGTAAATCGGAATTCGTAGTTCGGCTGATTTTAGAGGAATATTATAAAGTTCCAAAACTCCACACTTAGAAGAATTTCCAAGTGAAACCAGAAACCAGTTAGCCTAAGGAAGGAAATTCAAATTACTGGTAAGTGCGGTTAAAATTACTTTTCAGGATCAGTATTGGGCTCAAAGATACAGCACTGATGTCTCTCCTGATAACAGGTGAGTAAATCGGAATTCGTAGTTCGGCTGATTTTAGAGGAATATTTGTATGTTACAAAAATCGACACTTAGAAACTTTTTCAGCAAACAGCAGGCAATGATATCCTATGGAAGGAAATTCAAGTTACTGGTAAGTACGCTTAAAATTACTTTTCAGGATCAGTACTGGGCTGAAAGATGCAGCACTGAGGTCTCTCCTGATAACAGGTGAGTAAATCGGAATTCGTATTTCGGCTGATTTTAGAGGAATATTATAAAGTTCCAAAACTACACACTTAGAAAAATTTCCAAGTGAAACCAGTCAATGTTAGCCTATGGAAGGAAATTCAAGTTACTGGTAAGTACGGTTAAAATTACTTTTCAGGATCAGTACTGGGCTCAAAGATGCAGCACTGAGGTCTCTCCTCAGTAAATCGGAATTCGTAGTTCGGCTGATTTTAGAGGAATATTTGCACAATGGTGAAGGGAGGGGGCGGGGCCTGAGGTGACATCTGTGCAAGCGCGCCCCGTGGCGCGTTTTAAGTTGGGGGATTAAGTCCCTTGAATCATGAGGGTCCCTGGGGTCCAACTAGCCCACCCTGTACCTCCAGTATGCGCCAGGAGGCTGCGTTGCAGAGAGGTGTTCAGAAGCCACGCCCCTTTTTGCACCTCTCTGCAACGCAGCTCTGTGGTGCTTTCTCGACGTACCTGGTGGGCTAGTTGGCCCCCAGGGACCCTCAGGATTGAAGGGGATTTCATTACCCATCTTAAAATGCACCACGGGGCCTGTTTGCACACATGTCACCTGAAGCCCCGCCCCTCCTTCACCACTGTGCAAACGCGCCCATGGCGCATTTTAAGTTGGGGGATTAAGTCCCTTGAATCCTGAGGGTCCCTGGAGTCGAACTAGCCCACCATGTACCTCCAAAGCGCCACAGAGCTGCGTTGCAGAGAGTTGTAAAAGGGGCGTGGTCTCTGTACACCTCTCTGCAACGCAGCCCCCTGGTGCATACTGGAGGTTCCTAGTGGGCTAGTTGGCCCCCAGGGACCCCCAGTATTCAAGGGGAATTCGTTCCCCCTCTGCAAACGCACAAGGGGGCGCGTTTGCAGAGTGCTGCAAGCAGGGGGGCGTGGCCTCCGGCGTGATGCCGGTTTTTATTGTTGTTTTTTTTTAAGAAGGGGGGCTAATTGGCCCCCCTTCTTTTTCTAATCTATTGGCCCTGGGGACCCCATCCCCCAGGGCCGGCCCCCTAATTATTATTATTTTTTTTAACTTTGGAAGGGGGCCGCGTGGCCCTCTCCCGAGGCCTTAATCGGCCCCAGGGACCCCATCCCCTGGGGCATGGCCTTCTTTTATTTTTAAATAAAACTTATGGAGGGGGCTGCTTTGCCCCCTCCTCAGGCCACTTATGGCCCCAGGGACCCCATCCCCGGGGCCGGCCTTTGGATTTTTAAATTTTTTAAAATTTTAATTACATTTTGGGAGGGGGCCGCGTGGCCCCCTCCCGGGCCACTAATGGCCCCGGGGACCCCATCCCCTGGGGCCTGGCCACTCGTTGGGGACCGTGGGCGGGTCCCCAATCCCTGCACGGTCCCGCCGGCTCCCGCGTCCTGCGGGAGCCGGCATTGCTTTTCCATAAGGGGAGCTGCTGACATGCAGCTCCCCTTATGGAAAAGCAATTGCTTTGCTTCATTGAAGCGAGAGCAGGTTTCCTGCTCTCGCTTCAATGAAGCAAAGCAGTTTGCAATGGCAGGACGGGAGCCGCGAGGTTCCCGTCCTGCCATCTGCAAACAGCAGTGTCCCGGGGGTAGGCACCCCGGGACACTGCAGGAGCCGGCCCTGGGGGTGGCGGTCCCCAGGGCCATCAAGGGCTCCAGGAGGGGACCGCGCGGCCCCCTCCCCACTTCTACATAGCCCCGGGGAGGTGGTGGTCCCGGGGCTTCGAGGGTCCGAAACGGACCCCACATGTATTTTCTTAGTGCCCCGGGGAGGTGGCGGTCCCAAGGCGTGTGGGGGGCAGGAGCCCCCACACAGGTCATTCTTTTAAAAAAGAAGCCCCAGGGAGGCGGCGGTCCCGGGGCTGCGGGATGGCTCAGAGCCCTCCCGCACCATTTTTATTAGAAAGCCCTGTGGGGTGGCGGTCCCCAGGGCTTGGGGGGCCTTAGAGGCCCCCCCATTAACTATAAACCCACCCCCCGCATGCCCCCGGGACTTGTCAAGATCCGCGCACCCTAAGCGCATCTCGCCGATTTTTTTTTTTTTAAATTGCTTTTTTCTGCCCAGGGGGTCCTTGTGGGACCCCCTGAGCAGACCTAGGGGGTCAGGGTGTTTCTACCCTGCCCCCTTTTTGCGCTTTGCACACTTGTTTCTGTCCCTGGGTTCTACCGAGGGACAAAATGGCTGCCAACACTTCCTGATTTGGAGTTTTGACAGCCAATTAGCATGCAGCTCGTGATCGGGAGGGTGCGCGAATCCGACGCGGCCATAGATATATATGTGATTTTCCTTTTGATTTTCACAGGAACTACTGAACGGATTTACACCATTTAACAAAAGGGTTCTTTCTGAACCAAGAACTACCTCTTTGCCAAATTTAGTGTAATTCCGTTCAGCAGTTCGAGCTGTAGCCGTGGCTAAAGTTTCCTATGGGAAAATGAATGGGGAAAACACGTTTTGGGACCCCCCTTTTTTCTCGGCCCCCGCTTGATGAATCACCTTGAAACTTTCAGGGTAGGAGCGGACCGGAGCGGGCCATAAAGTTTGTACATTTTACGAAGATTCGTCAACCGACGCAAGAGTTATTTCAAATAGAATGTCGCGGATTTCCTATGGAAAATAGGGCCTAACTATAACTATCTACTGGCGACCGCCAGTAGATAATATATATATATATATATATATATATATATATATATATATATATATATATATATATATATATATATATATATATATATATATATATATATATGTGTCACGGAGGACTCACTTGTGTAGAGATTTACGCTTGCAAATCTGAAAGCCTTGAAATGTTTTTTTAATGAATACTGTTCCACAAATTAATTGGAACAATTAATTACTGTAGGATGCCTGATGTTGAAAGCGCTCAATAAAAGATTCTTGACTCCCAAATGAATGACACAATATATATATTAGTTGTAATATTTAGCATGTGTCAACAAACAGTATGTTCAAGTGTGAAAAAGTGTACAGAATAGTGCAGGTGATGCAGTTCTCACATTTAAATACATAAATACCAACAACACATATAATGCACTGTACAATTCCCAATGGTATTGTTATTTTATCCAAACATTCTTGGCCCATATGGGAAAGTATGTCGACGTTTCGACCCAAATCACTTGTGAGGTCTCAGGTCTTTGTTGTCAAACAATTACACCTTCCACTTCTGTGTGGTTATCTACTTTATTCTGATAACCAAGCCAATGATATCCCGATTTAAACGGATCTCCAACGGCAGCCTGAGAAGTCACACTTTCATATCAGAGATGCCTTAATCCAAATTGTCACAAAAGTATTTGTCTAGTCCAGACAGTTTAATCACCACGTGTGGAACCAGCCAACACAGGGCAAAACTGCTCCTTCTATGCCAACATGGCTCGCATTCGAGGCCGCAAGCCATTGGGATTCTCCGACCAGATCATTAAAGAAGAAATATATCAATCTTAACAACTACCTAACCAAGTAAGTAAAACTTATATTTACCTAAAACACACTTGTTAATAAACTTCAAAATGTAAAACAGCAAATAATTAATTACCACAGTCCAACTTCTATCTGCTTACATAGACTTCCTAAAAATAAAAACTACGACTTGAAAAAATGATAAACTGCCAGGAAAAAACAACTATAACAAACCAGCAAAAAGATATAAGAAAGTAAGTATACATAAATGAATAAAAAACTACAAACTCTCTCAAATAGTGAGTAAAAGAAACCTAACAACCTCAACCGCTACATACTATCAACAAATTAACATTTAAAATGAAACTGACTTTTTTCATCCAATAGAATGGAAAGCAACTGCTCCACATTAGAAAGCCCCCAACCGAAAAGTTGCAAAACAGTGTGAAACATCTAAACAGAACATACATGTAAGTATAAAAATAGAAGTAGAAGCATAATTTTACAGGTATCTAACAAACGTACAAACTTTAAAATATTGTTTATATTTACGCACCTACACTACTTTTCGATGCTTTGACAGAGGCAGCAAGATCAATAGCATCGCAGAAAGGAAAATAGTAGTGCTGAGCGTCAAACTCCGCTCCGCCGGTGGAGTTTTCTGAGTTTTGCCAACTCCGTGCTCCATTGGGAACGGAGAGTTCAGGCAAAAACTTCGACTCCGTGGCAGAGCGGAGTTAGCCCCTGCACCCACGGCCAAAAAAGAGTAGGAAATAAACACTTATCTACTCTGGTGCCTCTGGGCAGCCGTCCTCCTCGCCGGGGTCTCTCCTCCTCGCCGTCTGCCGTCCTCGCCGGTCACAAACCATAGTTTGTACATCTTGGGAGGACTGCGCATGCGCGTGCGTGTGCGCATGAGCAGTCCTCGCAAGACTTACAGCGTAGGGGTTTGCGACTGGTGAGGATGGCGGATGGCAAGGATGAGACCACGGCAAGGATGAGGGCGGCCCAGAGATGCCAGAGCAGGTTAGTGTTTATTTCCTACTTTTAAAATTGTTATTGTAGGTGGAGGGGGAGTAGAGTTCCACTGATTTTTTTTTCAACTCCGTGGAACTCCGCATAGTGGCACTCTGCCAACTCTGCCCACCCTTAGAAAACAGATATTAAGGGCCTGATCGGGAGTTTGGTGGTGTGGGAGTGGGGCAGCATGCCATAGCCCATCTCTCACATCGCCAAACTAGACTGTTGGCCGCCTGCTAGATTGTGAGTCTGGCGGGTGGTCTTTTGACTTTCCTACAGCAGTGCTTTTCAAAAAGGCACTGCAATGGGAACGCCAAAGCAAGTTCCTGCATGGCATGGCCTGTTAAGTCGATGCAGTGCAGGAAATGGGTGTGCATGCACACAGAGGGGCACACCATGTGCCCCCCTGCATGCATCCCATGGGCCATGAGGCACTAGGGGGCCCTGTAGGGCTCCCTATGTTTCTTCACTGCCACCCTAACAAATGCAGTCTCACCACCGGGGTTAGGGTCGCAGTGAGGAAACGTGTAATATGCTTGGTGGTGCTGCAGAGGCACCCCCAAGCATATTGCTACCTGAAGACCACTGCACCAGGGATCGTGGATTCCTGGCGGCTGCCTCAGTCCACTCATAATACGGTGGTCTGACCACTGGTGCAGCAGTCCCCGATTGCCACCGCACCTCCACCACGGCTTTGGCGGTCCGATGGACTGCCGAACCCATAATCAGGACCTAAATCACATGGGCTACACCTGCAGCCAAGAAAGTGCATCAACAGAAAATATAAATTGGAAATGTACCAAATATTATTCAAATGCATGCCATGGGAGAGCAACTACAAAAGATGATGTTGTAATTCATGTAAGAAAGCACAACCGCCACCCCTCCCAAATATAACAGAAATAGAAGTAAGGCAGGTATTACAGGTTATAGGGCAGGCAAGCAGTAGCTCCCACGAACCCACATCCAAAATCCTTAAAGATATACTACTTAAAGTCCCTAAACACATCACAGGCCAACTACCACCTATACTCATTTTAAAACGTTTAATTGCACAAACTAAAAAAGCCACCAGCGATATTCCTCCTGCTTCTAGAAGATACAATGAAATAGAAATACCTGAACATGTAACAATGACAAATAATTATGAACCTTTCCTTTTAAATGACAACCTAAACAATGAAAAACGAATCCTAATCTTCTTTACAGCAAATAAACTTACTAAAAGTAAGCCCTTGTCAAACCTGAATGATGGATGGGACCTTCAAAATGTGTCCCAAACCATTCACTCAGATATACACCACACATGGTGTATAGCAAAACACAAATACCCCTTTTGTATATGCCCTGCTACCAAATAAATAAAGCAGCACTTACTATGACCTCTTAAACCACATTAAACATAAAACAAAATAACTACTACCCCCAAAAAAAAAAATCATAGACTTTGAGCAGGCCATCATTGAAACCATTTTAAAAACAATATCCCCACACAGCCATACAAGGCTGTTAATATAATTTCAATCAAAGCATATGGAGACATGAAGAAATAGAAAGTCCTTTCTACAAAGAAAATGGAGACAAACTAATCCCTCTGATGTATTACTTCAAAGACACTTGGGTTGGCAGACTGAATCTCTCCAGACACAGACGCCAAACCACATTCTAAATGCCATTGTGGAATGTCTATGACAGCACCTTGGCACAGGTAGCCCAAACAAAAAACGCAGTGGAAGGATGGCACAAGGTGTTCCAGTCCACACTAGGCAGGACCCAACACATACTCCATAAAATTATAGCATGCCTACAAAAAGAGCAAGGCTACCAACAACTATGAATTGTGCAATCTGTTAGCCAAATTTCCCTAAATTTAGCAAACAACCAAAAGAACGTACAACATGCTACAATTTGAAGTCAAACTCCTTATAAATAACAAAGAAGTAGATTACTTAGGAATTATAGCAAAAAGCATATTATAAAATAAATAGTAACTGTTAGTATTGGGGTTTCTAGTTGACTAGGGTATGCACCTAAGCCAGGCAGAACTGACCACTCTAGTCAGGGTAAGGGAGTTACTCACCCAAGGTAACACCTGCTCACCCCCTTGGTAGCTTGGCATGAGCGGTCAGGCTTATCCCAGAGGCAATGTGTAAAGCGTTTCCTCAACACACACACCAGTGACATAATAAATACACCACAAAAGAGACTCCACACAGTATTATATAAAAATATGTCTCTGTATTGCATATAAACATAGACCAAACCAACAAAAACCAATAATCACTTTGCCAACTAGGCAATTGTCAAAACATCACAGTTAATGCAATAAGATAAAGACTTATATGTTGCACACGTCACCAAAACCTCAGGAAAGACAACATTACTGTGCATATTATACCAGCACATTTTATGTTACTCGTTATCTTGACTATGCAAGGCATAAAATGACATATACATGTGAACATGAAATGCAGCATGTAATGAAACATGAATTAATCCCTACTGTCCATGCCTTAAAAATACAACCATCCAAACATACATCATTACATCCGGACATAAAATGCACCAGTTAGGTTATTGGGGGAAAACACTGAACTACTATGTCAACATGAGGCACAGCATCTTTATGTGCCTATTAACCATGTTATGGTACTCTGCGAGTTCCCCCACCGCCTATGACTTTTCCAAACATAGGCTTGAGGTGCATCTGCACTCCTATTCAGGGAAAATGGTAATTCAACAACAATTGGAAGGGCTCAGAGACACCACGTGCCTATTATATGTTAAACATTAGACCCCCAGTGACCTGGAAAACCTAGATCAGGACCTCCTTGCGGGCTCAAACCGTCCTACCACCAAGATCCAAGGTACATTCCCTGGAGTGACAGGCATATACTGGGGAGACCGGTAAGCCCTTTATTGAAGAAACCCAGGCATGGCTTGTCAAGTATGCCGCTCAGAACTGCCTTCCGAAGATGAAGGGCACAGATGCACTTGCGCACCTCTTAGATGGCATGCAGTAACTTTTGGGACTGCAGACTAGAGACAGCTATTCCCCCGTGGCTCGGTCTCTCCTAACTGCTCCACACCACTCTTCGGACTTCCACCTTGCCCCGTAGGTGAAAACAACACCCTCCAAACACGGGTTCCCTCCCCTCCAGATGCTCGCGACAGAACTGGTGCCTTCTCATTGCTGCAGCAACGCGCTGGGAAAAAGGCAGCCTGCAGATCAGGCCTGCGTCAGCAATGTTGGCGTTCCCTAGGGTGGCCCCAAAGCGGTGCTGACGTTGGTGGTTCCTTGGTGTTGCCCAGACAACAAGGCCACGAGCCTCATTTTCCCCAGCCCGCAGTGCCTCTCTCAGGCCCTTGATCCACTCCACCATGCCAGCGCTACAAGCGGCAAGACCATCTGACTCTGGTGTACACAGTTCCTCCGAATGGAGTGAGGGGGGCTTTAAGCGTGGTCTACGCTCTCTCGGTCTGGGGCTTCCCACCCCCGTTGATCAGGCAATGAGCAGCACTTACCTCATGCTCATGTACCAAAGAAGTGCTCACCACGCGCTAATCTCTAGAACTCAGGACACACACTAGTGCAGAAAAATACACTGAGTTAAAACACATGGGAATCAGCACTCCAGTACAGCTCATTCAATGCTGGAAGTAGACATTATAGCAAAACAGGGAGGTGGGGCACACCTCCCAGTCCCTGGAGAACAACTGGGGAGCATGAGAGCAGGGACCAAGCAGCAGACCAGCACATCAAGGCCCTTGAGCAAAGTGGCAGTCCTTCTTGTAGCCCAACAGGCCACAGGTCAGCACAACAAGCAAGTCAGTCCCATGGCGGTTCTACCTGGCAGCGTTACAGTTCCTTCTGGTGATGTGCAGTCTGTAGAGTCAGCAGCCTCTGGTTACAAGTCCACGCAGTGTCTAAAACATGGGGTCAGAGCCCCTGTACTTATACTCAAAATGTCTTAGATGTGGAGGTTACTTTAAACAAAGAGTGTAAACAGCCCCATTCAATCCCAGCTCTAGCTCCAGACATCAGTGGGGAGTAAACGCGCCCTTAGTTTGAGGGCAGGACCCAGCCTATACACATGTAAGTGCACCCCACCTCCCTCTCTCCCAGCCCTGAAGACCATTCAGTATGCAGATGGACACAGACACTTCTCCTGTCCCACCCCAGCCCTTCCTGTGTTGTAGCTGTGTGGAAAGTATGCACAAGCCCAGCTCTCCCTTTACCCTAGACGTGGTTTGGAGTCAGGCTTCAATGGACAAAGAGCCATAAGCACATAGAAATGTCCACTTTCTAAAAGTGGCATTTCTAAAATAGTAATGAAAAATCGACCGTCACCAATAAGCAGGATTTATCACCACTATTCCAAACATACCAAACATGGCAACGCTACTCCTTTCAGATCAGAAATTACCACTGAAAAACATATTAGGGAATTCCTAATGCAAACCTATGATAGGAGCAGCACTCACAGCAGTGAGAAACCAAATAGGCTGTTTGCCACTACCAGGACATGCAACACATTAAAGGCACACGTCCTACCTTTTACCCACACAGCACACTGCCCAATGGACTACATAGGGCCTACCTTAGGGGTGACCTATATGTAGTGAAAGGGGAGTTTCAGACTTGGCAAGTAACTTTAAATGTAAGTCACTGTGGCAATAAACTGTGCAATGCTGCCCTGCAGTGGCAGAGGCCTGAGAGAGGTTTTAAAGACTACTTCTGTGGGTGGCGCAAGCAGCGCTGCAGGTCCACTAGTAACATTTAATTTAAAGGCCCTGGGTATATGGGATACCACAGTACCACGTACTTACAAGTAAATTAAACATGCCAAACAGGTGAAGACCAATCATACAAACTTTAAAGGAGAGAGCACATGTACTTTAGCACTGAATAGTAGTGGTAAAGTGCCCAGAGTCCTAAAGCCAACAAAAACAGTTCAGACAAAATACAGAAGGAAGGTGACAAGTTTGGGGATAACCCTGCAAAAAGGGCCAGGTCAAAAGTAACCTGGCAAAGTCCCAAAAAAATATCAACAAATCTAAACCCACATGACAAATCATGGTTTTCTAAATAATAGCTATATTTTATTACATCAGTCTAAAAATGAAATAAATTCCATTGTTAATAAATGCTGAGATAATAAATGTATTTATAAATTATTTAAACTAAAATGCAACCATCAGCAGATGAAGAAACTTTAAAAAAACTCAATCCATCACAATCCATCTCATAAAATACTTACAACACATAAACTACACAATTCCAAATAATAATCACATAATATTTACATGAAAAATAAAATTTCACATTTCACACCCAAAAGAAACACAATAAATTAAACGTACTATTTTGTAGCTGCAGATGCAACACATGCAGCACACATAAAAAAAGGAGAAATGAAAACATTTCTCCTCGGTGCACCTCCTTAACGCCACCCCTGGTGGTAGATTCTGACGCATTCCCTGGTTTACGATTTCTGGTAAATCTGTGAATGCTTCAGATTCCATGGGTTTTCCTTGGGGACACCCACAGCAACACCCATGGAATGCCCCTTTCACACAGTTTTATGTGTGAAAGGGGCACATATTTACAATGCCATGAAAAGCCACAAGGTCTTGTAAAGATATCGCGGCACATTGCAACCCTGGAACGTCAACAAAGTGATGTTACGGCAGCGCAAAAGGGCCACAAGGGGCCTCGTAAATGAGGCCGGTTGTTCGGAAAGAATTTGTAGTGGAATGAGCATATCAAATTCCTGTAAGCAAAAGCACTTTCTGTGTGGGCTCAAATAATGTAGTAGAGATTTTAAGATCTGTTGTATCAGCCTATCTTGCTATGATACACCCTCAATTTTAACATGGTGTAGAATTACTTTGTCTAAGTGGTAAACTTGATTTGGATCTCGAAGACGGCAACTGTTTAAAAAACTTCTGTCTTTAGCACCCTCAGTAATTATCCAAACCATAAAAATGGGATAGGGGTTTGCGAAGAATTCTGCTCCGCCGGCAGAGTTTGCGGAGTTTTTCTCACTCCGCGCGGAGCTCCGCAAAACTCCGCAAAGTGATGCGGAGCGGAGTTTTCTCTCTCGTGCGGCTCACCGACGTTAAGTTGGCCAGAAAAAAATGCAAGCAAGACCTCTTCCCGGCGCGATTTTTCAATGCGGGCGGTCGCAGCAGGTTGCGACCGCTTGCGTTGAGAAATCTGCCGCTCGCGTAGAATGTCCACTTGAGAGGCAGAAAGCAGCAGCGCCCTCTGGCTCAATGTGGAGTGCCGTTTGCGCTGATTTCACAGTGCGGGACAAATCCTCGGCGCTTAAAATCAGTACGAGCACCATGACTCAATAGACTTCGCTACTGGCGAAACTCTGCGGAGCATGGCGGAGTTTTTGTGACACTTTGCAGAGTAGAACTCCACGAACTCTGCCCAGGCCTACAACTGACCTAACTGACTGGAGCTATTTATCCTGCACCAATGTGATCCGATTTTTGAGTCACATCGGAAATGGTGCAACCCAAAATATTTCCACACTCTGTAAAAGCGAGACAATGTATAGTGAATCGAGATGGGCACAAAATGTCAGAGAAGCTTTCAATGACATATCTGATTGGATATCTGTAATAGCACATACTAACTTTAAAGTCAGAATATCCAAAGCTGAGCTGCACTATTATGTAAATGCAGAAAAAACAATTTGAGGTATTTGAACGATAAAGGGGTCGATTCCGATTCGGGCCGGAAAAAGCACCGACCGACTCGGAGCCGGAAAAATTACCGACGGACACGTACCAGTGGCGCCCGACACGCCAAGTACGATGCAAGCCGCGATAAATCCGACCGACACGTTAGGAAACCAAGCCGACCCGACCGAGCCACTCGGAAAATAGCAATCCGTCCGGAAAAACCACGCGAATCCAACCGACCGACACGCACCCGGAACAAATCCGACCGAATCGTACCCGCCAACTCCAAACCGCAAAGTACGATGCAAGGCGCGAAAAACACGACCGAGTCGGACGGAGGACAAGCCGTCACGACCGACACGCATACAAAACCGAGCCGAAGCAACACAATACACCGCGACCGACGCGTACGCAGCATACAAAACTGCACAAACACAGCGTGAACGAAGCGGAAAACACCGTACGAGACCAATGCAGGGTCCGACTCGGTCACAAGAACGTTTCCAACATACACAAACAGCACAAAGGAAAAATCAACCAAAAAAGGCCAAACAAGCAATTACCAAGCCAATAAATACTGGGGGGTGGGGACAGAGAACAAAGACACACCCACAACTCCACCTATATAAAGGACACAAATCACTACCATGAGCCTTTGCAAATGCCATTCCACTGCCAGCACCCAAGAGAAAGCAACCACACACCCACAGCTCATCCCTCACACAAGCCACACACCATCAGCACACCAACAAATACCTACCTCACATACACCCAGCACAACACACACCCACACACCCTCACCTGCACACCAACACACACATCACCCACCATCACCACCCATCACCATGCCCCCAAGAAGAATCCCAAGTTCCTAGATAGTGAATTGGAAGTCATGGTAGACGAGATCCTCAGGGTGGAGCCACAGCTGTTTGGCACTCTGGTCCAACAGACCCCCATGTCGCAGAAAACCAAGATGTGGGAGAGGATCATCAACAGGGTGAACGCCCAATCACCATGTCGGCGCACAAAGACGGACATCCAGAACAGGTGGTATGACGTGCGCAGGAGGGTACGGGACCTGCTGAAGATAGACTACATCAACAGCCAACACACCGGCAGTGGCCCTCCTGCCAAGCCAATATACCTCAGGCCCTGGGAGGAGAAGGTGCGGGCCATCCTTCCGCCAGTGAGCGTATATGGACTAGAGAACATCCCAGAGCCTGGTGAGTACACAACAAATGTACACAATAAACTGCCACAAAACACACACATCACTGTCAAGGGAGAGTCAAACCATGCACTCATAGCAATTACACAGCAACTAGAACAGAATCATCCCAAAATGTGTATGTCAGTCAGATAAACACAACACATGACATCAAAAAGTCACATCCAACTGTGCCAACACATGTACAAACACAACCACAACTACAGCTAGGCAGTGGCACAAATAGAACTAACACACACATCCACACATGTAGCCACCACAACAACACCAACACACAGTGAAGACCACTCAAAGGAAGGAATTCTGTGTATGCTGGCCAAGTCAGTGTAGCCAATAGCATCATGGGAGTCGCAGTCACACATATTGCCCCCCACAACTGTCCCATCAACACCACCCTGAACCATGCTCACATCACAGGGAGTGGAGAAGGACTCACAAGATGGCTGACACTGGCTACTGCTGTGGGGAGCACAAGGCCCTGCTGCCAACTGTGCACCAACAAACAGCAGGACACCACTGACTGACATCCTGAGAGACAACTTCCACTCCCTGCAATGCAAGCACGTTCCATGGTGGGATATCTGGCTAGCTGGGTGGGAAGGAGGACTTGCAGCACTGACCATAGTCACAAGCACCTCCCCTCACATACACCCCAACACAAACTCCACAGAACCCACCTGGTAGAATGCAATGCCCTCCATCCTAACACAAGATCCCACAAAGAACCACCACCCTGGGTTATGTTGTGTGAAGCACAGGGCCACTCTTGGGACTCTCTAGCCAAACAACTGCCAGAACAACACTCCCAGCCATCCTGTCAGCACAGCCAGCCCACCCCACAGGGAAGCAGAGTCAAAGGAAGGAAGCATGGGCATGCTGGGAAGGGGGGAGGAGGCAATAGCATGATGGGAGTCGTAGTCACAGCTCTACATCCCCCACCACATGGCCCAGCAAGCTCACACTCACGCATGCACATCCCACAGAGAGTGGAAAGGCCCATCAAAGATGTCTGACACTGTTGCTGTGTCGTGAGGAGCACAAGGGCATGCTGGGTACTGCACACCAACCAACAGCAGGATACCACTGTCAGCCATCTTGCCATTGCTCTCACACCCACACACACTGAACTCCCCACAAAAGCAAGTAAGTATGGGAATGCTGGGAAGTGGGGTGGAGGCAATAGCATGATGGGAGTCGTAGTCACAGACATAGCTCACCCTCACAACTGTCCCATCAACACCACCCTGAACCATGCTCACATCACAGGGAGTGGAGAAGGACTCACAAGATGGCTGACACTGGCTACTGCTGTGGGGAGCACAAGGCCCTGCTGCCAACTGTGCACCAACAAACAGCAGGACACCACTGACTGACATCCTGAGAGACAACTTCCACTCCCTGCAATGCAAGCACGTTCCATGGTGGGATATCTGGCTGGCTGGGTGGGAAGGAGGACTTGCAGCACTGACCATAGTCACAAGCACCTCCCCTCACACACACCCCAACACAAACTCCACAGAACCCACCTGGTAGAATGCAATGCCCTCCATCCTAACACAAGATCCCACAAAGCACCACCACCCTGGGTTATGTTGTGTGAAGCACAGGGCCACTCTTGGGACTCTTAGCCAAACAACTGCCAGGACAACACTCCCTGCCATCCTGTCAGCACAGCCAGCCCACCCCACAGGGAAGCAGAGTCAAAAGGAAGGAAGCATGGGCATGCTGGGAAGGGGGAGGAGGCAATAGCATGATGGGAGTCGTAGTCACAGCTCTACATCCCCACCACATGGCTCAGCAAGCTCACACTCACGCATGCACATCCCACAGAGAGTGGAAAGGCCCATCAAAGATGTCTGACACTGTTGCTGCTGTCGTGGGGAGCACAAGGCCATGCTGGGTACTGCACACCAACCAACAGCAGGACACCACTGTTAGCCATCTTGCCATTGCTCTCACACCACACACACTGAACTCCCCACAAAAGCAAGTAAGTATGGGAATGCTGGGAAGTGGGTGGAGGCAATAGCATGATGGGAGTCGTAGTCACTGATATTGGTCACCCCCACAACTGTCCCATCAACACCACCCTGAACCATGCTCACATCACAGGGAGTGGAGAAGGACTCACAAGATGGCTGACACTGGCTACTGCTGTGGGGAGCACAAGGCCCTGCTGGCAACTGTGCACCAACAAACAGCAGGACACCACTGACTGACATCCTGAGAGACAACTTCCACTCCCTGCAATGCAAGCACGTTCCATGGTGGGATATCTGGCTGGCTGGGTGGGAAGGGGGACTTGCAGCACTGACTATAGTCACCAGCACCTCCCCTCACACCCCCAACACAAACTCCACAGTACCCACCTGGTAGAATGCAATGCCCTCCATCCTAACACAAGATCCCACAAAGCACCACCACCCTGGGTTATGTTGTGTGAAGCACAGGGACACTCTTGGGACTCTTAGCCAAACAACTGCCAGGACAACACTCCCAGCCATCCTGTCAGCACAGCCAGCCCACCCCACAGGGAAGCAGAGTCAAAGGAAGGAAGCATGGGCATGCTGGGAAGGGGGTGGAGGCAATAGCATGATGGGAGTCGTAGTCACAGACATTGCTCACCCTCACAACTGTCCCATCAACACCACCCTGAACCATGCTCACATCACAGGGAGTGGAGAAGGACTCACAAGATGGCTGACACTGGCTACTGCTGTGGGGAGCACAAGGCCCTGCTGCCAACTGTGCACCAACAAACAGCAGGACACCACTGACTGACATCCTGAGAGACAACTTACACTCCCTGCAATGCAAGCACGTTCCATGGTGGGATATCTGGCTGGCTGGCTGGGTGGGAAGGGGGACTTGCAGCACTGACTATAGTCACCAGCACCTCCCCTCACCCCCCCAACACAAACTCCACAGTACCCACCTGGTAGAATGCAATGCCCTCCATCCTAACACAAGATCCCACAAAGCACCACCACCCTGGGTTATGTTGTGTGAAGCACAGGGACACTCTTGGGACTCTTAGCCAAACAACTGCCAGGACAACACTCCCAGCCATCCTGTCAGCACAGCCAGCCCACCCCACAGGAAGCAGAGTCAAAAGGAAGGAAGCATGGGCATGCTGGGAAGGGGGTGGAGGCAATAGCATGATGGGAGTCGTAGTCACAGACATTGCTCAGCCTCACAACTGTCCCATCAACACCACCCTGAACCATGCTCACATCACAGGGAGTGGAGAAGGACTCACAAGATGGCTGACACTGGCTACTGCTGTGGGGAGCACAAGGCCCTGCTGGCAACTGTGCACCAACAAACAGCAGGACACCACTGACTGACATCCTGAGAGACAACTTACACTCCCTGCAATGCAAGCACGTTCCATGGTGGGATATCTGGCTGGCTGGGTGGGAAGGGGGACTTGCAGCACTGACCATAGTCACCAGCACCTCCCCTCACACCCCCAACACAAACTCCACAGTACCCACCTGGTAGAATGCAATGCCCTCCATCCTAACACAAGATCCCACAAAGCACCACCACCCTGGGTTATGTTGTGTGAAGCACAGGGACACTCTTGGGACTCTTAGCCAAACAACTGCCAGGACAACACTCCCAGCCATCCTGTCAGCACAGCCAGCCCACCCCACAGGGAAGCAGAGTCAAAAGGAAGGAAGCATGGGCATGCTGGGAAGGGGGTGGAGGCAATAGCATGATGGGAGTCGTAGTCACAGACATTGCTCAGCCTCACAACTGGCCCATCAACACCACCCTGAACCATGCTCACATCACAGGGAGTGGAGAAGGACTCACAAGATGGCTGACACTGGCTACTGCTGTGGGGAGCACAAGGCCCTGCTGCCAACTGTGCACCAACAAACAGCAGGACACCACTGACTGACATCCTGAGAGACAACTTACACTCCCTGCAATGCAAGCACGTTCCATGGTGGGATAACTGACTGGGTGGGTGGGTGGGTGGGAAGGAGGTCTGGCTGTCAACCAAACACAATCAATGCAGACCATGTTCACACCCCAGAGAATACATAGAAATGCCCAAATAATGCAGGACAATGTGCCACACCAATATCAACCCCTGACTGTGACGACTTAGGACAATACAATGTACAGGCCCGCACCCGAGGCACAGTCACAACTGTCAGGTGTGTCAACCACTGATGCCTGCAGAAACATGACATACATTGTTTGTGTCTCCCAAAAACAGGTGATGATAGGGACACAGCAGCAGACGCTGAGGAGTCCCAGTCCCAGGCTCAAGAGGATGCCGAGCTCACTGGCGTCGTGCAGCCTCTGTCCTCCTCGGACGATGAACAACCTGGCACATCCGGTGCAAGTCAACATGCTGCACCAGCAGGACCACCAGCTGCAGCACCAGCAGGTCCACCAGCTGCACCCCCTGCACCCACCCCTCCAACGACTGTCACCACGAATACCATCCCTGCCGACATGGACAGAATAAGGAACAACACCAGCGCAGTGACCCTGGACCAACCTGGGGCCATGGACACCACCACCACCACCACCCCCAAGGTGGACCAGGGTTATCTGTGCGTGCAACTGCACACACTGCACATGTCAGCAGGGGTGGTGGGAGGGTGGGAGACAGAGGTCGCTGCTTGCAGACGTTGCTGGTGTGCATGAAGACCCACAACTGGTACGCATAGCTGATGCGTACCAGTCCAGCACCGGAGAGCTCAGCCAGGTAGTGGGGCTCCTCAGAGACATCAAACAGCAGCAGGCTGCCCATCATGCCCGCTTGGACTCCCACATGTCCCACGTGGAGTCACACATGTCACGTGTGGACTCCCACATGTCCCGCGTGGAGTCCAAGTGGGATGTACTACATGAGATGACGGCGGTGCACAGGGACATTTTACAATGCCTCCGCCAGATGAACAGCAACCAGTCCACACCTCCCTGTGTGCCAACAACATCTGGTACCGAACAAACTGCAACTGCCACAGGGAGGGAGGAGGACTCTGGCGGAGAGTCCCCTGCACCGCAGCAGCCTGCACTTGAGGGCCCCCAAGAAGAGGGGTCGTCCGAGGAGGAAAGTGAGAGGCTGATGGCCAAGCGCAACTCCCAGGAAGCCTGAACCTGTTCTGGATTTTCGCCTTTGTGCACAGACTGTTCACCCTGTTGATGGCAACACTACTCCCACACATTGCATGGGAGTACAAGTTGGAACAATGTGTCAGACAACTGTGGCCCCGATACTGGGGATCCTGTCTACCTGGACTTTCTATTCATCTAGGAACTTGGGATTGCAAGATTCATGTACAGCACAATCCATCCTATGCACTATTATCACAGATGTATCACAATAAACACACTAATACACCATACTTGCCTCTGTCGTGATTCCAACGTGGGTGCTGTTATGGGGATGATGAACTGCAAAATTACACTGTGTATGCGAACTGCAACAGCAAGGACAACACAGGCATGTGAGTACAGGCAACGTGACACATATGAGGAGACACACCACCAGGGCTACACAACACATACACACCTAGGCCATCTGACTCATTGCCTACACTGATGTTGCCAGGGAAGACGGTGCAATGCACAGACACCACACCCATTCCCAGTTGTAGTCAAGTAGCCCACAGGTGCAGTAAGCAAATGGCAGTCAAATGTGTGACCACAGACAACGCACATCACTAAGTGAAGCACAGGTTTATTACACAGTAGCAACATGCCGTAACCACTACAGATGCAAGGTAACCCCACCTGGTAGCGGGCACACAGTCAACAACTGTAGACAGAAGGAAGTCCATGGGTGTGGCGCACATCACCTGTAGGGACACAACAGCTACCAGCCTGGATGTGCAATCACGTCGTCGGTGGACACAGTTGACCAAACGAATCTGAAAGTACCCTGTGAAGGACAGAAATGACACACAGTCAAAAGCAATGCAGTACAGGACAGAACAGCAAAACTCATGCACAATACATGTTACAAGATACCCACCCAGAACCAAGTTAGCATGTCAACACTGTTGGGGAGTACAGCCCACCTGTCACCACACATCGCAACACACATCCTGTCAAGTAGCCCATGGACACACTCCAACAGCACCAGAGCACCACCCACACATCATGCCAACTCACATCATTCACATGACACCTCAGGATACTCACATTCAGCTAAAGAAGTTGGTGATGAGCTGTGTGCGGACATCACCATCACCATCATCATCATCATCGTCACTGGCATCGTGGTCCAGGCCAGGATCCTCCACAGGTGGCGGATGTTGGTCATCGTCATCCTGGATGAGAGGCAACTCCTTCCGCACTGCCAGGTTGTGGAGCATGCAGCAGACGATGATAATCTTGCACACTTTCGCAGGGGCATATGGGAGGGACCCTCCGGTCTTGTCCAGGCAGCGGAGCGGCTCTTCAGGAGACCAAGGTCCGCTCAATCACTCTCCTGGTCCGACCATGTGCCTCATTGTAGCGCATCTGGGCAGGTGTCACAGGGTTCCTGAGGGGTGTCAGCAACCACGGCATGTTGGGGTATCCCGAGTCACCTACGGACAGACAAGTGCACATCAGCTGACTTGGAAAAGTGGGCGGAATACTACAGATCAGATCACACACAATGGCACAAAGTCAGTACACACCGACAAGCCAGGCACGCTGGTTCTGCATCTGTGCCATCAACCTGGGGATGCGACTACTCCTCATCACAAAGGCATCGTGTGCTGAACCAGGGAAACGGGCACACACGTGTGTGATGGTCATGTCTGCAAGACACACCACCAGTGCATTGACCGAGTGGTAGTGCTTGCGGTTCCTGTAGGCCTGCTCCTGGGCCTGTGGTGGTACCAAAGCCACATGTGTCCCATCAATGGAGCCAATGACATGCGGCATCCTCCCCAGGGCATAAAAGTCACTCTTCACGTCAGTGAGTCGTCGCAGTCTAGGGAAATAGATGTACCGGTTCAGGAAGAGCAACATTGCCGCCAAGAAATCGCGGAGCACACGGCTGAACATGGTCTGTGACATCCCACCAGCAGACGCCACAGTATGTTGGAAGGTACCGGTGGCAAAGAAGTGTAGGGCTGCCATCACCTTCACCTTGGGGGTCAGCGCTGTAGGATACGGCCGGCCAGGCTGCAAATGTGGGGACAACTGCACTGCCAAATCCTCAATCAGCTGCCTGGTGAAGCGGTACCGTCGGATGCTGTCCCGTTCCACCATCGTTGCCAGGTCTGGGAATGGCCGATGGACAGCAGGAGCCCTGCAGTGCAGAGGAGAAGTAAGCAAGATCGTCAGTCACCCCACATATGCGGCATTGAACACACTCAAGATCCCAACATACATCATCATGAGGCACAACTACATGAAGTGTGCAGTACCGGAACGACATGTATGGTACATACATGGCCAACATCTGTCAACACGGTCCTACAGGTGGCATCAATTTGTCCCAGGTTGGCCCATTGGATATCATGATGCTGTGTCACAGTCACCCCCAGTGACATGTGAGGACAGATGTGCCCCAGGCACCACAGCTCAACGACAGGCACATTCCCAGGGACCCTGTAATGCCACATGGACACTGGCATCACCTGGAGTATCATGTGTACACCACAACAAAACAAACATGACCCCCACAGGTAGTGGCCACACTTGCCATGGCAGGAGAGCCATGGACGTCTGTGACACACACGCACAACATCAGAGTCCATGCACACACAACGTGGATGTGGAGACTGTCTCCCATTGTGCACATGAAATCAGAGACATTGTAAACACTACATGCACAAAGACTGTGGAGGGCCATCACTATTGTGCCACTGGGACACCCTGGCTCAAACATACCGTCCCACATGGGACTCACGGGGTATGTGACATGACATACACAAACACCACTGTGAAATGTGACCATGACACATGCACAGATATGAACAGTTGCACATCACAGTGGTCACGTACACGTAACACCCAGGATCCTGTCCCCATGAACACGTGCACAGCCTGGGGGTGGCTGCCCACAGGTGACACCCACAGGACAACATGTACACCAACATACACACAATAGGAAATGCAGCCTTACATGCCTTATGATAAGGTTTGGACAGGCTGTCGTGATGTAGGTGTGCCCCTCACTCCTGGGAGCTATCTGTGGCTGGCATATGTCCATCTGAGACAGGCATGCTGACCTATGCCAGTCACATATACAGTGATGCGTTGAACAGCAATGGACCGATCGGTGCCTCCGGCCGGCCCATTGCATTCAATGTGTGCGGGTACGCGTTGTACCCCTGTGCGCGTTGAACAGCAATGGACCGATCGGTGCCTCCGGCCCGGCCCATTGCTTTCAATGTGTCGTGAGTACGCGTTGTACCCCTGTGCGCGTTGAACAGCAATGGACCGATCGGTGCCTCCGGCCGGCCCATTGCTTTCAATGTGTGCGGAGTGCAGCGTTGTACCCCTGTGCGCGTTGAACTGCAATGGACCGATCGGTGCCTCCGGCCGGCCCATTGCTTTCAATGTGTGCGGGTGCAGCGTTGTACCCCTGTGCGCGTTGAACAGCAATGGACCGATCGGTGCCTCCGGCCCGGCCCATTGCTTTCAATGTGTGCGGGTGCGCGTTGTACCCCTGTGCGCGTTGAACAGCAATGGACCGATCGGTGCCTCCGGCCGGCCCATTGCATTCAATGTGTGCGGGTACAGCGTTGTACCCCTGTGCGCGTTGAACAGCAATGGACCGATCGGTGCCTCCGGCCCGGCCCATTGCTTTCAATGTGTGCGGGTGCAGCGTTGTACCCCTGTGCGCGTTGAACTGCAATGGACCGATCGGTGCCTCCGGCCCGGCCCATTGCTTTCAATGTGTGCGAGTGCAGCGTTGTACCCCTGTGCGCGTTGAACAGCAATGGACCGATCGGTGCCTCCGGCCGGCCCATTGCTTTCAATGTGTGCGGGTGCAGCGTTGTACCCCTGTGCGCGTTGAACAGCAATGGACCGATCGGTGCCTCCGGCCGGCCCATTGCATTCAATGTGTGCGGGTACGCGTTGTACCCCTGTGCGCGTTGAACAGCAATGGACCGATCGGTGCCTCCGGCCGGCCCATTGCATTCAATGTGTGCGAGTGCAGCGTTGTACCCCTGTGCGCGTTGAACAGCAATGGACCGATCGGTGCCTCCGGCCGGCCCATTGCATTCAATGTGTGCGGAGTACGCGTTGTACCCCTGTGCGCGTTGAACAGCAATGGACCGATCGGGTGCCTCCGGCCCGGCCCATTGCTTTCAGTGTGTGCGAGTGCAGCGTTGTACCCCTGTGCGCGTTGAACAGCAATGGACCGATCGGTGCCTCCGGCCGGCCCATTGCTTTCAATGTGTCTTGGTGCAGCGTTGTACCCCTGTGCGCGTTGAACAGCAATGGACCGATCGGTGCCTCCGGCCGGCCCATTGCATTCAATGTGTCGCGAGTGCAGCGTTGTACCCTAATGCGCGTTGAACTGCAATGGACGATCGGTGCCTCCGGCGGCCCATTGCATTCAATAGTGTCGCGAGTGCAGCGTTGTACCCCTGTGCGCGTTGAACAGCAATGGACCGATCGGTGCCTCCGGCCGGCCCATTGCTTTCAATGTGTGCGGAGTACGCGTTGTACCCCTGTGCGCGTTGAACAGCAATGGACCGATCGGTGCCTCCGGCCGGCCCATTGCTTTCAATGTGTCGCGGGTACAGCGTTGTACCCCTGTGCGCGTTGAACAGCAATGGACGATCGGTGCCTCCGGCCCGGCCCATTGCATTCAATGTGTGCGGAGTGCAGCGTTGTACCCCTGTGCGCGTTGAACTGCAATGGACCGATCGGTGCCTCCGGCCCGGCCCATTGCATTCAATGTGTGCGAGTGCAGCGTTGTACCCCTGTGCGCGTTGAACAGCAATGGACCGATCGGTGCCTCCGGCCGGCCCATTGCTTTCAATGTGTGCGAGTGCGCGTTGTACCCCTGTGCGCGTTGAACAGCAATGGACCGATCGGTGCCTCCGGCCGGCCCATTGCTTTCAATGTGTGCGGGTACGCGTTGTACCCCTGTGCGCGTTGAACAGCAATGGACCGATCGGTGCCTCCGGCCGGCCCATTGCATTCAATGTGTGCGGGTGCGCGTTGTACCCCTGTGCGCGTTGAACTGCAATGGACCGATCGGTGCCTCCGGCCGGCCCATTGCATTCAATGTGTGCGGGTGCGCGTTGTACCCCTGTGCGCGTTGAACTGCAATGGACCGATCGGTGCCTCCGGCCGGCCCATTGCATTCAATGTGTGCGGGTGCGCGTTGTACCCCTGTGCGCGTTGTACTGCAATGGACCGATCGGTGCCTCCGGCCGGCCCATTGCTTTCAATGTGTGCGGGTACGCGTTGTACCCCTGTGCGCGTTGTACTGCAATGGACCGATCGGTGCCTCCGGCCGGCCCATTGCATTCAATGTGTGCGGAGTACGCGTTGTACCCCTGTGCGCGTTGTACTGCAATGGACCGATCGGTGCCTCCGGCCGGCCCATTGCATTCAATGTGTGCGGGTACGCGTTGTACCCCTGTGCGCGTTGTACCTCAATGGACCGATCGGTGCGCACCCATTGACAATGGGCTTGCCTGGCAACGGACGCGTTTTCGAATATTCGAGCGAGTCGGTTGCTGGAAAATCAGTTGGTCACCCACAACAATGTTGCAAAATCATGTATGTCATGAAGTTGAAATTTTGAAGGATGCTGTGGGCGTGTTTTGGTGCTGCTATTCCATGGATTGGCCAGATTCAGAAGATGCAAAGCGACTTGGACCTATCACTTTGGACACAAGGGACAGTATCTGCCTCTCCAGCACATATATATTGCTGCATGTTCCCCTGAGAGCCCACTTGCCTGCACTACATGCTCCAGGACGACATCTGCCACTGCACTGCTGCTGTCTCTGCCCCTCTGGACCCTGCAATGGCACGTACTGTGGAGAGAGCCCCAGCCTTCAGCCTTGAAGAGAACCAGGCCCTGCTGGACAGCCTACTTCCACAGTACAGCAAGCTGTATGGGACACCAGGGGAGCAGGTGAGTGTTCTGTGCACTGCCTTTCTGAATGTGCATTTTGTCTGACTAGCAAGGCTGAGAGTCAGCACACCACTGGCTAGCAGGCTCACTGAGTAGTTGTCACCCCCATAGTGTGTAGTGACTTGCACTGGACAGGTATGGTGCAGTGACAGTGCTTCTGAACAGGGTTTTACTCCCCATGCTATGATACCATGTAGTGACTTCTGGAAAACTGTCCATGGGCAGCCGTGCACTGCCTGGGTACACCATGTGCCCCTGTGATTGCGACATGTATATGCAACTGTGTCATGCACGGATATGTTGCATGTGTAGTAATGGCCTTATCACTTTGTCATCCTGACAGGCTTCTGCCCATCGGAAGCATGAGATATGGAAGGACATCGTCCGGGCTGTCCGGTCCGTGGGGGTCTACAAGCGCCGGATCCGCAACTGCCAAAAGAGGTGGCAGGACCTTCGGGGCTGGACCCGGAGGATTGCACGGGTCCAGCTGAAGCTGTCGCCTCCTCGCAGGAGGGGCGGAACACGGACCCTGACCCCCACATGCTCAGGATCCTGGCGGTGGTCTTTCCAGACCTGGATGGGCAGCTGAAGGCCAGAGAGCAGCAAGGAGGGGGTGAGTCAAAGACTGCACTGTGTACTCTGTCTAACATGTTATGTGCCCTCCTCGGGCCAGGTTGAACTGCCACAGTACAGCAGTCATGTTGTCCAGGAGCCATGTCCCTCTATTGTGCACTGCCCACTCCTCATCTGATACCCAGGTGTGGCCCTTACATGCAGGGAATTCTGTCACTTAGGACTGTGTCCTTGCAGTTTGCTTGACTCAAGGTGGGAGACAGCATCTGTTTCCCTGACTCTGTGGTGGGCATCATGGGTGGGTCCATTGCTTACACAATGCCTGTATTCTGACATGTATTCAGCGTGTTACTTTGATCTGTGGTCCAATTGCTGAGCTGATCCACCACATGTGGCTGGGGTACCTGGCACACACCCATGCTGCGGGTGGGAACAATGTTTGGGCCCCAGGAGTATGTATATGACGTGTGTCACACATACTTAGCCAGCTGCCTACAGTCCAGGGCTCATCCCTCATTCATGTGGGGCTGGACAGTCATGCCTACTCCAGGCCATACAATACACTCTGTACTCCCACTCCCGTGTATCAGAGGACACATTGTGCACAGTGATTTGACCCCTCAGGTGTCTGCCTCTGTGTCAGTGTGCTGTGGATTAGTCGCCAGGACTGCTGTGGAGTTTCTTGGTAGGGGCTCAGCATGCCACTGGAGATGTGACCATAGGAGACGATACTTGTGTGACACATAGGTGTCTGATCAGCTGCCCATGCAGACTGGGGCATGTAAATGTGAAGTTCAGGCAGCTGTTCCCCATGCACAGCAGAGTGTGAGGGCTCAGGTTCAGAGGGTAGTGTCACAGGTCTCCCATATGTCCAATAGGTATGACCTGGACAGATGAGGGTTAAGAGGATGTGTTGTGGGGGGATGTACATGTGCACTTGTGCAGCTCCAGGACTTGCATTCCCCATGACCTACTATTGTGACACAGTGCAGAGTGTTGTTGTCTGGCTGCAAAGTCATACATCACTGAGACAGTGATGTATGACTTTGCAGTCATGCCTCCGCCATGGCATGTGTCTACTGATTGGTGATCCTGCAGGGGAGTGACATGTGCTACATGCACACCATAGTGGCGCTGGCTATCAGGACATGGGTGCATCATGGTGTCTGTCGCTGGTATGCATCACATGCATTTCCTATTTGACTCTGGGCATCCCTTACATCCGTAAACCTGTACTGACTCAGTGGCAAGAGCTGTGATGTGTCCACACCGTGTCCTCTGCACTGTCCAACTACTGTGTACTTGGTGCATGTGTCAACACTGGGGTGTTGCAATCCAACAGACACCAGACAGATGGGTGCAAGGCCATGTGGGATGTGAGTGCCATGCTTGGCATCAGACTGACAATTGACTTCTCCTGTTCAATTAGGGCACTTTTAGCAATGTACAACTAATGATGCCAGGGCTTGCTCTGTGATGTGCTGTGCTCACAGTGGTGTGTGCGTTATGGTGCAGGTGACTGATGTCTGTCTGTTTCCCCATTGTTTGCAGATACATCCACGGCCACGGAAGGGGACAGCTCCACGGACCAGGAGGAGCCGGAGAGCCAGACTGGGTCAGCAGCCGAGGAGTGGTCGGAGGGACCCAGTGGCACGGAGGGCGAGGGAGCCACACCGAGGAGTCCTCAGCAGCATCCACCTCAGCTGAGGACCAGAGCAACTCGGAGGATGACTCCCTTGTGGAGGCGGGTGTCAGCAGCCACCACACCCCAGCTAGTGTTGCTGTCCCCGCCACCACCAGCACCACCACCGCCCTCCCATCGGCTCCCATTCCCCAGGTCCGTGGAGGCTCCCATGTCCGGGAGCGTGTCTCCTTTGGGCCAGGCACCGCACCCCCTGCCCCTGTGTCCCCTGCTGCCCTGAGTGAGGAGTCTGTGTACCTCCTTCGCCAGCTCCATGTAGGGCAGACAGCCATGCTGAGTGTCCTCCATGCGCACACCGCGCTGTTGACTCAGCTGGTGTCGTTCATGGAGGGCATCTCATCGGGCATGTCTGACCTACAGAGGGGCAATAGGTCCATGGACTCCTCCCTGACGGCAGCAGTGTCCCTCCTCAAGCGGTCCCTCACCCCTCCTGCCTCTGCTCCATCCACACTCCCCAGCACCTTACCCATCCCAGGCACACACACACTGGCACAGGCACACACCAGCACACACACATCCAGCACACTGACACACACGCCAATGACAAAACGCACACGCACGCACATTCAGGGGACTGAAGCCAGACTCACAGGGGATGGGGCCCTGGAACACACACACGCATCCACATGCACTGCGCAGTCCTCAGTTCCCTCTCCCTCCAAAGCACCCTCCCTTGCCTCACCTGCAACCCCAAAGTCACAGCAGCTCTTCCTCTGTGACCTCGGCCTCTTCCCCACCGATGAAGCTGCTCCAGCATCCCGGGGAAGAGGAAGCCCACCCACACGGAGCAGAGTGCCCCTCGCCCCCGGACACCCTCCCCCAGGCGCAGACGGACTGAGGCCCCCACCCGCAAGTCCCCCGGAGTGCTAAGAGCAAGACCCCGCCACCGCCCTGCAGCTCAGGCACAAGGTCTCCGTCCTCCATCCCTCAGGCCCCCACTGCACAGGTGCCCCCACCACACCCTGCCCCAGGTTCCCCCACCCACAGATATACCATCCCCAAGATGCTCCGGCCTTCTCCCCCTGCCACTTGCTCTCCCAGCACCACACCCCCGCTGCGCTTGTCTGTGCCACTGATGTGGTGAGGGTGTCCCCCCCTCTGTCCAACCCACCTTGCCTGTTCCCCATTCTCCTCCCCTGGAGGTAGGCACTGCAGTGGAGTCCACTACCGCCCTGTCTGACTTGGGCACTGCAGTGGCGGACCTGTCCACCCCATCTGCAGGGTCCACTGCAGTTGTGCCGGCACCCACGACATCTGTGTCATGCCCCCAGTTGTGCCGGCACACACCATGTCAGACACCTCCACTGCAGTTGTCAGTGGCTCTCCAGCACCCACCACCCCTTCCCTGACTCCCCTGGTGAGCCCTGATCCTGTCCCTGCGGTGCCTGGCCTGCCCCCGGTTGCCCCTCCTAGTGGATTGTCCCTGGTATTGTGCAGGCATGCGTAGGGTGACATCTGCCAGTGTCACCCTGTTTGAACTTTGACAATGGACTGGCCATTGGCCTTTGCTCTAATTTCTTCAGGACTTCGTTTGGCCTACAACACATATGCTGAATAAAGCAACTTTCTTTTCTCTAGTGCTCATGCTTCAGATGTACATGTTGTTGGTGCAGCTAACCATGCCCTTGCTGCAGTGATGGTGATATCTGGTCTCATGATTATGAAGTGTTACTGTGCAGGAACCCATGTGGTCCAGGGGGAATGTGTCCTATCATGTGGTGTATCCATGTCATCAATAGCAGCATCTGAGGGTGTCATGTGTTCAGTATTTGGCAATGGGTTTCCTACTTACATTGGCAATTTCATATCTGTGGCTTCCACCCCTGCACATCTGTTGTGCCTGCCATCGTTGCATTTGTCTACTTCCCTGACCGTGTTGCCATCTCCAGTGGACATGCAGGTTTGGGCATCAATGGGGAGGGACTCATCCGTGTAGTCAGTGCAACATTGCTATACAAGTGTGTTGGATCTGTGCTGATGATTCCGTTGGCACATCCATGACCAGGCTGATGTGATGGGAGCCCTCATTTGGTGCTAATTGTTGATTGTGTGACCAAGTGCTCAGCTGACATGATGGGGCCCTACTGAGGCAACATATGGCACAGCTTTCCTCACACAGGAGTGGAGTCCCCTCATGGCAGTGTGTACACGTGTGACATTGCCTGCGCCCAAGGTGTGTGTTGTATGTGCATGTCTGTGTGTTCACTTCCATTCATCTGCGCATGCTGTGATCCCTAGTGTTGTACCTGTTTGTGATGCTTGCTGACTTGAGCTATGTTCCCCAAAGTCTTCTCCCTGTGTTCTCTGTGATGTGGGTGCATGGCACATTACTGGTCATCAGGGTGTCACCCATAGGTGTGTTTGCTGTCAGGGCTGAGTTTGTGTGCAGACGCAGATGGGTCACAGTCAGGTTTCCCTTTGGCACTTGTTGTTTGCCCCTGTCATGTGATTTCCAGTTTGTGTTATCTTTCAGTGATTGTGACATGTTGTGTGTGTGACTGCTGCCACTCCTTAGGGTCAGGGCTGCAATGTTGGTAGTTGTCTATGTGTGTTCGTTGTGGGTGACCTTGGCTTCTTCATTGGTGTGTGACTGTGGCTGGGATCCCATTGGTCGGTGTGGTATTGCCGTCATGTCCATGTACAGCGTAGTGTGCAGTGTGTCAGACATTCAGGAGTCTTGTTGAGTGTCCATGTGTGATGTGTTTCTACACCTTGGTTCCCACCCACCACCCTGGAATAGTCATGGGTGCATGTGCAATGTCACCAGTGCATGTGTACTTCACTGCTGCACATTGTTGGAGGTCGAGGGTGTGGTGTTGAGTGTGTGCAGATGAGAGTTGTTGCCCGGCTAGGCCCCTGCCTCCATGTTGGCCTTGGCTTACTGGCCATGCTGATTGATTTGTGCTTGTGTAGGTGTGATGGTAGTTTGTTGCTCAGGACACCTGACTGTGGTTCATAGTGTGAACGACATTTAGCTTTGTCATCACAGTGGTATTTTTATTCAGCCCAGGGTCACCACATTGTGGGGGCCCTGGGAGTGGTGCTGTGGTGTGTCTGTGACTTGCTGTGTCAGTTGTTGTTCCTACGTGCCTGTGTGACATGTGTGTTTTGTGCTCCCTCTCACCTGTCAATGCCTGCTTGCCCACATAGGGATTTGGATCCATGAGTTACCTTAGTGTGGCAGTGTATGCACATCTGTATGATTGGTATTCAGCTCTCCTCATGTGTTGTGTTGTTGCCTGGGGACACTGGCACCCCCACCCCTCACCTGCTGTGTATGATGACAGTGTTGGTCTGCCTGTTTGTGTTTGTGCATCTGCACCACTGCATTGGCATATCTTGGGTGTGCCATTGGCTGTATGTTGTTTGGTGTGTTTCCCCTGCTGTCCCTGGGACTCCTAGGTCATCGGTCAGCACAGTGATCATGGTTTGTGTGTCCCATTGCTGCCATGGTATGGTATCTGTTCACCTCACATCTGCTGTCTCCACAGGGTATCTGCATTTGTGTGCCCATTGGTGCAAATATGTGGTTCTGCATTCTGATGGTCACTTCTGTCATTGTGTCATTGATGACTGTTGACGGTCTCAGCCCCCATGGGTGTTGTTTGTCTGCACATGGCCAAAGGAATGTTTCATTTGCACTGCAGTATTTGGCTCCCCCAATTTATGTTGCAATGGGACACATACACTACTTTGCCACAGATGAGTTTTTGGTTCTGTGAGCAGGAATGATCCATGCAGTTTGGCAGTTGCAGCTCTTTCTTTGTCAACAATTACCTTTTGGTCACTGTGATGATGAGGGTGTAGACCCCATTGCCACAATGGTCAAAATGTGCTTCAGCTATGGACCCCACACTTGCCTTTTGGTCACTGTGATGATGGGGGTTTGGACCCCATTGCCACAATGGTCAAAATGTGCTTCAGCTATGGACCCCACACTTGCCTTTTGGTCACTGTGATGATGGGGGTTTGGACCCCATTGCCACAATGGTCAAAATGTGCTTCAGCTATGGACCCCACACTTACCTTTTGGTCACTGTGATGATGGGGGTTTAGGCCCCATTGCCACAATGGTCATGGGCTGCTTGCATTGTGGGTGCCACACACATATATGTGTGGCACATGTGCTAGGGGGTCACATTGTATGTTGAAAGTCATGTTCGGTGTTGTAGGCATTTGACACAGCCTACCACACGCTTGTCATGGTGGTGGGGGGATGTCTTAATCTTGCATTCCCTAGGTTGTGGTGTGCTTGTTGTGTCATGCATTGTCCATCCTATGAGTGGGGGTGGTAGTAGTGGTAGGCATCCAGCCCCCTGGCTAAGGGTGGTAGTAGTGGTGGGCATCCTGCCACCCTGGCTAAGGGTGGTAGTAGTGGTGGGCATCCTGCCACCCTGGGTGAGGGTGGTAGTAGTGGTAGGCATCCAGCCCCCTGGGTGAGGGTGGTAGTAGTGGTGGGCATCCTGCCCCCTGGCTAAGGGTGGTAGTAGTGGTAGGCATCCAGCCCCCCTGGCTAAGGGTGGTAGTAGTGGTGGGCATCCTGCCCCCTGGCTAAGGGTGGTAGTAGTGGTAGGCATCCTGCCCCCTGGCTAAGGGTGGTAGTAGTGGTAGGCATCCTGCCACCCTGGCTAAGGGTGGTAGTAGTGGTAGGCATCCTGCCACCCCTGGGTGAGGGTGGTAGTAGTGGTAGGCATCCTGCCCCCTGGCTAAGGGTGGTAGTAGTGGTAGGCATCCTGCCCCCTGGCTAAGGGTGGTAGTAGTGGTAGGCATCCTGCCACCCTGGCTAAGGGTGGTAGTAGTGGTAGGCATCCTGCCACCCCTGGGTGAGGTGGTAGTAGTGGTAGGCATCCAGCCCCCCTGGGTGAGGGTGGTAGTAGTGGTGGGCATCCTGCCCCCTGGCTAAGGGTGGTAGTAGTGGTAGGCATCCAGCCCCCTGGCTAAGGGTGGTAGTAGTGGTGGGCATCCTGCCCCCTGGCTAAGGGTGGTAGTAGTGGTAGGCATCCTGCCCCCTGGCTAAGGGTGGTAGTAGTGGTAGGCATCCTGCCACCCTGGCTAAGGGTGGTAGTAGTGGTAGGCATCCTGCCACCCCTGGGTGAGGGTGGTAGTAGTGGTGGGCATCCTGCCCCCTGGCTAAGGGTGGTAGTAGTGGTAGGCATCCAGCCCCCTGGGTGAGGGTGGTAGTAGTGGTAGGCATCCTGCCCCCTGGCTAAGGGTGGTAGTAGTGGTAGGCATCCAGCCCCCCTGGCTAAGGGTGGTAGTAGTGGTAGGCATCCAGCCGCCCCTGGGTTGGGGTGGTAGTAGTGGTAGGCATCCTGCCCCCTGGCTAAGGGTGGTAGTAGTGGTAGGCATCCTGCCACCCTGGCTAAGGGTGGTAGTAGTGGTAGGCATCCTGCCCCCTGGGTGAGGGTGGTAGTAGTTGTGGGCATCCTGCCCCCTGGCTAAGGGTGGTAGTAGTGGTAGGCATCCTGCCACCCTGGCTAAGGGTGGTAGTAGTGGTAGGCATCCTGCCCCCTGGGTGAGGGTGGTAGTAGTTGTGGGCATCCTGCCCCCTGGCTAAGGGTGGTAGTAGTGGTAGGCATCCAGCCCCCTGGGTGAGGGTGGTAGTAGTGGTAGGCATCCTGCCACCCCTGGGTGAGGGTGGTAGTAGTGGTAGGCATCCAGCCCCCTGGGTGAGGGTGGTAGTAGTGGTGGGCATCCTGCCCCCTGGCTAAGGGTGGTAGTAGTGGTGGGCATCCAGCCCCCTGGCTAAGGGTGGTAGTAGTGGTAGGCATCCAGCCCCCTGGCTAAGGGTGGTAGTAGTGGTAGGCATCCAGCCCCCTGGCTAAGGGTGGTAGTAGTGGTAGGCATCCAGCCCCCTGGCTAAGGGTGGTAGTAGTGGTAGGCATCCAGCCCCCCTGGCTAAGGGTGGTAGTAGTGGTAGGCATCCAGCCCCCTGGGTAGGGGTGGTGGTGCGCATTCAGGCCCCTGTGTGCATATGTGGCATTGGTGATGGGCATCCCGCCCCTATGGTGCTGCTGTTGCTGGTGTAAGTATATTCAGATTCCCAGTGTATGTGTGTGATGTGTCGTGTACGTGTTGTATGTGTTTTGTGGTTGGTGTCTGACTTACCTTCTGCGCCGTACGCGTCCGTGCCTGTTCCGGTAGTAGATGTAGAATATTGGTATGATCGGGACGAAGGGATTCATGGTTGGTTCGTGTCGTTCGTCCTTCTCGTTGCTTCGCGTCGTCCTCGTCGCTTGGCCTCGTCCTCGTCGCTCAGCTTCGTCCTCGTCGCTTCGCGTCGTCCTCGTCTGTGCTGTGTTCGTCTCGTAGCCGTGGATCGTGTTGTGGCGCGATTCGGAGCTTATGTGCGCCTCTCCCGGATGCTTTGACGTGCCGTGCGTAGCGACGGGTTCGGCGCGTACGGAAGCGCATCGTACTTGTCCGGCCGGACGGGGCTGCATTTTCCCTTCCGTGCGACTCGATTCGGGCGTTTCCGGATTCGCCTCGGTCGGAGAACAGGACCTGGTTTGGGTGAGTACGGCTCGGCCGGAATTTTTGCTGTTGTGCGCATCGTACTTGCTCGTTCGGTGTGCTGTACGGATCGGTCGGGAAACTGGCTTTCGCATGGCTTTTTTCCCGACCGAATGGTATTGGGTGCGCCTCCGACCGAGATCGGAATCGGCCCCTTAGTTTTAATGTTTGTATATATTGTAAATAAGTGTGTTCTTTATATATGTTTTGTAGTCCTGAAGAAGTCCCAGGTGGACGGAATGCGTTGGCTACCACTCGCAGTTTGTGATTTTAAGAAAAAAATGGATGAATAAAGAATTTTTGGCAGAAGATACGACGACTACATTTGTTCATTGAGATGACACTGTTTGATCGTTTCTATATATGTACTATGGTCTAAAATGCCGAGATATATATACAATTGATCAGCAAGCTGAGTGCTGAACCACCTCTGTAGAATTTTGGATTAGGAATTGTTTCCTTTATAGAGGTGTAGGTGGGTCACATCTCTGGTTCGTTGCACCGCTATAAATTTCTTTCTTACTTTCACAACTCCGTGCTGACGAGTGCAGGACCTGTGTGCCTTGACCCTTCTATTCGTTTGACAACTACTACAAAGATACCTGGAGCACTTGCGGGGTGTTCAATGAAATTTTATTCGCCTCATACGTGTTTCAGCTGTGTGCTTTCCTCAGTGCGGCAGAGACAAATGTCCGATGCGGACAGCACCAAGTCTATTTGAATGGTTCGGCTTCACGATTGGCTGTTCATCAGCCAATCAACAGGCAGCAGTAACTCCGACATGAAAATGGTGAAGCCGGCATCCTCAATGGTAAAGATCATGCAGAGGATTCAATATCCAATCCCGGTTCTCTCCCGATGTCTGTGCCGGATGTCCGCCGCCGCCATTCCCATCCGTCCTTTGCGCCCCGAGAATCTTTCACATGGGCTGCAGCTATTAAGTGACTCTGTGCACCCCTCGCCTGTCGCTGGATAGATAGCAATCCCTCAGTGGGCGTCCGACAAATGACTGGCGTCCCTGGGCTTGAATAGTCCATGACCTTGCTTGGTCAACGGGGCTTAGCAGGGACGGTTCAGGTAGGCCGGAGAGAAACACCATAACATGTTCCCCACCAAGGCCGCCAAACTCGCGTGGGGTGCCTCCAGAAAGCGGGGGTGGGACCCGCTAGTTACACAACTGCTACAAAGATACCTGGAGCACTCGCGGCGTGTTCAATGAAACTTTATTCGCCGCACACGCGTTTCAGCTGTGTGCCTTCCTCAGTGCGGCAGAGACAAATGTCCGATGTGGACAATATATATATATATATATATATATATATATATATATATATATATATATATATGTTACCTACTGGCGGTCGCCAGTAGGTAGTTATAGTTAGGACCTTGTTTCTATTCAAAAAGCGTTTTTTCTTTTGCCAATATCTTTGGCGCCGTTTGACGAATCTTCGCAAAATTTTCCAAACTAATGACCAGCTCAGGTCAGCTCCTGTCTTGAACGTTTCGGGGTGATTCATCAAGTGGGGGCTGAGAAAAAAGGGGGATCCCAAAACGCGTTGTCCCCATGTTAATTTCCAAAGGAATTTTGGAACAGGCTACAGCCCGAACTGCTGAACAGAATTAAACCAAATTTGGCAAAATGGTAGCTCTTGGTTCAGAAAGCACTCTTTTTTTTAAATGGTGTAAATCCGTTCAGTAGTTCCTGAGAAATTCAAAAAATAAAAATATCGATATCTGAGCACCGAGGAGGAGTCGCGAATCCTCCCGAGCATGAGCTTAATTCTGATTGGCTGCCAACACTCCAAACCAGAATGTGTTGGCAGCCATCTTGTGACTCGGTAGAACCGAGTCACAAGAAAAAGGGAAAAAAAAGTTAAAAATGAAGAAAAGGGGGCAGGGTAGAAACACCCTGACCCCTTAGGCCTGCTTTTAAATTTTCAGCCGGAGTCGCGCTGGGTGCGCGAATCCGGAAGAATTTTTTTTTAAAAACGAAGTGCGGTCTCCCGCACTTCGTTTTCTTAAAGCCACCGGGTGGGCCAGGTCCAGGGGGCAATACTTATTAATGGTGCGAGGGCCTGCGGGGCCCCCGCAGCCCCGGGGACCGCCACCTCCCCGGGGCTTTATTTTTAAAAAAAAAATGTGGGGGAGGCTGTTGCCCCCCACACAGCCCCGGGGACCGCCACCTCTCTGAGGCTTTTTCTTTTTTAAATTAAAGGTGTGGTGGGGGCTCCTGCCCCCCCACACTGCCCCGGGGACCACCACCTCCCGGGGGCATACAGTAATTCAAATTCGGCGTCTGTAGCGGACACCCGGCCCCAGGGACCACCACCTCCCCGGGGCTTTGCACATATGTTGGAGGGGGGCTGCGCAGCCCCCTTCGTGGAGCCCTCGATGGCCCTGGGGACCGCCACCCCCCAGGGCCGGCTCCTGCAATGTCCCGGGGTGCCCACCCCGGGACATTGCCGTTTGCTATGGCAGGGCGGGAGCACGGCTCCCGCCCTGCCATAGCAAACACTGCTTTGCTTCTTCCAAGAAGCAAAGCAGAATTGCTTTTGGGCAAGGGGAGCTGCATGTCAGCAGCTCCCCTTGCCCAAAAGCAATGCCGGCTCACGCAGGAGGCGGGGAGCCGGCTGGGACCGCGGGGGCATAGGGGCTCCCCCTGCGGTCCCCAACGTTGAGGGCCGGCGGGGGATGGGGTCCCCGGGGCCATAATTGGCCTGAGGAGGGGGCCACGGGGCCCCCCTCTAAAATTAAAAATAAAGGCTGGCCAGGCCCCGGGGGATGGGGTTCCTGGGGCGAATAGTGGCCCAAGGAAGGAGAGCCACGTGGCCACCTCCCGAATATTTAAGTTAAAAAAAATAAAAAGAGGCAATGCCCCGGGGGATGGGGTCCCCGGGGTTGATAAAGGCCTCAGGAGGGGGGCTGCATGGCCCCCCTCCATTGAAAATAAAGAAAATTTATGTGGCCATGCCCCGGGGGAGGGGGTCCCCGGGGCCAAAATCGGCCAAGGGAGGGTGGCTGGGCGCCCCTCTTCCCGTTTTCTTAAAAACATTTTTTTTTTAAATGGGTCAGGCCCTGGGGATGGGGTCCCCAGGGCCCTAAAAAAATTAAGAGAAGGGGGGCCACACAGCCCCCCTTCTAAAAAAAGAAAAACAGAGAAGCCGGCATCTCGCTGGAGGCCCCGCCCCCTCCCTGCACCACTGTGCGAACGCGCCTCCTGGCACGTTCTGAATTGGGGGATTAAGTCCCCTTCAATCGTAAGGGTCCTTAGGGGACAACTAGACCACCAGGTACCTCCAGTAATCCCCACACAGCGGAATTGCTGAGTGGTGATCCGAGGCCACGCCCCTTTTTACACCACTCTGCAAATGCGCCTCTTGGCGCACTGCTAGTGGGGTGATGAGGTCCTCTTGTGTCCTGAGGACACAAGAGACCTCTCCTTCCTTGGGCCACTATTCGCCCCAGGGACCCCATCACCCGGGGCCTGGCCAGCCTTTATTTTTAATTTTAGAGGGGGGCCACGTGGCCCCCTCAGGCCAATTATGGCCCCGGGGACCCCATCACCCGCCGGCCCTCTTGCCTCTTTGTGCACCTCTACTACCTTTTTCTGTACCGCTCTTGCTTCTTTTTGCACCTCTGTTGGTTCTTTCTGCACTGCTCTTGCTTCTTTCTGCACCTCACTTGCCTCTTTCTGCACTTTTCTTGCTTCTTTCTACACCTCTGTTGCTTATTTCAGCAATTCTCTTGCCTCTTTCTGCACTTCTCTTGCTTGTTTCTGCACCCCTCTTCCGTCTTTCTGCACCTCACTTGCTTCGTTCTGCACCCCTCTCCCCTCTTTCTGCACCTCTCTTGCCTCTTTCTGCACCCCTGTTCCCTCTTTCTGCACCTTTCCTGCCTGTTTCTGCACCTCTCTTGCTTCTTTCTGTACCTCTGTTGCTTCTTTCTGCACTTCTCTTCCTTCTTTCTGCACCCCTGCTGCCTCTTTCTGTATCTCTCTTGCCTCTTTGTGCACCTCTCCTACCTTTGTCTGCACCCCTCTTGGCCCTTTTGCACCTCTGTTGGTTCTTTCTGCACTGCTCTTGCTTATTTCTGCTCCTCACTTGCCTCTTTTGCACCTCTGTTGGTTCTTTCTGCACTGCTCTTGCTTATTTCTGCTCCTCACTTGCCTCTTTCTGTACTTCTGTTGTTTCTTTCAGCAATTCTCTTGCCTCTTTCTGCATTTCTCTTCCTTCTTTCTGCACCCCTCCTGCCTCTTTCTGTACCTCTCTTGCCTGTTTGTGCACCTCTCCTACCTCTTTCTGCACCCCTCTTGCCTCTCTTTGCACCAATGTTGGTTCTTTCTGCACTGCTCTTGCTTCTTTCTGCACCTCACTTGCTTCTTTCTACACCTCTGTTGTTTCTTTCAGCAATTCTCTTGCCTCTTTCTGCACTTCTCTTGCTTGTTTCTGCACCTCTCTTGCGTCTTTCTGCACCTCTGTTGCCTCTTTCTGCACCTCACTTGCTTCATTCTGCACCCCTCCTGCCTCTTTCTGTACTTCTCTTGCTTTTTGTACACCTCTCTTGCCTCTTTCTGCTCCTCTCTTGCCTCTTTGTGCATTTCTCTTTCCTGTTTCTGCACTTCCCTTGCCTTTCTGTACCTCTCTTGCCTCTTTCTGCACCTCTCTTGCCTCTTTCTGCACTTTTCTTGCTTCTTTCTGCACCTCTCGTTTCTTTCTGCACCCTTCTTCCCTTTTTTGCATCCCTCTTGCCTCATTCTGCTGTTCTCTTGCCATTTTCTGCACCTCTCTTGCCTCCTTCAGCAATTCTCTTGCCTCTTTCTGCACTTCTTTTGCTTGTTTCTGCACCTCTTGCGTCTTTATGCACCTCTGTTGCCTCTTTCTACACCTCACTTGCTTCTTTCTGCACCCCTCTTTTCTCTTTCTGCACCTCTCCTGCCTCTTTCTGCACCCCGTTCCCTCTTTTTGTACCTTTCCTGCCAGTTTTTGCACCTCTCTTGACTTTCTGTACCTCTGTTGGTTCTTTCTGCACTTCTCTTGCTCTTTCTGCACCTTTCGTGCCTCTTTCAGCACCTCTGTTGCTACTTTCTGCACTTCTCTCCATTCTTTTTGCACCCCTCATGCCTCTTTCTGTACCTCTCTTTGTGCACCTCTTCTACCTTTTTCTGTACCGCTCTTGATTCTTTTTGCACCTCTGTTGGTTCTTTCTGCACTGCTCTTGCTTCTTTCTGCACCTCACTTGCTTCTTTCTGCACTTCTCTGGCTTCTTTCCTCACCTCTGTTGCTTCTTTCAGCAATTCTTTTGCCACTTTATGCACTTCTCTTCCTTCTCTCTGCACCCCTCCTGCCTCTTTCTGTACCTCTCTTGCCTCTTTGTGTACCTCTCCTACCTCTTTCTGTACTCCTCTTGCCTCTTTCAGCACCTCTGTTGCTTCTTTCTGCACTTCTCTTCCTTCTGCACCCCTCCTGCCTATTTCTGTACCTCTCTTGCCTCTTTGTGCACCTCTCCTACCTCGTTCTGCACTCCTCTTGCCTCTTTTTGCACCTGTTGGTTCATTCTGCACTGCTCTTGCTTCTTTCTGTAACCCTCTTGCCTCTTTCTGTACTCCTATTTTCTTTCTGCACCTCTCTTGCCTCTTTCTGCACCCCTGTTCCCTCTTTCTGCACCTTTCCTGCCTGTTTCTGCTCCTCTCTTGCCTCTTTCTGTACCTCTGTTGGTTCTTTCTGCACTTCTCTTGCTCTTTCTGCACCCTTTGCGCCTCTTTCAGCACCTCTGTTGCTTCTTTCTCCACTTCTCTTCCTTCTTTTGCACCCCTCCTGCCTTTCTGTACCTCTCTTGCCTCCTTGTGCACCTCTCCTACCATTTTCTGCACCCCTCTTGCCGCTTTTTGCACCTCTGTTGGTTCTGTCTGCACTTCTCTTCTTTCTACACCTCTGTTGCTTCTTTCAGGAATTCTCTTGCCTCTTTCTGTTCTTCTGTTCCTCCTTTCTGCACCCCTCCTGCCTCTTTCTGTACCTCTCTTGCCTCTTTGTGCACCTCTCCTACCTCTTAATGCACTCCTCGTGCCTCTTTTTGCACCTTTGTTGGTTCATTCTGCACTGCTCTTGCTTCTTTCTGCATCCCTCTTGCCTCTTTCTGCACCCCTCTTTTCTCTTTCTGCACCTCTCTTGCCTCTTTCTGCACCCCTGTTCCCTCTTTCTGCACCTTTCCTGCCTGTTTCTGCACCTCTCTTGCCTCTTTCTGTACCTCTGTTGGTTCTTTCTGCACTTCTCTTGCTCTTTCTGCACCCTTCGTGCCTCTTTCAGCACTTCTCTTACTTCTTTCCACATCTCTGTTGCTTCTTTCAGCAATTCTCTTGCCTTTCTGCACTTCTCTTCCTCTTTCTGCAACCCTCCTGCCTCTTTCTGCACCTCTCTTGCCTCTTTCTGCACTTCACTTGCTTCTTTCTGCACCTCTCTTGCCTGTTTTGGCACCTCTGTTGCTTCTTTATGCACTTCTCTTGCCTCTTTCTGCACCTCTGACTTTGAGGTAAATTTAATCCCCCTGTCCTATTATGTACTAGGGCCTTACAGGGGAGGTCATGCCAATCTCAGGGGTACCCCAACCCACAGTGTACCCTAGTGTATGTAGGTGTGTTCACTGTATTCTAAGTGTCTTTCAGCATAGCACTGGCTCCGGGCCTGGTTAGTCAGAGTCAGTTACCACCAGTACCAGTCAGCAAAAAGTTGGGGGGACAGGATGACTTTGCATCAAGGCCTCTTTCTGCACCTCTGTTGGTTCTTTCTGCATATCTCTTGCTTCTTTCTGCACCTTTCTTCGTCTTTCTGGACTTCTGTTGCCTCTTTCTGGATTTCTCTTGCTTCTTTCTGCGCTTTTCTTCCTCTTTTCTGCACATGTCCTACCTCTGTAGGCATAGTTAGAAATTAGCATTTAAAAAACCTTTGAAATTCACTGAAAAAACTAAAGGTTTTAGGGACGTTATAGTTAGAAATTAGCATTTAAAAAACCTTTGAAATTCAATGAAAAAACCGTAGGTTTCAGGGACGTTATAGTTAGAAATTAGCATTTAAAAAACCTTAGAAATTCACTGAAAAAAACCACAGGTTTCAGGGACATTATAGTTAGTTGGACATTTCACTCATACAAAAACAGAGAAATTAAGCCGTTATAGTTATTTGAGCTAACTATAACTCTCGCCCCCACAATGCACTGCTGATGACGTCACATTTTACTAACCCTGGGCGGTGAACTCCGCTCCGCTGGCGGAGTTTGCTGAGTTTTCTGCACTCCACGTTACGCGGAGATCGCGGAGTTCCGAAAAACTCCACTTCGCGTTTCGGAGCGGAGTTTTTTCCTCGCTCGCGTTCGTCAACGTCAAGTTGGCGACCGCAAGCAAGGAAAATCAACCTCCCGGCGAGATTTTTCCTCGTTCGCGATCGTCAACATCAAGTTGCCGAGCGCGAGCGTGGAAAATCAACATCCCGGTGAGATTTTTCAACGCGGGGGGTCAAGTTTCTGATTGCGAGTGGTCGCGTATGCTCGCGACCGCTCGCGTTGAGAAACTGCCCGTTTGCGTTGAGAAAGCTGCTGGTCAAGTAAAAATCTACTCGAGCGGCAGAAAAGGAAAGCTTGCGCTGTGCATGGTGCCGTTCGCAATGATTGCACAGTGCGGACAAGCATCCGGCACTGTGCAATCACTGCGAACAGCATTTTTCTATTATACTCCGCTGCTCGCGGAGCTCTGCGTAGTGCGACTGAGTTTTTTTTGCACTTCGCGGTGTTCCGCGTAGTGCAACTCCGCGAACTCCGCCCAGGGTTACATTTTACATCATTCATGACATGGTCATTGACATCACTGATGACATCTCAAATGACATCACTGATGACATCACTGATGACATCCTCCACGTGATAATCTGATGCACCTCCTCATACCCTAATATAACCTTTGATACACCCACTCTAAAATACAGACTACCATTTTCGAAACCATAGACACACCAATACCAGTTACTACATACCCACTCACTGATTCCTAGGTCTACACACACATCCACTCATTCACCCATACAGTCACTCATACATGCAGTCACTCATCAATACAGCACTATCATATGCACTCATACACCTATCCAGACACTCACACACCGCCACTCATCCATAGAGTTACTCACACACCTAGTCAGTCATGCAAAGAATCAATCACACTCCCATTTACTCACCTATATAGTTATACACACACCACCTCACTTATTCATACAGATACTAGCACATTCTTACTCTCTTATACAATCACTGATACAAGTATGGATGAGCACATACTCATCCATACAGTCACTCTCACAATCACTCACTCTCACATATAGTCATTTATATACTCCAACACTCACATATACTGCCTTTTCCATATGTAGCTACTCACATATGTACCACTGAGAAAACCATTCACTCACCAACACACCCATACACACACTCACCCACCCATACAGCCTTTCACAGATGCACTCTTGAACCCATACACCCAGTGAATCGCCCACTCACACATCTATGCACAGAGTCACACACCCCCCACCCACTCACACAGACACTCAGGCACCCATACAGATACTCAGACAACCAATCAATAACCCATATAGACACTCATGTAGCTACTCACCAACCCATGTAGCCGCTTACACACCAACTGACAGATACAGACATTCACACAGATTAGTCACTAACCCATGCATTCAGTAAGACACATTTAATCACTCAATTATACAGTCAGTCACGCACCTACTAAATCATCCATTCAGACACTCATACACCCACTTATTCTTTAATACACCTTGGTATATATATATATATATATATATCAAATTACACTCCCTTGTGCCCTGGACGCACAAAAACAGGTACGGACAGCTTCATTTGCTGGTGCCAGATATTCCTTTATTTATTGAAAGTTATGTGCAAGTCTCCTTCATGACGCGTTTCGGGCCTCTTGGCCCTTGGTCACATATATATATATAAAACATATTTAAACTTTACAGAAACACACAGTCACTGGATGATGTAATCAGTGATGTCATTTGAGATGTCATCAGTGATGTCAATGACCATGTCATGAATGATGTAATACGTGACGTCATCAGCAGTACATTGTGGGGGCGCGAGTTAGCTCAACTAACTATAACGGATGAATTTCTCTGGTTTTGTACGAGCGAAATGTCCAACTAACTATAACGTCCCTGAAACCTGTGGTTTTTTTCAGTGAATATATATATATATATATATTCACACATATACACATATACCAATAACATCAAATCTATTTAAAAACATTCTATTATAAATTAAAACATTAAACTATTTCAAAATCTTTAAACTTAAATTTCCTACTCCAATGAGTGCAACAGTAGGGAAAGTGTTGGATAGCGGTGGGGTAAGAATTACTATTCCCACTCCAATGAGTGCAACAGTAGGGAAAGTGTTGGATAGTGGAGGGGTAAAATTTACTATTCCCACTCCAGTCAGTGCAACAGTAGGGAAAGTGTTGGATAGTGGAGGTGTAAAAATTACTATTCCCACCCCAGTGAGTGCAACAGTAGGGAAAGTGTTGGGTAGTGGAGGGACAAAATTTACTATTCCCACTCCAGTCAGTGCATCAATAGGGAAAGTGTTGGATTGCGGAGGGGTTACATTTACTATTCTCACTCCAGTCAGTTCAAAATTAAAAACAAACAAAACATCAACAAAATAAATATATTTTTTTAAAGTAAAGAAAATATATATAAATATGTTAAAATAAAAGATAAAAATATGTTTAATATTAAATATATATATATATATGTATATTATAATGTTAAATACATATCACAAATACGTACAAATATCATATTAAATTAAATAAAAAATTAATTTCAAACAAATAAATATTTTTATTTAGAAATTATTTATTAACAAAAACATTCAGTATTACATAAATTTAGTCCATTTACTTCCTGCCCTATAACACCACACAATCCACATAAAAAAAAAATGTATTTGCATAATTAACATAATTAATTTTCAATTAAACAATTAATTAAAAAACAAATTAAAACATATTACATTTAATTAACTTTCCATCCTTTACACCTATAATCCCCACAACCCACACCTAAAATTAAACTGTAAAAAAATTATTACACAATTAAAAAACTTTTTTAATTAAATAATTAATAGTATGTAACAACTAATTATACAGTAAGTAAAATTAATTTACTCCCCACCCTTCACCCCATAAACCCAAAACCCACACACAAAAATATTATTAAACAATTACACTAATTATCAAATTAATATTCATTATCAACTAATAATTAATTAATTAAAAATAAATTACTTCCCTACCTTTACCCCTATAAACCCCACAACCCGTACCTAAAAATAATTACACAATTACCATAATTAATTGTCAATTAATTAATATTAATTAACAACTAATTAATTACAAATAAATTACTTCCCACCCTTTACCCCTATAAACACCACAACCCGCACCTAAAATTTACCCCAAAAAATTAAAAACACAATTAACATTATAAAATCACAATTAAAAAAAGTAATAAATAAATATATTCATTCATTTATTATAATTAAATTACTTCCCACCCTATTTCCCTATAAACCCACAGCCCGCTACAGACCTAAAAAACACAAAATGTAATTAAAATAAAATACTAAAAATTTAACACATATATTAAAAACATAAACAATACTTATACAAAAAATACATCACATACATTTAAAATTTATACTAAAATACATAACACTAATTTAAAAATCGATATTTTAAACAACTATATTTTTGCAAACGATATTAATGACTTCTATATTTTTAAAATCGATATTTCCTACCTTAACGTCGATATTCTTGACCACGATATTCTTGCTGTCGATATTTCTGTGTCACAATATTTAAAACTCGATATTAGTGTAAGTCAACATTTCCAACTCGATATTTTGACTGAATACCGACTCAGCTGTGGGCTGGCAGCTGGCTCCACCACACCACCTCTCTGTGTGTTTTCCGCGCCTGGGACACCATTGGTATCTTGAAATTGGGTGACATCTGTGAGGGTGGGACACTATGTACATGCCAACACCTCGTCAACATGTACTATATGTACAGATCGCAATTCTATTGATACTTACAACTCAGGCACGCCCTGGAACAGCATAGAGAAGGTCTCCAGGTGGTAGCAGAATACAATCCACTCGAGGCCCACATTACGATCTCCCTGGTGGGAGCCAAAGGCATCTCAAACATATATCGCTTCCAAGTCAGCAACACCACATATCCCATGATCACATTACAGGAACAGTGGGAACACTAACGGAAGAAGACTGGGCAGAAGCGAGGATGGCCCCACGGGTACTGACAATATCCATGCGCCTTAGGCTAGTACAACTCAAATAACTGCACAGGATTTACTTTAGCCCAACTAGGTTGTATAAGATGAACAACACCCTAGAACCTCATTGCCTACGCTGCAAAACACAACTAGGTACTTTTTAGCACACAATTTGGGAATGTCCATCTATACAAAGTTAGTGGCGCACCATATGCAAGACTATCTCGCCAGATGCCCAGTGGCTCTCGAGCCCAAAATGAACCTGTGGTATGTCTCATGGACGAGTGGGAAGGTGATAGATGCACCAGACTACTGGTTGCAGTGGGCCTTCTTCTGGCCAAATGTGATATTGCTCGCCATTAGAGAAGAGAGAGACACCGCCCACGTTGGACGAATGAACACGCGGAATGGGCTATTGTGCCTTGGCCGAGCGCTATGTCAATAAAGACAGGGGCTGCACCAGTAACATTTAGAGGGCCTGGACTGCGGGTTCCACAACTGCAATGCAGAGTGTACTTTTGATTTATTCATCCCATTTTCCTTTAAGGAAAACGGGCTGCATTTAAAAAAAATAACTGCTTTATTTAAAAAGCAGTCACAGACATGGTGGTCTGCTGACTCCTGAAGTATTAAATCTCAACTGCGATTTAGTAACTCCCGGTGTAGTGTTTGCCATGTAATGACTTTTGATGTAGAGCCCTCGATGTAGTGGGGGTGCACCCTACACCTATTGACATTGCCAATCCTTGTTATAAATTTAGTTTGGCAAATGTCTATTGCACATCACTGACCGTGGATAAACCTCATTTAAACTGCAGGACTCCTTGGTGCAGGGTACTAATGCTTACTGATCTTTCCATGGAACCAAGAGAGTAGCACTGTGTGCAGAGGCCCTTGGTTCGGAGAGAATGCATGATTCATGTATCCATGAGGTCAAAAGCCAATCGTAGTTTGGATTACAGTCTTCCACATCACATTGGGTCTAATAATGCTTTCTAACCTAAAGACATTATTTGGCACAATCGTGACCACAAGGCCAAGAACGCACATCCCACCTCATTTATTAAAACGTGCAATGGAGTAAGGATAGAACGTTGTAACTGCTGGTGTGTACTGCCTGAAACATGTCCTCTAGAAGGGCCTTTACACATGTGGATTTGCCTCATAAGATCACGCTCTCTGTGTGGGGCTGGAGCAGGCTGGGTCATGCTTTCTCCAACCCTCCCCAAGTGGCTTTGAAGCTAAAGCAATTCTATTCACAATGTGGCAGGAGGGACCAACCCATAGTGATAAAAGACATGTAGTAAGCATATATTTTGGGGGATTGGCATGAAAAAATGCTCATCGCTCACCTCCAGAGGATATCCAAGTGACAGAAGACAATTGGGCTGACCACCCGAGCGGTCTTAGGGGCAGATGTACGACCGGTTTTTGAGTCGCAAACTGGAATTTGGCCCGTTTGCGACTCGCAAAATATGGTTTGCGACTCGCTATTAGGAAGGGGCGTGCCAAGGGCGTCCCTTCCTAATAGCGAGTCTCCCACCAATGTATGATTGTTTTGCGACCGCATTTGCGGTCCCAAAACACTTGCAGTATACCACCCTTTTCAAAAGGGTGATAAGCCACTCGCAAATGGAAAGGGGTCCCCAGGGGACCCCTTCCCCTTTGTGAATGGGTGCGAAAATATTTTTTAAGAGCAGGCAGTGGTCCAGTGGACCACTGCCTGCCCTTAAAAAATGAAACTGAAAAGTTTCATTTTTCTTCTTTAAATGCTTCCCGTTTTCCTTTAAGGAGAACGGGCTGCATTTAAAAAAAAAAAAAAACTGCTTTATTTAAAAAGCAGTCACAGACATGGTGGTCTGCTGACCCCAGCAGGCCACTATCCCTGGGAGTGCTAGCCATTCCCAATGGGGTCGCACATTGCGCTTGCCTCATGAATATTGATGAGGCATGCAATTTGCGACCCCATTGGGAATCGCAAACAGTGCCTGAGACACTGTTCTACATTGCATTTTGCGAGACGCAATTTGACGCAATTTGCGACTCGCCAAATGCAAGCGTCGTACATCTGGCCCTTAGACCCCTGCCAGATCACAGTGAGGCCAAAACGGGGAGTTATGATAGATGCACAACATAGGGAAAGTGAGTTCTGCTTGCCCCCTAGATAAATAGGACTTCTTAACTCCTCCCTGCCATTACCACTAGGGGATTCGACATTTCCAACAGCTGTTCTCTGCTCCACATACTTTACCAGCATTAAATAGATCAGCCGGACGTTTCTGATCCTCTTAAAACCAGGGGTAAGAAGTAAGGCTTGCAAAATGGACTATAGACTTGATAGAGCATTAGTCACCAATAAAAGTAGGATCAGATTTGTAATATACCCGATGTTTGAGGCAAAGGATCTTAAAATGGATGTGCTGTTTGTCTTGGAGCCAAGGAAGGGACACCTTCCCTCCGAAACATTATTACATTTCCGAAGCACAAGTTTAGTGCCATACACAGAATCTGCTGCAGTCTTTATAGGCCACATTGCAGCAGGCCATGGTAGATAGCATTACAATAGTGCCTGTGCATGGACACAATGCAGGCTCCTATAACCTCCACTCTCCTCGGAGATGGAATGAATGGCAGGATCTTTACGAGAATCCAAAGTTGGGGAAAAGAGGTAAACCAGAGGTTTCAAATTAGAGGCTCAAAGGAGGGGTCACAATCAAATGTAACATGCAGGTTTGGAAGGCACAGGTGTGGGCCCTATAACTTTGTGTTGATAGTCTAATTGGAGGTCCCCCCACCAGTGACAAGAACATCTATTTTGTCTCCATTCATCTCTAGAAGGTAGCTTACGTCTGTTTTTTTTTTTTTTAGACCGGAAGGATTACTTCAGCTCCCGCTCACCGGCACCAATTGAAGTGCTCCACGTGGGCCGGACATGCCCTTTTCCTTATACATACTTAGAACATAGGACACACCTGTACACAGAATTATTACATGGATGAAAAGTCATTTATCACATGACCCCCTTTTTCCTTTTAGATGGATCATTTCAGGAATTCCCACACTTACCGTTCATCAATCAATCAGTCAGTACTTGTTGAGATGGCCACTCACCCATGAAGATCTCAAGGTACTGGGAGGTGGGGGAGTCGGGGTTGCAGGTACGACTGGGTGCTGTGGCTCATTCAAAGAGCCAGGTCTTGAGATCCTTCCTGAACTGTGTCAGCGATGGGGAGAGCCTGAGGTGGAGAGGCATGGCGTTTCAGGATTTGGCGGCGAGATAGAAAAGGATCTTCCTCCGGTCCTGGTCTTGCAGATTCGAGGTACGGTGGCGAGGGCCAGTTGGGCAGAGCGGAGATGTCTGGTAGGTACGTGGAATGCGAGGCGGTGGTTCAGGTATGCTGGTCCAGCGTCTTGGAGGGCTTTGTAGGCGTGTGTCAGGAGCTTGAAGGTGACTCTTTTGTTGACTGGGAGCCAGTGGTGTTCTTGTACGTGTTTAGAGATTTGGCTGCGGCGGGGGATGTTGAGGACCAGTCTGGCTGAGGTATTCTGCATGTTCTGAAGTTTCTTGAGGAGTTTCTGGGTGGCGCTTGCGTAGAGTGCATTGCTGTAGTCGAGTCTGCTGCTGATGAGTGCGTGGGTGACCATATTCCTGGCCTCAGTGGGGATCCATATGAAGGTATTCCGAAGCAGGCGAAGAGTGTGGAAGCATGAGTCGACGGCACTAATCTGGGGGTTCATGGTGAGCGAAGAATCCAGTATGATGCAGAGGTTTTGTGTGTGGTCAGTGGGTGTGGGGGGGGGTCCTAGCTTGGCAGGCCACCAGGAGTCATCCAATGCATAGGTGTTGGGCTCCAGGATGAGGACTTCGGTCTTGAGCTTGAGGCAGTTGTCTCGCATTCAGGTGTCGAGGCCTTCATCCTGTTGTGATAGTTGTATCTGGCAATGGTGGGTTTGTTTGTGAGGGAGAGAATCAGCTGGGTGTCATCAGCGTAGGAAACGATGTTGAGTCCTTGGCTCCTGACGATAACTGCGAGTGGGGCCATGTAGATGTTGAAAAGTGTGGGGCTCAAGGAGGAACCCTGAGGCACTCCGTAGCTGATCTTTGATGGTTCTGAGAGGTCTGGGGAAAGTCTGACTCACTGTGTTCTACCGTTGAGGAAGGAATGGATCCAGTCCAGGGCTTTGTCGTGGATGGCGGTGTCGTGAAGTCTCGTGATTAGGGTGTGGTGGAAGAAGGTGTCGTAAGCGGCTGAGAGGTCGAGGAGGATGAGAACTGTTGTTTCTCTCTGATCGAAGAGGGAGCGGATGTCATCGGTGGTGGAGAGGAGGGCTATCTCGGTGCAGTGGTTGCTTCAGAAGCCAGATTGAGAGGAGTCCAGGACGTGGTTGGCTTCTATGAACTCAGAGTTAGGCGTTGATGGCCTTCTCGATGACCTTGGCTGGGAAGGGGAGCAGGGAGATGGGTCTGAAGCTCTTGAGGTCTATCGGGTCTGCTGACTGTTTCTTCAGCAGGAGGTTGATCTCGGCGTGTGTCCAGTTGTCTGGAAAGGTGGCGATCTCGATGGAGCAGTTGATGGTGCGGTGTAGTTCAGGGGCGATGGTGGTGGCTGCTCTGTGGAAGATGTGGTGCGGGCAGGGGTCCAAAGGGGCTCCAGAGTGAATGCTCTTCATGGTCTTGAGGGTGTCGTCTGTGGTGAGTGGGGTCCAGTTGAGCAGGATCTCTTGAGGGGCGTTGTCGTCTCGTGAGGTGGTGGTGGGAGTGATGGGCGGGTCTTGGGTGTTGTCATAGATCTGCTTGATCTTGTTGTGGAAGTAGGTGCAGAGTTTGTTGCAGACGTCTTGGGAGGGTGAGACTTCTGTGGTCTCGCTGTGGGGTTTGGAAGTGGGGTGGATTGGGGAGGTAGTGGGGTGGATTGACTTGGGGTGAGGTGGATTGGTTTGGAGTGGAGTGGGGTAGACTGGATTGGGCTGGATTGGATTGGTGTGGGTGGAATGGATTGGTGTGGGGTGAATTGTGGTGGATTGGAGTGGGGTGAATTGGGATGGAGTGGTGGATTGGAGTGGGGTGGGGTGAATTGGGATGGAGTGGGCGGATTGGGGTGAGTTGGATGAGATTGGAGTAGGGCAGATTAAAAAACATGAGTGCAAAGTGAGAAAAGAAGACTTGGCAAAATAAAAGAAAGTTAACTAAAGAAAATAATCCTTTTCAATTTTGTTTGTCCTGCTGGGCACATTTTTGCCAGTCACGTAGTTTCTGTTTGCAGGGCACTAAAACTTAAACAGAACAAAATAGTACCTCAATCAAGTCGGGAGCAGCGGACAGGCACTGATTAAGTTGAATCAATCAGTGCTTGGTCCCTGCTCCACAGAGAGGAATGGAAATGATGCTAGGCCTGCCGTGACAAATTACGAGGCTGTAAAGAAGAGTGCCATGCAAGCTAACAAATGGTGAGCAATGGACGGGCTCCAAGCTCTTTTTGTTCACAACAGTGTCTCGCAAGCTCGACACATGATCTAGCGCATGCTCTCGCAGGCTCGACCCCAAAAAGTTTGTTTCAGTATGTGTCCATTGAAAATCCAGAGCTTGCTCAAAAGCCATACAAACTATAACTTGCACAACAAATGTAATGCTTCTGACCTCACCAGATTTATACTAATTAAAACACCTTAAAGCAAAATATAATAAAACAACAACACATGCTCAAACCAATACATTTTAGTACATTCATAGTTGCCTTTGCCAAAATGTTAAGGGTAATGTGATTGGTTATCTCACTTGAAATATGATTCACAACATTTGTAATGGCAACTGTTCCCTTCAGTGTGGGGTCATGAGCGTTGCGTTTGGTGTGAGAGTAATGGTTTGCAATGCTGATGTGGGCGTAATGGATTGTGGTCCTAACAAACTGAATTTCTTTCTTTTTTGAGTTTTAATTCATAAACATAACTGCACTTTTTAAAATGAATTGCGAAGGGTTTTTAAAAACATGTTAATGTGTTATAACAATAGAGTGAAAGAGATAGAAAGGAATATGGCTGAATTATACAAGGACTTGAATAATTCGGATGATTTTGTCATAATAACAAGGTTACAAAAACAAATTAAAGAAGTTAAGAACGATTTAACCGAACAGTTAGAAGAAGTGGTACCGAAAAAATGGAACACTAGTAAATTGGCACACTACAAATACGGCGAGGGATGCGGAAAGTTGTTGGCCTAGAAGACAAGGGGAGACAATGCAAGGAGTTCAATCCAAGAACTAATAACGGATGAAACCAGTGAACGATGTTTAGTTGATGTGAATATCGGGAAAGCTTTTGCTCTTTTTTTTAAAAACTTGTACACTGAAGACCCCATAGCAACAGAGGAACAGATCAATAACTGGATGCAAAAAGACCCCCTACCAGAGTTAGCACAGGAAAAACAGGAGTTTCTTAACAAACAGATTAGTCGGGCAAAAGTATATAACGCGCTTAAAGGGTTAAAAAAGGGGAAGGCCCCTGGGTCAGATGGAATACCGAATAAATTATACAAATTGAAGAGCTCACTCCGGTGCCGACTACTTTATTTAATGCAGCATATATAGATGAACGTACCGTCCCAGAAACATGGAATTAAGCCACAATAACATTAATCGTAAAATCAAATAAAAACCCAAAAAGATGCAAATCAAATAGGCCTATATCTTCACCTAACAACGATTACAAATTATACACACATATATTGGCCAAAAGACTGGACCAAGTGCTGGGAGAACTAATTAACACATCTCAAAAAGGCTTCATGAAAAACAAACAATTACATGATTTAGTTCTTGACTTGGTGTGCGCTATAGATCTGGCCAAGGATAAAAATCTTCCTTTAACTTCCTTTAACTATCATGACAGAAGATGCCGCAAAGGCATTTGATAGGGTGAGCTGGCCTTTTTTATATGCAGTCATTGGACAAAATTGTCTTGGGAACAAGTTTCAAAAGGCAATAAAGAATATATATAAATGCCCTTCGGCGAGGTTTTTTGTTAATGGTTCCCTTACCTCACAATTGAAAATAGGTAGAGGTACTCACCAAGGATGTCCCTTATCCCCCTTTTTGTTTAACTTGTACATTGAACCCCTGGCAAGAAGAATCAGAGATGGAACAGAGGATTTTGCCATTTCAATATCAAGATTGGGAAAAAAAAGAGGCCCTTTATGCGGATGACCTAAATATTCTTAAAAGATTTCAGAAAAGTTGCAGGCTATTTAGTCAACGAAGATAATGTCTTGGAATAAATCTGAAGATACTACCCTAGAAAAAAAAAGAAATAGGTATCTAGGTGTCCAGGTGGTAAAAAATCTGGATGATATGGCACAAGTTAACTTTACAAGACTTATGCAGTAAACTAAGAGGCTATTAAAGCATGGTCACATCTCCCCCTATCCATTATAGGAAGAACAAACTTAATTGAAATGATGATTTTACCAATATGTACGTTCATATTTAATGCACTTCCTCTACACTACGAGACTAGGTGGTTCAGGAACCTGCAAGGGGAGCTGGGTAGTTTCATATGGGCTAACAAGGGAGTAAAAATAGCCTGGAAAAAACTTTGTAAGAAAAAACTGGATGGGGGGATAGCTTTCCCAGATTTCCAGTTATACTGTTGGGCCTTTCAATTGAAAACTATACACAGGCCTACCTCTGTTATGGTGCTTTAACAAAAGATCTAGTAGAACAAGCAAACTATTTCCTCTTTAAATTTGGACACCCCAAATACTTTAAAAAGGTACGATTAAGAGTATTAAGAGCAGCGTGCAAGTTATGGGTCCAAGTCAGAACAACTCTAGGAATACCAAATTATACCCCAAAGGCTCCAATCTGGGAATCCCTGGGAACTCCACTCTGCCTCTTGGACACCCTAGCCAAACCATCAATGGATGCGGGTATAGAAAAATTGAGTCAGCTCATTGATAATGACAATTTAATCTCATGGGACTCACTAATAAGTAGTACGAACAATAGGCTCTCTAGGTTTAAATATCTGCAATTATAGAGCTGGGCTCGGGACAATTTGAATATGGGAGCTAAAACAGACTGGGAGGAAGAGATCTACAGCAGTAACCCACAAAAGAAAGAGGTAGCCAAGTGGTACTGGATGCTGGTGCAAGAAGAGGATAGCTCTAATTCACTTGCAGAAGAAATTTGGAAAAAGGACCTACCAACTTTAGATCCACTATTCCTTTGGCAAGGATCAATGTCTATGCTTTGGTCTTTTGTGAGGTATGCTCCCCTGAGAAGAAATCATCTGTTCACTTTATACAGGGCCTACTGGTCGCCTAAGAAATTATCCAAAATGGGGGATAAAAAAAAATCAGGAGATGTCCGAAATGTGACCTTGAGAAAGCAGATGATGTACACATGCTCTGGCAATGTTCAGGAATCCAAGCCTTTTGGCAAGAAGTGGGTAAGATCTTAGCTGTTATGAAAAAGGATATAGAGGTAAGCCTGATACTGATTATATTTGGGGCTTTAGAGGGTGATGGTCCTAAGAGGAAGAGGAAGAAAATGCAAGATCAATTATTACTTATTCTAATAATAATTGCACGTAGGGAAATCTGTATTAATTGGATATCTAAGGCCTTACCTTCTAGTTTGGACTGGCTAAATGCGGTGAAGTGGATTGGTAGTTTGGATTGTATAAATGGCTCAAAAAAGAGGATTAGTACCTGGGAGCCTATCCTACCTGTCCAATCATACTTCAAATACAAAAAAAAAAAAAAAAGAATTCTGAGTGTAATGCAGGAAAGGAATTCTAAAGGTTCGAGGATTAAGACATCTTCACCCAAGTTGAGGTAGGGTGGGGTGGTACCCACAAACCTCTAAAATTGGTTGAAGAAGGTTGTGTCAGGAGAAATTAATGCCCAGCAGGCTGTGGGCAGACGACTATGGAGCCTGAACTCACATCTCCTATTGACTTGTCGCATATGAAGACCAAAAAATAAAAATGTGTTATAAACAAAGCTAACCATAACTTCAATTTAACCTTTGGTGTTTTTCACTGAATGTATCTATATATATTCATGCCTTAAAAAACTAAAATTGAAAGGGAGTTAAGGCTGACTTTATCATTCCATCATAGAACCTTTCACACACCTGATTACCAAAATCTAGCCTGTCTCCCATTCAAATGGTTCCACACTCCGCTGCAATGCAATTCACAAACAGAACGCGTCAAACCAGTCCTATGCTCTCTAAAATAGCTTTCAGTAGAGAAGCAATGCATTTTCAGGGGAGGTTGCTTAACCTATGACAGTATAACTTCCCACGATACTCAGAGCAGAAACTACACATCCTAGTGATAAAAAGAAATTCCAGACATAAGGAGGAGTTGGTACCCAAAAGCAATAAATTCAACAAGGAGAACTCACTCAACCAAATCTTCTCGGGGTAAACCGAGAATCAGAAATACCATTTCTAAAGAGATAAGGATGGCATTCTCATATGTCAACTTTAAAAGCGGTGCGAGGACATTTCTGTTCCTTGAATGAGGGTTCTTAACTGACTCAAAAGCTACTTTCACCATTTTCCTTACTACGAAAGGCCAATTCAATTTTCTCTAGCTTCCTGCACATAAAGTAATACAAATATTACGTGATACACTCATCCATTATGCATTCGCAAGGGATATACATTTCTAAAGTCAATGCATAATTCTGTTTTAATTGTGCGCAATGTGTTTATCGTTACATCAATTGTAAATCAGACTGTAATGTGCCGTGCTATATAAACCCCAAATAAGTAAACTTTGTCAAGTAATAAACGGTAAGGTTGACTGAGTAGCAAGGGGATGGCACACAAGGATGAGGTAGCACTTTAACTTGGGTTTTTCTTAACTGTTTATATTTTATAGGGGAAGCCACTATAAACATTCCTCAACCTTAACTCCCTTTCAATGGTTGTTTTCGAGAATTTCTTTTTTTAAATTACATTTTGTAAATAAAAAAACTCAACGTCGTGCCATAACTCCACTGTCCTAAGTCAATCTTAACTACCACCCCTGTTATTACTTGCAAAAGCTTAAACTGAGTTGTGTTTGCGAGAATTTTTGATTAGGTTTATAAGCCTTTAAAAGACTGCATAATAGCATGACTATGTTTTTTGAGTGATACTATAGAGCACAGGCAAATTCTACTGCTCTGGGTGCATGATTGTCAGTGGGTCAGTAGTATATAATGGTGGATGTGTGGGTGTATGGCGGTGGGTCTGGGAGTATATGATGCTGGATGGGTTTGTGCAAGAATGATGGTGGATGTACAATGGTAACAGTGTTAGTGTATGATGGTGGCTGTATAGGGCATTTGATGATGGGATTATGTACATATGTTGGTGGGTATGTAGTTTTCTGATGGGGTGTATATTAGAGTTTTTACAGGTATCTAACAGCGTGTGCGGTTCTATATGATGTGGGGGTGCATGGACATACAATGGTGAGTCTGTTGCCTTAAGACTGTGGGTTGACATACAAATAAAGGTGGATGTGTTGGCATAGGATGGTGGGTTTGTTGCCATATAACACTGGCTGTTTGGATGTTCGATAGTGGGTGTGCTAGCATATCAGAGCATGTTTGTTGGCATATGTCAATGGGTTTGCTTGCATATGACTGTAGGTTTATTATAGTACGATGGTGGGTGTAATGCCATATGATCTGGGTTTTGAGGACGTATAATACGTGGATGTGTGATGGTTGTTGTGTCGCCATATGATGTTGCTTGTGTACATGTATGAAGATGGTTGTGCAGATGTATGAAGGTGCTTCATTGACGTTCAATGGTGGATGTCTTGGCCTATGATGTTAGTGGTGTGAATGTACTATGGTAGAATGCATATGAGGTGATTGTGTGTACATGTGATGTTGGATGTGTTGAGCTATGGTGGTGAGTGTGTTGGAGTAGGATAGCAGATGTTTTGGCATAACATGGTGGCTATCTTGGTGTATGATATTGGTTTTGTGGATGTATAATTATGGGTGTATTGGTGTTTAATGGTGCTTGTTTTGGTGTATGATGATGGTTTGGTGGCTGCATGGTGGGGTTTTGGTGTCTTGATGTGTTTTGGGCATGTACAATAGGTTTCTTATGGTGAAGCCTGATGGTGGATGTGTTGGTGTCTAATGTTGGTCATGTGGATGTATGATGGGGTTGTTAGCGTAGTACAGTAGGTGACTTTATGTATAACAATGGCTTTCGTGAATAATGGCAGTGGGTATTTTGGAGTATGATGGTGTGTTGGCATATGATGTTGGTTGTGTGGATGCTTGAAAGTAGGTGTACTTACCGATGACAGTAGTTGTGTGTGGTGTGGTGTGTGTGTGTGTGTATGTATATATGATGGGTCAGTGGTTGTATTGAGGTATGATGGTGTGTGTGCTTGCATATGAGGATATGTTTCCTGGCGTATGACAAGAGGTTTGCTGTCATGTGACAGTGGATGTGTTGCAGTATGGTGGTGGGTGTGTTGGCATATGAAATTAAGTTAAAAAATGTTTTAAAGCGCATGGCTAATCCACTGGAGTGTCCCAGTGCTAAGGCCAAATTAACTGCCTCCTGCTCAAACTCATTTAAATCTCTGCACAGTGGCCTGCTTGGCTGCCGCCAATCTCAGATTTCTCATTGGCACACAGGGTTTCACCATCCACTGTAGGTACTGGAGACCATGGAGGGAGAGAGCCTTAAAGCAGCAACTGAGTGCTTTAAAGAGAACCCTATGCCTTATTTGAAGTCAATGTAGTTTCCGTAGTGCAGGCCTGACAGATCTGCCTAGGAAGCCTAAGCAAAACATGCGCTGCAGAATTCTGAACCCGTTGCAGTCTATTTAACTGGGCCTGGGGATGCCTCCAGTTACAGGACTTTGCAGTAATCAAGCCTGAATGTGACCAATGCTTAACCCACTTTTCTCTGAGAGGAAATGAAACACTTTCCTCAATGATCTCATTAAGACAAAGCACATCTGTAAGGAAGTGGGTTTCTGTTGCAGTAACCCCCCCACTTTTTGCCAGACCACTGATGCACTTTGACTTGATGTTTTTCCCCCCGGGTCCCTGCCAATCAGGTTCCCAGGGCCTGTGTTCTTTACCCAAAACTGTACCCAATTGGCATCTCTGGCCACAGGTCAGCCCCTGGCAAATGGTACCACAGGTACCCAGGGCACTGTGACCAGGGAAGACCTCTAAGGGCTGCAGCACTTATTGTGCCACCCTTAGAGGCCCTGTACCCTGACACTCACACTCTGCCTTTGCAGACTGCGTGTCTTGGTGCAGAACAAAGTGAAGAGTGGACATGGCACACATCCCTGTGTGCCATGCCCACAAACCACTGCCCTGGCATACATCAGTCACCCCTCTAGCTGGGTGCCCTATGCCAGTGGTGAGGATACAGGTGCATGAGCCCTGTACCCCTACAGTACCCAGGTCCATTCCTGGGCACTGTAAGTGCAGTGCTGCCATTTAAGAGTATATGGTGCTGGGAGTTTGTCATTACGAACTCCACAGCACCATAATGGCTACACTGAAGACTGGGAAGTTTGGTATCAAACTTCTCAGCACATTAAACCCACACTGATGCCAGTGTGGGATTTAATGTAAGATGCACGACAGAGGGCAACTTAGAGTTGCCCCCTGAACCTAACCCACAATCCACGTCCTGCCTGAGAGGCTGCCTAGGCTGCCACCCAGCAGACATGTTGCTGGACCCCTGGGTAGAGAGCCATCCGCTCTCCCGGGCCTGCAACAATGCACGTCCTGGGCGAGGTGCTAGGTCTCCTCCCCCAGGATGGGCAGGGAGAAGCTTCAAAGGCATGCCGCCTTTGTGAGCCTCCCCAGACCACTTGCTGTACTCAGCAACTGGCCCCCACCGGTTCTAGCCCCCACTCTGGTGGGAAGACTGGCGGGAAACCCCAAGTGAGGAAAGGGGTGTGCCAGCCTCTGCCAACCCCACCCCTCAGGTGGGGAGGCGAGGTGAAGCACATCTCCGGGCTCTCGCCATTTTGAAGATGGGGAGCCCTGCCCAATCAGGACTAGGCTCCTGCCCCCTCCCACTGGAGAGTGGCAGGATAGAGGGTGTACCCACCCCAGGGAAGGGACCCATTGGTCCCTGCCCTTTACCTACCGGTAACGCCCCTAAATCTAGTATTTAGGGGCACCCTGAACCTTCCTTCCTCAGATCCCGAATCCGAAACAAGCAAGAAGAACAAGAAGAAAGAAGACCTGCCGTGCAGCTGCTAAAAAGAGGAAGACACCAACTGACTTGGCCCCAGCCCTACAGGCCTGTCGACCCTCGAACCTGCTCCTGCTAAACCCCGGCGTCTCCAGTGGTCAGCAACCTCGAAAACCCCAGAGGACTTGACTGCCTTGTGACTCTAAAAGACTGGGACTCCCACGAGCAGTGGTACTGCTCAAAGCAAGTAACAAACCCCTGGTGCCAGCCAGGAACCGCGACTCCTGCACACTCTGCACTCGCCGAGCCCAGCCTGTGCCTGAGTCCCCCTGGCGACTGTGACCCAGAATCCAGCACCCAAGGACCCTCCTCGACGCTCCTGATGACCCCTGCAGCCTCAGAACCAGGGACCCCTCCAACCGCGACCAGCAGAGGGTAAGATTTCCCGACGCAAAAAGACACCCCTGCACCCGGCGCCCTGCGGCCCCCTGTGCCCAACTCCGGGGTACCTACCTATCCTCCAACTACCCAACTTACCTCTCGAAGTGGTGGTCGCACCTGAAGAATCTCCGTCCCCGAGCTTGCAGCCTTTGTTCAACTTCCAGCTTCTCCATTGAAATACATTGAGCGCCCGACGGCTCAAAGCACCCTGCACCCAGCCGCCCGAGTGCCCCTGGGAGTGCAACACCTATCCTATTCTACTTCCCCACTTGCCCTGTGTAAGTGACCAGGAGCCCAGCTCCCACAGCCGCGTGGCCTGCCTGCTAGCAGCCACCAACCAAGAGCCCCCTGCCCGCCATAGGCTAACATTGGGCCTAACTCACTCTGCACCCGGCCGCCCCTGTGCCGCTGAGGGTGTACCAACTGTACCTACCTGACCCTGGGAGACCCCTGAGTCTATGCCCAGAACCTTAACTCTGCCAGTCGAGTACTTACCTGAAAACCGATAACCTACATTTTCTCCATAGGGTAACATTGACTGGTTTACACAGAAATTTCTTCTAAGTGTCGAGTTTTGAAACTTTAAAATATTCACTAAAAATCGCCCGATCAACGAAAACGAAATTACTCACCTGTTATCAGGAGAGATCCCAGTGCTGGATCTTGGTGCCCCAGCACTGACCCTGAAAAGTAATTACACTTGTACTTACCGATAACTTGATTTTCCTCCATAGGATAACATTGCCTGGTTTTCTCCAGAAATTCTTCTAAGTGTCGATTTTTGAAACAAACAAATATTCCTTAAAAATCGCCTGTGTAACAAAAACGATTTCTTTCAACTGTTTACAGGAAATGCACCAGGGTTGAATCCAGGATCCAACCCTGAGTAAGAAAATCATACGTAAAGTAACTGAAACTGCTTTTACTTAAAAACTCCCATTGAGCTCAATGTTATAATTGTGTTTGAATTGTGTTGCCTATTGCAACAACTGTAGCTATTGCATTTAAAAGTCTATTGTGTATTGAATGTATATAACTAAAGCATCTCATTCTGAGAAAGTATTTTTATACCTACTTGTGGTTCTAAAATAAAACAACAATATATTTTTATATACAAAATAATTGGCCTAGAGTTCAGTTCTTGAGTGTGTGAGACCATTTGCTGACTGAGTGTGTACAACAAATGCTTTACACTGTCCTCTGATACTGCCTTACTGCTCGACCAAGCTACCACTTTAGAGAGTAAGGTTATATCTAACTTTAGCCTCTGCCAAACCTCTGGGGACTGTGGACTCTGTGCACACTGAACCTTACTTTGGTTCAGTATATACAGAGCCACTTTCTTACAACATCACAGTCAGGGCAGTGATTTGAGGTTCAAAGGAGAATTTGGCATCGAACCAGAAGCCTAAGTTCTTGACTTTGGCCTTGGGGGCGAGTAAAGGGCCTAAGTCATCAGGCCACCAAGCATTCAACCAAATGTCAATACGCTCGCCTAGGACCACAACCTCTGTCTTCCCCACATTAAGTTCCAGACAGTTTAGGTCCATCCACGAGGCTACTTCTGATAGACTCTGGCAGAGGGAAGTGGCCACTGTGGTACTATTCTTTGAAAAGGCGATGACAATTTTTGTCTCATCAGCATACGGAATAATAAAAAACCCATGTTGCTCCAAAATCTCTGCCAACAGACACATATATATATTAAAGAGAGTCGTGCTAAGCGAAGAGCCTTGAGGGACTCCCTGCCGCAAGGGGCGAACTGTGGATTTAAAAGGTTTCTGAGAAACCTGAAAAGTACGTTCTGATAAGAATGATGACACCCAGCGCAGAGCTTTCCCACCAATACCACAAGACCACAGCCTTTCTAACAGAATGTTATGTGATACCATGTCAAAGGCAGCGCTGAGGTTCAGCATCAAAATGGCCGCAGTGTCTCCCTCTTCCAAGATTTGACGGACGGTTTTGGAAGGCAAATGCAAGGCAGATTTAGTGCTATTTGATGGACGAAAACCGGATTGGGCCTTATGCAGGATCTTATTCTCCTCCAGATAACTTGACAACTGCTTATTGACATGTTTCTCAGTTATTTTAGAGAAGAGTGGCAGAAGTGACATAGGCCAGAAATGTTCCTGTTTAGAAGGATCCAGGTGAGGTTTTTTCAAAAGAGGTACCACCAAAGCATGCTTACATTGCTGGGTGACACATCCAGAGGCCAGGGACAGAGTGATCAGTTCACAAAGCCCGATGGAGGGTTTCACATCCCTGCTCCAAGATAGAGTGAGAGATCAGGTGGACTGGGGACCCAGATTTAACAGTGGTGCAGAGGTCTGTGAATTTCTCCATCTGAATAGGATGGAAATGACAGAGCTTAATGCTATCATCGGTCAGGTCAAACCAGGTCTCCAGTTGTGGCTGGTTTCTTGCTTCTGACGAGAAAGAAGAATACATTTTCCCTACCTTTTCAGAAAAGCAGGAGACAAAGGCATTGCAATTTTTCCAATGTAAGGCATGCGGTGGGTGCAACTGCCATAAGTGAGGTGAAGGATTTAATAATCTTAAAAATTGCATGTGAAGCCAAGATTTCTTTAGAGTAGAAATCTCTCTGTGCCTAATTGATACTTGTATGTTACGTTTTCAGAGCAGCCTTGTAATTGCCTCTGCTGCAATGATAATAAGATTTATGCCATAGGCGTTCAAGCTATTTACATTCCTTTTTCAGAACCAGAAGACCAGCATGGTCTGGGTTTTTGTGGATGTATAATTGTTGGTGTATTCTTGGGCCATAATGGTAGCCTGAATGTATGGTGATGGGTGTATTGGCCTACATGTGGTGCGCAGATACATGAAGATTTGTAATATGCTGACTGTGTATAAATATTATGATGGGCATGTTATATTATGTTGGTTCTGTGGACATGATGGTGGGTGTGTCCACATAAGATGTTGAATGAGTGGAGGTATGATGGTAGGGATGCCCTCATCTTCCTGCAGTGCCTCTGTGTGACACCATGCCCTGCCTTTTGTGCAGCTGTGTGCCCCCTGCACTCCATGATACCACTCTGCCTTCTTCTGCAGGGCCTATTTGTGCCTTTCGACTTGGCTGCATACCCTCTCTGTGTTCCCATCCTATGCAGCCACTGTGTGGCCCTGCACCATTGAAACCTCTCTGTGTTACTGTACCCTGCCAGCCTAGCCCATTTGTGTCACTCTGTGCTCTGGCCTGCCCCACCATTGATGGCCTTTTGTGTGCCCCTGCAGCCCCTCTGTGTGCCCTTTGGCTCCTCTCTATGTGTTCCCATTCCACCACAGGCTTACTTTGTACCCATGCCCACCTGTAGTTCACTTGTTCTGCCTAGCCTACTCCAGTTGCTCCTTTGTGTGCCGCTCTGCAGACCCTCTTTGTGCCACCATCTCCTGCAGCCCATATGAATGCCCCACCTCCCTGTAGCCCCTTTGTACCATCCTGCTCTGCCCTTTTATCCACTATAAGTGACCCCACATCACCCTATGTGCTGCCTTGCCACAACCTTGCTGGCCCTCTGTGTGTCACTACACTTGTGTCCAGCCCCTATGTGTGCACCCACTCATTTAGCTCCTATGTGTGACCCCATCCCACCTGCTGTGTGCGCAAAGGCCTAGGCCTGTCCCTGATAATGTGATGTCCAGAGCTTACTTTGTGATCTGGAGGAGAACACTAAGTGTGCCCTCACAGTGGGCATTGGACTACTGTCCATGCCCTGGATGGATTGCATAAAAGGGTGGTGGAAGCGCAGTGTTTTGTGAGTTCTTAGTGTGCTCAGACAACTTTCTCTGTGTCAGTAAGAGTGCAGTCTACTCTTGTGTAAAGTTCCTCTGCTATGGAAAACCTTAGAACCTTGCGCCGTCATCCTGTGTGCATGCTGATTGCATATGTGTGAAGTGGATGTGCAGCACATGTATGATAGTAGGACTCTGTGTGTGGTATTAATATGAGTACTGGGACCAGAAGGATCCATTTTAGAAGGCTCTTGTTTTGTATGACAAGATCGAGGTTGAACACAGCTTCACTAGTCAGTGCAGGTGTATTAACTGCATTGCTGTGACTGCAGGATGCAGATCCAGACTCTGAAGTGAATTAGGATGGAGTCAGAGCTTACCTTTGAAATGAAAAGAGGGCTTTGTTAGCAAAAGGCTGTGTGCTGATACGTTTCCTGAGCACTGTCATTTGGTAGATGGTAGGAGTGAAGGGTGAGTATGTGGTTTCGGTTGTTCAAGATGAGGACGTTTTAGGCAGGGACTGTCCTTAGTCTGTCTCGGAATGCTGCTTCAGGAAGGGTGATCACAACCAATTGTAGAGATCTCACACTTATGCCTATGATTTGGATACTCCTGCTTGAGTCACCCCCATTGCTTTCTGCTGTGAGAGTAACCACTTTGTGCAAAAGCTGTGTCTGAGAAACAGCCAGGAAAGGGCTTGCCTAAAGTGGCTAGAAGCCTGTCAGCATGCTGAAGGAATGTGCACGGTCCTGCAGAAGAAGAGGCTGTCCAGGAGGAGAAGCCATTATGTTCCCGACATGTGGGGGCACCCAGAGAAAGCAGATTACCACATACAGTGAAGCCAAGAACAACGCATGCATCATTCTCTCTGAGCAATTTCCTTGTGAACTGCATCAAGACCTTTACAAGAACAAATAACACTGTGCTGTCTAGCTGTCTGCTGTAACCCCGAAAGACCGGTGCTGCTGCTGCTGCTGCTGCTGTTGAACTGGAAAGCCCTGCCCATTTCGGATGCTGTAACTGACATGACACCTTGGATGAGTTGGTCTGGTTGCTGCATCTAGGTAACCTGAGAAATTGTCTGCACTGCACCTGGCCTGGGAGGCAGTCATGACAACTTCATTCAGTGGTCCCTGATCCTATGCACGATCATCACCACAGGCACAGAAAAATAGAAGCTGCTGCCATAAGGTTGGGTGCGGGAACTGTACCTGCCGCACCACTAGAACTGCAATGCCAACCAGCAGGTAACAGTGGTACTTAACCTGCCACCAGAATGAGAAAATAGAAGGCACAGATGAGTTTGCCATATGGACTTGAAACTTTGTTGCCCGAGTGAACACAAAGGGTAAAATAATTTGAATTGACTTGCGCAATTGATCAGTGAGAGCATTTGAAGTAATCAGCATCTGTCTCTAATCAATGCCTATGTCCACATGGTATTGGGGACTGCAGTCATTAGATATCTCCTATAGAGAGGAGAGAATATACTGGGAAAGGGGGTGGGGTGATTACCTCCCTGAGAATCATAACTGGCAACCCTGTAAATGTATTTCGATTAAACTATGTAGTATTTAGTTTTGTTTCGGGATGAAAGTGCTATTTTTCACCTAAAAACATAAGTACTTGACTGGACAATACGTTATTGAGTCTTTCAGTTGACTGTTCAGTTCTGAGTTTGCCCCGCACACTGCTCCCCTGAGAAGTCTTTGATTGCTCACATTCACTTCCCTGAGGGTCAAGTGTGGAAAATGTTGTAATGACCCAGATGGCAGAACCATTGTAGGACAGAACCAGAACACCAGTGGAAAATGTCTTCACCTACCACGGTTGGGACCCAATTGCCCCTTTAGCCCTATGGGCCCCCTAAACATATACACATATATATACATATACAAATATACATCCAAGCAAGTGTGCTCCTTCTGGGAACCCCGACCCATGGAATGTGGCGCGCTGCCGGCGGAGCGTGCCGGTAAAATTAATCAAACACAAGGAAGTAATATGCACACTAAGGCAAGACACAGTGGGAATCGCAGAATAGGGATTTATTAATCCATAAACCCCACGTGACGCGTTTCGACCTGTATACGGTCTTGATCACACAACGGAGTGCCCGAGAAAGTGTCATTACATACAGGGCACAAGTCCTAAAAAAAGAAGTGGGGGGACGCTCCAAGTTAGGTGGTATCACAGGAAGTGACGTCACGACAGGAAGTGACGTCACGAAAGGTAGTCCCCAGCACAGTGAGCTGATATGTAACTTTCACTGTTCCAGGTGACTTTGTACCATGCTTGTTTGGCATTCTTGCGTGCGGCTGCATGCATATATACGTCTTTGTTCTCTTTATATTTAAATAAAGAATGATTGCCAAAAATTGCTTCAGACTTGGAAAATATTCTCACCAAATGTACAGTACGGAATCGAAACTCACTCAAATGTTTAGTCGAATTATTGGCAATATTCGAACAACTTTAAATGTTGCAGATTGAAGAGAGACTTGAATTGACAGATTTCGTTTTTAGAACGGGTACACTTTATAGTCTTTGTAATTTTTTATTTTTGAAATGACGGCTTCAGCTTGAATTCTGTTTATGGGGTTATGCTTTATTCCCACACTGCCAGTTCTTTCACAAAAATAGCCCCGCTGTTTGGCTTTCCACGTGATTCAGGCCACCATGACTACTCCAGAACTAACATAAAGGGCAAAGCAGAATTTTGATAGGTAGCGTATTCGCGCGCTAAACAAGATTGACAGACAGCCTGGAGATCGACGGGGCGGCCGTGCGGGCAAGTAACGCCATCATTGAAAGTCCAGCTTTTGGGCAGGGTGGACGGCGTCCACCCGGTAAAATAAGTGGGGGGACGCCGTCCACCCGCGTGGTACCCCGACTCGAGCCCTGATTACATAGGAAAAATTGGAAATCAACATAGGACTGCATACAATGCAGTAACAGTGTAGAAGCAGTAAAACGGAGGCCATATTGTAACATGTTTCGGTTTGAACACCTTCCATTGTATCATGTGTAAACTCGGCAAACCACGAGGATTACTCCGAAACCAAAATCCAAACCCAAACAACCGTCCCATACAGGAAGAGGGCGAGGAAGAGGACGGGGTACCAACACAAGAGGAGGAAGAGACTCAAGCAAAGGAGAAGGAAGTGGGAGTGACAAGGAGCACATTGGAAACAGATCAATACGCTCCAAAACGACATCATGATGGATGACAACATGGTAAATCGTATGTTTATTAATCTTTCTGAGAGACCACTGAGTGATCTGGAAAAGAGAACCCTCTGTTTGGGTTTACCCTTTAGCCCGGCAGAACCGTTAAACTATGTTGACACACATATTGACCTTTTCAAATTTTGTCGCAAACTTAAACTCAAGAAGTGGCATAAATTGAAACTGGTTTCAAACATTGGAGCCAGTGACACTAGAGGGGCCAATGTTTGTAGTGAACTTAATATTGGGGATATTGACACTTTAGTAACCCTGCACGAGTTGGAGGGCGGGGGTGCTAATGTGGTTAATAATGTATATCAAGGGGGAGTGGCTTGGAGCCGTCTGCAATGGCAGCACTTCTGTGAAGCTCCGGACAAGCTGAAACGATAGCCCCATAATCCGTACATTAATCCGGCCTGCACTGGGTGGAAAACTAAGAGCCCCTAGGTGAGACCCGAGAGCGAGTTCAACTGTGACCCGCAAACGGCCTATAACAGAGTGAGAAGCCCTGAGAGCCTGGGAGTGTGAGGCCTAAACTGCCCAACGGTCAAATCCAGGCAGGCCGCGCCGCGCCCATCGAGTGGTGAGCTGCGGAGCTCCGAACAGAGTGAGGCAGCCGGCGGAGGAACTGCGGCAGCGGGCCTGCGGTACGGCCCAACACCGGGTCGGTGATACACAAGAAGGCAGCTGGAGAGGAGAACAGAGGCGCCGTCCGGAGTCGGCACCAGGTGACGGGCGCAGATGCCGGAACGACTGGAGATTCTGGAGGCAGGGATCGTCCGAGGAGAGACCGCCAGGCTCAGAGGTGCAGAACAGCAGGTGAGCGGAATGCCCCCGAAACAGGCCTGAGAGAGGAAGCCGGTGGCAGGCCTGCAACGAGTTCAGGCGCCAGACTTGAGGAGTCCCCCCCAAAGTAAACGCAAACTGTGGTGACCGGGCGCGCAGCCCGAGGGAGAACCCCCACAGGGAGTTATAAGCCGGAAGAGGGCCGCCGGCCCGTATAGTGGGAGACTGCTGACAAGCAAGCTCGGCTCCCGGGTCGGGGAGCAATATAAAGGTGGGGGTCTATCCCTGAGGCCACTCAGTCAGACGAAGAGCGACTGTAAAAGTAGGCGAACGCCTCCTACCAAGGCGGGGGCACTGAGAGACAGGAACACACAGAGTCCAGCTGTGACTGGGGACCGGAGAGTGGCACCGGATTAGCAGAAATCGGCCCATCGGCAGAGGAGTCACCGGCTACCTAGGAGGGGCGAGACGGGCCGATAACCAAAAGAAAGCGGCATTGCCCCCGGCAGTAGAGAGCACAGACAACGAAGAGCTGCCCATATCGAGAGTCGTGCAGTAGACCTGGGAAAGCGGTGGAGGACACAGGCTGTCTAGCTTGAGGGAGCAGGGCGGCTGTAAAGGAAGAAAGGGTTCAACCGGATCGGCACTCAGGCGAGGCAGAAGATACGGACTGTCGGGGTCAGTACATATATACAGTGACATTACAGTGACGAGGGAAACAGCAGCCAGCATAACCACTGTCTCTCTGTCAGAAGGGGGTCAAATTGCACAGCAAGATAACCCACAACACAATTATAGGTGAAATCTGGCCGAGTGGAGCGATACCGGAAAGGAATGGAACCACACTACATGTGAGGAGGATAAGACTGGCGGTGAACAACGGGCCCTGGGGCCAGATTTGTGGAGCAGTGAGGAGATCAAGAAGGGCCTAAACTGACAGAGAAGGGAGCAGAACACACAGTCTAGACGCGGCGAGGGGTATCACATAGCACCCAAGAGACAAGAAATGGTCAAGCCCAAAACATTGTGCACAACTCAAACAAACAAAATGGACAAGTATGCAGTTTCAGTGCAGTCAGTAGAGGGCCAAGGAGAACGTACAGCAGTGACAGGGGCGGATGAACCTTCGCTGACCGCCATTATGGCAGCCATAACGGATCATAAAAACACGCTTGAACCCAAAATCGATACGGTAACGAAGTAAATCTGTTGAGAGCGGATCTGGGTAAAACCACCAAAGAGGTAACGATTGCAGAAGGCAACATATCGCAGCTACAAACAAACATTAAAGCAATGGAGGACCAAATTAAACAGTTACAGCCAGGAGCAAGTTCTCAAAGACCATCAATTCAATTTTTAGTTTCTTCCGTCCTAAGAATACTGGCGTTATTTTAGCCATTTTTAAATTTTTTAAATTGCAATGCGTCCCAGTAGCCACTTATGGAGCGGAGATTTGGGGCACCACAAACAGCTCCTGCATTCAGCGGGAAGAAAATAGATTTTGCAGGAAACTGTTGGGCACCCCAATCTCGATATCGCATTATATTTGTCATAAAGAATTAAATTTAAATGATGTCACTGATTTTATACGTGCTCGTCCGGCTCTCTTCTGGTTGTCTGTTTGGAGGAATGAGGAAGCTATTCTGACTAGAGATATTATCATGGACTGTTTGAAGTGTGAGAAAGGGATGGATATCCCTTGGCTATCCGGAGTTTACCAGAGCTTATGCAGTATTAATCAGGGTTGCATTTTTAGAAACCCCAAGAAAGCTGAAACGCGACGGAAAAAAGATCTTAGAAATGCACTCTACTTATCCTACAGTACCGAGCGTATAGCTCAGGAATCACAGAAAACCCTTGTCTCTAGTTACATGTCACTAGTCCGATATTGTTATCCCCTACCAAATTACCTCACCCTACCTATGAGTCATTGGGAAAGAAGTCTGTTATTCCGTCTCAGAGCAGGGACAGTCAAGTTTGCATTATGTTTTCCCCTCGGTCACCATCCCAAAATTGATTTGGTACCCTGCCCATGTATCGGAATTAGCGGACAGACAACTCTGCATTTTTTATTCTTTTGTAAATATTATATGAAATATAGCAAGGGGATACTTTATCCCTATTTTAAAAAAAGGAAACCTGTTAGCTTGGATCTGGCTTATACAAGTATACTTGCTTTGATTGATGAGGAGCTTGTCTTTCGCTTAAGTACTTTTCTGAGAGTTGCTATTCGGGCACGTAAGTCCATGCTTGACCCTTGAATTCTTAACTGTGATTGGTCACGCTGTAAATAATGCTTTTTATTCATTATATTCTAACATGTGACACGCTGTCTTATAATTGCTATTCGGGCACGTATCGTCCATGCAAGACCCTTGAATTCTTAACTGTGATTGGTTACGCTGTAAATAATGTTTTTTATTCATTATATTCTAACATGTGACACTGTGTCTTATAATCTCAACAGTCTTTGTATGGTTGTACTTTTATGGATATACTGTTTATCCGAATAAAGATCATGAATTATGAATTAAACAGTTACAGCAATGACAAGCGGAGATGGCAGCGAGGCTCAAAGACCAGCAAGGGCGCACCAGGCAGAACAAAATATGGGTGGTGGGTGTCCCCGAAGGAATGGAGGTGCCCAGTGTGGATCTCTTTTTAGAGGACTTCATCCCAAACCATCTACGCCTGGTAAGACTGTAAAAATATTTCACAATTGAATGGGCACACAGAGCCCCAATTCCAAACCAAGACCGGGGGCGCCGCCACGAACAATCATTGCAAGGATTCTCAACTACAGGGACAGAGATGCAATCTTACAAGCAGCAATGACCCATGGAGATCTAGTACGCGACAACGCAACAATAAGGTTTTTCCCAAACTTTACATTACAAGTACATAAGTGGTAAAGCAGCAGCCACCCGGGGTCGGGGAGCGGCGCCGAGCCTCTGGCCCTGAGGAGAGTGTCAGAAGAAAGATCGGGGTCTGATCGGTCACAGGATAAATGACTCCAGTGTCGAGAGGAGGACAAACTAGACACAGTATGGTCAGAATTACCAATTTCAGTCTCACATTGTTGATTTGGAAGGGGGGGGAAAGAGGTGGGAGGGGCCGCCAGGTGGGAGGAGAAACGGCGGTGGAGAAAGGGAGAACAAGACAAATCCCGTGCGGGGAAAAGACAGTAACGCATAAACATGGGGGGCTAGATAACGAGGGACAGAGCCAGCAGGAGGTTCTAGCCTACCCTGGAACAAAGCAAGTTAGTATGGGCCGACAGGCTCTCTGCAGGTTGGGGTGGCGGGTAGTTTTAGGCCTGTCAAGAAGGGTGGAGGGAGGGGAGATGGGGGATTTCGAGGGCTCAAGTTGGGTGGGTTATTATTAATGCTGTTGTTTTGTATGGAAGCTCAGACACGACTACGATAGGTAAACATAAGCACACAGGGTGGCAACCCACCAACTATGCATCCAAGTTGGCTATAGTCATAAAGGGCACCAATCTACGGACGGGATGGGGAGCTAATCAAGTGAAGAAGGGACTAGGCTGCTCAGCGCTGCCAGGAAAATTGGTCAGATATGGCATTAAAAGTTATAACGTGGAACGTTAATGGCCTGGGCAGCAAGTAAAGCACACATTGGTTCTACAATACCTGAGACGTCATCCCCGGACGTGGTATTACTCCAAGAGATGCATCTGAAGGGGAACTACTGCAAAGCACTGGACCAGTGGGGTTATAAACGTATGGCACTTGCGGGCTTTACGTCCGGTTCACGGGGATTAGGGATATTAATAAAAGTGTCAATTCCCTTTGTCCCGGGTAAGAGCTGGTGTGACGGCGCGGGAAGATATGACGCCATCACTGGCACATGAGAGGGTAAAACAATAAATCTGTGTTCTGTCTATGTGCCTCCCAGACTGCATGCAGAAACCCTTCCGACTCTGGGTAAGATGCTGCTGGAGCTACCTCCGGGTACGTTGATAATGGCAGGAGATGTGAATGCGGTTATGGACCCTCGGATAGACAGATTAACTGTAGGGAAGCGCGGGGGTAAGGAACCACTGGAGGGATTCATAACAGCAATGGGAATGATTGACTTATGGCGGGCACATAACCCAGCAATACGACAATAAACGCACACCCCAGCCAAACATAATAGCCACTCCAGAATAGACTATCTGTTTACATTGGAAAGTCAAGCGGGGCAATTTATGGATGCGACACAATTAGTGCGTGGGATCTCAGATCATTCCCCATTGGCGGTAAAGTTACAGAGACCAGTCAAACAAAATGCCCTTCCACCACGATTGGAGCCATGATATTTCAGAAACAAAGAATTCGCAACGAAAGTGCAGTTGCAAACGGGGCAGTACTTCCAAGAAAACGAGGGGTCGGTAGAGACAGTATCCACCCTATAGGAGGCATACAAAACTGTTATTAGGGGATATATTCCAGCTCAAATAGGCATTCTTGAGAAAGAACAAAATAGAGAGGTGGCAGAGCTCGAGAAAGAGATGGAGCAGTTGGAACGGGAGACTTGGGATGAGGGGGACTTGGATGAATCCCAAAACTACCGTCAAAGGCATAAGCAAAAAGAACTGAGAACCTTGGAGGAGCAAAGGGCAAAGGCGCATGTACTGGCCACCCAGAGGAAGATATACGACGTAGGCGACAAAGCAAATAAAATTATCGCGTGGCTAGAAAAAAGAGACAAGGAACGAAGTTGGGTCCTGGAGATAAACGCACCGGGGGGGGACAATACACAGAACGGGAGAGGAGATAGTGGAGGCATTCGCACAATATTACGAGGCGCTATATGCCTCCACCACTGAGCGCGAAGCTGCTGATTGTGCTGATTTACTGCAAGAGATTAATCTTCCGGTTCTGGGGGGGTGGTGGGGAGGATAGAGAGTCACTTGATCAGGATTTCACGGTGGAGGAGATTGCTGGCGCACTCATGGACCTCCAGTCAGGGAAGGCAGCAGGACCTAACAGTTTGCCAGTGGAAATGTATAAAAGTGTTGCAAGTAAAATTGCACCACACTTGCTAAATGTGTATCAGGAATCCCGATATAGAGGGGAATTGCCCTTGGACATTCGAACGGCGACAATCGTGGTAATACCCAAGAAAGGTAAACCAGGTGACGAGTGTGGTTCCTACAGACCAATATCACTATTGAATGTGGAGGCAAAAGTACTTGCCAGGGTGCTGGCGATCAGGCTACAGACAGTTATTACCAAACTGGTCCATCCGGACCAGTCTGGATTTATACCGTATAGGGCAACGAGACTCAACCTGAGGAGATTGTATGGGGTGCTACACTGGTCCAAAACCTGCTACACTGAAGACACGGTGCTTCTCTCCCTGGCTGCGCAAATGGCATTCGATAGTATTGAGTGGCAATATATGTTTGAAACATTAACCAGACTGGGCTTCAGACCTGAGTTCTGTTCATGGGTAAGACTACTATATCAAGACCCGAGGGCTACAGTAAAAGTGAATGGAGCGTTATCGCGCTCGTTCCCGCTAAGGAAGGGTACAAGACCGGGTTGCCCTTTCTCGCCCATGTTATTCGCACTGGCATTTTCGCCACTGGCGGCCTGGGTCCGTAATGATCCAGTAATAACAGGCATAGAGATAGGTGGTGCTTGGGAAGATAGAATATCCCTCTATGCAGACGATGTGCTCCTATACCTGGTGAAGCCCCTCAGATCAGTTCATCGGGTGCTACACATCTTCCAATTGTTCGGCAGCTACTCAGGGTATAGGATAAACTGGGGTAAATCCCTGATCTTTCCCTTAAAGGGAGAAATCCCGCGGAGACTGACTGAAACGACTCCATTAGTAGTTAAGCACACATGCACTTATCTATGTCTAAAAATATCTGTGAAAGAGGAAGACTTCCTGGTGGATAATCTGTATCTGCAAATACAGCGATTGAAAAACGACGTGGAATGCTGGAGGAAATTGCCGATATCATTGATGGGGAGGGCAGTGATGTTTAAGATGATGTCCTTACCTAGACTGTAATATGTCATGGCAAACACCATACAAAATACCGAAGAAGGTGTTCCAAGAAATAGATGGTGAGATACGTAGACTCTTATGGGATGGAGGCACCACCAGAATAGCATTATGTAAGCTGTAGAGCGGGGTGTATGAAGGGGGACTGGCAGTCCCGGACATCCGAAAGTACTATTGGGCATCTCAGTTAACTGTGGTGAATGACTGGGCTCTCTCTGACCGGAATGACCGGGCATTCAGGAGTGACCACTGGGCCAAGGTTCCGTCTCATCCAGCTGAGAATCCACCATAGATCCTATGCTTCCAGGACACAGCTACACCGATGGGGCCAGGGAGTATCTCAATATTGTGCAAGGGGATGTGGGGAAGTGGGCTCCTCCTTTCACATTCTCTGGGAGTGTAAGTATATTCAACATACTGGAAGGAAGTGACAGGAATAATGGCGGAAGTAACGGAGGAAGAGATCCCACTAGAACCACGATGGCTAATATTATGTGTAACGGGTGAGATAAAGTGGCCCAAATATGTCATGATTTGGCTGAAAATAGCAATAGTAGCGAAACTAAACATTGCCAGGGGGTGGGGGGCAGTTAGGACGCTGGATCCTCTGGACTTGGAAGATGACTTAGACTGGTGCTCAGGGGCCGAGAAGGTGACATACATAGCAAGAGGCTGCCCACGAAAATGGGATAAAATCTGGGGGCAATGGAAGACATATAGAGGAATCTAACAAAGCTTATAAGGCCCAAGGGTAGATAAAGAAGACATTGATAATATCGGAAAGAGATGAGGGCGAGCCCTCGGGGATGATGAAGCAATATTGGAAGAAGGATTGCGAAATTGTAAAAATATGTAACTGATGTTGTAAAATGAAAGTGTTCATGCTATTGTACTGTTTGAGTACAGAAGATGTACTGAGCGAAACCAATAAAAATAAAAATGAAAAAAAAGGAATGTATATCAATTGCTTAACGACTTAGACATATCATACGACAAAGCAGCAACCACCAGTTTCAAACCCAAGTCTACATTTTTACCCAATATGCCACACGACAACATTGATACCTTTCAAGACATGGTAACTAATCAACTTATGAAATTCAGACAAAAAAATTGGTTTTCTAAACCAACCAGTTTTTCTAATAACCTCAGCATTGCTCAAAGAAATGCCATCAAAGATCTGGCAAATGACAACAGCATAGTCATATGACCTGCGGATTAGGGAGGGAATATTGTCATCCTGAGTTGGAGTATCTACATTGATGAAGCTATGCGCCAATTTTATGACCCAGAGGCGTATATGAGAACCGGCAAAAAAGAATACAGTGACATCGTAACAGGTATTTGGAGTAGATTAGGGAGTGGAGGGACAAAGGTCTTCTGGAATGGGAGGAGTACTGCTTTCTCAAAAAAGATTATCCCAAACTCCTGGTACTGTACCTTCTACCAAAAGTACATAAAGACAAATCTAATCCCCCAGGTAGACCCATTGTGTCCTCTAGAGGCAGTGCACTGGAGAATGTATCTAGATATGTAGATCATTTCCTGAGAGACCAGGTTATTAACCTACCATTGTATGTCAGAGATACAAAAGATTTTCTCAACAAGATTCGGGATGTCCAGTGTCACAACACATTTCTACTTATCAAGATGGATGTCAACTCCCTGTATACTATCATTGAACATGAACTAGGGATATCTGCATGGGCCAAATATCTGTCTAATAGACCTATTTGGCACATGGAACACACCAATATGCTCATAGACATGATCAGATATGCCTGAACAACAACTTTTTCATGTTCAATGGTAGTATATAGAAACAGATCTTAGGAACTGCTATGGGAACATACTTCGCTCCCAGCTTTGCGAATCTGTTCCTGGGTTAGAGATGCCAACTTTGACTTCACCAAGGTGGTTCTATGGCTCAGGTACATTGACGACCTGTTTGTGATCTGGAAGGGTACCGAGAACGAAGCCAGTGACTTTATCAGGAGACTTAACTCCAACAACTACAATCTCAGGCTTACCAGCAATAGGAGCAGCAAGGAAGTGGAGTACCTAGATACGAAGGTCGAAATCATCAATAATGAGATTCACACATGACTATTCAGAAAGATCACTGCAGACAACACCCTACTGCATATCATGAGCAGCCATCCTGATAATTTAAAATGGAGTATCCCCTACGGGGTACTCTTAAGAGCCAAGCGCAACTGTAGTTCCGATTCAGCCTTCAAGGACGAACAGAAAACCATGATTTCGAGATTCATTGAAAGGGGTTATCCCAAGTGGGTACTCCGTAAGGCCATGTATAAAGTGAAGGGGATCAATAGAAGCATGACCTTAGAAAACAGCACCAATGACAATAAATCCAGTGAGGAGGGCAACCTGACCAGGTTCATACTTACCTACAATGGTCACTCTAGTGAGATCCGGAAAATTCTAGCAAGGAATTGGGACATGCTTACCAAAGATCCCATCATAGGTACATCCCTCCCTGACAGGCCAGAAATCACCTACAGAAGAGGACATAGCCTCAGGGACATACTTGTGCACAGTGACATCACTGCCACTGGCCAGAGCAGATGCATTAACTTACAGTGCTTTTTTTCTTGCAGCCACTGCAAAGCGTGCCGCAGCAGCCGCATGAAGAAAGAGTACCCCAACCCAAACATGGGCACCAACATTCCCATTAAGCAGTTTCTCACATGCAGTTCAACTTTTGTTGTATACATACTGGAATGCCCCTGCAATCTCAGACATGTGGGCAGCACAACACTCATGGCCAAAAAGAGAGTACTCAAGCATATGAGGTCCATCACGAGCAAGGACCAGCATTACCCAATAGCAAGGCACTTTGAAACACATCACTATTCAGATTACTCCAAACTCAGCTATTACGCCATTGAACAATTTACAGCCAACAACAGAGGAGGCAACAGGGTACTCCAACTCAGGAAAAGAGAATCGAAGCACATCATCAGTCGTGAGACCCGCTATCCTGGGGGCCACAACATTGATGAAGGGATGGCTGTTCACCTACAGGAGTAGTAATCTTTGGCCTCTCTTGCTCCCTTGTTTCCCCGATACTTGATCTTTGCTTGACTGCCTTATTTGTTCTTTACACTGAAATGCAGTGCGTCAGCACTTGCCCTTGTTTTAATATTGTTTTTTGCATTTCTGTGATCTGTGTCTCTGGACTTACCTGTTATTTTGTCTATCTTTTCATGGGGAAAAGGAAGGGACCCTCGCATTGATCTGGTTAATTGTCACAGGTTCCCTACCCTTTTCTTCATATCGTCCATTAGGTGTTCTGCACCCTCCAGATAAGAAACTTCACTTTTGGTTTCTTCTTTTTACATTTTATTGTTATATAAACTTATAACGTTATGTTATGTTATATAAACTTATAACGCGCTCAGCTACTCCGAAGAGTGTCCCGGCGCGAGCCAGAGAAGGAAAAGCATGGAGAGGCTATGCAAACAGATGAGTTTTCAGATTTTTCTTGAAAAGGCGGAGGTCCTGAGTGCTGGGGAGGGCGAAAGGAAGTGAGTTCCAGGCAGATGACGCTCTAACAGTAAGGGAGCGACCACCCACTCTTGAGAGCCGAAATCGGGGGATGTGGGCCAAGAGCTGGGAAGAGGACCGGAGATGCCTGGTCGATTTCTTTGGGATTTGTATTCACTGTGCACCTTGTCATGAGCGTCTTAGGGCCCCTAGTTTGTACTTTCCAACAGCCACTTCCCTACTGCCTGCACTGATACTTTGTTGCCTTCCACCACCAAACTAGCACATCTGGCACGTAAGCAGCCCTCCGACTCCTGTTCAGCCACTTTTCTTAGACTCTGGTAGTACCGTGTGACACTATGTCGCCATGGGACTTCTCCACTTCGAGTCTGATCTGTTACCAGGGATTACCCACCCTTGTTGTACAAATCTATTCTCTTTCTCTGAGGGAACCACCAAGGCACTATGCCAACACACAGTTTTCTGCCCCCAGGGCTCGCACTGCTACCACGGAGGGTCTCTATGTGCTTCTAGCTTGACATGGTCACTTTTCCCTATACTTGAATGCTGTCATGAACTTCAGGGGACCATGCCCACCTGCGAGTTACCGCCGTGGCCGTGTACACCTTGAACGTGTGCCCCACAATTGGTGCCATTATACCATTTATGTTTGGGAGGCATGTCACCATATTTGATTGTTTACACAACTGTAGGAATTGCTATACATTTGTGCATTACAAGTACATGTGGACTACTTTTCTGTTTATTTCAGCACCATACTGCGATTATATATGTACATACTATTTTCAATTCACACATGACACAATGGAAGGTATACAAGCCGTAACATGTTTATTTCAGCAACATGATGCGTTTATATATGCGTTTAATATATATGTACAACTTTGAGTTTACACATGATACAATGGAAGGTGTTCAAACCGAAACATGTTACAATATGGCATTGTATGCAGTAATGACACTTTCTCGGGCACACCGTTGTGTGATCAAGACCATCTACGGTCGAAACGCATCACGTGGGGTTTATGGATTAATAAATCCCGATTGTGCGATTACCACTGTGTCTTGCCTGAGTGCACGCATTACTTCCTTGTGTTTGATACAAGTATACATATATACACATATACACACACATATATATACACACACATATATATATATATATATATATATATATATACACACACGTACACACACATATACACATATACATATATTTTCACACTGTGGCGGTTGCCACTGTAGTTATAGTTAGGTCAGAATTTCTATAGGAAGAGCATTTTATGTTTTTGCTAGTAACTTTGGCTTGGTTTGCCGAATCTGCACAAAACTTTCCAAAGACTAGTTCATCCCCACAGCTACTTCATGAAAAGTTTTGCACTGATTCGTCAAGCAGGGGCCAAGAAAAAGTGGGGGGTCCCAAAATAGCCGAGCACAATTGCACCCAATTTGGCAGAAAACTTAGATAGTGTGCTCTCTGTTATTTGGTGTAAATCAGTTCAGCCATTTTTGAGAAAATAGAGGTTTATACAGGAGCTCAAGTTTAGCATGAAGTGGTTAATGCTCAGAAAAAGTTAGGTATATCTGGATGGTTAGTATCGCAATACTCCTTTTGTATGAAAAATTCAACAATTACAATATAATGACAAAAAACAGGAGAAGAAAATGTGGGTTGGGAGTGAACGACTGAATGACGTGTGCAGCGGGGGTTGGCAACAGTATACTCCATGCCTCTAGTGTCTTCCTGACAACACTAAAATCGAGTATACCATATGTTGAGATACTTAGTGCAAGGATAATTTGTAGTACTGACAATCCTTTTATGAAAGAACAACAATGTATGTTACAAAGATTTCGACAGAGGGAATATCCTGAGTACCAACAATAGCCGTAGACAGAGTTTCATTAAAAAAACTAACTGTTTTGATCAGAGTCAATCGGAAAACATATGATGACAAAAGCTCTGTCAAATTCATTACAACTTTTAATAAACAATCAAGAGTAATAACTGAGTTATTAAGTATACATTAGGATAGTCCGAAAACTGATCACACCATTGTAAATGTTTACTCCTACCCTTTGATTCACAGAGGAAGTCAAACTCATTGGCAAATTAGTTTCTAGTCGTTTAAGCAAGTACCATTAAGATGCATGATTAACAGCTACAGTTTTCTTTATCTAAAAAACCTGCAAAGCCAGTAGAAACAGTGAGAATGGGTTTACAAATACAGCTCCATACCAGACAGAAAAAACGAAAATGTAATAAATATAGCAATTGTAATTTTGCTGTTTGTGTTGAAATGTCCTTGTGATTTGAAATATGTAAATAATATATACCACCCAGTGAAGACAAGACTTTTACAACATAGGTGGGCAATTAAAGTGAATAACAGAAGATACCAAGTAGCTCAACATTTTCAGGAATTTCACAAGGGTAGAAGTGATTTACTTAGGTTTGTGGACTCAACAGTGCACATCTCCCCAAATCCTTTTGAGGACATCCAGGAATACCTGCAAAGTGTGACCGCTGTGTCCCATGTTCGAGATATTGTGTTGCAGAAGCAAAGCCGCACTTCGGAATCTGTTTGGAAGCACCCAAACCATTTCTCACCAAATCATGTGGTCAAGAAGCTAGTTACAATAACAAATGTAAAAGCAAGAGGAATGACCCAGCAAAAGACCTCAGAACCATGTCAAATGGATCATTACCCAATTTAGTGAGCATAAAATATTGAAAACACATAGGAAGCCTTAACACCAGACCACAGCCAAAATTCAGACAGTATTATAGGTGACATCAGTGGGAGATCGCTCTGGCTCTTCTGTATATCCACGTAAAGAACTTGATAATAATCTCTCTCAATTGGCATGGTATAATTATATTGTCTCACTCTTTAGTAAGTAATAAATCAGATACTAGAGACTCAGTGCCCACTGGAAACCCACAGGTTTCAATAAGTCGGATGGTAGGTAGCATTGAGACTCTAATAACAGAAGTCAAAACATCAAGGGCTCCTGGACCCAACTGTTAAAAATATCAGAAAAGATCAAACAAGCACAATAGCTTTATCCAGGAATGCACGGTTTAAAACCTCCTTTAAGCTCAGGAGAGGCAAGGCTTGGAAAGTATGAAGGACTAGAACATGGAAGCTAGGCTAGATGTTACTTATAGGCTGCAGGCAGAATTTCTGGAGTCTTAGGAGTCAGTGAGTATAAAAGACTAATGCAGGCCCTGGGCCACTGCCAGGCAAATTTTCCCAGTTGTTTCCGTGTACATTGCTTCCATCAGTTCGTCACTCAGCATTAGCAATACCTCGTTTTGCAGGTCCCTTTTCTATACTTAAGCTATTAAGATATTCTACAATACAGCTTAAATTACCCAAGAGATAGAAAATATTTTTCTTTCAGGTGTCCTGTATCAAACCTGCAGTGACTACGGGAAGAACACCACTGCCTCCCATATTGGTTAATGGCTCTTCAGAATATGAGGTGGAAGCTATTCTTGAATACCATTTTCATTTTAGTCAGCTCAAGTATTTAATAGGATTTAAGATCCTGGAAAGGATACAATACCTAGAAGCCTTCCTCCTTAGCCCAAATTCCTCAACTGGTGTCTCCATTGCATCAACAGTATCCAAAAAAAGAGCCTCCTTTAAGTTCAGAAGAGGTCAGGCCTGGTGAGTATGGAAGACGGGGATATGAAATCTAGGCTAGTTCTCACTTGTTGTGTGCAGGATTTCTGGGCCTTATGTGCCAGTGAATATGAATGGTCAGTAAAAGCACTGCATTGGTGCCCATCAACTTCTCCCCTTTATTTTACCTTACTTTGCTTCTGTCAGTTCAATATTCAGCATTTGCAATACTTCACTGTGTGTTATTTTTAACCTTCCTGGTTCCCTGCCACTGATTGAGTATAGAGACCAAAGGGTTCTGAGGACAATGACTCCTTTGTGCCTGCTAAGGTCTTTTGCTCCAGAAGTGTCCTGCTGCTGTCCATCTCAGCAGGACCACTGTTTCCTTTGTATCAGCTCCTGCGCTAACCGCTGCACCATCATCCTACTGAAACAACATGCTACCTCACTCTATTCCAGCAGTCCTGGATCCTTTTTGCTGTCCTTAGAATGGGGGCTAGTCACAATAAGACTTTGCTGAGTGAGAGTTGATGTGATACATTCCGTGTTTGATGTCTCATACTGTTTCTTTGCCCCTGTCTCTATAAGATATTTAACCAGTGGTTCTGAGACGCTCCAAGTCTGCTGGTGGCACCATTCCAAAGCAATGTCGCCGATTGCCTTTGCTCTCCCTCAATTTTTCCTCGGGTTCCTATCTGATGTACTATTATTATTCACAACTTTGGTTGGAACAGGTGGGCAATTGGCATTGTCAAAAATATTCCATATGGAGAATTACACTCTTATTATTAAATCCTGTCACCAATCGAATTTGTGTTGCATTGATGAAACCAAGCTCTTAATTTCATGCCCAATAACTTTGTATTACATTTCAAGCTGTATTAATTTCGATGGCAGCATCTGATTCTCGGAGGAGCAGTATTATGGTACAGGTCTCTTTCGTAAAATTATAGGCTAATATAGCTGATGGATGCAGAAAGTAATCTCTTTGCAAAGGCACTTCTCTATGATCTAGAAGACTAGAAAGAAATAAAGCAATTGCAGCCTTCTAATCAACTGGATTTAGATAGGTGCTTCAAACTCAGATAAAGTGGTAACCCTAACTTCAATAGCATCTATGGCACTGTCTGCCCAACAAATGCTGAGCTGTTTTTTTTTTTACTTCAATGTGGCTTCCGATTGGGTAGACAAGGCCATTCTTTGGCACAAACTGGACAAAATGGTACAGGCTCCGCTTTATTGCAACTACTCTGTGCCCCCCATTCTGATACTTGGCCGTGTACAAGATTGTATTCTGGCACCAAGCCTATTTTGTTTTTATATCTCAGGTCTTACAAATCACCTGTCAGCTGCTAAAGGTTTTCCATAACGCTTTGAATTAAGACATATTTATCAGTCCTGAGGGGGGGAGGGGATTTCATGGAGTTCCGCTATGCCGAACTCTGCGAAGTGACAAGAAAACTCCGCCAAGCTACGTGGAAGAATTTACTGCTGGCTAGCGTGAACAAGGAAAAAACTCCGCTCCGCGGAGCGCAGGATGCGAAAAACTCTGCAAACTCCGTGAACGGAGCGGAGTTCACCGCCCAGGCCTAATATTTTCCTGCTAATAACTATTGATGATTTATTTTTTATTCACCAGACACCAATTTGGTTGCAAAGGTTACTGGATTCATTAGTGAAGTACGGTGAATTACATTTTCTGACTACGAACAGTACAGAGACAAAGATTTTTACTTTTGTGAAATGCCATTGTCGTCCCTCTTGGTTTGCAGGTGGGTCATAGTTAGAAGTAATGTCTCAGTTTAAATTTCTGAGTATTATCCTTGATAACTAGTCGAGCTGACAAGTGCATTAAACGATTTGTCTGTTTGCAGTATGAGAATTTGTTTGAGAATCTTTTGTTTGAATTCAAATTATGGAGGGTCCTCTTTCGCCCTTGCTTAAAAGTGTAGGAGACCAATCTTCTGTCTGTATGTATTGTTACTTGACCTTTGCCAATCAATCTCTTGATAACAGAGTGCAATAACCTATGAAAGTTACTGTATGTAAATTTCAAAACCCCTCGGCTACACATGTAGCTACATGTTTAGCCAAGGGATATGGAAATTTATATGATGATAAGATTCCAGCAGATTAACCTATTGAGCTGATTAAGTCTATGGTATAATAAGTCCATTAAGTACACGTGTAGGATAAAGCTCTTGGAAATTCCACTTGAAATATAGTTTTTTTTAAAATGCTGCACCACAGCCATTGGTCTTCCGGGAACCTTCACAAAGCTAAGCTTACTATTGTACCGCGATGCTGGAAATGTGGGGAACACCTCTGTGATATAGTTCATATACTATGGAAATGTGATTTGCTAGTAGGTACTGGTGACAGATATGGGAATATTTGCAATCTACACTTCAAACATCCATTCAGCTAACTACACTTTTGGCTCTACTGCACGATGTCTCAGACTCACCTACCCTTGCGACGCATGTCACTAGATGGCTTACCCCGGCCTTAGGTGTTGCTGAACTGGGCATCTCATAATACTGTAAAACGAATAAGATCCCAACATTCCAAACTTGGCTAGAAGACATGTACGAAAAGGCAACATTTGAAAGGCTTATTTATAAACTTTAATGACAAATGGCTACTATTCGAGGATGTTCGAGGAGCCTTTTTTTCTAACAGATTGAATGTAGTCTAGGGGTGGTGGATTGATGAGTTGACTGTGAAAGTTCTAGGTTTCAACAAGTTCCCTTTTTCATTTTTCTTTTGCTTCTTGTGCGTTGATCTTTAAACTTGTATTCTTGATTCTTACTGTATTACCTAGGCTGGGAGGATTTCTATCAATTTTCGGAGAACCACCTCCCTGTATTTCCTTACTGGAGGACTTAGCAGGACATACAGTATAGCCATATGCAAATCACACCTCTTATGGGAAGGTGGTGGGCTCATTAGCTGTGCCCCATTGTGGTTAATCAAGAATCGTTTGCGTTCCTTATCTATGAATAATGTACGTCTAATAGATTGTGAATATGCTATTTTCATTGTACGATGAGTGTAATCAAGGTTCAGCTGAAAAACAAAAATTGCTAGTAAAGTAATATGATACGAAAAATGTACAAGTGTAGACTCTGTCCACATGATAGACTAACTTTCAAATACTATTACTATATGCCCTGGCCTCCTCAACTGAGTAAATCTTGTTTTATCCTAGTTATTAAAGATTATATAATATGCACCTGTTTGGAAGCTGTGTCTGGAGGTTTCTACTAATAAGGTTATTTATAGAGCGTTAACATGTTTCACAGAAGCTTATCATGTTCTGAATGTATGGCCATGATTCATTCTGCTATGAATTTAATACATTTATGATCATCATATTCAGTGTCATTATATGATTTATTGTACGAGTTCTGGATAGCTTATTGTTTTTTTTAATTAATTGTTTAGATTATATTTTAATGACTCTTATTTTAGCATACATTTAGATTTCATTAATTGTGCCTGGTAATAAAATAACCTTGAAACACTGGTTTCAATCTGGGTTTTTCTAAATATATCTATCTATCTACTGAGCATTCAGACAGGAGAAAAAGCATGGGTTTCTAAGTGGTTCTTGGAGAGAAGAACAATCCTTAGGGAGATTGAAGATATTGCTAAACTAACAGTGAATGTTTAAGGTTATAATTAAATGTATGCCAGGTCAGAAACATTATCTAGATTGGACGAGAATGAATATGAACGTAACCTGTTGACCTGGTTGGGAATGGGGATATTACATCATGCTCTTTAGTTTCTGAAGAGTTGGATATATTCTCTATTGACTCACTATGCCAATACGATTTCATTTTTTTGTATTTTTTGTAAACCAGCTCGCACCCAGTATATTGTATCCTTATTGACATCTTTCTTAATTAGAAATTGCACTCACAAAGGTAACCATTTATTATTTATTTTTTTGTTGTGACTTTTTTTTTAATGATGGCTGTAAAAATGAGATGTGTTGCACAGTATTCTTAATCTAATTGACCATGTTTAAAAATCTGTATGTGCATATTTTATGTATCAGTTTTAATGGCACATTTTTTTGTTTGAATCAATTTTTATTGATTTTCATTTAACAATGCAGACATACACAGTGCAAATCACATTCTATTTTAGCCATCTTTCGCTAATTATTTATAGTATAACTCTTTTTATTGGTTTATAACAAAATTTAGCATTGAGAGTTTACAGCCATTCATAGCGGGTAATCAGCATTGAGAACACTATTCTTAAGAGCTTAACACAGCTAAGTGCCAACAACCCGGAGGCAGGCAGCGTAATCTCAAAGCTATATCAGACTACTCCGTAAGAACTGACTGGCACATGCATCAAGCTAGGATTTTGCGAGTCCTTAATAGCGAATATTAAGGATTCGCAATTAAGGATTCGCAAAATCCTATGCATGTAGGAATCGCTATAATAATAGCGATTCCTTCACATTCCTTATTTGCGACTGGCAAATTACGAGTCGCAAATAAGGAATGGCTTCCCATTCATTCCTATGGGCCTAAAGGCCCATAGGAATGAAAGGGAAATTGCGAGCGCTATTTGCGAGTACCAATAGGTGGTACTTTGTTGCATTGCATTTAAGGAATCTCAATTTGCGATTCCTTAAATGCAATCGCAATTTAAGTAATCGCAATTTAGAGATTCCTTAAATTGCGAATTTTGCATTTGGGATGATGCATCCCAAATGCAAAAATACAGGTCGCAAAGGGGCAGATTCTGCAAATCTGCCCGTTTGCGACCCGATTTTCGGATGATGCATGGGGCCCTGAATTCCTTAGGCGTGATTATTTGGAGCCTGGTCTCATGCAACTGATAACGAATAGCCTCTGTAGGGTAGATTCGACCTAGGCAACAAGCGGTACAGGACGACAAAAAGGAAAGAAAAAGAAAACAAGAAAAAGAGAAGAGAGGAGAGGACAGCACCCCACCCCACCCGTTCCCTCCTGCACCTTGAGTTAGACCCAGATCTAGGCATCTGGCATCTTACTAGGTTGGTCTGTGGCAGTGAGTCGCAAAACCTGAAAAAGCTTCGGGCAGGTTACTTCCCTGACCTCCTTACTAAGGATGGTTATGAAAGAGGCCCAGAGTTCTTGGAATGCGTCCACTTTTCGCTAATTATTTAGTATACAATATACATTAGTACAGGGGCGACCTGGACATATCTGCACCACTAGTGTTGGCGATCATTTGCGCATACTGAATTTATATACACCTTTCATGCTGACCTCTGGTGCTATTTGCAGTTACTTAGTTCCCAGGTGCATCCCATTTGTTTTCTCACTAAGTGCTGACTGTGTGGTGGTCTGCTAACAGGGGAGTCGGGCAATAATGAAACAGGACAAAGAAAAAACAAAACGGGTATTTGTTTGTCTAACTGGAGTGCTTCCTGGTCCCCCACATCAATGTATCCTCTCTGCTCTTGTTTGTTGGATCATTTTGAAGTTCACCCTGAAACCTGTGTCAGGCGATGCGTGAGCTCGCCCACCAGTTGTGGATCCTCAATTACATCTGTGTCAGGGCCTATGTGCCTCCCCCAATCTGTGCTCAGGGGCGTTGTTGTCATTTGGGGTCTGCGTGCCTACTGCGGTGTTATGGCTGCTTTGCAGCTCACTCAGAATCGCATCCCAGTTTGTGGCAATTGGGGTCCTACAAATGCCCAGTGTGTCCTCCTGATATAGCGCAACGCTTTCTGCTTTAGCCCACGTCAGTAGGGAGTTCCTCCAAGGCAGTGTGTGAGGGAGCTCAGGGGACTTCCATTTTCTAGTGATCAGCCACTTAGCTACTGCCATTCCCAGATCTAGGAAGCAGGAAGTCACCTTGTGCTTTTTGCTTCTACAGTAAAGGTGAAGGAAATAGGTCTCCCATTCAAAGGAAATGGTGCGTTCCATGCAACGAGAGAGGGCATCCGCCACCGCACTCCAGTATCCCTGAAAGCGTGGCCATCCCCACAACATGTGCAGCATGTCTGCATCTATAAGCGAGGGCAGGCAGCATCTACGCGATTGAAATAGCTATTGATTTTAGCTGGGGTGAGATATGTTCTCTGCGTGATGTAGTATTGTATCTGGTGGAAGCGCACATTCCTGGGGACATGTACAGGGCCCTCCAGTACAGAGGCCCATATGGGGTCCATGAGTGGGTGGTTCAGGTCGTCTCAATGGTGTCCGTGTGATTGCAGTGTGCTGTCTAAGGGAAGTGGCAAACCACCATGTGAGGTGTCCACCTCGCCTCATCACATGCAAGTACTGGATTGTGAGATGTGTTGCGGGCTTGTTGGTCATGTCTCCCCATTTGGTGGCTAGGGCTGCTAGAAGCAAACAATGCAGCAGGAATTGGCCTGGGTGCCACCTTTAGCGTGGCATACGGTATTAGGGCACCTTCCCGATACAGGTCTCCCATGTCTTGAATCCCCGCCTCCCGCACAATTCATTTGCCGTAGTGATCGCGCACCTCCTAGGCGTGCCCTGCAGCAGCAAAGCAGGTGCATATGGTTTCACACTCGGGGTGATATATAAGCACCTTCGATAACATCTGTCTGTCGTATTGAGCAGCAGGGGTGCTGGTGGCTTCGACTTTGCACAGAGGTGGAACAGGTTAACCAAGGCAGTTAGGGACCATGGCGGCAATGTGGTGGCTGTGTCATGTAGATGGCAGTTGCCCAGCCACCTGGCCACCCATTGCAGCTGCGCCGCAAGATAATACTATTCCATATTTGGCACCGCTAGGCATCCTTGATCTGTGGGCAGGTAGGGTTTCTTGATAGCTACCCGGTGGCAGGAACTGCCCCGAAGGAAGTCTCTGATTGCTTTCTCGAGAGCGTGAAAGACGGGCGGAGGGATATATATGGGCAAGTTTGCAAAATAGTAGAGGAGTCGCGGTAGGATCACCATTTTAGAGAGAGCCAGCCAGCCTGCCACAAATAGCGGAAGTGTGCCCCAGAAGGACTTGCGGGAGCTGACAGCTCTCAACGCTCTGCCCAGGTTTCCTTCTTGTAGGTCTGTCTGCTGACGGTATATCCCTATGCCCAGGTAGTGGAAAGCATTGGTCTTCCACTGTATGCTCAACCCATTAAGTGTATACATCAGGTCTGGACATGCGTTGTTAAAAGGGTACAACCATGACTTCGCTACGTTAACTCTCAATCCCGACAGGGCAGCGAAGTCTCCCAAAACACGCACTAGTAGAGGGAGGATCGATCGGATATCTCTGACATACACAAGGATGTCGTCCGCGTACAGTGAGATCATGTGTGTGCCATCCCCAAGCGGGATGTCGCAGTCTGCTCCTCCAGCGCGAATGGCCCCCACCAGTGGCTCTATGGCTAATGAAAAAAGTAGCGGGGACAGCGGGCATCCATGCCTAGTTCCCCTTCCCACCATGATTGAAGCAGATATATACGGGCCTGTCCATACCCGCACCTTAGGTTCCCTATAAGGTAGCTTATTCATGCGGATGAAGGTTTCATCAAGGCCATAGCGGGTTAGTGTGGCGAATAAAAACTCCCATTCCAGGGAGTCAAAGGCCTTCTCAAGATCTAATACTAAGCATCCCAAGTATAGCCAGTGACTCGCCGAATATGCGGCGCCTCTACTCTTTCACTTGAAATAGGGTGGACAGCCTCCCAAACTGAAAAATAAAGGTATTTCCTAAAAATGGCTTCAAATGTCTACAACTGGGATTGGGGGGGGCAGTAATTAGTGGCACTCACATCCTGCTTTGTGCTCAAGAAGTGCCTATATGGAACAATGAATCGGGACTTTGAAAATGGGTCTCCCTGTGCAGACCCATATGCACAGAAATCTCAATGCTCTGCTGGAACTTGTCTTGATCCTATGAAATTCACAATTCAGAGAGCTATGTCATGCTTCAGCTGGAGCACATCCAATGAAATGTGCTGTTCTTTCTCAGATGTTAATTTGAACAAGGGCATTTGATTGAATATGACACATCTGTAAGTGACAAGCAAGTACATAGAGCTATTTTACCTTCCTTGAGCAAGGTGAGCAGGCTAATGAGTTACAGCAGACTTCACATTATAAAAGAGGCCTTGCGAATGAGGTATACGCAGTAGGCTGTCCTGCAACCCCTCAAGTATCCCAACGTAACTGCCTCCCAACCAATATGCCCAACCGTAATTGCTTACTGTGGCTGAGATATATCAATGCACAAAGAGTTTCCTCACATAGTACTTTATGCTTATTGTTTATCTCCTTTACAGACAGTCACTTAGATCATTATCAGTGTTCAGCATGAATCAAAGCGTCCAACGTTGATCAGAGTTAAGGCTGACCAATGGCCCTCTTCCCCAGACCTGATGGAGTGACTTGACTGATCATACAAACCACTTGGCCACGCTAGGGATCGTTTTGTAAGATGGATTCTGGCTCAGGTACTGGCATGCTTTGCAGTAATACACACTCCAGTCGAATTCACCTATAACTTTAAAATTCCTTCTCCAGTCAAAATAGCGTTTGTACTTCTCATCGTCTGAGTCTAAGAGTTTCAGGTAATCTGCTAGTTCCTGGGCACTTGAAAAGTCATCAACATGGATGAAGGCATCAGAAGGCAGGAAGAGCTCATAGTTGTCCCGTGTGGGACCGAGAACAACTGGCACCGTTCCAGAGAGCAGGGCATTGTCCCAAAGCTTCTCTGTAATGTAATCCTGGTGCTCAGAGTTCTCGAAAGACAAGTAGAATTTGTACTGGGAAATGGTGGAATGTTTCAGGTCTTTGTCCAGTGGTTGAGTCGTCCGCCCAAAGATATCTACTTGTATGTGCCTCTGCAGTTCCTCATAATACTGCACGCGTCGTGAGGCTGGGTTCCAGTTACTGACCACCCATGACACCAGCTTGGATTTTGCCGGGATGCTGAAGTTCTGAGGTTCTTTAAGCATCACCAGCCAACCATAAGGGGTGAAAATATCAGAGTCCCGCCTGTAGCTCATGGTGATATTAAGAAGGTTGCTCATAATGTCTAGATTTCCGACATTGCTTGGGGACTCCATATTGTACCAAACCCACCGTTGAGTGGGTAACCTTGGCTCTAGGAGGAGCTGCTCTCTTGAATTTGACACATCCCGGTGATGGAAAATCACAGCATCTGCTCGATTGTACCAGTTTCGGTCTTCTGTCAAGAAACAACCTGATATCCCAAAAAATGAATAGCACTTATCCAAGGGAAACCTCTCCCCAAATGGCCAAGTCCACAAGAGGATGGCTACCTTTGTCATCCCTTCATCCGTGACAGGTTTGTCCATTTCGGATGGACAGGCAAAGAGCCTGGAGTTACTGGATATTTGAACATAAAGGAACACAAAAACGGCAGTGACGAACTGCAAGAGGAAAAGGAATAAGATTTTTCTGGTAGAAGGTGTGCTCGGCGCCAATTCCATATCTTTGCCTGGAGAAGAGAAAGAAGGAGGATTCAAATCATTAATCAAGCCAGACCGACCTTTAGCATTTAGAGTCGCTAAATTAATTTTCATTTATTTTCAAAGTATATTACTCACCTGCTCAACACCCATTCAAAAGTTGCAAGTCTCAAGTGGTCGTCTATTGATTAAAAAAAAATGATAAAGCTTTACAAAATTCTGTAAGAACTACAAAACAGTCAAACATAGACGTAATTAGCACAACATAACTATCAATATCTAGTGATTTCAAAAGCTCGGTTACAAGTAGGACAGGTCCATCATCCGATCCGTTAACCCGTAAGTAAAAGGTAACTTTTGAACTCTACTACTGTGCTTGAGCTGTTTTCTAAATACCCAACCATTGGAAAGACCCTCCCCTCCCACACCGATTGAAAATCAAATTAGTATTTCTGAAAAATGCCACCGCCTGTTTTTTTGCCATTTCAAATTTTGTAACTGTCAGCCAGAAAAGATACTTGTCACTGAATCCCTTGGGCCCAAATAAGATTTTAGGCCAGACAAAGAGGCTTTAAGATGTGCTGCAATGTGGTTGAGGCTGTTGACTTTGAACTAGATAAGGCAGACAGTGGAAGCCAGCAAGATGGAGCAGGAAATGTCTACTATGGTCATCCTTCTTGGTCCTAACAATACCCACAGAGGAAGGAGGGGTGATTTTTGCAGAACGGACAACTGGACAATGGATCAAAAGTCAGAAACAGCTATCTCCGTCTGAAATTTTGAGTGCTGCCTAGTAGAAGGCTTCTCAAATCTTGTTGGTTGAGCATAGTGCTGCAGCGTTCTCCCGGAAGCTGTCGATAGTAGTGGTGACGGGTTTATCACGAGGTTTCCCAACAAGCAATGTGGTGAACCCAGCTGTGAAAGAGTGCGACAGGAGCGTGGGACAGCGCATTTTAAAGGTGAACTCAAATTTTTATCAGCATTTCAATGTGAATGACCCCTCCATGGCAATGTGACCAGTTGACAGCTACCATCCCTGCCCCTTCTGTGGGTATTGAAAGGCGCAGCATCAAACTGCCAAGTGTGCCACATACTGCTAAGCTAAAAACAATGAACAAAAAAAAGCTCAAGCACTGCACGCTCCTAGCTGGAAAAGGAACTTCATTTGGATACGATTCTCATTTAATCACTTTAAATGTCTTTTTATAGCACATATATGACTCTTTCATGCCGTGACAATACAGAGCATTTGCCCAGGCCAATCTATTTGAACAGACTGTTCAAATTGGACCATCATTTCATTTTAAGGAGAGCCTCGGACATGTCTTAGCCAGTGATATTATGAGGGTTTTTAAAGCAGGGTTACCTTACAAGCAGTGTTGGGCCAGTAACGTTTCTCTACAGTTGACCAGGTAATTTATAGGTGTATTGGCCAATCGGTCCATCAACGAGGTGGCTGGGGTCTTCTGGGAAGAGGACTTCTCCCTCCGCTGCACAGCAAATGTTGGAGGTAGAGTTGGCGCTGGACTAAGGAAGAGGTGAGACCGGCCGTGGGTACTTACCAAGCCAACAACAAGAAAGGGGGCTGAACGCCAAAAGGTGATTGTGGCAAGAGTGTGTCAGCAGAGGTGAACTGCTGATGCAGGAGGGCCTGGGAATGGCCTTAGCATCTTTGGGAAACAGTCAGACATTAGGATTAAGGTCCTTATAAGTTAAGGGTGGGAGAAGCAATGGGTGAATCCCAGACTGACCATGAAACAAGGAGATGAATGCAAGGCCTGGCCAGACATGAGGGCTGGAGAAGAAAGAAGGGATAAAGCAGGAAAGCTACAGCTTCAGAAGGGTACTGACTTGCCCTGGGCTGGTGGTGGACCCAAGCCCGGGCTCATGGACAGGCATGTCTTTTAGGCTACATGGCACTGCATTTCTATATTTTACTAGTTAATGCTTGAATGTGAAGCAAGAAGTGCTGCAACAGCTATCTGTGAGTGGGTTCCCACAAAGAGAGGTGCTTTCTGATGCCCACGTGTCCCGGTGACAATAATCAAATAAACTTGATTGGTGGGTGCTGTCCCTCTTACTCTATGGGCTCAACTTTGCATGGTCCTTAACGTATCACCCTATCAACACAGCATATGTGAAAGAGCCGAGACTGGTGATCAAGTATCCAGAGAGGAAGCTTGGAGAAGCTTGAGTGTGGGAAAGGAGGGGCTGGGCCAAGTTCCTGGACTTGCACTATTTCCTCAAGAAATAATCCCTCTTGAAGCTATAACCTGATTGCATTATGGGATGGCAACATCTGTTTATGGGAAGGGGGAATAAAGAGGTGGATCTGGAACAGTCTGGCCTCAACATGGGCTGAGAAAGGAGATTAGTGGCAATTTCTGTCAATCCATATCGATGCATGCACCTCCAAAAACTTGTCGCTGGGGGTAAAGTCAATTATGAAAGGCCCAGATCAGATCATCTTTCCGAAGAGGCTCTTTGAGCCACAACCAGCTGTTTGAGAGGTTGTCAGCATTGCACAGTTCAAAAAAGGCCCTCGAACTTGGGTTAGACCCTGTGAACATTGATCAGAATCTTCAAAAAACTGATTTTAGGAAAATAACTAAGAGCAAAGCCTTAATTAGACACAATGTCAGAGATCAAAACACTTAAGTAACAGGATGTCAGTGTCTTGAACTTGTTTTTATTTGTGAGGTTAAAGATGCAGAAGAAAGGTCCTGCAGAAAAAATGTCAAATTCACAGGCATTCCAGGATTGCTGAGGGCCTCAATGTGGGGCACGGTTTATAGAAAATTATATCAGACTGTACTGAAACAAAGGTGGCGCAATACTTTATTCTCTCTTTTGCAGGAAAGTTCACTGGTCGACTGCCACAGTGCAGGTCCGGCTCAGACTTATATTTCTTCAACTACCAGGCCAGAGATGCCACCCTCCAGGCAGATCAATCAGACTCAGTTTGAAAATACCAGTGCACTCCTATTTTCAGACTTCAGTCAAGCGGTCCAATGACGAAGGAGGAGCCCTGCCTTTACCAAGAAGAAGTTCTGAGAGATGGGACTGAAACACACAATGTTCACAGTGAAGTTGAAGGCATTGTGGGAAGGCAAGCTAAAATATGTTCTTAATCCAGAAGATATGTGATTGACTGGAAAGCTTGAGGCAGCAGAGCCCCTTAAACAGAGGACAACAGAGCCTTCCAACAGAGATTAGACTGGGTATGGAAAGCAGTTCCAGTACAGGTCCATACAGACAGACTGACTTCATCACGAGGCATTTCTAGGTACCTTGCCTGAAGTAGCACCATTTCTGCTTTAGCAACAATGCAGGGATATCATTGGCATTTGCCTTTCAGCACAGACAGGGGTCCCACAGGTGCTCCATGATCTTAGGCACTCACCCTAATCTGAGGTGTACAGTGCCAAAGGCTGGATATCTGATCTGGGTTGGGGGAAATCGATGGGCCATGCTTGGAGGGCTCTGGTGTTGATCTGGGGTCTAATGTGCTCTGGTCTGCCACCTAAAGACACCTTAACACAGATACTCAGAAAAGTTTGAGTTTTCTATCGATCAACTTTTCCTGTATTGTGACGCTCTTGCTGGTTCACAACATAAAACCTCTAGCGAGGTGGAACAGTGACTCCGCTAGAATCCAGTGCCAACAACAACCCAAACAATGGTCCTAATTGCATATTGCAAGGCTTGGAAGTAATCTTGTTTTAGTTTAAGTTTTCATGTTTGGGTGACATGCACTTTATGTGTTGGAGAATTGGGGTGAAAATGTTTTTTAGTTTTTTAAATATCAATCCAAATCATGTTGAGAGTGAAAATGTGAAGATCCAGTACTCAAGATGGGAAGGCTCCACTATTACAAATCATACGTTGGGATGACAGAGACTGGTTTATTTAATGAGATTTGTACCTCTAGAGGGATCCTGTTTTGGAATATCAATGGTCTGAGAGAGAAATTAAAAGGGGAATATTTACCCAATTCCAAAAGAGACTTAAACATAATATGGTTCTTCTTCAAGATACCCATCTGATAGGAACAGAGTGTCAGTTCACTGGCAAGAGTAGATACACACTGTTATCACAAGATGAATACCCAAAGGGCACAGAGGTGCAAATTTATATATACAGGCCCCTGCCAGTGGTACCCAAAAGGGAGCAATATATTGTTTCAAGTTATGATTCTCTTCATGTATGCTTTCTAGAGACTTGAAGGAGAGATTTTGGTTAAGTCAGACAAACTGATAGTGAAGGCCTCTGAGACATGCTTTATAGTGGGCAGAGATTTCAATGAAGTGACAGACTGTGAGAGATCCATTAGGGATATGCACCGATTGATCCACACTCACAGGCCTGGCTTGCTTGACTATAGCATCTTGCCTCAAATACGTTAGATGGCTCTTACACTAAAAGGAGAGACAGTTCTCTTTTTCAATTGTTCAAGGTACCCTTTCTAGGAACAATTATTTTTTGGTGCGCAAGGACTGCCAATGCCCAACAATATTCGTTGACTTCTGAACCTGATGAGTCTTTGACAACTCTCCATTACTATTGATCATGGTCGACCACTAAGGTTGGAAATGGGATATGGGGAAAAAAAAATCTCTGGAACCAATGGATTATTCACTTATTAAAAACTTGAGAAGTGGCTAATAGCCACTTTATTATTTATTTATAGAGAATAGGTGGATGGTAGACTCCTGTTCTACTGTGTGAGAGGGATAGATGATGCTGGTTCAAAACCAATCTATTATACACGTCTCTCAGAAGAAAAATGTGAGAACCTGCTTTCTTGCAAACTTGGAAGCAGAAATTCCGAGAGCAGAGTGGAGTAGATGAACAAATTCAGGCCCTTATTACAAAAGGGCATTGGACCATTACAAAATTAATATAGAGAAATGGCCTGAGAGCAGGCAAAGGCCTCTACATTAGAGTCAGAAAGGGAATAAAAGAAACAGGGAATAAGGCTGGGAGACTCTTAACATAACTAAGTAAGAGAAATGAAGCGTCTGGGCATAATTAATATGCAAGGCCACATGATGACATTAGACATTAAAAATCATGTTTAGGGCTCCCTGTTTTATGGTATTTATCCATATTTATTTTGTGTCGTAAGAATAAATAGAGTGGTAACATGGTGTATTTCCAAATTTATATAACTGATAAATATGAATTAGCAGAACACTACTCCCACATGTACATATTAGCAATATATATATAAATATATGCAAATATGCCTACATTTAAGGAAATCTCATTCTGTTTTTTTAACTCCCCATGCTGCTTATCTGCTCAGATGTTGACTTGGAATTTATGATGGACAGCGTCGAAAAACACACATAAGAAGCACAATTTTCTGCATTTTTATGCTTTTAAAAATAAATAAAGACAGGAAACACATTGTTTTCTGTTTGCATTTATCTGTGAAAATCAGTGAAAACACAAAACTGGGAGCATTAATCGTGATCATTCAAGCTAAATTATGAACAACTGTACACCTCCCATTCAAGAGCAAAAGGATGCCTTGGCACATTACTTGAGAAAAAAAATGGCATCCAAACTGTGAAAAGTAAAAAATAAAAGTATTAACAACTGAGGAGACAGTGATTGCCATAAGTCATGTGCAATCACAGAAAGCCCAGGGCCCTAGTAAATCTCCTGCGCCGTCAGCTCGGAAGTTGGAGCTCAGCTCGGGACGCTCAGGACGCCGCACACCGCCGCCATCATCACCGTATCACCGCGTATCACCGCCCCGGGGTTAGACTACGGATTGCCGGATCGACCCCCCCCACGCGGCACCCCCGCGGTACCCCTCCTCCGCGGAAGCGGTCCAGTGCTGCCAGACCGGGCGTGAAGAGAGGTAAGAGGTGCAAGGCAAGGAGGGTGCGGTGCGGGTGCAGGCAGGTGCACAGGCGAGGCGACGTGGCGGTCCCTGGTCAGGAGGCGAGCAGGAAGCACCACAATCTCGAGCAGCGGCTGTAGCGGGTGCCATGGGGTTCCAGACTGGGAGAATGGACTAGCTCGGTCCAGCAGACCACCAGCAGACCAGCGGCAATTGCTCAGCAACGTGGCCACACCCAGTGTTCATCCACGAGACTCCAGGCATCACACCGCTCAGGTGTAGGGCAGTGGCAGTGGCATGTAGGGGCAAGTAGAGCAGCAGCAGCACTGAGCTATACTGGGCAGGTCTAAGCACTCAGTACTTAGCACTAAGCTAAAACAAGCCGCAGCTCCAAGTACCAAAATTCACCCCCTAGTGCAACAACATCCAACAGGTGCCGGGACTGCACCCCATACAACTGGAACCCTGGGGAACGTTAGTGAATAACTGCCACTTCCTTCCCCTATGCACACTTCTCAGCTTTGCAATAGCCTCTCAATTGATCTGACACAAGGTGCATGCCTCAGGCTTGACTGGGAGAGACAGCATCATCGGCAGCGACGTAGTGAGAGCAACTCACGAAACCTCAGGGTACCACAAGGATCCTCTGGCGAGCAACTCTAGGTAAAGGCTGACAACGGTGTGGACACCTCCAGCTTATCAGGTCATTAGTCAATAGTCATCAGCCGCCGTGCCGAAGCAGGGTAACCTAGAGGGCCCTTGAGGGAGACTTGCTGCCACCCCACGGAATGAGATCAGGGCGAATACGGGAGATCGCCCAGCCCAGGCCAGCAGGGAGAAAGGGAAAGAAGCGCAAGTCTTGCTCCTCCACAGTCCAACCTATCGCCCAAACCTCCCTAATTTCGACAGAGGTTGATCCAATGGACAGCATGTCCCCAAGAGGAAGGGGAGCCTCTTCTAACTTCAAGGTTTCTCCAACCCAGCCAAAAATGTACACAAAATTCAATTTCTTAAAAGACATCGGCGCTGCTCTTTACTCAAGTAACGCAGCACTCAAAGGCCTTCAGTAACCCCTTCAACCAGTACAAACACCTCAGTCTCTACAGGTAACCACAGCTTTAGTCCACACTCAATCCAATGAGCCCACTATATCACTCATGGAGGACCATATCAATGCAGCCTCTATCAGTAACCCAATACAAAACATTTCAAGGGCACCTTCCCCCTCACTCAGCCTAACGTCTACGTCCATGAGCCATCCTGACCAACCTCTAGCATCTCCGGTGACCCCGGCATACCCAATTAAGCCCACAAAGGGTCGCCTAGGGACCCAGAAAATCCAGCAAACGGCAGATCAGCCCGTGGCTCAGGACCAGGCACAGGCCTCAGTTAGTCCAGCTAATTTAGCAATAGCAGCACCCCTTCCCCCTGCAGCGGGGGGTGTTCAGCAAGTGCATGCTACAACTGCTCTAACAGGAACAGGCCGGCTAACGCATAAGGAAAAGGGCAACCAGAATAACCAATCTCCTATAGCTTCTCCAAGCCCTTCAGCGGTTGAGACGAGCAGGCAGAATTCTCTACCAGTACCCCATGGAAAAGGCACCTGCAGCCAGCATCCAAATGATACCATCGCTAACTTCGCCACTTCGGAACTTAGCCTTTCCAGTTTAACCACCCTGTCTCGAAAAGCTAACACTAACGACACCAAGCAGGAAGAAGGAAGGGCGTCCTTATCCTATCTGAGTACTCAAGAATGGGAGGACATGCTAGCAGCATACTCTCCAGACCGCCAATTGTGCATACTCCCAGCGAAGACGACTCAGCCAAACCCACCAGATGACAAACAGTCCCCCAGGGGAGAGGCCAAAGGGGAGCCAAAGGGGCGGGGGGATCAAGAGAACGAGAAGGAAGCACCTGGGCTGCTCTCTTAAACAAGATGGACATCCAGCTTTCTTTACTAAATACTCTGGCAGTGTTCACAGCAGGCATAGATGAAAAACTGGGGGATCTTAATGGCCTAATTAGAAGAGCACAAACAGAGGCACACCCTAGCTGCGGATCCAGTCAGATCGTGGACAAGCTATCGACCCTTCCATCAATGCTCACTACCGTGCTTATTGAACTGAGGAACACATCATCAATATCCTCTCGCTCCCCCTCCGGGGGCCCGACTTCAGATCCCGGAAACAAAAGAGGAGGATTTGATAATCTAATCAACCAGAACACCAAATGCGCTGACCCTGGCATTCAGCAAAGAAAGGGGACTCTCAGCACTGTCAGAGAACCTTCCAAGATAGACCAAGACGAACCCCTCACCACAAAGACAAATGCCAAACAACGTCGTCAGCAGAAAAGAAAGGGTTGCAATCAAACACTACTTCTTCTTAACCAGGCAGCTACCTATTCAATCTTCAGTCAACAGTGCCCCAAATCAGACACCGTCCTAAAAGAGATGGGCAATCAAAATAAAGTCCTGGCACAAACCAGCATCTACCCAGATACAAAAGCATCTCCTCGTCTCCTCAACACTGAAAGGTCCCTAGCAGAAATAGGACACAGGAACTCGCTACCAGTAACAACGATCTCCCATAGAGGAAGTGATAACACCGGCCAAAGCTTAGCCCCCCTATTACCGCCCCAAGTGCCACCAATCAAGCCAATTCGGCCTGAAGGACATGAAGAATCTCAAAAAATTATAGACCCAGTAATATCAAGAGATCGAGAGTCTCGAACGGACGCAACCTGGCTGACCACCGCCGATCACCACGACAATAATGACCGGGCAAACACCTGCACGAACCTCAACAATCAAAAATCTGTACCATCTGTGAGAAGTTGGCCTGGTATATGCTGTCCACTAATTATAGTGGGCACCTTGCACCAGTCCAAACAACCCCTTATTGGAGATAGGTTAAAGACAACCTTTATTGAAAGCTATCCTAGTGGTAGCTATGGAGAGCAGCCTTCAGGCTAAGTCTTGAAGGAATGTAAAGCAGCTTGTTTTACCAGTCTATAATCTCTTGAGTGACCAAATGAAAGAGGACCACACCAGGTATATATTCAAAATATATGTATTTATTGCTAAACACACCCTCTAGTCTCTTTATGAGGCTAGAGTTCGAAGTACATAAGTTATAAGTTAGTTATCTACAGTAATAGCACAAATACACGTTTGAGCCCTAGGGGCGTACCAAACCATATACCAATAAAGAGGTATAAGAACCACGACTGAGCTAGTCACAGGGCCTAGAGCCTGTAGAAGTGCTTGGACCACAAGGAACCACCCAAGGTAGTGACACAGGGGACCCACGGGGACGCGTGCAGTGTGAGAACACAGCCGCGAATCGCCGTTGACTTCTATGGGGAAAGTCGCGGTTGGAATTTTAAAGAAAGGGACACTTAGAGGAGGACTTGGAGCAAACCCTTTTAGAACTAGGCTGTTCTAGTGTCAATACCCACGGGAGCACCGGAGTACTCGAGTTACCTCACCCAGGGAGCCGGGTGCATAGGTGTCTTTCGGGGTCGGGTTTCGTCGTCGTTTTCAATGGCGATCTGCTGCAAAGTGCTGCTGGCGGCCAAGTCGAAAGTGTTCGGGTGGATCCAAAGGTGGATCGAAGATCTGAAGAACCTGAAAGCAGAGGGGACAGAGTCTGGGTCACTAGCCAGTGACCAGGAAGGCGATGAGCAGATGCCCACCGATGTCGAGTGCTTCAGGTAGGTTGACGGTCATCTTGACTCTTCAGCCACGAGGTCCAGGAGGCGTCGACGACGACCAGGAGCTGGATTCGAGCTATCCCACGACGTTTGTCGATTGCAGGGGTGTCGGCGACCGGATTGGACCCAACAAGCCTTGGCAACGGTAAGTCTCGTGGAAATGGAAGAAGGACGATGGTGCAGACCAGCAAGGTCTGTGGGACTCACCCAGCAAGGGTAAGTCAGGGCACACCTGGAGCAACCAGAAGATTGGCCTTCGGGAGGGCCTACTAGCCAACGGACTAGCGACCGCGAAGGAGCCTCGAGTGGACGCACGTGGAGCTGGCTCACAGGACACTCGTGGAGTGGAGGCCAGTGATCTTCGGTGCAGTCGGTGCTGGAGGCTGGGGCTACTCGGAGCCCAAAGCACAACTTCGTGGGAGACCTAGAAGAGGATGCACTTGCAAATGCGATTGGTGTCCAGGGGTCATGGTTCCACGTTACCCATGACAGCTACGGGCCTCAGCTTTGCTGGGGACTCAGGGCAGCCTCGGGGAAGTCTGGAAATCCACCTCTAGTGATGCAAAGACTTCGGCATCCGGCGGGAGCTTCAGCGATGCAGACCGGACAATTGCTTCTTTGGTGCCTGCCAAGCAGGGGAGTCACTCCTTGACCCCAAGGGAGATTCTTCAGTCCTCTAATCTTGAAGTAGAGTCGAAGGTCCAGGATTCTGTGTCAGAGTTTCGTCCAGGTAAATCTGAAGTCCTAAGGACTGGGGTCCCATACTTATACTAAGATAGGGGGTTGGACATACTCTGGGGTCCCACCTATGGGAGGGTCAGGGCAGAGGGGTGGTTACACCCCTTTCCCTTTGTCCAGTTCCGCGCCAGAGCTGGGGCTGGAAGCCCCTGAGCCGGTTTGAACTGGGGTATGCACAGGGACACCAAATGTGCCCCCAGTGCAGGACTTCAAAGCACCAGAGAGTGCTCCCGCCCAGCCCCAATACACACTATCCTGTCTGGGGAGGTGGTTACACCTCCCTGGGACAGGAAACCTATTGTCCAGGCCTCCCCTGCCGGAGTTTCAGTCAGCAGCAGGAGGCCAGACTCGTGTCTGTGGCAGCGGCATCCATTTTGTGATGCCAGGGCTCTGGAAAGTCAGTACCGGGTATTCCGGTGTGTACATGTCTCTCCCTCTAGAAGGGTGGAATGCTACCCCCGCCACCAGAACTGGCGGGGAGGGTAGTATTCCAAGATGTTTGACACCAAACACGACATGTTTCCGTGCAGCCATCCCAAAGTTAGCATTTAACGCGAGGTTATAATGCGCTTAAGAGTATATGGTCGGGCTGCACTACAAACAGCATCAGAGAAGGGTCTCCGAACGCTGCAGAGGGGCCCAGCTCATGCAGGGGCACCCTCTCACATAGGAACCACGCACTCTGCCTTCAGGATTGGTAAGGCCTGCCATAGGAGTGACTTATAGGTTTATATGTGTGTATGTATGTAGTGATATAGGTAGCCTATATCACAGTAAGGGGTGCATGCACCACCTTACCCAGGCTGCAGTAGCAGACCTGTGGTGTCCTTGTGGCTGGCCTTCCAGGGGTGGCACAATACATGCTTCAGCCCCTGGCAGGCCTCTGAGGTACCTATGCCCTGGGTACATAGTATACCATATACTAGGGACTTATAAGGGCACTCCAGATTCCAATCAGAGATGTGCCTAAGGCACATGGAAACCATTTTAGAGAGGAAGCAGCTAGGCTGGGGTTCTGATTAGCAGGGCCCCAGCCAGACTAAAGTCGAAAAACAGTGAAGCATCAGCAAAAAGTGGGGGTACCCATGTGAAGCAGATCCTACTCTCCTACACAACTCCCCCCCCCCAAACGTAGGGACATTAAACTAACCTTGCCCAGTTAAGTCTTCATGTTCTAAGTGGAAGTACCTAGAGAGTCCATCTGCATTGGCATGGTTACTCCCAGGTCTATGTTCCACTGTGAAGTCCATCCCCTGTAGGGAAATGGACCACCTAAGTAGTTTGGGGTTTTCACCCTTCATTTATTTTAGCCATAAGAGGGGCTTATGGTCGGTTTGAACAAGGAAGTGAGTACCAAACAAGTATGGCCTCAACTTCTTCAGAGCCCAGACCACAGCAAAGGCCTCACTCTCAATGGCTGACCAACTTTTCTCTCTAGGGGTCAGCCTTCTGCTAATAAAAGCTACTGGCTGATCCTGACCTTCATCATTCAATTGTGACAGTACAGCCCCTACCCCCAATTCAGACGCATCTGTTTGGACAATGAACTTCTTGGAGTAATCAGGACTCTGTAGAATGGGAGCAGTGCACATGGCCCGCTTTAGGTCATCAAATGCCTTTTGACAGCTAACTGTCCACTGAACCTTTTTGGGCATTTTCTTGGAAGTTAAGTCATTCAGGGGTGTCACTATTGATCCATACCCCTTGACAAATCTCCTATAGTACCCAGTCAGGCCTAAAAAGGCTCTCACCTGAGTCTGGGTAGTTGGAGCAGTCCAGTCCATGATGGTCTGGATCTTGCTCTGCAGTGGTTGAACCTGGCCTCCACCCACAAGGTGGCCCAGGTACACAACCTGACTCTGCCCTATCTGGCACTTGGTGGCCTTGATAGTCAGGCCTGCTTTCTGCAGGGCCTGCAAAACATTTCTGAGGTGGACCAGGTGATCCTCCCAGGTGGAGCTAAAGACAGCAATATCATCTAGATATGCTGCACTATAGGCTTCCAGACCTGTAAGGACTGTATTCACCAACCTCTGAAAAGTGGCAGGTGCATTCTTCAGACCAAAGGGCATCACCACAAATTGATAATGCCCACTAGGGGTTGAGAATGCGGTCTTTGGCTTTGCATCATCAGCTAGTCTGATCTGCCAGTAGCCAGCTGTCAGGTCAAATGTGCTTAGATACTTGGCTGAGGCCAAAGTGTCTATTAGCTCATCTGCCCTAGGTATTGGATGGGCATCAGTCCTAGTGACTGCATTGAGACCCCTGTAGTCCACACAAAACCTCATCTCTCTTTTCCCACCATTGGTGTGAGGTTTTGGCACAAGGACCACTGGACTAGCACAAGGCTATCTGAGGGTTCAATAACTCCCAAATCCAACATCTTCTGGACTTCTGTCCTGATACAGTCCCTGACATGGTCAGGTTGCCTATAAATCTTATTTTTAATAGGCAGACTGTCCCCAGTGTCCACTTCATGAGTGCACCAGGTAGTCTGACTGGGTATCAGTGAGAATATGTGCCTGAACTGATTGAGCACCTGTCTGCAATCAGTTTGCTGCTGGGCAGTGAGGCTGCCCGCCAAGGCTACACCATCCACTGACCCATCATCAGGGTTCTGTGAGAGCAGGTCAGGGAGTGGGTCACTCTCTTCCTCCTGTCCCTCATCAGTAGCCATGAGCAAGCCCATGTCTGCCCTGTCCACATATGGTTTTAACCTGTTGACATGGAGAACCCTGTGGGGACTCCTGGGTGTTCCTAGGTCTACTAAATAGGTAACCTCACCCTTCTGTTCAACAATGGTATGGGGTCCACTCCATTTGTCTTGGAGAGCTGCTGGGGCCACTGGCTCCAACACCCACACCTTCTGTCCTGGCTGGTAAACAGTCAGTACAGCCTTTGGTCATGCCAGGCTTTTTGAAGTTCCTGGCTAGCCTCAAGGTTTTTAGTTGCCTTTTTCATGTACTCAGCCATCCTGGAGCGGAGACCAAGTACATAGTCCACTATGTCTTGCTTTGGGGGCTTGAGAGGTAACTCCCATCCTTCCTTCACCAAGCACAATGGACCCTTGACAGGGTGACCAAACGAAAGTTAAAAAGGGCTGTAGCCAACCCCCTTTTGAGGCACCTCCCTGTATGCAAATAAAAGGCAGGGCAAGAGTATGTCCCATCTTCGCCTAAGCTTTTCTGGGAGCCCTTTAATCATGCCCTTCAAGGTTTTGTTGAATCTCTCAACTAAACCATTGCATTGTGGGTGATAGGGTGTGGTGAACTTGTAAGTCACTCCACACTCCTTCCACATTGCTTTCAAGTATCCAGACATAAAGTTAGCACCCCTGTCTGATACAACCTCCTTAGGGAAGCCCACTCTTGAGAAAATTCCCAGGAGGGCTCTTGCCACCACAGGTGCTGTAGTGGTCCTAAGGGGAATAGCCTCTGGGTACCTGGTGGCATGATCCACTACCACCAGGATAAACCTGTGCCCAGATGCTGTTTGGGGATCCATGGGATCCATGGGACAACAATGTCAATCCCCACCCTTTCAAAGGGAACCCCCACCACAGGTAGTGGTATCAGGGGGGCCTTTGTAGTGCCACCTGCCTTGCCACTGGCCTGGCAGGTTACACAGGAGCGACAAAACTCCTTGGTGTCTTCAGACATGTGGGGCCAGTGAAAGTGAGGGACAATTCTGTCCCAAGTCTTGTTCTGGCCCAGGTGACCTGCTAAGGGAATGTCATGGGCTAGGGTCAATAGGAAGCCCCTGAACTTCAGAGGTATAACCAACCTCCTGGTGGCACCAGGCTTGGGGTCTCTACACTCTGAGTACAAGAGTCCATCATCCCAATACACTGTATGGGGACCACTAGCTTTCCCAGCAGCCTCAGCAGCAGCTTGCTGTCTGAGGGGTTCAAGAGAGGGGCAGCTCTGCTGCTCCTGGCTCAGATCTGCCCTGGAAGGGCCCCCTGTCCCCAAGAACTCAACCTGGTCAGGTTCAAGCTCCTCTGGGACAGTTTCTTCCTCAGGACTGAGATCATCCCCCTCAAGAGACTGATCTTCCTTCTGAGCCAAGGGGAAGGCACTGCCTTTACCCTACTACTCCTCTTCTTGGAGGGCACTTGGTCCATTATTCCAGAATCCAAGGCCTGTTCAGTGTTAGACATTTTGGCTTGTGACCTGGTCACAGCAAACACATCTGCAGGGATGCCCAGCATTTCTGCGTGGGTCCTGAGCTCCACTTCTGCCCAAGCTGAAGTTTCTAAATCATTGCCAAGCAAGCATTCAACGGGTAGGTCTGCACTTACCGCAACCTTCTTAAGGCCAGTTACCCCTCCCCAGGAGAAGTTAACAACTGCCAGAGTATGGTCTGTTCTGACATTGCTAGCATTGGTCACTTGGTACATTTCACCAAGTATGATCTGCCCAGGATCTACAAGGTCTTGCGTCACCATGGTGACACTTGCCCCTGTGTCCCTAAAAGCCTCTTTTCCATTGATTAAGGGCTGTTGCCTGTACTTGCCCAGATTACTGGGACTCACAGAGGAGGTCACATCCATGCCTCCATCACAAACTAGGACAGCCTGAGTGAGTTCTCAGACTAGGTCAGAGCTCATCTCCTTACCCAGGGTCAACCCTACTAAACCCTTGGCTTGTGTAGTCCCACCACCAATTGTAACTGCACTAGGGGGAGCAGGTGCCTTAGGGGCATTGGTGGGGGCTGGAGTAGAGTCTTTGGACTTGGTGCAATCACTGGTCCAGTGGGTCTTTTGCTTACAGACCTTGCACCATGGTTTCTTTTGGCCTCTTCCCTTGTTAGACTGTGAATCCCCACCTGAAGAAGATTTTTGGGGGCCTTGTGAAGACTTCTGGTCTTTACCCTTCTCCCCACCCTTATCAGAGTTTTTAGAATCTTGCTTCTTAGGGTCACCACCTTGGTTCTGTACCTTCTGCCTCACCCTGGTTCTGACCCATTTGTCTGCCTTCTTTCCCAATTCTTGGGGAGAGGTCAGATCAGAGTCCACCAGGTGCTGATGCAACAGCTGATTTTGACAATTATTAAGGATCTGCTCCCTCATGATAAGATTGTACAATCCTGTGAAGTCACATACCTTACTGCCCAATAACCAACCTTCCAGAGCCTTGGCAGAACAATCAACAAAGTCCACCCAGTCTTGAGTCTGTGCCTTTGGGTATCTCTGAACTTTAACCTGTATTGTTCAGTGGTTAGGCCAAACCCATCAATCAGAGCACTCTTTAAGACTGTGTATTTATCAGCATCCTCCTCTTTAACAGTGAGGAGCTTATCTCTACCTTTGTCTGCAAAGGAGAGCCACAAGATTGCTGCCCACTGCTCCTGAGGGACCCTCTGTACTTTACAGGCCCTCTCCAGTGCAGTTATCCATTTGTGGATGTCATCCCCACTCTGGTAGGGAGGGACAATCTTGCTCAGGTTTCTATGGTCATAAGACCTTTCCCTATCTCTGGGGAAATTGCTGCCACCATGGGACTCTAGTCCCTTCTTTTTCTTTCTTTGTAGAGATCTAGGGACTCCCTGTCTATAGCCAACTGCTGTTTTCTGAGTTCAAGCTGGGCTTGCTCATACTCAATCAGTCTCTTTCTCCTGTCATGAGAGGATTCTCTCCTATGAGAGGAGACAGAGGTCCCTATTGAGGTGTCAGAGTGGTTAGACTCCTGAGAAGGAGATCTAGACCTTCTGGGCACACTCACAATTCTTCCTGGGGGACAAAGGGAGGTCATTCTGATCCTCCTCCTCCTCCACAGGAGGAATTGGGTTCTCCAGGTCAAGGTCATTTTCACCTTCCTGGCCAGTTTCAGAGGGGGGCCTGGGTTTCTTCACCCCTGACCCCTTCCTCATCTTCTGCCCCACCCTCTCTGCCTACCCCTTCAGACCCTAGGGGCCTGCTGAGATCATCAGCCAGTAACACCTCTCTGAGGTGTTGGGTGCTGGCACTTTTGCCTGCCTTCAGCTTCCTAGTATTGCATAATGCTCTCAATTCCAAGAATGGGAGTTTATCATACTTGGAGGGAAGAAGCCCACTGGCTTCTGGCAAGGACTCACTGGGTCCTGGCTTTGAAGACATTACTAGTGAGGTGTGGTGTATGCACTACCTACTCTAGTGTGGCCTACTAAACTCTCTTGAGTTGTAGAAAGGGTGTGCTATCCCTTAACACTAACCCTGGGCAAAGCACTACGCTACGCTCGCGTAGTTTGCGAAGTTTGCGCTTCTTTGCACCACGCGAATTGCACGTAGCACAGTGCAAACACGCGTAGCGTAGCGTAGTGCAGCGGTCATTTTTTGCTTGCTCGCGGTCCTCAACGTCAAGTTGGCGACCGCGAGCAAGCAAAATGACATCCCGGCGAGACTTTTTCCTCGTTCGCGATCAGCAACATCAAGTTACCGATCGCGAGGGTGGAAAATAAACCTCCCGGCGAGATTCTCAACGCGGGGAGGTCAGGTTTCTCATTGCGAGTGGTCGCGTTTGCTCGCGACCGCTCGCGATGAGAAACTACCAATCCGCGTTGAGAAAGCTGCCGCTCGAGTAAAAATCTACTCGAGCGGCAGTAAAAGACAGCTCGCACTGTGCAAGATGCCGTTTTCAATGATTGCACAGTGCGGACAAGCATCCGGCACTGTGCAATCATTGCGAACAGTGCACTACGCAGTTCGCGTAGTGCTACGCGTAGCTCGCGTAGTGCGAACTGCACTTTGCGTAGCTTCGCGTAGCGCTACTTCGCAAACTATGCCCAGGCTTACTTAACACACAACTCTAAGTTCAGTAGAACTTACTGTATACTAAGCTTGATTTATATGTACCTTAGGTACCCTTAGTGGTTTTCAGTTGATCAATTCAATTGAGATTATCTGGTAAAACAATAGCAAGCTGGAATCCCACACGCTGCACACCAATGTGAGAAGTTGGCCTGGTATATGCTGTCCACTAATTATAGTGGGCACCTTGCACCAGTCCAAACAACCCCTTATTGGAGATAGGTTAAAGACAACCTTTATTGAAAGCTATCCTAGTGGTAGCTATGGAGAGCAGCCTTCAGGCTAAGTCTTGAAGGAATGTAAAGCAGCTTGTTTTACCAGTCTATAATCTCTTGAGTGACCAAATGAAAGAGGACCACACCAGGTATATATTCAAAATATATGTATTTATTGCTAAACACACCCCTCTAGTCTCTTTATGAGGCTAGAGTTCGAAGTACATAAGTTATAAGTTAGTTATCTACAGTAATAGCACAAATACACGTTTGAGCCCTAGGGGCGTACCAAACCATATACCAATAAAGTGGTATAAGAACCACGACTGAGCTAGACACAGGGCCTAGAGCCTGTAGAAGTGCTTGGACCACAAGGAACCACCCAAGGTAGTGACACAGGGAACCCACGGGGGACGCGTGCAGTGTGAGAACACAGCCGCGAATCGCCGTTGACTTATATGGGGAAAGTCGCGGTTGGAATTTTAAAGAAAAGGGACACTTAGAGGAGGACTTGGAGCAAACCCTTTTAGAACTAGGCTGTTCTAGTGTCAATACCCACGGGAGCACCGGAGTACTCGAGTTACCTCACCCAGGGGAGTCGGGTGCATAGGTGTCTTTCGGGGTCGGGTTTCGTCGTCGTTTTCAATGGCGATCTGCTGCAAAGTGCTGCTGGCGGCCAAGTCGAAAGTGTTCGGGTGGATCCAAAGGTGGATCGAAGATCTGAAGAACCTGAAAGCAGAGGGGACAGAGTCTGGGTCACTAGCCAGTGACCAGGAAGGCGATGAGCAGATGCCCACCGATGTTGAGTGCTTCAGGTAGGTTGACGGTTGTCTTGACTCTTCAGCCACGAGGTCCAGGAGGTGTCGACGATGACCAGGAGCTGGATTCGAGCTGTCCCACAACGTTTGTCGATTGCAGGGGTGTCGGCGACCGGATTGGACCCAACAAGCCTTGGCAACGGTAAGTCTCGTGGAAATGGAAGAAGGACGATGGTGCAGACCAGCAAGGTCTGTGGGACTCACCCAGCAAGGGTAAGTCAGGGCACGCCTGGAGCAACCAGGGAGCCCAAGCAGAAGAAGATTGGCCTTCGGGAGGGCCTACTAGCCAATGGACTAGCGACCACAAAGGAGCCTTGAGTGGACGCACATGGAGCTGGCTCACAGGACACTCGTGGAGTGGAGGCCAGTGATCTTCAGTGCAGTCGGTGCTGGAGGCTGGGGCTACTCGGAGCCCAAAGCACAACTTCGTGGAAGACCCAGAAGAGGATGCACTTGCAAATGCGATCGGTGTCCAGGGGTCACGGTTCCACATTACCCACGACAGCTACGGGTCTCAGCTTTGCTGGGGACTCAGGGCAGCCTCGGAGAAGTCTGGAAATCCACCTCTGGTGATGCAAAGACTTCGGTGTCCGGCGGGAGCTTCAGCAATGCAGACCGGACAATTGCTTCTTTGGTGCCTGCCAAGCAGGGGAGTCACTCCTTGACCCCAAGGGAGATTCTTCAGTCCTCTAATCTTGAAGTAGAGCGTCGAAGGTTCAGGATTCTGTGTCAGAGTTTCGTCCAGGTAAATCTAAAGTCCTAAGGACTGGGGTCCCATACTTATACTAAGATAGGGGGTTGGACATACTCTGGGGACCCACCTATGGGAGGGTCAGGGCAGACGGGTGGTTACACCCCTTTCCCTTTGTCCAGTTTCACGCCAGAGCAGGGGCTGGAAGCCCCTGAGCTGGTTTGAACTGGGGTATGCACAGGGACACCAAATGTGCCCCCAGTGCAGGACTTCAAAGCACCAGAGAGTGCTCCCGCCCAGCCCCAATACACACTATCCTGTCTGGGGAGGTGGTTACACCTCCCTGGGACAGGAAATCTATTGTCCAGGCCTCCCCTGCCGGATTTCGGTCAGCAGCAGGAGGCCAGACTCGTGTCTGTGGCAGCGGCATCCATTTTGTGATGCCAGGGCTCTGGAAAGTCAGTACCGGGTATACCGGTGTGTACATGTCTCTCCCTCTAGAAGGGTGGAATGCTACCCCCGCCGCCAGAACTGGCGGGGGGGGGGTAGTATTCCAAGATGTTTGACACCAAACACAACATGTTTCCGTGCAGCCATCCCAAAGTTAGCATTTAACGCGAGGTTATAATGCACTTAAGAGTATATGGTCGGGCTGCACTACAAACAGCATCAGAGAAGGGTCTCCGAACGCTGCAGAGGGGCCCAGCTCATGCAGGGGCACCCTCTCACATAGGAACCACGCACTCTGCCTTCAGGATTGATAAGGCCTGCCATAGGAGTGACTTATAGGTTTATATGTGTGTATGTATGTAGTGATATAGGTAGCCTATATCACAGTAAGGGGTGCATGCACCACCTTACCCAGGCTGCAGTAGCAGACCTGTGGTGTCTTTTGGCTGGCCTTCCAGGGGTGGCACAATACATGCTTCAGCCCCTGGCAGGCCTCTGAGGTACCTATGCCCTGGGTACATAGTATACCATATACTAGGGACTTATAAGGGCACTCCAGATTCCAATCAGAGATGTGCCTAAGGCACATGGAAACCATTTTAGAGAGGAAGCAGCTAGGCTGGGGTTCTGATTAGCAGGGCCCCAGCCAGACTAAAGTCGAAAAACAGTGAAGCATCAGCAAAAAGTGGGGGGTACCCATGTGAAGCAGATCCTACTCTCCTACACCATCCAGAAAAGGGAAGCAACCACGGAAGGTCCCGGACCAGCTGCTTCAGGGCACTCTGCCCTCGCAGCAACCGAGGCCACCTGGCATACCAACCATAATAACAATCACTGAAAACAATTACAGCTCTCCCAGAGAGGAGGAGCCACCTCAATCGATGGAGGACGTTCAACGTAATTACCAGCATGACCCTGAACTGCATGCTGGAGAATATATAAATCAAGCGCAGGCCCCGAACAGAATGACACTCGGTTCGAGCTCTACACTGCTCGAACCTGAGTACATCTCAAAAGGAAACCAAGACATCCTGCACAGGGGAAATATCTTGAAATTACTATGTGCTATTCCCAATCTAGTAGACCTCAACATAACCAACCTTCTTGCAATAGAGTTTCTCAAACCCGAAAACCCAGTAATGCCTGAGGCAACGAGGGCTTCATGGAAAACAGCTGCTATTGCTCAGAGAGTATTAAATGAGCACCACACCTTCAAAGCTTGGGGTATTAATGTTACTTCTCACCAAAATCCAGCCTATCCAGCGCTTTTTTTTATCCCAAGCCCAAGGTCCGGTTCCAAGTGCCGCCCAAGCCCCCAATCCCCGTTCTTAGAGGGGCACTGGGTTATTCTCCTCAACTAAGGCCTCACAATCTGGGCTCTCAGCACGTTTTCCCTCGGGAAGAAATAGCTCCCGGAAGCAGCCTCCGGTATCCAGAGCCGATCACAAGAATAATAACCTTTTCCTCAGCAACTCAATGACAATACAGGCAATTAGATACAGGCAATAGCCCAAAAAAAGAAACGGAGATTCGCCTCTGCTCATGGAATGTCAATGGCTTATCAACAAAAACTTCAGACCCTGAATTCCTGCAATACCTCAACTCGTTTGACATAATCCTGTTGCAGGAAACATGGCTTGTAGAACCATTACACATACAAGGGTTCCTATGCTTTGCCATACCAGCCACAAAAGGCGGGAAAACCGGGCACTCCACGGGAGGGCTGGCAACTTACATATCCATAACCACCATATCTTCGGCAGCTGCAGTCAGCCCTGCAACAGAGGTTGCCTTAGCAGTTAAATTCACTTTCTCCTTGTCAGTGGCACAAAACGAAGTAATGATAGTCAACGCATACATCCACCCAAAACGTACAGCAATTGAATCGGCGAAGCTAATCGGCCAAATAACTACCTATATAGGCAGCATAGAATCACCAAACCTCACCCTGTCGGGGGATCTGAATCAATATTTACTGGGATTGTCAGAAGGAAACGAAGCAAGCCTTCAATCTTCAAACTACAATATACCAGCACAAGGGGACTTTATCTACGGGAAAATCAACAAGAAAAACAGACGTCTTCTAGAAGATCTAGAACATTTCAATCTTAGGGCCCTCAATGGAAGATTTGCCGGCGACACCCCCCTGTAGCCAGCTATTATTCCGCAACAACCTGCTCGATCCTGGATTACACGTTCGTTAGTCTTTCGCTGTTCTCATTCATAACTGGCTTCAGAATGGGTGACAAGTGGGACTGCGATCACCGCCCACAAGAAATCTCCATAGCTGCAACTGCACCTTCTGGCATTCAGCCAGCTCGACTCTGGGGCTCCAGTTACACCTCAGATTACAAGAGAATTAAATTTGCGGCAGAAAACATCGAGTTCCTGTCAGGATCAGCAATTAATCTCATACTCTCACATCCGACCGAAATGAATCACAAACAAAACTGGGAACGTTTTACAACCACTTTTTCAGAACTTCACGCGTCGCAAATAAAAATGAAGCGCCCTCCGGCCTCTAAGCAGGAAAAAAGACTAACAATAGGACAAGGTGCGCAAATAAAAGGCCTTAAAAGAACTATAAACGGCTCTATAAGATCCCTGCGTCATGATCCGGGAACTTATTGCTCCTCTCCTCTTTACGAAAGCAGAGAACAAAACTAAAGAAGCTGAAATGGAGCATTAACAAAAATTACGAAGATGACATCTGGGCAAAGCTCCTTCACAACATAAATCATAATGACAGCGCCCTCTTCTAGAAAATGGTAAACACAATCATCCACCTGCAGCATGGAGGAACCTCATCCGACATACTAGAGGAAACTTGGGCCAGTTACCTAAAAAAACACTTTAATCACCAAACCGCGGGCTCCCTACCAATTGAACAAAAGAGGGTGGCTCCGGATGACCGCAATGTTGACACTCGAATAAAGGAAGGAGTCCCATACAAACCCTCCGATTTAGATCAACTTCCGGAGGAAAAGACACATGCCGCAGAGCTGCTTCTAATCAGGCAGCAGATTACAAAGGGAAGAAAGGAAGGGGCGCCGGGCCCGAATGGAATCCCGCCCGCCCTGTTCAAACAGAGGGCGGCAGAGTGGGCAAGAATATTTCAACCAATATTTTCGAACTTACAGCCTGGGCAGATGATAATGACATAATACCATTAAACCAGACAGGCTCCCGCAAAACAACAGGTACATTAACCAATATCCTGACAATCTCTTTGCTTATCGATGCAGCAATATTGAAGAAAATGCAGCTGCACTCTTGTTTCATCGACTTTAGTGCTGCTTTCGATAATGTGGACAGGGAAAGACTGTGGGCGAAGTTAGCCCGTCGGGGCATTTCAAAAGTGCTCCTAACAATGCTAACGCTTCTCCATACAGACACCTGGGTACAGGTGAAACTAGGAACAGGGACGCATCTTTCGAGAAAAGTAATAACAACGAAAGGCCTCAAACAGGGCTGCGTGCTGGCGCCCACCCTATTCAATTTATTTATGGCAGATTTACCACAGACACTTATCTCCTGCAATTCTCATGCGCCCAGGCTGGGGGGCACAACTCTGTCCAATCTCCTTTAAGCTGATGACATAATTCTGCATAGCCATACAGTAGTTGGCTTGCAATATCTCCTTAATGGAATGCCGGACTACGCAAAAGAAAACAACTTGACAATTAACCTAAAGAAAACAAGGACAATGTCAATTAATAACAAGAGGAAAGGAGTGAGATTCTGGCACCTGGGCAGCACACAATTAGAACCAGCGGTGGCCTACAAGTATTTAGGTGTTTACTTAGACAAAGAAGGATCATTTGCACGACATCAAGAAGAGACCAAAAGAAAAGGCTGGTGCTAGCACTAACTATGAAAAACTTAACATCTAAATTAACGGGTCCAACACTGAGCCCCCTACTGAAAGTAGCCCAGGCTAAAATCCTACCTACAATAACCTACGGTAGTGAAGCAATGAGAGGTAGAGACGCTAAGCTGCTGGACAAAGTACTAGTTAAAGCATATAAAACTATGTTTAGCCTTCCAAACTACACTTCCCCGGTGCAACTAAGATTGGAGTTTGGCCTACTAAAGCAATCATGGGCCAGGTTCGGCGCATACATTATCAGCTGGAACAAGTTCAGATCATCGGCTCCTAAAACCCTAAATCAGCTCTTATGGCAAGATCTCCAACAGAGGGAGAATTCCCCTGCTAGAAGCTACCTTCAGGAGGCTCTGGCAAGCACTGGACTCTTGGCCCTCTGGAACATACAGAGTCATCATTCAGCTTACAAGAAATTGGTCTGGAAATCTTTGAAAAAATTGGCGTTGGTGGAGGACAAAGCTGCTTTTTCAGCCAGATCGCATGCCTTGATGACTCTGAATAATTACAAGATCTTAGCCCCTCAAAAATATTTCAATTTGGGTTACCCAAAAGCACAGAAACTAACATTTTTAAAGCTCCGCCTCGGCATGATCCCATGCACCCAGAACCTTCCACCATGAAAGCGGGAGTCAACATCAATATCTTGTAGCCTGTGCAAAAATGGCCAGGGCACATCACTCATTTATTATGCTCCTGCAAGGAGTTGCTGCAGGAAAGGAGACAGCTGTTAAAAATCCCCTTTAACCAAAGGGAAATTCGCTCAAGGAGGCAAGCAGTTTTGGCATGCTTTGATCCAGCAATACCACAATTAAACTGCAGATTAGTGAGATTTCTTGTTGTAGTCGAGAAAAAAATGCCACCTTAAACACAAGCTCTCCTGGGTTCAGGGGCAGCCCTACAGGTCATCACCCACGTAGGTGGCCGGAAGTTTAAACACCAGCGATTATAGTGTTACTCCATCCAAATCAAGATAAGAGGCTGTTCCAAACAAGGTTGAGGCGCGAAGCCATCATAGAGTGCTCAGATTGGACCTTTAGTAATGTATCTCTCCTGACAAATAGCACTTCCTGACTGGGCAACGAACTCTGTACTGACTGCATTACTGATACTGGCAGCTTGCTGCACGAGTAACAAAGTACTTTTAATCTGTCAGCAATGTAACTGCTTCCAAGTTTTAATTATTTATGGAATTCATAAACGCGTAATTAATATGTTATTATGATCCTATGGTTTTAATCGAAATTTTGTATTGCAATGGTTTTCAGTAACTATGCAAATGTAATAAATTCAAATTCAAATTCAAATCCTCGGAAATTTGAGAAACTACTTTCTAGCAAGAGCTAACTTGAATTGTTGCAACTGTTTAATGGAGCAAAGGAGGGTGTTCATGTCACCAGACATGTCTCATGTTGGCATATTCATAGAACATAAACAGGGCACACTGGAAGAATTATACCATTCCCATAGAACGCTCTCTCTCCTTAACATAGATTCAAAAATTATTGGGGAATACCTATGAGATAGGCTACAGCCTGTTTACCATTTTTGGTACATCCAGATCAATCTGCTTTTGTACCCCTTATTGCTAGCAGAATGAATATTCGGCTCCTCTCTTACAATAGAAAGTGTGGATCTCTGGATAACACAATTTCCCAAGAAGGCACTTGACTCAATAGAATGGGAACTCCTTTATGAAAGGTTAATGCATATTTACAAGAAACACAGTAAAGCTGAAAATCCAGAGTAAGATGGAGTTAGTGTTTTGTTTTTTTCTTTTGTGAGTGGATTAAGGCTAAGGATTAGTAATCATTCTCAGCAGAGTGAATTTTATTGGTAGACGAACAGCACAGATGAGATTTTGATGCTGGCAAAAAATAGCATTGATTACTTTGAGGCAAAGCAAAAAAGCTAAATGAGGATATGATGATTGCTCAGACAAGGCATTTTGAGAAAGGATAATGAAATCAAATGGGTTCAAATATGAACTTTTTGCAAAATGGAGTGAATGGAATGAATCAGATAATGCAAGGTGGTAAAGGTGATGGGACAAATGTGAATTTTGAGATGTTGAAAAAGAATACAGCATGCCATTTTTGTGGGAGGATTGGATATTGGAAAAGTGTGTCAACAGAATCCTGATAGGATTCACGTAAATTCAGAACAAATTTCACAGATACACAAAGGTAATATGAGGCATAGATTGAAGAATTCAGAGCAGAATTTGAAAAATCAGAAATAATTTTGAATGCCCATGTTAACAGCTCCAGTAATGCAACAGAACCTGAAAAATAAACTGCCATATAATGCAGGGTACAAACAAAATACAATGATTTTGAATGAAGAAATGGCAGGAAGTACTTCACAATGATGGTACCCGAGGGACCAGGACTACTTACTTGGAGCAGTCCTGCAGGTTTACCAAAGTGGCCCATTTATTGACGTAGAAGTCAATGGCCGTCACGTTTCATTTCTGATCGATACAGGAGCTACTTGTTCTACAGTTCGTTATGTGGAAGTTCCAAATGTACCCCTCTAGGGAAGAGAAGTACCAGTTGTCGGGATCAGTAATAAGCACATTGGAAATCTGGTTTAGAGCAGATGGTCCAGCTAAATTTGGTCAGATGAAGAATAAGCATCATTTTATATTATGTGATTAGAGTCCTGTGAATCTACTTGGATGAGATCTACCGTGTAATATGAATTGTGTAATTTATTGTAGACCAGATGGTGTTGCAATTGAAACGCAAGAAGATTCTAGAGTTGAGTTGTTCCCAGTTTTTACAATAGAAGACCTACCTCCGGATTTAAGACATATTGTCAGAGAAGAGGTATGGAATTACACAGGCAAAGAGACTGGATTGATCAAAAGAGCAGATGCAGTGAAAACAAAGATTAAATCAGATGAAATATGTACTAGAACAAGGCAGTGCAGACTTACAAAAGAGATGGAGGAAGGAATGAAACCAGTGACTGAGAAAATGGTTGAGCAGGGAATTCTCCGAGAAGTGCTTGGTAGTCCTTGCAATTCTCCATTAAATAAATTAAAACGCTGAATGGCAAATGGAGAATTGTACAAGATCTCTAAAAGATACATAAAATTGTTGTTCCTTGTTGTCCAATGGTACTGAATCCAGCAGTAATATTGTTTCAAATTCCATCAGAAGCAGAATGGTATGCAGACATTGACTTATGCCAAGCATTCTTTTCAGTACTTCTACATGAGGAAATGCAATTTCTTTTTATGTTTCAGTTTTTGAATAAAGCCCTCGTGTGGTGAAGAATCTCACAAGGGTACACTGAAAGTCCTTCAATCATCTTGCAAATATTGTAGAAAGATTTAGAGAGTTTTAAACTGATATGCAATTCAGACCTATTACAATACAAATGATTCCTTTGTTGAACCATTTGGCTGAAAATGGACATAAGGTTTCTCCGACTAAAATACAGTATTTCAAACAGAAGTCATCTATCTAGGACACCATATTGAAAAGGGGGCTAGGATAGTCTCTAAGAATGCATTTCTGAAATTGAGTCAGCCAGCCACCCAGAGAGAGTTTCAGATGTTTCTTGGAATTGTTGGGTACTGTCGTACATGAAAGCCAAACCTTTGCCTGATTGCAAAGCCAATGCAATGATGTTCAAGATCCACTACCATTTGATGATGAGTGCTTTGATGCATGTAAGAATTTGAAAGAGAGTTTGTTTCATGCACCCACACTCTGGATGCCTGATTACAACTTGATGTTTTTGCTATTCTGCCATGAGAAAGATGGATGTGCACGTTCAATTCTCATACAGAAACATGGAAAATGAATGCATCCACTGGCATATATTTCTGCTGTATTGGATCCAGTAGTTGTAAATCTTCCAGGTTGTTTGAAATCGTTTGGAGTTGGTTGTTTGGAAATTTATGAAAGTGGAGGAATTGTGATGGGCCAAACTTTAATTGCCTATGTCCCTTACTCGGTTGAGATCGTTTTAAAAAGGACTCAGCAGATTATGAAAAGTAGTTTGAGTCGATATAAGCAATCAATACTTGCAGCAGAGAATATTTCCACTTGAAGATGTAATATGTTGAATCCAGTGACACTGCTTCCAATTTCAGACAAGTTTTGTGAAGACAGAGAGGATGAAATTGTTGATAAATTGAATCATGATTGTTTGGTAGTGACTGAAATATGCACAAAGCCAAGACCAGACATAAAAGAAGTTCCTTTGGAAATGGCTGATTTGACATTATTGGTTCTTGTTTATGCAATGTGGAGCATTAAAAGCTCGCTATGCAGCATGCTCTATCTCAGAGACACTAGAAGTTTCCTCTTTGCCGAACGGGACTTCAGCACAAGTGGCAGAATTGATTGCCTTAATGAGAACTTGCTGCTTATCTTAGAATTTGACAATCTACACAGATAGCCAGTATGGTTTTGGTGTTGTTCATGATTATGGTCAGCTATGGTCACAGAAAGGGTGTATGACTCCCTCTTGGAGCTCCTGTTAAAATTGCATGTATATTTTGGATTTAATGGTAGCAATTCAGAAACCATAAGAGATAGCGGTTGTTAAGTGCCCATCCCATAAGGCTGCCAGATATATATGGTTACATTGTAAACATCTTTGAGAGAATTGAGAGACCTACAGGAAGATGCTCCTGAAAATGAGAAAAGATGGGAAAAATTGGTTTACAAAAAGAATGATAAGGATTTGTATACAAGTTCATGTAAGTATGCTTTGCCTGATTCCATGCGACAGCCCATGTGTAATATTTACATAATCAGACTCATGTAGGAAGAGATAGTGCGATTAGAATTTTCAAAAAGCACTAATGGAACACATGAGTTTATGTGTGTCATTTGAATACTCAGGGTAAGAAAACAGTTACAGTCATGAATCATATTGGCAAATCAGAAGGCCCATTTACGAGATTTCAGGCAGACTTTATTGGGATGCCACATTGCAATGGCTTGAAATATGTCTTAGTAACTGTCTGCCTATTCTCCAAAGGTGTGGAAGCATTTCCTACAAGAAGAGTGGTTAGCCTCACAGTTGCCATGTTGTTGCTAAGGGAGTTAATTCCTCAATTCGGCCAGCCAACCTCTATTGAGACTGATCGTGGTGCACACTTCAAGAATGAAGTGTTGCAGATACTGTGCACAGTTCTTGAGACCAATCAGCAGTTTTGGTGTAGGTATCTACCACAATCCTCAGGTTTTGTGGAATGTATAAATGGCCCTCTTAAAAATAAACTGTCAAAAGTTTGGCTTAAACTGTTTTGTTCGTCCTCTGATGAATTTGAGAAGTATTCCCGACAGAAAAACTGGTTTAGCTCTGCATGATATCATTACGGTCAGAGCAATGAGGCTTACATATTTACCTTCAACTGCACTAATTTCAATAATCGTGCTAGGTTATTTCAAAAGTCTGGCTGTTATGGTGAAATTTGTCTCTCATCAGGTGAATGTGGCAACAGAATATTTCAAGGATACACCCAGTCATGAACTGAAGGTGTGTGACTGGGTTGTAATTCGCAAACATGTTCGTAAGGACTGCCTCAATGAAAGGTAGAAGGGGACCTTACAAAGTGATGCTGATGACCAACACTGCTGTCAAATGTGTGGGTGCGCTTCTGTGGATCCAGGCGGCTCACACAAAAAGAGCGAGAATAGGTGAAGCAGTGGATGAGGCGAATAATCAAGGTACACTATCTGCTCAAAGTCAAGTTTGAGTCCACGTAGTGAATCGGGAGGGGGTGAATATTGTTCTGGAACTGGTGAAGATGAATTGCAAAAGCAAAGGTCTGAGGTGAGTGGGTGTTCTGATAAAGAACCTGAAACTTCTCAAGTCCAGTTACAGACTAATCAGAGTGAACAACAGATACAGTGCAAAAGAGCAAAGCATGAGTGGCAGATGGAAGAAGAATCCTCTGATCGGAGCAATGACAAATTGCAGTTGAAAATTAAAGTGACAAAGACCTCTTTCAGGAAAAAGAGATTCACTGTGTATGAAGCAGACGGAGATAAAACTGATCAAAAGGCAAGTTTAGGTTCGAGACAGAGTTCAGGACTGGGCTCAAGTGAAAGCCTTTTAGAATACTGTTGGACTTGGCCCTTTTTGGCTAAAGTTCTCTAAACTTTTTGCCTTCCCCCTAGACCTTTTTTCTGACATAGTGTTGCCAACTTAGATGCTTTGGGCACTTTGCCACTGCTGATCAGTGTCAAAGTGCAAGTGCTCCCTGTGTAAAGTGTAATGGTAATTGGTTGTCCATAATTGGCATGTTTGTCTTACTAGTAAAGTCCCTAGTAAAGTGCACTATGTGTGCCAGGGCTAGTAATACAAATGCTACTCGTGGGCCTGCAGCACTAATTGTGCCACCCACATAATTAGCCCCCAAAGAGAGAACTCAGGCCTGCCACTGCAGTGCCTGCGCGCAGTTTGCTAACTGCCATGTTGTCCTGACAAGTGCACCCACTTGCCAGGCCTTACCCTTCCCTTTCCATGCACACCGGACACCCCTATAGTAGGCCCAAGGTACCCCCCTGGGCAAGGTGCAGTGTCTGTGAAAGGTAGGACATGTACTGAGGCGTGTACCATGTCCTAACAGTGAAATACTCTCCATTTCGTTTTTCACTGTTGCAAGGCCATCTTGCCCATAGGACAGAATATGGAAGGCTGTGTAATATGTTTCCAGCCTATCTTCCCATAGGTTTAAGATGGAGAGGTGAAGTTTAGTGTGCCTGAGCTCACAATTTAATAACACATCTTTTTGTCAAGGTGGGTTTTGAATTCTGTGTGTTTAGAAACCACGCTTTTAGAAGTGGCTGGTTTTTTTGTTCTAACAATTCTGTGTGTCTCTGCCTGGTTGTGGATTGACTGTCTGGATTTGAATGTGATAGGATCTGGGAAATGTCTTGACCCAGGGGAGGAGTAGGTGAGACAGCCACGGTTGACCTGCATCTGGAGTGTAGGGGGGAGGAGTAGCCCCTGGAGGTGAAGAGGCCTGGGCTGCTGCCATAAAACAAAGGCTCCATCTCCTGCTGAGTGATTGAAGATCCAGACCCCCACTATCAAAGGAAGAAGGTGTCACTGGCAGGGAGACACCCAGAACTGGTTTGGACAGGGGTCAGTGCCCCCTGAACACAAAGACTTCAAAGACATTTAGGGGTATAACTATGAGAGCTGAAACCCCTGGACTTTAGACTGAAATCCATACTGAAAAAGGATTTAACCTACTTGGTGATCAAGAGGAACCTCTGCCAAAGAAGAACAGCTGAAGAGACTGAAGAGAAGGACTGCCCTTGCTGTGTGTTCTGGGGCTGGCCTGCAGTTTGCTGGTTTGACTAAGGAGAGGACAAGGGACTTTGCTGTGTGCTGTGTCCCCCTGCTTGTGAGGACTTTGCTGTGTCCTGAAGTAGCGTGTCTCCAAGGGCCCGAGGAGAGCTGACTCCCTGTTGTGGAAACTCAGGAACATAAAAGTTTCCAAGTGTGTCTCAGCGACGCTGTGTGCGTTTGCTTTTTGCAGCCTGAGACCTTCGTAAGAACTGCCCTGTGATCGTGTGCACCCGGAGTCCAAGTGAGTCTCGGCGACGCTGTGTGCGTGTGCTTCGTGCAGCCTGAGACCTTCGGGAGGATTGCCCTGAGATCCTGTGCACCCGGAGCTCAAGTGAGTCTCAGCGACGCTGTGTGCGTGTGCCCTGTTGCAGCCTGAGACCTTCGTGAGAAATTGCCCCGTGACTGTGTGTCCCGGAGCAGTCTTGTTCTCTACTTCAATCAACAGCGTGGCCAGAACTGCTGCGATCGTCATTGCCATCGGCCCGGACCGGCATCCCCAGAGGAGCTGTGGGAATTCACCGCCGCCGGCCCGAGCCTGCCTTTGCCAAGGGGGGACCTCGAACCATCACCGTCGGAGGTCCGAGTTCCACTGCCCAAGATCAACGAAGTCGCACCGGAGGCCCAAGCCGCGAGGAGAGTGAGATCGCACCCCCCAGGTAACGCTCAGCGAGCGTGCGTGTGTCGCCGCCTGGAGCGGGGTGCGGGCTACGAGAGAAACACTCTCGGCCTTTCCCATCTTTGCAGCGCGAGCCCCCGCTCAAGTCCGTATCGCGGCCCGTACTTGCCGAGGAGTGGCAGTACCGGAGTGTGGAGCGGCACTTTGTTTTCCATCATAACAGTGTTGGGGGCATATTTTGGCAGTAGCTGACCGCGAGTCAGTAAGAGTGGCATAGAGACCGTCCAGAGCACCGCGATCGGTGCCGAAGTATCTTATTTTTTGCATTAAGACCTGCCTGATTGTTGCATTACGAATTGCATTATTTTTGCATTACGAACTGCCTGATTGTTGCATTACGAATTGCATTATTTTTGCATTACGAACTGCCTGATTGTTGCATTACTGAATTGCATTATTTTTGCATTACGAACTGCCTGATTGTTGCATTACGAATTGCATTATTTTTACATTACGAAGTACCTGATTCTTGCATTACGAACTGCATAGCATTGCATTAGGACTGCATTTGATCATCGAGAATTGCTCATTAATACTGCAAGAACCTACCAGTGCGTGCTGGCCTAATAACCGGCAAGGTGAAATATTACAAATACGCATATGTTGGATTTTTATCGTGTGGTCTCATCGTATATCTTTTTCTTTATAAACATATAATTGTTTTTCTATGAAACTCGTGTGGAGTCCATTCGTGGTGTTATCACTGTGTCACTGAGAGCGTGGTTGCAAATACTTTACACATTTGCCTTGGAGATAAGCCTGGCTGGTCATGCCAAGCTACCGAGGGGGTGAGCAGGGGCTATCTGAGAAGGTGTCCTTCCTTTCCCTGACTTAGAAGCAAGGGTCCCTATTTGGACTAAGGTACCTACCACAGCCAACTAGAGACCTCCAGTTCTAACAAATACCAAGAACTAAAAACTGTTGTTGGAAGAGAAATGATTGAAGACAAACAAAAGTACTATGAACCAGAAAGAGATCCAGAGAGACAGTTTAATTCAGAGACTGGTGGAAGTGAATCACCACTTGTTAAAAAATCAACCAGAAGAAGAGTTCCAAATTGAAAATATGCTCGCCTTAGCGGGTGTATTTAGCCACAGTATCAGAAGAAGAAGAGGCAGATACATTTGAAGAGGATTACTCTTTGGTAAACAAGTGCCATTACAAGTTTGAGAGTGACTGAGACTGAAACTGAGGAAGAATCACCTTAAGAGTAAGATAGAGACTTTGAAAAAAAATGAATCCAGATCTGATGAAAGATATAAACAGAATTCTTCTAAAGACTGAAATAAGATATTGAGTTTAACCGATATATGACAAAATTGTTTGAATTCAATACATAAACTATTAAAAAGGACTTTGAGAAGAAACACTGATTTTTGATTCAAATTTGTTTTGATTCTTGTCTTAATGAAATATACAGAAAAGAAGAGAAATAGTGTTGTTTTTAAGAATTTTTTTGTCGATTTTTAATATGTGCCACTACATGTATTGTCGTCGTAATAGAAGATAGGAAACAGCAGATGCTGTAAAATTGTAGGGATAACACTGTTGATTATGATGCTAATAGTATTAGTTGGTTTGCTTATTGAGTTCTTTGAGATGGGTTTCAAATCGTATAAATAGTAATGTTGAAGTTTGAGCTAATCGTGATGAATTTAAACACACAATACCAGTACAGGTAGAGCATTTAGTAGTGGTTTTAAGGATAACATGTATACTAAAATGATTTGGGGATATTTTTACATAATGAAGATTAGTAGGTTTTGTGTGTGCTTATCTTCCTACATTAGCTGGAGAGGGCTCAATATATGTCCAGACAAAAATTTCATATGCACTATCATGTAATATTTTTGCTGCTGTTTTTTTTATCATGAACAGTTTATTTTTCCTTGACTGATTTTAATGTATCTCTAGAAAATGTGCTCCTTAATGAGAATAGAGAAATTAAGCATAGTAATTATATGAGAGTGCTTGCACAAAAGAGGCTCGATACTAACTTAGAAAGAAAATATTTATGTATTTTGAGTAATGACCAGTGTGATTTTATTAGAGAATATAATGAAAGAGAAGTGAAAGTGAAAATTATAGATGAGCAGAAAGTTGCTTTGAAAGTAATGAGTGAAGAAGAATTAGGCTTTCAGGTTTACATCCTAGATTGAGAAAGGAGCAAGAAAGAAAATGTGAGATGTACATGGTAAGGCATAGTTCTATGGAAAAGAACAAAGTAGAGTTTATAGGTGGGTGTGTGTGTGACAGATCTTATGAAGTCAGTGGGAATCCTTTGTCTGGAGGAGAGCCCCCTATTAGGGGAATCTATTATGTCTGTGAGAAGGCTGCTTATTTAAGCATGCAGAGAAACTGAGTGGGGTAATGTTATTTGGTTTTAGTTTTTTCTAGAATAGATCATGCAGATGAGTAGACGGATTAAGATAGTTTGAGGCGAGTGAAACAATGTTTTCGACAAGTAGTTTTAGATATTTTAGGAGCTATTTTTCCTTTTATGGGTGTGGCAACGAATAATGTGAAGATTAGGTAGTTGTCTACAGTGGTAGATAGACTGGCTGTAGATAAGAAGATTATTTTAAGTTAGTGAATGTAGGAATGGTAGCAAATGGGACTATGGTTATGCAGAATCATCTTGCTTTAGCTATTCTTTTGGCAAAAAAGGCATAGTTTGTATGGTAACTAAGGCTAAGAGGTGTGTTACTTACATACCTGATAATAGTGGAGCTATTGATTTGCTCATTACTTACATAACTAATTTAACTCACAAGATTAGATTCTTGGAGGAAGCAGGCCCATGGGAAGCTGTAGGATCTTGGATAAGTGAGGTAGGAAGCAGTTTTGGTAGAGTAGATGAATGGTTAGGTAATATTGGTGGTGGTGTTTTTAAATCAGTCTTAACACCTATAATAATCATAGTGATTTGTGCAATTATTTTATTTCTTTGATTAAAATTGTTGAAGTGTGTAATTAGCAGACATTATAGTAGGATTAAGACTAATAAAAAATTTAGAAAAAGGAAGAGATTGAAGGATTTGGAAATGGAAGACTACAAGGATTGGGTGTATCAACAATTAAAGATGATGGGGGAAAATATTTGACTGCCTAAAAAGAATGAGACATCTACTAACTAATGGCTGATTAATGGATGGGGTATTTAGTGAATATTGAAAAATAATGAGAGGGGGAGGTTGTCAAAGTTTGTTTTATGCGCAAATTTAGAGTGACAAATTATTTGTGCAAATTAGTGATTTTAATGATGCATATGGTCATAACTGATGAACTAATGAAGATGCACTTGAAATAACTTGATTATATCGATGAGAAGTGTGATTAATAAAACAGTATAGTCATGACACTTTTTTGTGCAAGACTCCATTTTATTAGAATGGATGAAATTTCTGGTGTTCTGCTCGTCTTGCTCCTGCTCATTCTCCTCTCCCGATCATAGACCAGCTATGAGTCTTCTCTCCTCGCAGTTCCACAGAGCACAGAGTGCTATGACGTGAATGCTGATGGTCTTTACAAATCGTATATTGTGAATAAAACTTTCCACCATGTACTCTATGTATCAATTCGAAGGATTTCCCCTGGAAATACCTATGTAGGCTTGGAGTAAAACATCATTCTACGAGCTTTTGTTTGTCAAATGCTTCATCACTTATTATACATCTCTGGAGTGCAGTTGCTGAAGAGGCAAAAGGAAGGATTTCTTTTACTTTAAGAAATGAGTTAGTGCTAAGAATATTAATTATTATAAAATTGATTTTGATTTGCCAATGCAATCTAACCATGAACATGCGGTGCTGGATCTGCAGTTTTGGTAATTGTTTATGAATAAAATGTGTATAAAAACCCCTTGTTTTGAAGGTTCGGGGACAACTTCTCATTTTCCTCCCAAGACTCTGTCCGACTGATTTGAGACTTTCTTCTTTTTCCCTAGACTGCTGTCACTATTCTTTACAAGTTTGAGACTTATAATCTGGAGAGATTTAAAAGCTTAAATACAGAATCTGGATCGGGTTCTGATTTTGTGTTCTATATCTGAGACTTCATGACAATCTAAGTATTTGTCTATATAATTTCTATTAAGAATTATGCAATACATCTTTTTACTTATTTTCGATCTAGAACTTAGATTTTGAGTGGTCCCACTTCATTTTGGGATTTTACTTTGCTAATTAGTAGGTTTAATGGCAGCGAGGGTGGTGTCTCTTACCGCTAGATCAACATGAACAACGGAGCTGGATTGCTGAAGGTAAAAACTGGGGTGCATAAATTATTGGGGTTCAGTAGATTATTGGGGTTCAGCTCCCACAGTACCTGACTAAATGCGAATCATGTGTGTCATTACCTTCCATACTAGAATATTCTACAATGACTGCATCTACAACACATTCCAAGAACCTACATTCTAGGCATTGACTTTTAAGGCATAGCAGGGTCGAACCTCATGGCTTAATCTTGGGAGGTTGGTATGATGGTTGAGCATCTAGTTGAGGCAGCACATCAATCACTCATAATAGACTGCCACGGCAGTGTTATTTTTCTAAAAAGATATACGATTTCTAAAAAGATATTAGATTAGATTAGTAAAAATAACATTACATTGACAATCTATCATCTATTGATATTTGTGCAGCCTGAAACATGTTAGGCAAACATGCGCAGTAACTTTAAGAAGCTCTATGGCACTGGGTTACTTGGGGTTATGATAGTAAATATAGTTCTTACACGTTCTATGGTAAGCAAGGGGGAATAGGAGCAGGAAATCTGGCTTAAAAGTATCAGTTTAGCAGAGGATTTAACTAAGCACACAGTTGGCTTCCTCCAAATGCTTTGATGTGTGATTGTCCATAGTATGCTGCTGTGCAACATGGCTTAAAGTAAAAAAAAAAAAAATGATGCCGTTATGACGTGGCCAGAATTGACTACATCATACTTTTTTCCCCTATAAGCCATGCTGCACAGTAGCCTGCGCTGCTGTGCAATATGTACAGGAACGGACAGCATGAGGAGGGCATGGGGTGGTTAAACAGAACGGACAGTGGTATGGCTAAACAGAATGGGCAAGTGGCGGTGGCTAAACAGAGAAACAGTGGGAGGAGGACCTGGGAGTGATTAAACAGAATAGGCAGTGGAAGGAGGGTGGGAGTAGATAAACAACAGATAGCAGGAGGAGGGCGGGGTGGGTAGTAGAATAGACAGTGCAAGGTTGAAACAGAAAAAAGACAGTGGGAGGAGGCCGAGGTGGAGAAACAGAAGGGACAGCAGGAGGGTGGGGTGGCAAAACAACAGACAGCGGGAGGACAGGGTGAGGGAGAGGGACTGCAGACACATGCAATCTATAAAAGTGCATGTAAAAACATAAAAAAGAGTGCCTGCACTCGCTTGTGGCCAGTGGAAGGACACTAGCCTGCAGACAGGAAGCTGTACTTAGTCCATGCTCCATGGCAGAGACACACATGAAGCCCCAGGAGGAAGCTGGAGGTGGTGACCAATAAGAAGCAAGGAAATAAGAGTGACATGGAAGTCAACTAATGGTAAGCAATGGATGGCATCTCACCCAGTTTTAAGATTATTTTTTTTCTTCAATAGATTTTGCAAGCACAGTGCAAGCGCTGTGTAGGTCAGAACTAAACACCTGAACAGACTTACACCAAACTTGGCACGCAAGCAGAACATGTCTGAGAAAGCATGCTTTTTTATTTGATGTAATTCTGATCAGTGTTTTTTACACTAGTGATAGAAAAATATGATAAACAGGCAGTAAGGAGTTAAAAAATTAGAGAATTTTTGGCTGTTAAACTCACAATCTTGAAATTTGCGAGTTCTTTCAAACACAATCACATTTCTTGAAAAATTCAATTGACTGATCACTTGCTTCAATGATTTTTCCGCCATTTTGAAATTCGCAAATTTGGCAAAATGTGAGAGTTCTGCATGGGTGGGAAAAAAACTTTACAGACGAAAGGGGAGGCATTATGACTTGTTTTAAGCGCTTACGGGGGCATAGGATTAATGACGGTAGTGTGGAGCATTTGTATGAAAAAAGTAAAAAATGCACTTAGTGTCTGGTAAATTCACGAATATTGTGAATTTCTGGATAATTTGGCTGTCATTTTACATTCATTATTAAGCACCAATATCCTGAACTTGTGAATTTCTGAGAAAATACAAATTTTGGATATCAAGATATTCATGAAATTCACAATTGTTTAAAAAAATACGTTATCAGCCTTATGTTCAGGTGCTGGACCTGGTTAGAAGCACCAGTGGTTGGGTGCGAGATTTGGCCAACGACTAGGTTCGGTTTTCAATCACTGGGATGCACATCATGCACACAAGCCCGACTGCACAGGGAGCAAAGCATGAAGGAGCAGGAGGCATGGGTAATGGCCCTGCCTCTAAAAGCTAATGTTCCTTTAAAAAAAAAAGTAACAGTAAAAGGTTGTGGTGAAAGCAGTGCAAACACTGAAACAAACCTATTTAAATTCACTGAAAAAATAATGCTGAAGTAGCACTATGGTTCATTATCAAAGCATAGAGGGCCAGATGTATCAAGCAAAATTGCGTTCGCAAACGCCGAAATTCGCAGAATTTTGGCGTTTGCTGAAGGCAATTTTGCTTAGTGGTATGTATTAAGGCAAAACTGCCTCGCAAAATAAGGAATCGCAAAATCTGCGATTCCCTATTTTGCGATTGCATTAAGGAATCGCAAATTGCGATTCCTTAAATCCAATGTAAGAAGCACCAAAAAGTGCAATTTGGCCTTAAGGAATCGCGAAATTACCACCAACTTCAAGTTGGTGGTAATATGCGATTTCTTTGAAAAATGCACTTTTAGCATTTTTCAAAGTGCCATGTGGCGCACATACATGCCCTTAGGGCATGTATGTGCGCCACATGTGCACACATACATATTTCAGGGTGCAACAGGGTGTCAAAAGGACACCCTGGCACCCTTGAAATTGCATTCTCAATTTGCGATTCTCTAATTGCGATTCGCAAATTGAGAATGTCTTCCCATTCATTCCTATGGGCCTCTACGCCCATAGGAATGAATGGGAAGGTATTCCTTAATTGCGAATCGCAATTTGCAATTCGCAATTAAGGAATATTAAGGAATCGCAATTATTATTGCGATCTCTACATACATAGCATTTTGCGATTCCTTAATAGCAATTCGCTAAAATTCGCTATTAAGGAATCGCAAATGCAATCCTTGATACATCTGCCCCATAGACCCTTGAAATTCACTAGCTATGGTCTGCTGCACAAACCATAACTATTTTGCCCACCATAAAAACTATAATTCTCCCCAAACATGGACTTTCAACATTTCACATATCATGTGACAAATGCATTCCAAATTATATTGATGACATCACTGAGGACATCAAATAACAGTGTATCATTGACAAAATTGATTACATCACTAATGTTACAGTATAATTTCAGTTAGGATATGTGTTATTTAATGATGTGCTGGTAGGCTCAGCTGTTAGTTGCTATAAAAATTGCAATTTTCACAAACAGTCCATTTGGGGATGATTTATTGTTTTCATGGTGGAGGTGCAACTTAGTTTGCGTAGCAGACAATAATTAGCAAATTTCAAGGGTCTTTAGGTTGATGTGTTGAACTATACTGTTGCTTTAACTGTGTGTTTTTTCAGTGAAAATATATATTATATAATATATATATCCTCCGTTTAATTGGAGAAAAAAAGGAGGTCCCAAAACACAAAATCCCCATGCATTTTCCATAGACTTCAGACTACAGCAAAAATTGCTGAAAGTAATTGCACCAAATTTGGCAGGAAGCTAGATCTTTGTCTGTGGATTGTGCTTTTTGTGATTTGGTGTAAATATGTTCAGTAGATAATAAGGGTAAACAAATACAGATATTTGGACGGTTGGGATCACGAGAGTCTCGTGAGAATCCTGCAAGAGTGAATTAAAAAAATGGAGCCCTGTGATTGGTCGAGAGGCCCATTTTTCACTTGAGCCTTCATGTTCTCGTGGAAGTGTGAAGGCTTCCACTAGTCTCGTGAGAGTGAACACTCTGGCTGGCTGTTAGAGTTTTAGAAATGAAATGCCCGCTGTTGCTGTTTACTGTGATAAAATGCAGGTGATGTGGAAATGAAGCAAAAAAGCTGTATAAGGGGCAGCAGAAAGGCATCCTGTCCCACTAGATTTGGAGAGGAGGTCTCTAAGGCATAACTGCTGTGATGAAAATAAATGTATATTGCTTTTAAAACAAAATTCACAGTCTCGCGGGATCATGAATAGTAAAAAGGATTAGGTGAGTTCTCAATACACTCCACTAGTAGAAATGCATATTGTTGACCTTGTTATTGAGAGGAAATGTGTAAGACGCCCGAGATCCGGTTGCCGTGAGGGAAACAGCCAGAGGAAGGCACATCCGACAGCAAAGCCGTGAGGGGAACGGCTGACACACCCAGGACTACCGGCCCCAGAGACCCTAGCGCCAGCACCAGCGCCACCGCTGACATGCATATCACGCACTCGGAAGCGCGATAAAAGGGGCGGCGGGCTCCCGCAGCGTGGGACGCCCGAGATCCGGTTGCCGTGAGGGAAACGGCCAGCGGAAGGCACATCCGACAGCAAAGCCGTGAGGGGAACGGCTGACACACCCAGTACTTCCGGCCCCAGAGACCCTAGCGCCAGCACCAGCGCCACCGCTGACGGGCATATCACGCGCTCGGAAGCGCGATAAAAGGGGCGGCGGGCTCCCGCAGCGCGGGACGCCCGAGATCCGGTTGCCGTCAGGGAAATGGCCAGCGGAAGGCACATCCGACAGCAAAGCCGTGAGGGGAACGGCTGACACACCCAGGACTACAGCCCCAGAGACCCTAGCGCCAGCACCAGCGCCACTGCTGACGTGCATATCACGCGCTCGGAAGCGCGATAAAAGGGGCGGCGGGCTGCCGCAGCGCGGGACGCTTGTGGGCGTGCCCAGGCAAAGCCCGGGCCAAGGGCGGGCCCGTCGGCGTCCATCAGCGACTGGAAGAGGCTGGGCTGGGCCACCCCTCTTGGCTGCTTTATCGGGATACAAGCTACCTAGCCCTAGGCAACGGAACTGGCACTGTAATCATCTGGAAGGCAAGGCAGTGAGACTCAATTCTCATTCCCCCATTTCCTGCTTCACTAACTACTTCCCCTGGGGACTGTAATCTCGTTAACACTGCCATCAACTTGCACAGACTGCTTAATTAGTGGGGGTAACCTCCCGCAGGGTGGCTCGAATGAAATTGTCAAATGAGGTTTTGTGCTTTTAATCAATTACTTAGAAGTTAATGACCAAGTATTGGACTGCATCTTTTATTCTTTATAGTTACTGGGTATTTGTATGGATTTTATTCCCACCAGAACATTGGATTTTAAAGTGGATCTGAACCAATTTGATCTTAGCGTTGAATGCCCTTAGTGATCGGGTTGCAGATAGTGCTTTTTTACCATAGGCACTCTTATCTGGTAGCCCTGCCAACCCTATGTAGATTCACACTGGGGTATGTTTCCGTCTGCACCCCCGCATTTGCACTTTTGTTCTCTATGTTTTTGTGCCTACTGCCTGGCATACTGCACCTCCACTCTGCACTTTATGTCTGAGCACTTACGTACTCTGATTCTTGCGCTAGTTGTTTCCAATTAGCTCTCCCTCGAGTTTTAAGTTAATCAGTAGTGCCCTAATTAGACCATCCATAGCACAAAAGGTGATTGCCATAACCAAAGTAGAATGGGTAAACGTGTGGGTGCAGAAAAGAAACAAAATGCCCCTCCCATGCCTAAATCTAAAACCAACCCGACATCTATAGATAGGATGTTGGAAAAGGCTCTAGGAGCGGTGGCCACTGAAATTGAGCGGACAGAGAGACGATTATCCCTAACCCCTAACCTGGAAATCCATCTGGTATATTCTGATACCTCGCAAACCTCAGGAATTTTGTTAAATGATACACCCAGGGCCCAAACTCCAATAGCTGAAGTAACTAACTCTAATCAAACTAGGGTGGAATCACCTATACAGCCCGTTATAAAAGGGAGACCTAAATTACAAGCAAAAACAGCGGCAAGAAGGAAGAAAGCCATGGGAGAGAAGATAGATAATAGGAATACTGGGACGGGTGGATTAGTAAACAGTACTGAAACAGCCAGTGATCAGCCAGTGTGGGTCACTAAGCTAGTGGTGGATCTGCAAATCCAAGTAAGGGATATAGTCAAGGACGAGCTCAAAACACTCTTGGAAAGGGTTGACAAGCTGGCCTCGCTCCTTAACGACTGGACAAGTAACAGGGGGGTAGTAGACGGGAATGTTGGACCTGACACTGGACCCCGAGACCACGCCGCTGTGAACACCATAAGGGCCATCTCGGCCCCCAAACATAATGATTGCCCAGCTACTCAAGTACCAAATCTAGAGAGACAGCAATCATCAGTCCCCACTAGAGCTAACATAGAGAGGCCCCCCATTACAACCGCTAATAGAGCAAATCCACCCCTTTTACTCCAACAACCCATCAGGCAATGGCAGCCGGATAAACACCGGGTAGGGGTAGATTCTCCCACACGTACAGAAGTCACTAAAGAAAACCCTCCCCCCCAGTTATAAACCTACCACCTGCTTCAACCCCATATGTTCTTATTCTTGTAGGCATCCCCGAGCTCGGAAGGGGCCAATGTGAACCACACCACGAATTAAAACACAAATGCATGCAATGGCTAGCCAATCACCGACACTTCCGGTACGACGATGCAGGAGAGATCTTAACTACACGCAGAGTTGGATGGCTAGGATGGAGGCCTAAGGACAAGCAAGGAGACTGTATAGTCATAAACTTTAGAAACCCCTATGTTGTCCAAGAAATTCTAAGTAGAGAGGATGGGAGACAAACGGGTTCTATCCGAGCCCTCCCACTGGGTTATTTTTATCCCCCAGAGAGAGTTCATCAAGACACAAGGCATTATGGGTGGGCCCGGGGACACGATAACCATAGCTATAATACAGCTGCTTTGGATTACCACTGGCCAGGGCAACCAGTTTTTAACATTCCTACAGCAAATAGATTTAGCAGCCTAGAAGGAGTGGATTGACTTGAGGCCCAGGCCAATGGTTCCAAAGTGCAGATGGGTAACCTTTTGATGGTATCTGGGACACGCGCGAATGTTACAGGGCACTGCTCGATGACAGGGGTAGGAGAAACCTGCGGGAGCATGAGTGGCTCCCCAGGAAACACCCATGAGGGCCTTAATACGACCCTGTCCGGTAACCAATCCCCTTTATCGATTAGCGGGACCATCACGAAAGCTGATTCTGGGCTCTGCGGGTCTCCCCCTCAACCCACCCCTCCAGTTGTCGATAAATCCAACTCTCCTGATTGCCCAAGGCTGCGAGTCCTATCCTGGAACATAGCAGGTCTGAACAACAAGATAGACGACCCCGAATGGGTCCATTTTATTGACCAACACGAGATCTGCATGTTCCAGGAGACGTGGGCAAGAGGGGATGTCTCAAAATCGGGTTTTGCCATCTTTAATATCCCTGCAATATCTGGTGGAAAAGGGAGATCCTCGGGGGGACTAAGTACATGGGTGGGAATTCACCTAGGCTGTTCAGCTAAACAGATAAAAACATCCTCAAATGATATTCTGTGTGTCCTCCTGCACTTTCCGCCCAAGACCTCTATAGCCCTACTAAATGTGTACTCAAGACCAGTTAGCCAGGGACAGGATTCAAAAACACTTGAGGAACTAATGTCAGTTTTTAGCCACCATTTCAGACAACCACATGGTGATTATAGGAGGGGACTTTAATTGCCAGTATGAGCCATTAGATGGCATGCCCAAGGACAGTCTCTGTAAAGAGGATAAGTACTGGGCCGTCCCGGAGACTATGGGGCCGATTCCGATCTCGGCCGGTAGGGCACCGAATCGGATTCGGCTTAACCGGATCCGATTCGGAGCCCTCTTTCCCGACCGATTCGTACGTGCGTCCGGCCGAGCGAGTACGATGCGAGCGCACGCGAAATCGCCGACCGACTTGTTCGCGGGTCCGAAGCGCTTCGACCGACTTGCACGGACACGACTTGCACCGCGCGATGGAGACGTTCCCCGGCCGGGCAAGTACGATGCGCGCCGCGAGCAGTCCGACTGACTCGCGGCGTCCGGCTCGAAAGAGCAGTCGGAGCCGCACTTTGGGGGTCCATGTCGAACCCCCTGTACGCGTAGCCGTGCGAGTCGCACACAGGGGGGACCCATGGGTCCCCCCTACCTGTGCATGTATGCCGCGAGCCGCTTCGAGGCGTACCCGCTGTAGGGGGCACCCTTGTTCGCCTCGCACCCATTGGGTCAATGGGAGCCCGCGTACGCGTTGTACGTCCGGCTCCCATTGCCTCAATGGGAGTCCGACCGACTCGAGTCCGATTGCATGCGTGCACATCGTACTCGTTCGGTCGGACTGCCAGAGTCCGATTCGGTCGGAAAATCTCTCCGGGTCCGGCTCGGTCGGTGAGATTTCCGGCCTGAATCGGAATCTGCCCCTAAGTGTCCACCAGTTAAAATTTGGTCCCCTCTGGTGATCCAGATGAATTGCCTTGTTCTAAAATACTCTTTAAGGGCATGCAATGGTAGAACACAATCCGATACATCTAGCAATTTTACTTTTATTAGAAATGGGCGAGGCTCTCTACTGGACTATATTTTAATTGACTCCAAACACTGGCATAGGGTAATTGACTTTAAAGTGACCATAATGCCCTTGTATTAGAACTAAATGAGTTTAACCCCGGGAGTGCCACAGGGGTATACTCCCCCACTGATGACAGGTTGTCCCTCTCAAACTGTAGGAGGAGAGTGCGTTGGGCAGACATAAAACAATCACAAGATAGACTAGGCTCCCTGTATGAAGCCATCATCCCGGTGCTCTCGACTGCAATTAAATCTGTATCCACTAACAGCGCCAGAATTGATCCCCAGATGGTCACCCAGAACCATACTAGGTTAATGGCAATCACGGTAGATTTCTTCTTTCCTATAAAAAACATCAGGCCTAATAGGAAACCCCCCCACCCCTGGTACAACGACCAATGCCGTAAGGCCAAAACAGCTCTGATTATATCTATCAAGGCCAATGACCGTCCCTTAATTAAAATATCTAGAGAGGCCTATAAGGCCAGTGTCAATGAGGCAAAAAAAGGGTGGGAAAGCGACAAATGGGACTCCTTGAGAAGCTCCCTGGGTGCCCGCGATATGAGGACCTTCTGGAAAGTGGTCAACACAGGCAGTTCTGAGGCTAATTCACCGATAGAGCCAAACCTGGAGGCAGATGTATGGAGGGACCATTTTGAGTCCGTCTACTCAAGGGTGGAGACACTGGACGACTTAGCCGCCAAGGGTTGTTCTTCGGGGACTGACCATCCGATTGCACCCATGTTCACTAATAGAACTATGGATGACGCCCCGATAATAACCCTCAATGAGATTACTGGCGCCCTCTCCAAAATAGCCCCGGGTAAAGCTCCCGGATTAGATAAGATCCCAGGGGACCTATTCCGTAGTGAACCCACCATCTGGGCACCATATCTCTGGGTCCTATTCAATGCCATACTCCAAGGCATGAAGATCCCTGTTAGCTGGGCCGGACCCGAAATAATTCCCATATATAAAAAGGGCTCTACGCTGTTACCTACAAACTATAGGCCTATAAGCCTTATAGATATTACCCAAAAAATCTTTGCACGTGTGTTGCTGCTCTGGCTGCAGAGCTGGATGGAGGAGCATAAGATACTTACCCCTCTCCAGGCAGGGTTCAGACAAAAAATGTCCACCCTGGATCAAATCCTCCGGCTACAAATTTTACACTGGAAGATCGTGTGTTTGGAGGGTGGCAGCCTCTACCTAATATTTGTAGACCTGAGGTCCGCGTTCGACCTGGTCCCAAGAGAGAAGCTATGGGCAGTTCTCCATGAGATGGGGGTTCCGCCATACCTGTGCCAAATCATGAAGCGGTTGCACGAGGGAAACTATGCCCAAATTAGATATGGCAAGGAAGGAAAACTTACGGCCCCCATTCCCGTAAATAGAGGCGTTCGTCAGGGATGCGTCCTTGCCCCCACCCTTTTTAGCCTTTATATAAATGGGCTAGTCGACTTTTTGCTCAGCGAGAAAGACCTGGACGTCCCTAAGTTGGCATCACGCAAAATCCCAGCTATGATGTTTGCCGATGACACTCTACTAGTATCCAAATCTCCCATGGGGATACAGAGGGTACTCAATAGATTCGTTGCTTTTTGCAGGGAAAGAGGGCTTGAAATTAACCTTCAAAAAACTAAATTCATGGCGATCAACTCTGTCAAAAGCACCCGACCAAATCCAACCTTAAATGGCAAACCCCTAGAGAGAGTATCCGCTTTCGACTACCTCGGCATCACCATCACAGAATCTATGGACTGGGGGACCCAAATTAAAAAATCCACTCTGAAACTGGCACAATCTTCAGGGGGTTTAATGAAGGTTTTTCGAAAATCTAGCCACAAACCTGTGAGTCCAGCCATAGAAATATACAAGGTCCAAGCCAGGGGAGGGGCGCTGTATGGAGCAGAAATATGGGGCCACCGCAGTTCTGAGAGTCTTACACAGACAGAAAACACTTTTCTCAGGCAACTGTTTAGCCTCCCACGGAGTACCCCACTCACGCCGCTCCGACTGGACCTGGGGGTAAGGGCCATTGCCGAAGAATCTAATCTTAGAGCCCTTCTATTCTGGCGGTGTCTGTGGGTTACCCCTGAACATATAGAATATAGGGACGAATTAAGAGAGGTGATGAGTCTACCGGGGCGGGCAAATTACCCTGGCTCTCTTATATTCGACACACGTTAGAGAGTCTGGGACGGGGCAACCTTTGGGGTGACCCGGAGGTTGCTTGTGCCTCAATGACTAGGAAAATGCTAAAAGACTGCTACGGGGAGTTTAGACTGGCCCAACTCCAGAGTGACCCTTTAGCACGTAAGCTGACTGCAGTCTTCCTAGAAACCAAGGACTGGTACAGCTTAGAGCCGGCACTGAACGACATCAAGCCGGCAACCACAAGAAAGCTTTATTTGCAGTTCAGACATGGGGTCTTGCCACTCCGCTCTTTTACAAACAAGTGGGCGGGTTCGCAAACTCTGGGGTGCCCGGCATGTGACTGCTCCATAGAATCAGACTTTCATGTGTTCTTTTGCTGCCCCGGTTACCATAGAGCGAGAAAACGGTGGCTGGTTCAGATCTGTAGAAACCTAGGTACCAGGCGCTGTTGCGAGGCTTTTAGGATATTGAAAGACACACAATTGATGGACGGAATGCAGAACAAATCAAAACATTCACCCCCAGTCAAGAGATCTGGGTTAAATCCATCATTCTTTTGCTCACCATGCCACTCCAGTTTAGACCTGGCCATATGCAAATCAGTCTTGACCCTGTGCCTCATGGGAACAGTCCAGCCCGAACTGCCAAGCCAGGTCCTCCCTGGACCGGAAACAAGCATCCTAGGACCGGTTTCGGGGTTTCACCCCTCTTCAGCCAGGATAGCTTGATTCCAGTGGCACAGTGCTCTCCATGCCACTGGAATCAAGCTATCCTGGCTGAAGAGGGGTGAAACCCTGAAACCGGTCCTAGGATGCTTGTTTCCAGTCCAGGGAGGACCTGGCTTGGCAGTTCGGGCTGAACTGTTCCCATGAGGCACAGGGTCAAGACTGATTTGCATATGGCTGGGTTCAAACTGGAATGGCATGGTGAGCAAAAAAACGATGGATTTAGGCCCAGATCTCTGTACTGGGGTGAATGTATGACATTGATCTGCATTCTGTCCATCAACTGTTGTTTTTGCATTTGTCACCCCGAGTGGGACGGGTATGCCCAGACGTGGGTCCCGTGCTCTCCATGCCACTGGAATCAAGTTATCCTGGCTGAAGAGGGTGAAACCCGAAACCGGTCCTAGGATGCTTGTTTCCAGTCCAGGAAGGACCTGGCTTGGCAGTTCGGGCTGAACTGTTCCCATGAGGCACAGGGTCAAGACTGATTTGCATATGGCTGGGTTCAAACTGGAATGGCATGGTGAGCAAAAAACGATGGATTTAGGCCCAGATCTCTGTACTGGGGTGAATGTATGACATTGATCTGCATTCTGTCCATCAACTGTTGTTTTTGCATTTGTCACCCCGAGTGGGACGGGTATGCCCAGACGTGGGTCCCATGCTGTCCATGCCACTGGAATCAAGCTATCCTGGCTGAAGAGGGTGAAACCCCGAAACCGGTCCTAGGATGCTTGTTTCCAGTCCAGGGAGGACCTGGCTTGGCAGTTCGGGCTGAACTGTTCCCATGAGGCACAGGGTCAAGACTGATTTGCATATGGCTGGGTTCAAACTGGAATGGCATGGTGAGCAAAAAAACGATGGATTTAGACCCAGATCTCTGTACTGGGGTGAATGTATGACATTGATCTGCATTCTGTCCATCAACTGTTGTTTTTGCATTTGTCACCCCGAGTGGGACGGGTATGCCCAGACGTGGGTCCCATGCTCTCCATGCCACTGGAATCAAGCTATCCTGGCTGAAGAGGGTGAAACCCCGAAACCGGTCCTAGGATGCTTGTTTCCAGTCCAGGGAGGACCTGGCTTGGCAGTTCGGGCTGAACTGTTCCCATGAGGCACAGGGTCAAGACTGATTTGCATATGGCTGGGTTCAAACTGGAATGGCATGGTGAGCAAAAAAACGATGGATTTAGGCCCAGATATCTATACTGGGGTGAATGTATGACATCGATCTGCATTCTGTCGATCAACTGTTGTTTTTGCATTTGTCACCCCGAGTGGGACGGGTATGCCCAGACGTGGGTCCCGTGCTCTCCATGCCACTGGAATCAAGCTATCCTGGCTGAAGAGGGGTGAAACCCCGAAACCGGTCCTAGGATGCTTGTTTCCAGTCCAGGAGGGACCTGGCTTGGAAGTTCGGGCTGAACTGTTCCCATGAGGCACAGGGTCAAGACTGATTTGCATATGGCTGGGTTCAAACTGGAATGGCATGGTGAGCAAAAAACGATGGATTTAGGCCCAGATCTCTGTACTGGGGTGAATGTATGACCTTGATCTGCATTCTGTCCATCAACTGTTGTTTTTGCATTTGTCACCCCGAGTGGGACGGGTATGCCCAGACGTGGGTCCCATGCTCTCCATGCCACTGGAATCAAGCTATCCTGGCTGAAGAGGGGTGAAACCCCGAAACCGGTCCTAGGATGCTTGTTTCCAGTCCAGGGAGGACCTGGCTTGGCAGTTCGGGCTGAACTGTTCCCATGAGGCACAGGGTCAAGACTGATTTGCATATGGCTGGGTTCAAACTGGAATGGCGAGCAAAAAACGATGGATTTAGGCCCAGATCTCTGTACTGGGGTGAATGTATGACATTGATCTGTATTCTGTCCATCAACTGTTGTTTTTGCATTTGTCACCCCGAGTGGGACGGGTATGCCCAGACGTGGGTCCCATGCTCTCCATGCCACTGGATTCAAGCTATCCTGGCTGAAGAGGGGTGAAACCCCGAAACCGGTCTTAGGATGCTTGTTTCCAGTCCAGGGAGGACCTGGCTTGGCAGTTCGGGCTGAACTGTTCCCATGAGGCACAGGGTCAAGACTGATTTGCATATGGCTGGGTTCAAACTGGAATGGCATGGTGAGCAAAAAACGATGGATTTAGGCCCAGATCTCTGTACTGGGGTGAATGTATGACATTGATCTGCATTCTGTCCATCAACTGTTGTTTTTGCATTTGTCACCCCGAGTGGGACGGGTATGCCCAGACGTGGGTCCCGTGCTCTCCATGCCACTGGAATCAAGCTATCCTGGCTGAAGAGGGGTGAAACCCCGAAACCGGTCCTAGGATGCTTGTTTCCAGTCCAGGGAGGACCTGGCTTGGCAGTTCGGGCTGAACTGTTCCCATGAGGCACAGGGTCAAGACTGATTTGCATATGGCTGGGTTCAAACTGGGATGGCATGGTGAGCAAAAAACGATGGATTTAGGCCCAGATCTCTATACTGGGGTGAATGTATGACATCGATCTGCATTCTGTCCATCAACTGTTGTTTTTGCATTTGTCACCCCGAGTGGGACGGGTATGCCCAGACGTGGGTCCCGTGCTCTCCATGCCACTGGAGTCAAGCTATCCTGGCTGAAGAGGGGTGAAACCCCAAAACCGGTCCTAGGATGCTTGTTTCCAGTCCAGGAAGGACCTGGCTTGGCAGTTCGGGCTGAACTGTTCCCATGAGGCACAGGGTCAAGACTGATTTGCATATGGCTGGGTTCAAACTGGAATGGCATGGTGAGCAAAAAAACGATGGATTTAGGCCCAGATCTCTGTACTGGGGTGAATGTATGACCTTGATCTGCATTCTGTCCATCAACTGTTGTTTTTGCATTTGTCACCCCGAGTGGGACGGGTATGCCCAGACGTGGGTCCCGTGCTCTCCATGCCACTGGAATCAAGCTATCCTGGCTGAAGAGGGGTGAAACCCCGAAACCGGTCCTAGGATGCTTGTTTCCAGTCCAGGGAGGACCTGGCTTGGCAGTTCGGGCTGAACTGTTCCCATGAGGCACAGGGTCAAGACTGATTTGCATATGGCTGGGTTCAAACTGGAATGGCATGGTGAGCAAAAAAATGATGGATTTAGGCCCAGATCTCTGTACTGGGGTGAATGTATGACATTGATCTGCATTCTGTCCATCAACTGTTGTTTTTGCATTTGTCACCCTGAGTGGGACGGGTATGCCCAGACGTGGGTCCCGTGCTCTCCATGCCACTGGAATCAAGCTATCCTGGCTGAAGAGGGGTGAAACCCCGAAACAGGTCCTAGGATGCTTGTTTCCAGTCCAGGGAGGACCTGGCTTGGCAGTTCGGGCTGAACTGTTCCCATGAGGCACAGGGTCAAGACTGATTTGCATATGGCTGGGTTCAAACTGGAATGGCATGGTAAGCAAAAAAACGATGGATTTAGGCCCAGATCTCTGTACTGGGGTGAATGTATGACATTGATCTGCATTCTGTCCATCAACTGTTGTTTTTGCATTTGTCACCCCGAGTGGGACGGGTATGCCCAGACGTGGGTCCCGTGCTCTCCATGCCACTGGAATCAAGCTATCCTGGCTGAAGAGGGGTGAAACCCCGAAACCGGTCCTAGGATGCTTGTTTCCAGTCCAGGGAGGACCTGGCTTGGCAGTTCGGGCTGAACTGTTCCCATGAGGCACAGGGTCAAGACTGATTTGCATATGGCTGGGTTCAAACTGGGATGGCATGGTGAGCAAAAAAACGATGGATTTAGGCCCAGATCTCTATACTGGGGTGAATGTATGACATCGATCTGCATTCTGTTCATCAACTGTTGTTTTTGCATTTGTCACCCCGAGTGGGACGGGTATGCCCAGACGTGGGTCCCGTGCTCTCCATGCCACTGGAGTCAAGCTATCCTGGCTGAAGAGGGGTGAAACCCCAAAACCGGTCCTAGGATGCTTGTTTCCAGTCCAGGAAGGACCTGGCTTGGCAGTTCGGGCTGAACTGTTCCCATGAGGCACAGGGTCAAGACTGATTTGCATATGGCTGGGTTCAAACTGGAATGGCATGGTGAGCAAAAAAACGATGGATTTAGGCCCAGATCTCTGTACTGGGGTGAATGTATGACCTTGATCTGCATTCTGTCCATCAACTGTTGTTTTTGCATTTGTCACCCCGAGTGGGACGGGTATGCCCAGACGTGGGTCCCGTGCTCTCCATGCCACTGGAATCAAGCTATCCTGGCTGAAGAGGGGTGAAACCCCGAAACCGGTACTAGGATGCTTGTTTCCAGTCCAGGGAGGACCTGGCTTGGCAGTTCGGGCTGAACTGTTCCCATGAGGCACAGGGTCAAGACTGATTTGCATATGGCTGGGTTCAAACTGGAATGGCATAGTGAGCAAAAAAACGATGGATTTAGGCCCAGATCTCTGTACTGGGGTGAATGTATGACATTGATCTGCATTCTGTCCATCAACTGTTGTTTTTGCATTTGTCACCCTGAGTGGGACGGGTATGCCCAGACGTGGGTCCCGTGCTCTCCATGCCACTGGAATCAAGCTATCCTGGCTGAAGAGGGTGAAACCCCGAAACAGGTCCTAGGATGCTTGTTTCCAGTCCAGGGAGGACCTGGCTTGGCAGTTCGGGCTGAACTGTTCCCATGAGGCACAGGGTCAAGACTGATTTGCATATGGCTGGGTTCAAACTGGAATGGCATGGTGAGCAAAAAACGATGGATTTAGGCCCAGATCTCTGTACTGGGGTGAATGTATGACATTGATCTGCATTCTGTCCATCAACTGTTGTTTTTGCATTTGTCACCCCGAGTGGGACGGGTATGCCCAGACGTGGGTCCCGTGCTCTCCATGCCACTGGAATCAAGCTATCCTGGCTGAAGAGGGTGAAACCCCGAAACCGGTCCTAGGATGCTGGTTTCCAGTCCAGGGAGGACCTGGCTTGGCAGTTCGGGCTGAACTGTTCCCATGAGGCACAGGGTCAAGACTGATTTGCATATGGCTGGGTTCAAACTGGAATGGCATGGTGAGCAAAAAACGATGGATTTAGGCCCAGATCTCTGTACTGGGGTGAATGTATGACATTGATCTGCATTCTGTCCATCAACTGTTGTTTTTGCATTTGTCACCCCGAGTGGGACGGGTATGCCCAGACGTGGGTCTCGTGCTCTCCATGCCACTGGAATCAAGCTATCCTGGCTGAAGAGGGGTGTAACCCCGAAACCGGTCCTAGGATGCTTGTTTCCAGTCCAGGGAGGACCCGGCTTGGCAGTTTGGGCTGAACTGTTCCCATGAGGCACAGGGTCAAGACAGATTTGCATATGGCTGGGTTCAAACTGGAATGGCATGGTGAGCAAAAAAACGATGGATTTAGGCCCAGATCTCTGTACTGGGGTGAATGTATGACATTGATCTGCATTCTGTCCATCAACTGTTGTTTTTGCTTTTAGGATATTGAAACACGATTCTAGCCTCCCGATAGTATATTCGGTAGCAGGTTTTCTATTTTCTATGTGGTGCACTCGCAGAGCATTTTTAAAATCAACTTAGTAAATAAGGTCCATAGTTTTGCACAAATGAAATGAGGAATTTTAAAAGGGTCTTCCACTTTCGCTGTTCAATTAAGACCACTTGCACTGATGCAGTTCATTTACATTTCGAATTTACTGTTATATTGGTCTGTTGCTCCCGAGAATCTGTATTTAGTGGCTAAGATCAAGTCTGACCTCTTATTTTTGGACCGGTCTCCTGCTTATATAGTTCGCACATGCATTTCGAATTGCCAGCACTGTTTCCATCTTTGATTAATCGATTGCTTCATATGTTCTGATTTTCCAATTTGTTGAGCTGCCTGCATAGATTGCACCACATTTTATATTTGTGCCAGGCTATATCTCTGTATGTTTTATCTAACTGTTTTTACTGTATGTATTCAATCTTGTTTTATCCCTTTTTATCTATATCGATTTTAAAGTAAATGAATTGTATGCCATTTTAGATGTACGTTTAAGGTCAAACTGACCGAAATAAAGTTATTAAAAAAATAAAATAAAAAAAGGTACTGTGATGAGTAGAAGGTGAAGCCAGTCACTCCCCATACACCTTACTACGCACACCTGTCATCTGAGATCAAGATCTCAAAGGAGAGGCCAGTCCCTCCCCACACCCTACTATGCAAACCATTCATCTGAGAGAGGTATGAAACGAGATGCCAGTCCCTCCCCACATCCTACCATGCACATTGTCACAGAGGCTATGCGTAGTGTGGGGTTGCTTGCCTGCTAGGGGTTGCCAATAAGCCAAAGCCGTGCACGGCGAGGGTTGCATTTACGTATGGTAATGAAGTATCACTTTGTTAAAAAAAAAAACTAGAAATTCAATGAAAAAACAAAGGTTAAAGTAACGTTATAGGTAGGTGAATTTTTCAGTGACAACATTAACATTTTGAACAAAAAAACAGAAATTCACCAGTTACAGTTAGCAGCTATAACTATAACATGCACCCCCATGCACTGCTTATGACCTCACATATGACATCGCTCATGACATGTTCTATGACATCATTTATAACATCACTGATGACATCGCCAATGACATCACTGATTACATCATCCTGGTTTCATTTCCCTACATATTTTCGATAAATTACTATGGCATTAGAGACCTGACAGTAAGTACAAAATAGCTCACGAGAATATCAGGCATCATTAGTGCCATCATCAGCAATCAACGACAGATATATGGGAAACCCTCACTGAGTATGGTGTTCAATCTGTACACAGCCAAGCCAAGTTCTTACAAATAGTGAATGTTAGTTCCAAAACAAATGCCCTACTGCTGACAGCTGTTATCTGTATCAAACCCCTGACACTCACTGAACCTATATTGAGATATGAAGTTGATATCAGTTGAGAATTGGGTACTGTAGTCAGTGTTTACTGTATGGAGAGAGTTTATTCTATACCACACTGTTTGTAAACAGTGAAACTCTCATGAGAAATATACCACAAAGAATTAAAAAGTATCTACTAAGAACACTCTGTGTGCACTCTATATAACAATTGTCAAAAAGGAAACCATTTGCTCAAAATAACCAAGACAGTGCTGCTTACAAAAGTTAGTATCTACTACGTAGAATCTTTCTCCATTTGGAAACTTTTCTGCAGAACCCAAAAACTTGTGTGAAACATAATGAACACAAGTCAACTGTCACCTGCACACAGTTACATTTAAATGCAAAGATTTATAACATGTTTAATACCGCTACACACCTATGGTGCATTAGGACCAGATGTGTTTTGTAAACACTTACACACATTTGCTGGACCCAAGCTGTACAACATTAGGTAGAGAAGTAGTATAGCACTTACCAGCCACTATGTAAACTATATACAAACTAACACACTCATTGGAAGATGCCATCAGTGATGTCATTTGAGTCATCAGTTATGTCATAAATGATGTCATAGAACATATCATAAGTTGTGTCATATGTAAGGTCATAAGCAGTGAATAGCAGGGGCACGAGTTATAGTTAGCACTGCTAACTATAACTAGTGAATTTCTGTGTTTTTTAAATTTTAAAAAATGTTGTCGCTGACAAATTCACCTAACTAGAGCGTTACTTTACCCTTTGTTTTTCAGTGAATATATATGTTTTTTCACTGAAAAAACAAAGGTTACAGAGACGGTATAGTTAGGTTCACTTTACCCACACAAAACCATAGAAATTCTGCAGTTCTAGTTATTTTTATGCTTATACTTATGTTAGGAAACTAGAACTCATTACCTAAAGTTGCTTACGAGGCCGAGTTATAGTTTCTTCAGATAAGTATAACTATAATTATACCTCCTGAAATTGTATTGTTTTGTGCTGGTAAAACGTGACCCTAAGTATAACATCCCGGTAACCTTTTATTTTTTTCTGTGAATTTATTTTTAACGTAAAGTAATATAATTATTGTACATTAATACAACCACCGCCACATGCAGCCTTCAGCGGAGCGTGATGGGGGTTGGCCGCAGGCTGCGGTAAACCATCCCACATGCACTCAAACCCAAGCTGTACATGACCTCTGGCCATGCGCAGGAGGGGCTTGGTGTGTGAGTGGGTGTATTTTTTTCTTTTCATTGGGTATCGTGTCCACGGATCCATCACAGATTTTCACTGGTGATCGCACTGAGCGCTGCGGTGGATCAGCGGATAAGAAAATAAAATGTGGACGATCTTTCGCCCACGAGGGTTTTCTCAGAGACCCCTCTATGTGTCCTTTGGGGTCAGGATGCCTCTATCCTGACCCCTTATGTGTGTTTTATTTATGTTCCTCCCTGAGGGCCCAGCCAAGAAACAAAATGGCAGCCACAACTTTCTTTTCAGGTTGCGGCCAGCCAATGAGGGCCTTGATTATGGCTCTGGATCCAAGGATCCCCGTGAGTGGATCCGCGTCCCCAGATATACAATTTTAATGTCTTCAATAACTAAAAAACGACTACAGATTTGCCCCAAATTACAAAAAGATCTTTCCGGACCAAGATCTAGCTTTCTGCCAAATTTGGTGTAAATCCGTGCAAAAGCTTTTTTTTTTTTTTTTTTTTTAAAGTATGGTCTCCCACGCTTGTTTGTATTTCAGCCCCTGGGTGGGCCAGGTCCTGGGGGCATATTATAATATATTTTTTTGGGAGGGCGGTGCATACAGCACCCCTCTCTATGGCCAATATCACCCCAGGAACCGCCACCTACCCGGAGCCAGGCCAATATAGTAAAATGGAGGAGGGGGACCGCATGGTCCTCCTCCTCAGGCCAGTTACGGCCCTGGGGGATGTCACCTCCCCTGGGTAAGGCCACAAACATGTAAATGAATGGAGGGGGGGCCAAGCGGACACCCCTCTAAGGCCGGTTAAGGCACTGGGGACCACCACCTCCTCGGGGCCAGGCTGATAGTACAAAAAGGGGGAGAGTGGCTGCGCGGCCCCCTCCTGGGCCATTTATGGCCACATGGACCACCACCTCCCCGGGGAAGGCCCTGTAATACTAAAAGAGGGGAACCACGTGGCCCCTCTCCTAGAGCCATTAATGGCCCTGGGGACCGCCACCCCCACCCCCCCAAGTCAGGCTCCCTATTTCCAGAGGAGCCGGCCCCCGGAGCATAGCTATTTTCTCTTGCTTGGCGGGAGCTGTGACAGAACAGTCTGCTCCCAGCGGGCAGGAGCAGGAAAACTCCTCCTGCTCGCTGGGAGCTGACTTTTCATCGAAAACAGATTAAAGGATTGCTCACACATGCAGAGAGCAGCATTTTTAGCTGCTCTATGCATGTGAAAGCAATGTGGCTCCCACAGGAGAGGAGCCAGCAGGGACTTCAGGGGCATTAAGGCTACCCTGTGGTCCCCAACGCTGCAGACTGGGTGCCCTAAGTGGGCTTCAGGGCACCCAGGAACAAGAGACTGGGCCCTTGGGGATGAGGTCCCCGGGGCCAAAATCTGCCCACACAAGAGGGCCACGCAGCCTCTCTCCCCCATTAACGTTTGTCCTGGCCCCGGTGATGGGGTCCCCGGAGCTGATATTAGCCCAGGGAGGTGGGCCACACAGCCCCCCTCCCCTTGTTTAATTTATAAGGCAGAGTCCATGGATCTCCCTTTTAATTACCCTGAGTATGCAAATGCCCCAAATCATCTGCAAGCTCCGCTCGTTTGGCCCCGCCTCAGTTTGCAAAGGTCTTCCCGCCTTTTCCCACGTTGATGGACAGTTTACCAAAAGACCCCCAAGCGCGTTTCCTGTCGATTTTGGTGACGCGTTCTTGATCCAGAGGAATGCGAGGACATCTCCAGACAAACAAGAAATTACTTCATATAGTTAGGAGAGAGTACCCTTGTTTGGTAGAGATTCGCCTCTCTGTAGTCTTGGCGTCTTCTCTTGATGAGTATTTATTTTATCACAGATTTGTAGATGAAGACGCTGCAGGAACAATCACATTGGCAAAAAAACATGCACTCAGGGATACTGGAGATATTACCTTGTGGTCCTTTACACAGCTGTAGTATAGATTATGCACTATACATTTACCCAACGAGGTAGAACTTACTAATTAACCAGTAGAAAGTACTCCAGTTTGGTAGACATTTTTGGCATAACTGTGGAATCTTCTTGGAAAAAATGTGGTTTCATTCTGGCCCTGATGCTCATTTCACTGAAATTTAACCTCAAGGGGAAACACTTACAAATATAAACACAGCAGGTGCCCCAGTTGAAGCTCCACTTCTTTAAAGTACAAATGATCCTAACTTCTTGGGCTTGGTGAAGGCAAAGCAAGTATGTTTCCTCTTGAATTCCACATTGAAAAACAATCTGAAATCCTGAATGGAGGTGAAGGCATCGTTGATCTATTGGAGCGCAATCTGATCTGTAGTGACTATTCTCAAGACGAGAAAGAAACAACTCAGCACAGAGTCCATGGTTCTCCCTTTTAATTACTGTGAGTATGCATATGCCCAAAATTATCTGCAAGGTCTGCCCATTTGGACCGCCCCGTTTTCCTTAGTAGTATGGGAAGTTCTTCCCACCTTTTCCCACTTTGATGGACAGCTTACTAAAAGGCCTCCGAGCGTGTTTCCTGCCAATTTTGGTGACACTTTCTTGATGCAGAGGAATTTTGAGGACATCTCCACCAAACAAAGAAGCACTTACTTCATATAGTTAGGAGGAAATACCCATGTTTGGTGGAGATTCCCCTCTTTGTAGTCTCGTCCTGTTCTCAAGACAAGGATTCATGTTATCACAGATTTGTGAATAATGACGCTCGAGGAACAATCACATTGCTGAAATTACATGCACACAAGGTCAACTGAGACATTTCCTTGTGATCCATTTAGCAAATGTAGTATAGAATATGCACTAGTTATTACCCAACGAGCGAGCAGTTACTAATTAACGAGTAGAAAGTGCTCCAGTGGGGTAGACATTTTGTGCAAAACTGTGGACTCTTGTCTTGAGATTCCGTTCTGGCCCAGTCACTCACACAGCTACTGACACACCCACAGAGATACTGAGACACCCACTCACATACCCATTCAGCCACTCACACTTCCATTCACACCGGCAAAACCACTAACACAGCCAATCAGAGACGCATACAGCTTCTCACACACCCACATAACCACTCACACACCCATACAGTCACTCACACACCCAGAAAATTACTCATACGCCCACTCACACACCCATATAGCCACTCACACAGCCACTCAAACCCACAAAACTACTAACACAGCTATTTAGAGACCCATACAGCAACTCACACACCCACTTACAGATCCATATAGACACTCAAACACCCATTCACAGTCCCAAACAGCCAATCACACACCCACTCACACACCCATACAGCCACTCACAAAACTGGTCGCACTCCCACACAGTTACTCATGCACCTACTCACAGACCCATAAAGCCACTCACACACCTAGTCACCAATCCATACAGCTACTCACATACCCACTCACAGACCCGTACACCTACTCACACACCCACTCTCAAAGGTTACAGTTAGGAAATACATTTTGTTTAAAAACCTTTGTAATTCACAAAAAACAAAGGTTACAGGGATGTTATAGTTAGGAAATAACATTAAAAAAAACAGAAATTCACTGAAAAAAACAAAGGTTATAGGGACGTTATAGTGAGGAAATAGAATTGAAAAAGCCTTAGAAATTCACTGAAAAAAACAAAGGTTACAGGGACGTTTTAGTTGGGCTCAGATTTCACTCGTACAAAACCAGTGAAATTCAGCAGTTATAGTTACCTGAGCTAACTATAACTTACGCCCCCGCAATGCACTGCTTATGACCTCACATATTACATCACTCATGACATTGTCAGTGACATCACTGATGACATCATCCACAGAACCACTCACACACCCACACAGATCCATACAACCACTCTCACACGCATAGAACCATTCACACACCCACTTACATACCAAAACAACCACTCAATCACCCACTCACTCACACAACCACTCACACACCCTCTCAACCATTAACACAACCACTCACACACCCACACAGCTACTCCAACACCTACTCACACACCCATAAAACCACTCAAAATCCCACTCACACACTCCAACTACTCACATACCCATACAACCACTCACACACCCATACAACCACTCACACACCCACTTACAGACCCGTACCACCACTCACACGTCCAGAAAAGCACTCGCAAACCCATTCACAAACCCATATAGCCACTCACAAACCCACTAACAGACCTATACAGCCACTCACACACCCACTGACACAACCATACAGCCACTCAGACACCCACTCACTCACTGATACAAACCATCACAAAGCCACTCAGATGATATATGTTAGAAACAGTATCACTCATTAGTAGTACAGAAAGAATAGTAATTTAACATATGCCATAGTTTAGTATATAACTTCAAGTCTCAGAAAAGACTCAAAAAAGTTTATGAAACACTTACACTCACTGGATGATGTCATGAGTGATGTCATGAGTGATGTCATCTGAGATGCCATCAGTGATGTCACTGACCATGTCATGAGTGATGTAATATGTGAGGTCATAAGCAGTGCATTGCAGGGCGTAAGTTACATTTAGCTGAGGTAACTCTAACTGCTGAATTTCACTGGTTTTGTATGAGTAAAATCTGAGCCAAACTATAAAGTCCCTGTAACCTTTGGCTTTTTTAGTACATATAAAAATAATAGCGTGGTAGCCACTGTGTAGTTATAGTTAGGATTCCCAGAGATGGGAATTCCTTTGCTACCGTTTGACAAATCTCCAAAAACCCTTGCAGACTTACTGCTTTTTCTACATTGCCAGATGATGCAAAGTTTTGAAGTGATTTTTTAAGGGGGTACAAAGAAAAAAAGGGGGTCCCAGAACAGGTTTTCCCGCCAATGCATTTTCCATGGACTTTTAGACCGATGTAGTGGCAAAAAGGCTGAAATGATTCTCATGAAATTTGGCAGGAATATAGATCATGGTCTTGAAAGGTTTATTTTTATTTTTTCATGAAAATCCTTTTGGTAGTTTTATACTTCTACTGCGGCCTGAGATATCACTAAGTTTCTGTGCCTTATAATACTTAATTTCATGGTACTTGCCAGTGTCAAGGAAGTATTTAATTGGCTAATGGCTGCCTTTACACAAGTAAAAGGCAGCCATGTTGTTTTTACCACACTTATGCTGTGCTCTGGGTTAAAGTCTTACATATAGGCAAGTAGTAGGTTTTATGTTTTTCCCTACCCATTCCCACTTTATTAAAGGGATATTAGGTAGAGAAAATTATTTATATTTTTCTATATATTAATGGAAAGTTTAAGCAGTACCATGGTACTACCCAGGAAATTATGCGGCATTTGAAAGAAAAAAAAACTATGTACAAAAAATAAAATACACTACACTTTATTTTATAAATATAGGATATTACAGTGTTTTTTCAATCTTTAACATATTTACTTTTTTAAAAAACGTTTATGAAGTATCGCGGTACTACCCATAAATCACTGCCCTACTTAAAGTTTACTAAAAATTCAGTATGCAAAAAGTTATATAAAAAACACTGCTACATTATATTTAAGTGGTAGGATATTGTACTACAGTGTTTATTTAATTTTGTCCATTTTTTTGTTTTACTTTACATTTTACACTTGGGGGCCTATTGGTCATAACTCCTCTGACCTCAGGTTGGAGGCCTTACTATCGACATCGTCTATTTCAATTCCGACCAGCTGATTTTGATTCAGTGGTCGCAATTGAAATTGGCCGGTCATTCAGGCTGGCTTCTGATGGGCTCAAGGAGCCCGTTGGCCAGTCGGAACTGGCCTGTAATCCAAATGGATGGAAGTTTATGCCGTCCGGATTACAATGCACGGTTTCTGGCAGGGTCTCCATGCTGGCCTTTCCGACATGGAAACCCTGTCGGAGAGCATGTTTGGGGGCCCCTAGCAGGGCCCCCTTTCCTTTGCGGCCTCCGGTTGGTGGCCAAGGAGGCACCTATGGTGACCTCAGTTAATCCCTGCACCCCGTGGCAGGCACCTTAAGGTGCCTGCCACGGGGCGCAGGGATTAACATCACTATGTGGTGCAGGGATTAACACCACTTCACATTTCCCTATGGGAGCATGTACTACGACTGGTTTACGGCTGTAACACATGATCCCATAGGGAAATGTCGGAATCCGACTGCACCATGTGCGGTCGCATCATAATGGGGTAGTCGGGACCGTTTGCATCCACCCGACATCGTAATAGGCCCCAAAGTCTGTGTCTTGGGTTTTAAGGGTAAATATAGTGTAGTGCAGTGTACTTAAATATAATAAAAAAATTGATATTTTTTAAAAACACTGTACTGCACTATATTTCCTCTTAAAACACAGAATGCACACTAAGGGGCCGATTCCGATCTCGGCCGGTAGGGCACCGAATCGGGTTCGGCTTAACCGGATCTGATTCGGAGCCCTCTTTCCCGACCGAGTCGTACGTGCATCCGGGCGAGCGAGTACGATGCGAGCGCGTGCGAATTCGCCGACCGACTCGTACGCCCGTCCCAACCGCACCGACCGACTCGCACGGATGCGCCTCGCACCGCGCAATGGAGACGTTCCCCGGCCGGGCAAGTACGATGCGCGCCGCGAGCAGTCCGACCGACTCGCGCCGCCCGGCTCGAAGAAGCAGTCGGAGCCGTACTTCGGGGGTCCGTGTCGGACCCCCCTGTACGCGTAGCCGTGCGAGTCGCACACAGGGGGGACCCATGGGTCCCCCTACCTGTGCGTGTACGGCGCGAGTCGCTTTGCCGCGTACACGCTGTAGGGGCGCCCTTGTTCGCCTCGCACCCATTGAGTCAATGGGAGCCCGCGTACGCGTTGTACGACAGGCTCCCATTGACTTCAATGGGAGTCCGACCGAATCGAGTCCGATAGCATGCGTACGCATCGTACTCGTTCGGTCGGGCTGCTAGGGTCCGATTCGGTCGGAAATCTCTCCGGGTCCGGCTCGGTCGGAGAGATTTCCGGCCCGAATCGGAATCGGCCCCTAAGTGTAGTCTTAACTATATTTTGCACTTTTAATTTTGGAAGGATGAAATATTGTTTAGACCACACAGTCTGCATTCTGGTTTGTAAGGGGAAATATACTGCAGTACAGTGTAGGTAAAAAAACAATAAATAATATGTAAAAAAAAAAAAAAAATTAAAACACTGTATTATACTATATGTACCATTAAAAGCCAGAGTTCAGACTATATGTGGTCTGAACAATATAGTAGTACTGCGGTACTCTGCAAACTTCACAAAAACATATTTAAAGTAACCAAACAACTTTTAGGTACCTTCACACACTTATATTACCTGACTCATTCCTTCCTATACACTAATAAAACAGTAGGGCACTATATTTACACTTAAAAAACAGAACACCGCCAAAGTCTGGTCTGAGCAATATGGCTTCCTTTTACTTTTGTATGGGCATTCATTAGCTAATCATATACTGTTTTGTCTTTGGCATGTCCCGCGGTATACCGCCGTCCAATATATCAGTACGCTTGTGTGCCTCATGGGCATGATTCACAATGGCAAACTTACACTTTTCTATAAGTTTACAATTGTTTGCTATTCAGAAAGCATCTAAATGGTAGTATCTTTAAGACTGTGGAGTCTCCACACATAAAAAAAAGATAGGACTGTCCTATCTTTTTATGTGCAGAGACTCAGTAGTCTTAAACATACTACTCATAAAGCACCCTTGTGAATAACTCCACTCTATGACATGCCACTCTACTCTGACAATCCACACGACTCCACTCTACACCCCTCCACTTTAAGACACTGTACCACACACCACTGCATGATACCTCTCCACTCTATGATGTGCCACTACACTCTAAGCTATTCCACTCTACTGTACACCACTCCACTCTATGCCTCTCCACTCTACGCCAGAGGCCTTCAAACCTATTGATGCCGAGAACCCCCTGTCAAAATCTTTTAGGCGTAAGGACCCCCTCCTGACAAAAAATTCTAGAACTTGGCACTCCTCTTCATTGACAACTATCGACAACCATAAACGCCCCCAATTCCCATAGCAAATCATTTTTACAGTGGGGAAATAATATTAAACAGTGTTTAGCAAACCAAAGGTCAGTGAGCGTGGGGACGTAGTCAAAGGTTTTGCTAAAACAAAGAGCCTCATTTATGAGGAATTGGCGTAGGGCTGCGCTGCCCTACACCAGTGTGAAAGTGTAGGAATGCACCTTATTTATGAAATATGGTGCATTCATGTCCTTTCCCCCTGCGTTGGTGTACAAATTGCTGCCTAACGTCAATGTAGGCAGAATTGTTTTTGCGCAGGAAGGGGCACCTTCCGGCACAAAAACAATCCACAGAGGGGTTTCCCTCTTTCTATGTGTGCTGCAAAATGCAAAAAAAGTGACGCTCCGGCTGCGCAGGCTTTCATAAATCAGCCCCAAAATATTTTGTTAGATCTTTAGGTCTTTCACCATCAGGTAGCTACATATAAAATAATGGGTAGCTTAAATGAAAAATACATTTGAAAAAGTTGTTACTCAGAGGGAAATGCAGTGTAGTACATTATGAAACCTCTATTAGTTAATGCACTGCAGAGGTCTGTGTGTAACCAGAGAGCCACAGAATTAAATTTGGTTGGTGCTGTGGAGGTGCAGTGACTTGTGTATTTTTAGTGCTAAGAGGTCACAGCCTGTGACAGAGAGCACTGTGAATGTGTAAGTCATTATTTTATGCTTGCATTACACACATTATAAGATAGACTGCTACAAACTGCGCAAATTGTTTTAGGATAAAAGGGAGCTTCCAAAATGTAGATTTTACATGTAATGCAATTATTTTTTTTGCATAACTGTCCCTTGAACACCTCCTCAGGGGTACTAAGCGCTGTGTAAATACAATTACGATTAAAAACATGCACTTCACAGCCCAGTTGTTAACTCTTACTACTACCACTTAAACAAAAACAAATCTTTGCCATCATAATGCTTGGAGTGAATCGAGTAATTAAAGCCAGAACTGCTCCCAAGCACCCTTTATGTTTGCACATTAACTCATAGCACAGGTTTGCATTTCATTCAGGAAAGAAAACACCCTGGCATGAAGGATTGTTTTACCTGTCTGCCGGGCCTCTTCATTTCACAGCACAAAGCCTCAATTAACTTAAGCTGAAGCATTTTAAGGATCAGAGTGAAGTGTCCCAGACGGTTGCCATTTTCCAAAAGGAAGAGCACATGTTCTGGATTCCAGGCAGAAATGAGTCCTGGAAATGTGCGACCCCCTCCCAAGACTCCACGGTCACCGTGGGGGTGCGCCCCACAGATTGAATACCTCTGCTCTACGCCATTCCACTCCATACCATTCCAATCTATGCCACTCTACTGTACGCCACTCTACCCCACTTCAATCTACCCTAGTCCATTTCACCCAACACTACACCCGTCGGCGCCACTCCACTGAATACCACTCCACTGTATGCTATTCTACTGTACGCCACTCCACGTCACTCTACTCTACTCTATGCCTCTCCACTGTCCGCTATTCCACTCTACTCTACTCCACTCTGCTGTATGCCACTCTTCTCTACACCACTCCACTCTATTCCCCTGTTCACCACTCCACTTTATGCTGTTCCAATCTATGTCACTTCACTGTACACCACTCCATGCCACCCTACTGTATGCCACTGCACTCTACGCTATTTCACTGTACGACACTCGACTATACACCAGTACATGCTATTCATCTCTATGCCGCTCCACTCTAAGGCACTCCACGCTATTCGAATATATGCCACTCCACTAAACGCTATTTCACTGTTTGCCACTCCACACAACTCCACTGTATGCCACTCTACTCTACACCACTACACTCTATGCTATTCCACTCTACGCCACTCCACTTTACACTATTCCACTCGTCGCCACTCCAATCTACGCCACTCCACTCTACGCCACTCCATGCTGTTGAAATTTACACCAGTCCCATTTACGCCACTCCTCGCTATTCTACTCTATGCCACTCCACTTAACACCATTCTCCACTATACGCCATTCCACTCTATGCCACCATACTGTATGCCACTCCACTCTACACTTTTCCTCTCTGTGCCACTCCCCTCTATGCTATCCTACTCCACTGTGAGGTACGGTATTCCAATCAACTTCATTCCACCAATACACCACTCCACTTTACCCTATTCCACTGTACGCCACTCCACTCGAGGCTATTTCACTGTACGCCTCTCCACTCTGCACTATTATACTCTATGCCACTCTACTCTATGCCACTCCTATGCCATTCCTACACCAGGCCACTCTGCACCATTCCACTCTACAGTATTCCACTCCACTGTATGGTATTCCTCTCCACTCTATGCCACTGCACTGTGTGCCATTCCACTCTGCGCTATTCCACTGTATTCCAATCCACTCTACTGGATGACACTACACTGTATGCAATTCCACTGTATGCTACTACACTCTACGCCACTACACTTTACGCCACTCCATTCTATGAGACTCCACTGTACGACACTGCACTCTTTGACACTACTCCACTACACTCTATGACACTCCACTTAACGGCACTCCACTGTACTATTTAAAACACATTTTTATTAAAAAATAAAATACATTACAATTCAATGAAAAACAAAGGTTAAAGATTAGTTAGAGTTAGGGAAACTTTATTTAATCTGTCTCCAGGGCCTAATGAAGTTCGGGGAGGGGGGCAACCCTGGGGAGATGGGCCCCCCAGGGCCATTTGAGGGTTGGGGAGGGAGGGCCACGCGGCTGCAACACAGTCATACTCAAGCCAAACTAAAATGAACTGACTCAGTCAGTCAATACCAGATGACCATACAGTGACAGATCAGTTATTTTCACTCCGCCATAACTTCCGTCTCATGCCCCAGTCTCCCCTTGCCAGAGCCCAGGACACAAAAATTAGACATTCCGGCTTCCCTATTTCCCCAGCAACCACAACAGGTGATCAAATACTGTAAAATCAGCCTCATCTCAACATCCACTTACTCAAAACCTTCATAGCATCACACTATTGTGTCAAGTAGACCACGGAGGTCAAACAAATTTCCCCATCTCCATTCCTGTGCCCGGTGCAGTGCCATAGTAAAAAGGGGTGGGGGTGTTTCCTGGATCCATTCTGCGGGGTTGCTAGTTCGAGACATCTCAAAAAATTATACACAGATCCAACTCATGGGATTTGGTGCTTAACTACATTTTTTTTATACAATTCCTTGTTTGTGGCCTGGCCTGACTAGTTTCCAGATCATCCCCAGGTTTCAGAGCAAAAATTTACCAGAACAAATTGTGTTATGCTCTGGTGTTTGGCCCTCCTTTCCCTGGTGAAGTTGTTTTTGTAAAGGGCCCACAGAATACCAAGGCAGTTTTTTGTGTTTAAGGAGCAAGGCATAGCTATCACAGTACATTGAGGTTCTGTGCAAAATAATCTTCTATAAACACCCAGAAAGTGTAGCAACCGCTATAGTCAATTGATATAGTTAACTGATCTGGGGCCATATTACACATACGGTGCATTTTTCATGATTGTGGTGCACATTTTAAAAAGTGCACCCGGCGCAATCAAGGAAAAGGCACTGTATTAGAGTGAATGAGCTGCCCCCATGGCAGCCGCAAACTTGCATTACCCTGGGGGCAGAGCATTGATGTGAAAAACGGGGCGGCTGCTTTGAAGCCGCTCTGTGTTTTTACAGTGCAGGCGGCACCCACCTGCACTTTTAAAGGGGATTATAGATCCCCTTACAGGCTGGTGCAGTGAGCGACTGCACCCGCCTGCAAGGGGATGTCTGGGAGGTCCATGGGACCCTCTTGCCCCCTCCAGAGGGCTTCCATCAGGGGGCGCACTGACAGTGCGCCACCTTTTGGGTGGTGCACTGTCAGTGCGCTTGCTGAGAGCTTCTTTGCCTCTGCGCTCGCGTCTGTAATACAGCACAGGCGCAAATGCAAAAGGATTCCCTCATTTGCATGGGTCCACGCCCCCATGCAAATGAGGGAATGCCCTCTCAAGGAAGCGCTGGCACTGTATGTGTGCCATCGCTTTCAGTATTACAGAAGAGGAAGCACAACCGTCTGGTGCCCCTTCTGTAATACCAAAGTGGCCCGGGGGGGCGCAAACGCCTGTTGCGCCCCTGGGGCATTTCTATAATACAGCCCCTGGTATCTCATTTAGCTAGAGGAGCTCACAGGCCCTTCAGAACACCTAGATGAATCTACCACAGCAAATAGGTTTTTACAGCTGACCTGAGAGAGCAGAATAAGGCAATGAGCATTGGTGCAACTAAACCAACAATTATTTCTCTGTGACTTTGAAATGTTCAAGGTACTTTAAGAAATGAGAGGAGCAGCCTAGCAATGCCCCTCAAGCTCAGGATTGACCCAAAATGTTACAATATGTCCATATAAGCACACTAAAGAACACGGGTAGAGGCTTGTCCAGTTATAGCCCTAAGTGGGCTCTTTATTTTTTTCTGTTTAAGATGCGGTAATCAATTGCATTATTACTTGATAGGCCTCTTGGTATCTTTGACTCACTCCATAGCAACGTCACATCATTCTATGATATTCATCTTCTACACGGAAAGAGTGTCATATACTTATTATTCACTCCTTCACTGTAATTTCTGAGCCGGTTGCTCGTTGTTGACTGTATTGTGTTATACGGCTGATTTGAAACTGTAGCTTATTTCTGTATTACCCTGGGTGTGCTTACTATCAAAGTCCTGAGGAATTCTAGGCGATCATACTGGCCAAAACACGTTGGCTAGATATTCAGAAAAAAAAAGAGGAAAATAAAGAACCCGCTTTGGTATATACCGGACAAGACTATGCGTGTTCTTTCGTGTGCTAGCAAGGACTTATTGTAACCTCTAAAATTAATCCAAGGTGCAAGGGGAGATTATTTCCTGCAGTCAGCAAAACAAAGAAACTTTAAACAGAAATGTTTGAAATAAAAGCAAAGGCAAGGAGTGAATGAAAGCAGCCAAAGTACCTATCAACATATGGGTGATAGAATCAGACTCTGTATATGGTCCTTGATTATAGAGGGGCATATGTACAAGCCCCTATCGCCACGGGAACATCCCTTTTTGTGACGTTCCTGTGGCGATAGGGGCCTTGTCTTATGTACAAGGCAGTGTTAAGCCATTTAACGTGGCTTAACGCTGCCTTGTACATAAGGCACCCTTTCACGCTATGTTTAGCGTGAAAGGGGCGTGCAGTGGGTGTTGTGGTGGGCGTTCCACCACAACACCCATTGTATTTGACGCTGCCCCCTATGTACAAGGGTGGCGTACATAGGAGGCAGCGCCAAAATTAAGACCAGGAAAATCCTGGTCTTAAGTTGGCGAAACGAAGAGAAATGCATTATTTCTCCTCGTTTTTGCTTTTTCCATGTGTGCTGCCTTGTGCCATGGCTTATTCATGTACAGGAAGGTGTCCCTTCCTGTACATAAACAAACCTTTTTAAGAAATGCCATTTTGTAACTTTCATGTGTGCTGCATGAAGCAGCACACATGAAAGTTCCAAAATGGCATTTTAGGATTGTTTATGTGCAGGAGGGGACACCTTCCTACACATAACCAATCCTCCCCTGCACACAGACACCCTTGCACTCTGGTGCAAGGGTGCCTGCGTTGGCGCTAAGTTGTTAAACTTAACGCCATCGCAGGGGGAAACGCAAGGCTGCACCACATTCTTGTAAATATGGTGCAGCCTTGCGTTTCCCTAGGTGGCGGAGCGTGTCGTTAAGCCCAGGAGGCTAACGACACGCTCCGCCACTTCATTGTACATATCCCCCAGAGTCTTTTCATGCGAGTGGTAGAACAATGCCGAATTTGTCGAAAACAGGCCGTTGCATATCCCTGGTCACCTCCGTTCCTAAGTTAACAAAAAGGTTTTGGACAAAATAAAACCTTCAAGAGCTCCTTGTCCCACATGAGTTCCCATTGTCTTGTTTCAAGACAAATCCCTGGTTCGGAACACAGTTGTATTGAAGAACAATGCAGACTAATGGAATATTTTTTTGTGTTTAAATTTTTTATTGAATTTTTGAGTAAAGTTTCATACAATAACTTGTCATGTTATACAATAAATAAAGAAAGGGATTAACACAGATGGGCACATAATAGACTTCATAATAAATAATCACATTATATAAATAAATAAATACATAAATGTACATAAATAATTAATTTGATTTGAAAGTGAACCCATGGGAAAAGGAGGGTAAGGGGAGGAGATGGAAGGGGAGAGGGAATAACGTAAGAAAACACAAAGGAAGAATAAAGATGATAAATATACGAGTGTGAAGGACATTGAGAACTAAATGTACTTCTCGAAAAGGAATTGAATCCAGGAAGAGAAGTATAAATTGACCCAATATGATTTTATGAATACTGGGTGATTGCACCTAATGAATATAAATGTAAGAAATGATAGTCAAAGTAATAATGTGAATATGTGAGTAAATACTTACCATACTACAGAATGTGTGTATTGTTTTAGAGGAGAAGAAAAAGAAAGAGTGATGGTAAATAAAATAGATAAAATTAAGTTAAATTAAATTATATCTGTAATATCTTATTGTTATGGAACCAGGGGAAAGAAAGTAAGAGAAAAAAGAGAGAAAGAATATGAAGAAAATAAGGACAGAAAATAAAGGAATAATGACATGTATAGGAAAGATGCAAAGAAGATATATGAAAGGTCAGTAGGCATATTGTGTAATATGAAGAGGGGAGGAGAAGAATCTAAATGTACAAATATATATATTAATAAATACAAAGTTGTATATACATACTTATAAAATGAGTTTCCGTGAGTGGAAATGAAAAGATTGTGGTTAATTACTATGGAAATTGACTATTATCATTAATATTAGTATCTGGACTTAGAAAGGGTGCCCACACTTGGAGAAACAGAGCAGACTGGTCCTGTATATTGTAAATGATACGTTCATAAGAAGCTGTTTGGATCATAGCCACCAACCATGTTTCTTGTGACGGTGGTTTTGGTGAATTCCATTGCCGTAATATACAGATTTTAGCAGTAGCTAAAGCTGTGTGTAAAAGTCAGGTTTGAGGTTTAGAAAGTGTTTGTGATTGACGTGTATCTTTTAAGACGAGACGGAGGCAGTGTTGTCTTCTTTAAAATGTAAATGGGTTTATTCAGTAAAGGAGTAGTAACCCCTAGCAGCCGTTCCTCCTCAAGCAATGCCAACCTGCCCTAAGATTCCACAATCCAGAATCCAGTGACAGAGCTAGCAGTTGCCAGGGTCCGGTTAACAGGACAATAGAACCAAACAATACACTTAATTAGTTAATAGAACATAACATATATCCTCTTTCCTTAAATAATAACAAAATGAAATGGACATATTTTTCCACCTAAATAACACATGAATTAATTGCATATGTAATCTTGAAACTTTTTGGGTGCTACCCTTGCACGAGTACTGAGATTTCTTCTGGAGTTACACGATTGGTCATCTAGTGGATTGTTTTTTAACCACTCTTGAACTTCCACATCTCTGCAAATCGCAACACGTTTGGAATTCCACCACCTTCCATCAGAAAGTTTAAGGGAATCACCTTTGACCATAGAAACCTTTTTAATGTCAGACAACTTGGAATAGCCCTTTCCAGAAGCCGTTCCCAAGAGTACTCTCACATACATCCCTTCTTTGAACTCTCTTGTTTTTTTAACTAACTTGTCATTGTGTCTTCGCTCATACGCTAATTGGTAATCTTCCACCTTGTTCCGTACATCTCTCTCATCCACATTTTTCTTTCCACATCTCTCCATCCAGGCTGGCACAGCTATGGTACATGGAACTCTACCCTTTAACAAACGAAAGGGTGTTTCGCCAGTTACAGAATGTGGAGTAGTTCTATAATTCCATAACATCTTCTTTACAGTACTCTTCCAACACAGATTGCTATGCACAGCCATTTGAATGCACTCCCCCAAAACTCTGTTAAACCGCTCAACCAAACCAATTCCCCTTGGATGATAAAGAGGTGTTTTGAAATGTTTGATACCCCATCTTTTCAGAAAGTTGCTGAACTCACTAGAAGTAAATTGAGGGCCATTGTCAGATAAAATTTCCGCAGGACATCCCTCTCTACGGAAGATTTCCTCACAAAAGTTTATTACATTGCTCGTTTTAACTTCTCGAACAAAGGTTACTTCTGGCCACTTCGAAAAATAATCCATTATGACTAATGCATATTTTTCTCCCACGCCCAAAAGCTCGAATGGTCCACAAATATCAATAGCTACTCTTTCCCACGCACGCATAGGCCACTTTACAGCATGTATGGGCGTATCTTGTACTACATGAGTTTTATCACTGCATGAACACGCAATGCAGTCTCTTACAAATCTTTCTATGTGTCTGTCCATACCTGGCCACCAAAAGTCATCTCTAGCCTTCCTTTTCATAGCTGTCATCCCACCATGACCTTCGTGCAAAAGTACCATAAGTCTATTCCTCATAGTGACCGGAACAACCAACTTGTCGCTCCTTCTCAAAATCCCTTCAACTACTGATAATTCACTCCAAACTTCTTTAAATTGCAACATGTCATCATGCAATTTCCAACCATACTTATTGGGTAGATTTTTTATCACTTTACATATAATTTCATCATCCGAAATGGCTTGTTTCCACTCAGATTCCCCTATGGCTTGACACACATCCTCTAAATTAGCAACAATCCAATTGTCTTCATCAGATTTACCTTCATCACTTTCCAATTTATCAACAGGCAAACGAGACAAACAGTCAGCGTTTACATTCCTGGATCCAGGAACGTACTTTAAGACAAAATTGTATTCCTGTAACCGATAAATCCACTTAGCTATACGCGGTGTAGCTCTACCTGCACCGGCCGTGGAAAATATATCAATGAGGAGTTTGTGGTCGGTATGCAATTCAAAATTGGTACCCCATACAAAAGTGCGAAAATGCTGTACTCCCCACCAGCATGCTAATGCTTCCTTTTCAATGGTAGAGTACGTGCCTTCAGCACCTTTGAGTGTGCGTGATGCGAAGGCCACTACTCTTTCTTTCCCTTCATGTAATTGCATCAAAACCGCTCCCAAACCATATCCGCTGGCATCTGTTACTATTATACTTCTATCTCTAGGATTGAAAGGTTTCAAAGCGGTAGCTTTTGCAACAGCTGCTTTGACATCATTGAAAGCACCTTGACACTTATCAGACCACACATACGTTGCGTTCTTTTTCATTAATTCACGTAAAGGAAAGACACGGTCCGAAAAATTAAAGATAAATCTTGAATAATATTCGGCCAGTCCCAGAAATGACCTTAACTGGTCCTTGTCTTGCGGAATAGGAGCTTTCTCTAAGTCCTCCACAAGTTTGAGTTTAGGTTTGACACCATCTTGAGATAGAGTATGACCCAAATAATCTACCTCTGATTTGCAGAATTTGCATTTCTGTAAACTTATGGTCAAACCAGCTTCTTCCAATCTTCTAAGTACAATTCTTAAAACATTATCATGTTGTGACTTGTCTTTACCCCATATTAAAACATCGTCTTGGAACACTAACACATTAGAGACATCCTTTAAAACTCCTTGCATCACCCTTTGGAAAACTGCAGAAGCAAGACCAAAGGGCATGCGAATGAATTGAAATGCACCTTCTGGAGTTATGAAGGATGTCAAATGTCTGGATTCGGGTTGTAACAACACTTGATGATATGCACTAGATAAGTCCAAGGTAGAGAAAACCTTCCCGTTGTCCACACTAGCAAGCATCTCGTTTATGTGAGGTAACGGATGACGGTCGACCCATATGCATTCATTTAAATCCCTCAAGTCCACACACTTTCGGATACTGCCATTGGGTTTCCGTGCGATCACAATTGGACTTAACCAATCAGATGCTTCTATTGGTTCAATAATGTTCTCTTCACATAACCTGTTCAATTCGATTTTAAGAGGTCCTCTTAGGGTCAAAGGAACATTCCGCACTTTGTGTACTTTAGGAGAAGACCCTTCTTTGAGAATTATTCGATGTCTAAATTTCTTTAAGCAACCTAAATCTTTTTTGAAAAGATTGGGAAAGCTGGACACCCATTCGTTTATACTTTCTGGTTCAGTCAACAACACCTGCATAGGATGATTGGGGTCAAGAATAATATTTAAAGCTTTTTGTTCTCTCCACCCCAACAAAGATTTTCCCTTTTCTACAACATATATCTTAGCTATGGCTTCCCTTTGCAAAAACAAACTTTTGCCACAAAATAACCCAGCACAGGTAATTTTTGGCCACAGTATCCTACAGGATTTACATCAGGTGTTCGTAATTCATTGGAACCCAAATCCATCCATACTTGCTTATCAATTAAAGTGATAGGTGAACATGAATCGGCCCACATAGCTAATTTCTTGCCGTCTATACAAATATCGCATCTAGGTGGACAATAAGTGTTGCTAGATTTCTCCTTGGTATCATCTATTTCATTAATTACTAAAACCTCTATGTCACTTTCACTTCCTGAATTGACAGCTGAGTTGTCTCTGATGACATTTACAACTTGTTTGGTACGAGAAACATCACTTACTCTGCATAGTCTAGAAAAATGACCTATTTTTTTACACTTAAAACACCCACGTTTTAACCCCGGACAATGAGTGGCATCAGCATTGTGCCTATTGCTCCCACACCTATAACATGACCTTTTAAAGTTCGAAAATTGTTTTTTATCACTATTGTCTTTGATATCATCTGGGCGTCCTCCTTTCTTATTGCTACTCACAACGCATACCTTAGAAATGTTAGCATCAACGATGGGTACAGATTTCGATAACTCTTTTACATACTGTGACGTATTTTCAATGCGCTTGGCAATTTCTAAGGACTTCTCTAAAGTAGGATCTTTTAAATCTAGTAATTTTTCTTGTATCTTAGTGTTGTTAGTAGCATTAATCAATTGATCTCTGATTATCTCATCCCTGAGATCCCTGAATTTACATGTTATTGCCAATCTCCTTAATGCTGCCACATATTGCTCAATCTTTTCCCCTTGTAATTGTTTGCGTGAAAAGAATTTATGTCTTTCCACGACTATACTTAACTTTTTGCCATAGTTCTCAGATAACGCAGCAATAGCTAATTCATATACATCTGCACACTCTTCTGTTGTGTCTTCACCAGAGCTCCTTACATTAATAACAGGTTTAGGAAGAGTTTTCAAAACTTTCCTACCTTCTATCCCCAAGCTCAATTTTAAGATCGCTAATTTTCTACTAGCTACATATACATCCCCTCCAATCGCCTCTATATAAGTTGTGAAAGCTTCTAACCAGTCCTCCCAGTCCATGCAAGTGGAACCAGGTTCCTCCAAAAATACGGGAGGTGGAGGAATCGATTGTGAAGCCATAATATGCTGATTATGAGACAGTGACTAACAAATGAAGATGACAGTTTGCTGTTGATGTTCTTTCTTGAAGAAATACAGAAGAACTACAGCTTGTTTCAAAATCGGAAATAAAGTCTCAGAGAAATTATCTCACCAAGTGTAGAGAGTTCTCGAATGTCACAGCCGTCGAGGTCAAGGTAAGGAATACAATCGCTTCCACATAAGCAAAAAGGTGGGCCAAATTCTCAATTCTCAAATGCCGATAACGGAAAAAAAAAGAAAAAAAATCCAAAATGGCGGCACGTACTACGTGACCTCAATAAACGTGGGTCACGCTACTAATAGAATGTAAACTTCACACATCCAAGATGGTGGCACGTACAACTTGACCTTAACTGACGTAGTCGCGCATCATCAACGTCGGGAGGAACAGGAACTTCTACGTGGAAAGGAACGTCGCTGGCTGACAACGGCACAAAGGATTCTCCGTGTGCTCCTCGCGGAAAGGTAAAGATTCGAAAAATGCAATGCGCGCACAGCAGCCCCAATAGCCGTTGATCGACAAAATCGTAAGTTCGAGTACTTACATATTTTTGGTCCAAATTGAAGTTCCGCAAATATGGTATTTGCAAATACAGTGCATACACGCACGCTGCTAGGGGTTTTCAATACTCCGAGCGGCAAACCAAACGACCGCCACACGACATGAGCAGCTAGCCCAATCACAACGAAACGAACACTGCTGGCAGGGATGTCTTCTTCTTCTTCTTTTTCACGGGGTGTATCCCACTCTCGTCGCCATTTTTAAGAAGAGACGGAGGCAGTGTTGTCTTCTTTAAAATGTAAATGGGTTTATTCAGTAAAGGAGTAGTAACCCCTAGCAGCCGTTCCTCCTCAAGCAATGCCAACCTGCCCTAAGATTCCAGAATCCAGAATCCAGTGACAGAGCTAGCAGTTGCCAAGGTCCGGTTACCAGGACAATAGAACCAAACAATACACTTAATTAGTTAATAGAACATAACAGTATCATGTAAAAAAATGGTAGCAGGTGATGGTGGAAGATGTAAAGGCATCGTAGAATGTAAGATTATACCTATATAATTCCAGAATGATTGGATCACCGGACACCCACAAATGATATGAAGAATATCACAGCATATACTATCTCCAACAATTAGAATGGGGTAGCAAACCAGCTTTGTGTAGTTTTGTTGGTGACCAATGCCAATCATACAAGATTTTAAATAAACAAAATTTCAAATGTGCTTCACGTGCACCCCTATTCAGGTTATCAAGGATCTCTGACCACTCATCATCGTTGTAAGATACTGATAATAGGGCTTGCCATTTAGTATGTAAGGCTTGCGATAGAGAGTGTGAAAAGAGATGCAATGTGAGTGTTTGGTACAAACCAGATGTAGCCCCTTTAATCTTTCCCCAGGTATGGAGATATGCTACAATTGGAGAATCTTGTAGTAACCATGGTGAAGTTCCTAAGCTCCTCCGCAAGGACTGTTGTAACTGTGTGTACTTTGGAAGTTGTGTATCAGGCAAGTGAAATTCTTCTTGTATTTGGGCGAATGTTTTGAGTTCTCCGTTGGATAGAAGTTGATCTAAGGTAGAAATACCTGCTATTTCCCAAATAGGCCAAAATAATGATTGTCTATTAATACGGATGCTAGCATTGTTCCATAAAGGAGCTTTTCTATGAAGACGAGAATGTGATTCCAACATTCGGTGTGCCCGTTGCCAAGCCCCGCGCATAGCCGATAAAATGGGATTTATAGAATCCCGAGGACGTGACTCAGTACCGTACAAGACAGAGAGACCTTTTCCTGATACTGAAAGATGACGTTCAAGACGCACCCACTGTGGTATATCAGATGGTTTTGAAAGCATGTATGACATTTGAGAAAGCTGTAGTGCGAGGGCATAATGTTCCACTGAGGGTAAACTCATTCCTCCATAGGAACGATGAGACTTTAATTTTGTAGCTGAGAGACGGGGTTTAGCCGAGTTCCATACAAAGGATTTTATCTTAGAGTCGATTGAGCGCAATATAGTCAAAGGGATCTGAATAGGAAGCATACCAAGAACATACAAAAAACGTGAGAGAGTAACCATTTTGACAGCTTGTACTCTGCCCCACATTGAGAGTCCTAGCGCTTTCCATTTTTCAAAATCACGTTGCATCTAAACAATTATCCATAATCATACCCTCTAGACCTTTGTTCACAAGTATGCCCAGATATTTAAGGCGAGAAGATTTCCATTGAAAGGGAAATCCTTGAATAGCCGCTATTGTAGTCCCATCCGAAATGGGTAATGCTTCGCTTTTGCTCCAATTAATCTTATATCCGGAAAGAGAAGAGAAATCATCTATAATTTGTAATATAGACGGTAAAGAGGTGGGGAGATCTGTGAGTGTAAGGAGAATATCATCTGCGTATAAATATATTTTTGAATCGCCCGTCGGAAGAGGAATACCCTTAATATTGATAGACTGACGTAGTGAGGCTGCTAATGGCTCCATAGCTAAAAGAAAAAGAAGCGGGGAAAGGGAACAACCCTGACGAGTGCCTCTATTGATTGGAAATGGGTCTGATACAAAGCCCCCACAGTTTACCTGTGCAGTAGGATTTTTGTATAGCAGACGAATTTTATTTATGAATTGTTCACCCAAACCAAATTTTTGTAACACTTTAAAAAGATAATCCCATTCTATCCGATCAAACGCCTTTTCCGCATCAAGTGACAAGGCTAAAGCGTCATTGGGAAGACTTTTGGCATACCATAGTGTGTGAGCTAGAGTGCGAAGATGGTTCCTAGAAGAACGCCCCGGAACAAATCCTACTTGAGTATGATGTATGAGAGATGGTAAAACCATGCGTAGTTGAGAGGCTAAGATACTAGCTAAAATTTTAATATCGCAATTCAGTAAAGATATGGGATGATAACTGCCACACAATAGAGGATCTTTACCAGGTTTGGGTAATACAGCAATGATTGCTTTATTAGATATAAGGCCTAAGGAGGCTTCATGCTCTGCTTCATGAAACGCAGAAAGAAGAGAGTCGGCTACTTCTGCCCCTGCCCATCGATAAAACTCTGCAGGGAAGCCATCTTCACCTGGGGCCTTATGATATGGCAAATTAGTAATTGCCTGCGATATTTCTTCTTTAGTGATTTCACACTCCAACAAAACTCTATTCTCAGCTGATAAACATGGTAGGTTCACGTTTGTAAGAAAAGTATCCAATTTATCATTGTCAAGTTGAATTTCTGCAGTGTAGAGGGATTGATAATATTGGGCAAATTCGTTAACAATGTATTGAGGTTTAGTTAACGTAACACCTCCCGCTGATTTAATAGCCGGTATAGCCATGGCTGCTTGTTGTTGTCTTAGCTGGGCCGCCAATAACCTTCCCGCTTTTTCCCCTTGCTCATAATGCCTCCCCTTCATTCTATGCAGAGCGTATTCTGCCTTGGAAGTAAAAAGATTATTCAAAGCCATACGAGCTTGTTCTAAAGATTTACGATGTGGGAGCGTTGGATTGAGTGTATACAAACGGGTATAAGTCACAATATCTTGCTCTAATTCTTTTTGTTTAGCAGCATTTTGGCGATTAACTTGTGCTGCATCCCTCATGAGCTGCCCATGTATAGTGGCTTTTGCTGCTGTCCAAAGAGCTCTGCTTGAGTCAACAGATCCTTGGTTGACAGAAATGAAATCTTGAAAATGAGACTGCAATAGAGTTTTGTTTTTAGGTGTTCTGTAACGATGAATGTTTAGACGCCAGGGTTTGCGACCTGGCTTGGCTAAACCGGTTTGCAACGAAAGTAAAACTGGAGAATGATCAGAGATCGCTGCCTCCAATATCTGAGATTCCTGTGTCAGTTGAACTACATTGTGAGAAATTAAAAAGTAGTCCAGGCGAGAAAGCGTACCATGTGTAGGTGAGGTAAAGGTATATTCCATATCCATCGGGTGAGAGAGACGCCAATGGTCTACCAAACCATTATCTACCACTATATCATTCATTAAAGCTCTATCTGCCGCGTTAGACTTATCTAAAGGACCTGTTTTGTCCAAAATCGGGTCACGTACTAAATTCCAGTCTCCGCCGATAAGAAGTTGTGAAGCACCTAGCTCAGTTAAAAGGCGATTCAATTGAAGAAGGAACGATCTTTTTGTTCCAGTGGGGGCGTAGATGGAGCCAACGCAGATATGTGTTTCGCCAATTCGTAGTTTAGCAAAGACATATCGTCCATCGGGATCTGACCATGTTTTTAAGACTGTCACCGGTAAAGATTTACGGATAAGTATCACAACTCCACATTTGCGGGTAGGAGGGGCGTCTGGATCTGTTCCCTTTTGTATACTGCTGTGGATAACCTTTCCCACCCAATCTCTACGCAATTTTTCAGATTCTTTAGCATCAAGGTGGGTTTCTTGAAGAAGAGCTATATCCACTTGTTTTGATTGTCAATAAAAGAGGGTCTTTTTTCTTTTAATGTAGTGTGTCAATCCATGAACATTCCATGTTACTACATGGAGGTTGTGTGAGATGACCATGTCGGACAAAATAGGAAAAAAGATTAACAATAAGAAATTACTAGAGATGTCAGAATGTGACACAGTAAGTTGAAGAGTTGGTGCGGTGCTATTATGTGCATTGAAGAAGGAGTACAATATAAGAAAATGAGAAAAAGGGGGAGGAAAATAGAAGAAGAGAGAAGGAAGAAAAGGAAAAGAAAGAAAAGAGAATAAGAGGAAAGAAGAGTAAGAAGATAGAAAGAACCCTGGTCCGTAACAGAAATCGAATGAATAGTAATAGAGGGACCCTGGTCCGTAAGAGGAGTCAGTTGAATAATGGAGTAATCCAAGAGTAACAATAATTAGGAACCAAAAAGAACGTATGTGTGTGTATGAAGCTGGATCTATATCAGTAAGAGGAATAGTATGTAATGCAAAATGTTAAAGGGAGAGAGGAAGAAATCGGGAATAAAGAAGGGTGACAAGGAAAGGAAATAGGGAGGAAGGAGTGCCAATTATTAAATGGCACGGGGGATCTCAAACTTTTAACCGTGGGTCCAGACTCTTTGGAGCCTCGCCATGAGGAGGAACTCCGTCAGAAGAGTGGAATAGTGCTTGACAAATATAGAACCAAAAGGGCCATTATAATGCATAGAACAGAGTGTGTGCTATTAGTGATGGAAAATGTAATATTATATTATGATATCAAGACATATTATTGAACCATTGAATTAAAAGTATTTATATGCATATAAACAATATAGTCAAGATAAAAAGAATAGTAAACTACTAACAATAATATTAACTATTTCATGTAAGACTATTAGAGCAACAATCATAAAATTTGATAAATAATGTGAAGGAGATAGATCATGTATGTGAGAATAAATGAGATAATAACCTATTCCTCAAAATTAATACAGTTAAGATAATAAATATAATAGAAAATATATATAATATAGATAGAGTAACAGTTGTGAAACTCAGCTGTTCAATGACTGAATGTCTTCATTTTCCTCTTATTGTTAAACCATTGTGTTAAAAAGGATTCATATGTATATAAGCAGTACAGTCAAGATAAAAATACATTGAATTATTAACAATAATACTAACTATTTCATGTAAAGCTGAAGTAATAGAAATCATAAATTCTGTTAATAAATGTAAAGGGTATCTATCATATACGTGAGAATAAATGAGATAATAAACCTATTACTCAAAGTTAATACATTTAAGATAATAAATATAAGAAAAACAGATATAATATAAATATATCAACAGTTGTAATACTGATCTATCCAATGGTTGGACGTCTCCAATTTTCCTTGACATTTTGAGTTCATTGAGGTCACTCATTTGCCTAACAAGGAGATAAACGTGTACATAGTCGCTACTCTGACTAAGATTGTAAAGGAGTTTTAATTCATCCACATTCTGCATCTAAAGTAGATTTTAAGGGAGAACGAGACTTATCCCTATGTTGCTCCTTAGTAAAGGTAGATACAGTCTGGAGGGCTAAAGCTTTGTCTTCATGACTTCGGATATTTCTTTCGAAATCTCTGCCTCTCTGTCGAGGACTGTTGATATTCCATCTTGCGCTGCCCAATGCTTGTGTAGAGGAACTAGAATGTAATGATTCTGGGATAAAAAGCTGAGTTTCCATATCTTGCAGTTTCCAACTGTCTATGAATAGACGAAGGTCCTCAGGATCATAGAAGTCCTTGGAGATTCCATCCTTGGTTATGCGAAAGCGTGCAGGATCGAAAAGACCATACTTGATGTCCATTTGACGCAATTGAGTTCTCAATGAGAGAAATGCCTTGCGGCGGTCATTAGTCTCTCTAGAAAAGTCGGCTGCAATACGAATTTCATGCCCATCATATGTGAATGGACCATGAGTGCGTGCAGATATTAATAGTTGTCTCGTCTGTTCATGCCTTAAAAAACAAGCAATGAGAGGACGTGGGTATGTTGTGGATTCTTTGCGTAGTGGACCGATTCGATGTGCACGTTGTATCTCCAGTGGAGGATCAAAAGTAATGCCCACTAGGTTTGGAAGAATATTTTGGAGGAACGTTCTAGCGTTTGGGCCTTCTATTTTTTCCGGAAAGCCGAAGAAACGAACATTATCCCTCCTACTTCGATCTTCCAAGTCAATTAGCTTACTACGCAAAAATAAGAGTTCTTGGTCTCTGTTTTGTAACGATTCTAGACGTGTTTTCACACCTGTTAACCTGTGGTCAGGCTCATCTGTTTTTGCATGAAACCCTGCAATGTCTGCTCGTATTGATTTAGTTTCTGCTGCTAAAGAGGATATATTCAAATCTATTCCTTCAAGTCTTCGACTGACCGTAGAAATCTCTTGTAGTATACGGTTGTTAGAATTGGGGGTCTCTAGTTGGCACAGGTAGGTACTTGTGACAAATAGGGACCCTCGCCTCTAGTCAGGGTAGGGGGGTACACTCCTAAAATAACCCCTGCTCACCCTCTTGGTAGCTTGGCACGAGCAGACAGGCTTATCTCAGAGGCAGTGTGTAAAGCATTTGTGAACACATACAGTAATCTAGTGACAACACTACAGATGGACACCACACAAGGTTTATATAAAAAATAAGTATTCTTTATATAGTTTTAACACAAGACCATAAACGACAAAAATCCACAATACTGTACTTAAAATGGTAGGTTTAGCTTAGTTCTCTTCAGTTCTTAAAATGCGACACTTTGAGTCAATGTACCTTACGATGCGTCACGTTTCTACAACGAAAGTGTTGCAGAGATGGCGATGCGACAAAGTTCTGGTGCAAAGAAATAAAGACGTCAAGTTCTTCCTGATGCGGCACGCTTCTCCGATGTTGCGAGAAGTCTCGACTCGATGCGTCAGCTGCAGCGGCGACACCCTTGTTCCGTGATGCGCTGACAGCGGCTTTGGCGGCGACACTCTTCTCCGACGTTGCGAGACGCTTCCGCTCGATGCGACAACTGCAGCGGCGACACCCTTGTTCCGTGATGCGAAGGCAGCGGCTGCGACGGTGACACGCTTCTTCGGGGTTGCGGGACGTTTCTCGAGATGCGGTGCAATGCGACAGCTACAGCGGCGTCATCTCCGTGATGCGACGGCAGCGGCTGCGACGGTGACACGCTTCTCCCTCTTGAGTCGCGCTTCCAGCTCCTTGCGACACGCAGTCCCTTCAGAAGGCCCAAAACAGCAGCAGGCACTTCCAAAGGATTCTTGGGGAGCTGGTGGTTGAAGTCTGTTGTCCCTGAGACTTCAGCAGGAGGCAAGCTCTTTTCTCAAGCCCTTGGAGATCCTTCACAAGTTGAATAAAAGGGCACACAAAGTCCTTTCTCCTTCCTTTGGCAGTCAGGCAACCACTGCAGGCAGATCCCTCTAGCTTAGGGATAGTCTTCTCCTCAGTTTCTTCTTGGTGCCGCTCCTCAGCAAAGGTTTCTTCTTGTTTCCCAAAGTGATCTAATTTTCTAGGGGTCTGGGTCCCCTTTTTATACACAGTTTCTCTTTGTTCTCTGAAGGCAGAGAGGCCTCTGCCTATTCCAAAACCAGTTCTGGTCAGTCCTGGAGCACTTTGTTTTTCTGACTCCTTCTTTCCTTTCAGAATGTGGGGCAGAGTGCTCAGCCGCCCGGCAGGAGTTGGAGCCAGCATTGTGGAAGGCAGGCACAGCCCTATTCAGACCCAGGTGCAACTCCTCCCTCCACTCTGGATGCTGATCTTTCTATTCAGCCCTGTGCTGACTCACCCTGTCTCCTGTAGCCACCCCCAGCCCCTGTCACTCAATCTCCAGACAAGGAATACACAACCTAGCAGAGGCAGGCTTGGAAGTTTAGCCAAGAAAATACCCACTTTCTAAAAGTGGTATTTTCAAACACAGAATGTTAAAACCAACTTCACTAAAAGATGTATTTTATCATTCTGAGTTCAGGCATACTAAATTCGTTTTTCTACCATGTTCCCTGGGTCAGTTCTGACTATAAGGTGTAATAGTCAGTCTGCCCATTCTGGCCTATGGGGAGCAGTTAGCCTTGCAATAGTGAAAAACGAAAATGGCTGTAATTCACTATTAGGACATGCCACACACACCAGGGCATGTCCTACCTTATACTTACACTGCACCCTGCCCTAGGGCCTACTTTAGGGGTGACCAACATGCAGTAAAGGGAAGGTTTAGGGACTGGTAAGTGGGTGTACTCACCAAGTCGACATGGCAGCCCTAGGCTGCACACAGGCTCTGCAATGGCAGGCCTGAGGCACATTTTACAAGCCGCTTCTGTGGGTGGCACAACCAGTGCTGCAAGCCCACCAGCGTCATTGGATTTACAAGCCCTGGGCACACTCAGTGCACTGTACTAGGGACTGACAAGTAAACCAATCATCCAATCATGGAGTCACTAATCCATCACACAAATTATCATAGGGAGCACTTGCACGGTGGCACTGAATAGCAGTGGCACAGTGCCCAAAGCATCTAACACCAGCAAAAACAGATCAATAACATAGGAGGCATCATAAAAAAATGGAAGGGAGACCCACGCCTAGGATGCCTGGTCTAACACGTGTCCCCTCCAGCTGAAATGTGGGGAGAACTACCCTACCTCAGGAGAGTTCTCTTCACTAAGGTGGAAAAATCTGGACAGACCATCAGCATTGGCGTGTTCTGTCCCAGGGCGGTGTTCCACCGTGAAATCCATCCCCTGTAGGGAAATGGACCACCTCAACAGCTTTGGATTCTCACCCCTCATCTGCATCAACCATCTGAGGGGCCTGTGGTCTGTCTGAACCCGGAAGTGAGTCCCAAACAGGTATGGTCTCAGCTTCTTCAGTGCCCAGACCACAGCAAATGCCTCACGCTCAATAGCACTCCACCTCTGTTCCCGTGGTAGTAACCTCCTACTGATGAAGGCTACGGGTTGATCTAGGCCCTCCTCATTCATCTGTGACAGAACAGCCCCCACACCATGCTCTGAAGCATCTGTTTGTACTACGAACTCTTTGGAGAAGTTGGGTGCCAGGAGCACGGGCGCCGTGCACATGGCAGTTTTCAGGGCCTCAAAAGCTTTCTGACAGGTGTCAGTCCAAATCACTTTCTTGGGCTGCTTCTTGGAAGTCAGCTCTGTCAGGGGTGCAACAATGCTGCCATACCCCTTGACAAACCTCCTGTAGTAACCCGTGAGTCCTAAGAAGGCTCTCACCTCTGTCTGGGTTTTGGGGGGTTCCCAATTCAGGATGGTTTCAATTTTGGGTTGTAGGGGCGCCACCTGGCCGCTCCCCACCTGGTGTCCCAAGTACACCATGGAACCCTGCCCGATCTGGCACTTACTCGCCTTGATCGTGAGGCCTGCTCTCCGCAGTGCCATCAACACTTCCCAGATGTTCTTCCCAACTGGCGCTGAACACTGCGATGTCATCCAGGTAGGCGGCACTGAACGAGTCCAGTCCAGCCAACACCTGGTTGACCAACCTCTGGAAGGTGGCAGGGGCATTCTTCATCCCAAAGGGCATCACCCGGAAGTGGTAGTGCCCATCTGGTGTGGAGAATGCTGACCTCTCTTTTGCCCCATCAGCACTGGCGTAGCAAGGGGGGGGCGGAGGGGGCGGTACGCCCCGGGCGGCACGAGATTTCGGGGCGGCAGGTAAATTTATCGCCAGCACCCCCCCCCCCCTCTTAGGCGCTCGGCGGCGGCGGCAAAAGGCAGGGACCGCCACGGGCGGCAGAGTGCCTAGCTACGCCACTGCCCATCAGTCAAGGCGATCTGCCAGTACCCAGACGTCAAGTCAAACGTGCTGAGGTACCGGGCAGCCCCTAGCCGATCTATGAGCTCATCAGCTCTGGGGATGGGGTGCGCGTCAGTCCTGGTGACTGAATTGAGCCCTCGGTAGTCCACACAGAACCGGAGTTCTGGTGTGGTACCCGGTGCGGCAGCCTTTGGGACCAAGACCACTGGGCTGGCCCAAGGACTGTTAGAGGACTCAATCACCCCTAACGCAAGCATTTTGGAGACCTCCTCCTTGATGCAAGCTCTCACCCTGTCAGTCACCCTGTAAGTTTTGTGCTTCACAGGTGTACTGTCCCCAGTGTCCACATCATGGATGCACCAATCTGTGACACCGGGAACCAGGGAGAACAGATCAGAAAACTGTCCCAGCAACTGGCGGCAGTCATTCTGTTGCTCAGGGGTCAGGGTGGAAGAGAGGTTGACACCATCCACTGACCCATCTTGCTCTGTTGCTGACAGGAGGTCAGGAAAAGGCTCGGTCTCCTCCTCCATCCCAGCATCTGTCGCTAAGAGCATGCCCACTTGGGACCTCTCCAAGTGGGGCTTCAGGCGGTTGACATGCAGGACCCTCAAGGGGTTCCTGGGAGACCACAAGTCCACCAAGTAGGTAACCGGACTTTTGTGCTCTACAACCTCAAAGGGTCCGGTCCACTTATCCTGGAGCGCGCAGGGCTCCACTGGGGCCATGACTCACACTTTCTGACCAGGCTGAAGCTCTACCAGAGTGGCATTCTGGTCGTACCACCGCTTCATCTCCTCCTGGCTGGCTTCCAGATTCGCCTCAGCGAGTTGCCTGAAACGCCTAGTTTGGTTCCTAAAGGCCAGCATGTAACTGTATACATCCTGGGGAGGTTTCCTGGGAGACTGCGCCCAGCCTTCTTTGACCAAACTTAGAGGTCCTCTCACGGGGTGTCCATAGAGAATCTCAAAGGGGCTGAACCCTAGAGATTTCTGTGGCACCTCACGGTAAGCAAAGAGCAGGCATGGTAAGAGGACGTCCCACTTACGCCTCATAGGTTCCTTAAGACCCATAATCATGCCTTTGAGGGTTCGGTTGAACCTTTCAACCAACCCATTTCCTTGGGGGTGGTAAGGAGTGGTAAACTTGTAGGTTACCCCACACTCCTGCTACAGGGACTTCATATATTTGGAAATGAAGTTGGTCCCCCGGTCAGACACTACCTCGCGAGGGAATCCCACTCTGGAGAAAATTCCCATCAGTGCGCGTCCCACCACGGGGGCCGTCACTGTCCTCAGAGGTATGGCTTCCGGGTACCGGGTGGCATGGTCCACCAAGACCAGGATGAACCTGTTGCCCATGGCTGTCTTGGGGTCCAGTGGCCCCACAATGTCAATACCCACCCGTTCAAAGGGGGTGCTGACTACAGGGAATGGCTGGAGAGGAGCCTTGCGCTTCCTCCCACTCTTTCCACTTGCCTGGCAAGTCTGACATGTCCTGCAGTGAGTGTCTGAACTCCTGCGCATTTGGGGCCAATAAAAGTGGGTGACCAGCCTCTCAAAGGTCTTGTCCTGCCCCAAATGTCCTGCCAATGGAACATCATGAGCCAGCCCCAGTAGGAAGGCTCTGAAGCGCTGGCGTACCACAAGCACACGGGCTGACCCAGGCTCAGCAACCTTAGGCTCAGTATACAGGAGATCATTCTCCCAGTAAATCCAATGTGACCCAGACTGATCACCTGTTGCCTGGTCTGCAGCCTGTTGCCGCAGACCCACAAGAGAAGGGCATTCTTTCTGCTCCCTGCAGAGTTCTTCCCTGGAGGGTCCTCCTTATTGCTGCCAATGGGTCAGTTCAGGCAGGTCCCCCAGTTCGGCTACCTGTTCCCCTGTAGGCTCCAGGGCATCCCCCTCAAGGTCTGCCTCGTCCTGGACCGTGGGAACTTCGGGGGCCGGTTTCCCGAACCCCCTGCCTCTTCTCGTGACGGCAGGTACCTGGGCCTCCCTCTCAGGCTCCAGGTCCTCTTGAGCACCTTTACTTGCTGCCATGGACCGGGTGGTCACACACGCCCAGTCAGGCAAACCCAACATCTCTAAATGAGCACTTCGCTCCACCTTCGCCCAAGGTGAGCTCTCCAAGTCGTTCCCTAACAAACAGTCAACAGGCATGGCGGGCCTCACAGCTACCTGAAGAGTACCAGAGACCCCCCCACTCAAAGGGAACCTGAGCCACCTTGCAGTGACTCTCTGTGTTGTCAGCGGCAACAACTGGATAGAATGCATGGGGGACAACCTGCTCTTGAGACACCAGGTGACACTTGACAGCTGTCACACTGGCTCCTGTATCTCTAAGAGCCTCCACCCTATGGCCATTGATGGTCACCCACTGCCTGTATTTCTTAGTGTTATCAGGCAGCTGGGTCTTGGGGACCACCTCACAGTATCCTAATGAGACAAGGGACATCTCTGCGGGACCCCACCCATCTTGGGCACCCATTTCCTCACCCAGGGCTACACTAGCCATCTGCCGGGGGGCTGCACCAGGGGGTGCTGTCTTTCCAAACTGGGGGCACCTGGGATCATTCGCTATATGACCCAGGTCCCCACATTTGTAGCATCTCAGGGGTCCCCTTTGAACAGGTGGACCTGTCGGGGCCCCTGAGGGTTTCTGGGGGGGGAGGCTGGGAACCTTTCCCTTGGTTCCCCTGGGGACTACTTTGGGGTCTTCTTGGGAACTCCATATGTTTACCCTTGTCCCCCCCACTCTTCTGCTGGGGACCCTGCCCACCCTTGGCTGAGTCTCCCACGTGACCCTTGTGGACCCTGGTACTGACCCAGCAGTCCGCCTCCTCAGCAAGCTTCCTAGGGATAGTCAGCCTGCTATCTATCAGGTGCTGGCGTAGCTCTGGAAAACAGTTACTGGACAAGTGCTCCCATGCAATCAAATCAAGGAGCCCCTGAAAATCATCAACTTTGCTACCCTTCACCCAACCATCCAATGCTCTGCAGAAAAAAGTGACATATTCAACCCAGGTACTGTTCTCTATCTTCTTGCAACCCCTGAACCTCTGCCTATACAATTCAGGAGTTAAACCATACCTAGACATTAAAGCATCCTTCATGTGGCGATATGAATTATGGACATCAGAAGGCAAATCTAGCAGTGTGTCCCGCCCTTCACTAAGGAACCGTCCCCACAACCCTGCTCCCCAATCCTTCTCAGGGACCCGGTGGGAAGACATGGCTACCTCATAGGCCTTGAACCACTGCCCAATGTCATCATTTTAAAAAAATTCCCTGATTACATCCTTAGGAATATACACTCTAGATTCCACAGGCATTGACGGTGTGCTGCCACCAGAGGGAGTAATTTCTAAGCTCCTAGCTTTCAAATCCAACTCCCTCAAACTTCTATCATGCTCAAGCTGCATCTTCTTTTCTTCCAGGGCCATTTTCCTAATCTCCAATTGCCCACTCATTTTGGCCAGCTCCAACTCATGCATCCTATTTCTCTCCCTGTCCTCCAGCTCTTCTGGGGACAGGCCTTTGGCAGAAACACTGCTACCTGCTAGGGAAGGTGCTTTCCTTTCCTCTGGACCCAAGGGTCCTTCAAGCTGCACATCTGCATGATTATCCCCTTCCTCATTCTCAGGGGTTTTCCTTGCTTCTACCCAGGCCCTCAGCGCCTTATAGAACTCATCCCTCTTGGTGAGCCCGGTAATTGCAACATTAAATCTTTTGCAGAAGTGCTTCAGCTGCTTCGCTTTGTAGCATTCTAGTTTCTCCTCTTCCCAATCAAAATCAACAGATGCTATGGATGCTGGTTTCATGATGGCTGAACTTGGCAAAAAATGGAACGTCCTAGAAAAACAAATCTACCAAAAGTATGTGGTCGCGTTTTGGTCTGCACTCACTAGTAGTGTTCACCAATCACTGTACATGAGTCACAAATGCAAGTCCAGAATCCTCACCGCTGACCACCAATGTTAGAATTGGGGGTCTCTAGTTGGCACAGGTAGGTACTTGTGACAAATAGGGACCCTCGCCTCTAGTCAGGGTAGGGGGGTACATTCCTAAAATAACCCCTGCTCACCCTCTTGGTAGCTTGGCACGAGCAGACAGGCTTATCTCAGAGGCAGAGTGTAAAGCATTTGTGAACACATACAGTAATCTAGTGACAACACTACAGATGGACACCACACAAGGTTTATATCAAAAATAAGTATTCTTTATATAGTTTTAACACAAGACCATAAACGACAAAAATCCACAATACTGTACTTAAAATGGTAGGTTTAGCTTAGTTCTCTTCAGTTCTTGAAATGCGACACTTTGAGTCAATGTACCTTACGATGCGTCACGTTTCTACAACGAAAGTGTTGCAGAGATGGAGATGCGACAAAGTTCTGGTGCAAAGAAATAAAGACGTCAAGTTCTTCCTGATGCGGCACGCTTCTCCGATGTTGCGAGAAGTCTCGACTCGATGCGTCAGCTGCAGCGGCGACACCCTTGTTCCGTGATGCGACGACAGCGGCTTTGGCGGCGACACTCTTCTCCGACGTTGCGAGACGCTTCCGCTCGATGCGACAACTGCAGCGGCGACACCCTTGTTCCATGATGCGACGGCAGCGGCTGCGACGGCGACACGCTTCTTCGGGGTTGCGGGACGTTTCTCGAGATGCGGTGCAATGCGACAGCTACAGCGGCGTCATCTCCGTGATGCGACGACGGCGACACGCTTCTCCCTCTTGAGTCGCGCTTCCAGCTCCTTGCGACACGCAGTCCCTTCAGAAGGCCCAAATCAGCAGCAGGCACTTCCAAAGGATTCTTGGGGAGCTGGTGGTTGAAGTCTGTTGTCCCTGAGACTTCAGCAGGAAGCAAGCTCTTTTCTCAAGCCCTTGGAGATCCTTCACAAATTGAATAAAAGTGCACACAAAGTCCTTTCTCCTTCCTTTGGCAGTCAGGCAACCACTGCAGGCAGATCCCTCCAGCTTAGGGATAGTCTTCTCCTCAGTTTCTTCTTGGTTCCGCTCCTCAGCAAAGGTTTCTTCTTGTTTCCCAAAGTGATCTAATTTCCTAGGGGTCTGGGTCCCCTTTTTATACACAGTTTCTCTTTGTTCTCTGAAGGCAGAGAGGCCTCTGCCTAGTCCAAAACCAGTTCTGGTCAGTCCTGGAGCACTTTGTTTTTCTGACTCCTTCTTTCCTTTCAGAATGTGGGGCAGAGTGCTCAGCCGCCCGGCAGGAGGTGGAGCCAGCATTGTGGAAGGCAGGCACAGCCCTATTCAGACCCAGGTGCAACTCCTCCCTCCACTCTGGATGCAGATCTTTCTATTCAGCCCTGTGCTGACTCACCCTGTCTCCTGTAGCCACCCCCAGCCCCTGTCACTCAATCTCCAGACAAGGAAAACACAACCTAGCAGAGGCAGGCTTGGAAGTTTAGGCAAGAAAATACCCACTTTCTAAAAGTGGTATTTTCAAACACAGAATGTTAAAACCAACTTCACTAAAAGATGTATTTTATCATTCTGAGTTCAGGCATACTAAATTCGTTTTTCTACCATGTTCCCTGGGTCAGTTCTGACTATAAGGTGTAATAGTCAGTCTGCCCATTCTGGCCTATGGGGAGCAGGTAGCCTTGCAATGGTGAAAAACGAAAATGGCTGTAATTCACTATTAGGACATGCCACACACACCAGGGCATGTCCTACCTTATACTTACACTGCACCCTGCCCTAGGGCCTACTTTAGGGGTGACCAACATGCAGTAAAGGGAAGGTTTAGGGACTGGTAATTGGGTGTACTCACCAAGTCGACATGGCAGCCCTAGGCTGCACACAGGCTCTGCAATGGCAGGCCTGAGGCACATTTTACAAGCCGCTTCTGTGGGTGGCACAACCAGTGCTGCAAGCCCACCAGCGGCATTGGATTTACAAGCCCTGGGCACACTCAGTGCACTGTACTAGGGACTGACAAGTAAACCAATCATCCAATCATGGAGTCACTAATCGATCACACAATTTATCATAGGGAGCACTTGCACGGTGGCACTGAATAGCAGTGGCACAGTGCCCAAAGCATCTAACACCAGCAAAAACAGATCAATAACATAGGAGGCATCATAAAAAAATGGAAGGGAGACCCACGCCAAGGATGCCAGGTCTAACAACGGTCCATAGTTTCTCCTTGTGTGATTGAAGTAGACTGAAGCGAACCTTCCGCTGCATGAGAGGTATTCTTTGCATTTGTGGTTGTTTAAGTACATCCGCGAAAAGAGGTTGTTTGGAAGGTTTATTTCCATGCTTGGCTGCAGACATTTTTAACTTTCGTAATCGGTCCCAGAATAATGTACTGAGTTAATGAGATAATGCAGAAACACGGAATGGCGACAGAGTGAAATGTAACTTATCACTTTAAATTGTCAGTCTCTCAGGTCCACTGTTAATATTGCCTTTTTATTTGCTTGTCAGATTCCAAATTAAGATTCAAGTGATCTTGTGACAGACGACTTGGAAAAAGCTTAAGGACAATTCTAATAGCTCTTAAGTTGAGATAGCCATCCAAACAGTAGCTGCATGTATAAATTGAAAAGACCTCCTGAGCATTGCAGTAAAATGGTTGAAAATTAAAATGAAAATATTATATGGCATTCGCAAGGATCAACCATGACACAGAGTCCGTTATACAGTCATTTCAGCCAGAACTGTGAACTTTATCAACAAAAGTAAATATTGTAGATTATCACCTCACAAGTCTCTCAAAATCGTCTGAGTGAAAAGAAAAAATGTGTTGTAGAAAGTCTTCCAAAACTTAAGACCAAAAAATATGCGCTTTCTCCTCAAAAGTCTCACTCCACATCAGCCGAAGAATTAAAGTGCCAGAATTAACATTGGTCATAGCACTCACCCGTTTTAGAGCTACTGATGCCGTTCCTTCTCCAATGTTCAGTTTTCAGATATCTGTTGAAAAACAGCACCGTCTTCGACCAACATCGTTGTGCAGCTCATAGGCCTGGCTGCGTCACAATGAATCCAGGGGCTCGATTAGAAGCAATGGAATGTTGAGGGCGGGAGGCTGTGGAACTCCAGAGTCGAGGCTGCAGACACCCGCGCAGGCCCGGATCCTCTCATATTGCGCAACTTCAGCTATTCCGGAACCGTGGCGCCTGCGCGTTAAGAAAACGGCTCAACTGCTTTCCGGTATCATTAGAGCACTCGTGATACCGAAGCTATGCCATTAGTCAAGGAGGAAACATATGCCGTCTTCATTTGAAGTCCCCCTCACGGCGGAGCTCGCAAGTTAAGCGGCCATCTTTGACCGAGGCCAGACCACGCCCAATACTAATGGAATAATAATGGACTGACTGTCGTTTAATGTGATATCTGTTGCAACAGACTATTGTGGCTCTTTTCTTTTGATGTATCTGCATCTACCTATCATCTTGTTCATTCAACCCTATGTGCAGAGCTCTGATACCTCTGGGTCATGTGCACGCTATATAAAACACTCCTAATAAATAAATAAATAAATAAATATTGGCCTCGCTTGCTAGTTGCAAGAGTCGCACAGAGGTTCCATCAGGTTTCCAATTTACATAAAAGGAGCCTGTGATACCAGTTCAATTACAGGCTAACAACTGTTTTATTCAGGAGCTATAATTTGTTCTAAACTGGTTTTTCAAGACCTACAAGACTGGGCTATTGAGAAAGAGGTGTTTCTTGTTGTTCAGACTAGGGTTAGGCAGGAGGAACTGGAAAGACATTTGGAAAGTTTAGACGAAAAGGCAATGGACACATCTAAAAAAAAATAAAAAAAAGAGCAATGTGAATGTTGCTGATTCCCAAAAAACATGGCTTCACTATTGAAGAACACATGAAGAGGCAGAACTGGCCAAAGAAGTGGACAGACCAGAATCTGTCACTGTAAGATGGGCTGCTAAAGATTAACGTATCAGGGGGATTTTCTCCCTGGACAGAGATAGGAACGAATCCAGGTTCCCCAGGGCCGGACTGGCCGTAGCGGGCACTGGGCGGTGGAGGCCGGTTATGGGCCCCTGGGGGGCCATTTTTGTTACCGGGGGCCGGCAATATAGGCCGCCTGGAACAAAATCGTCCGAAACCGGCACTAACTAACAGCTCAACCGCACCTCCCTCTACCCCCTCCTGGGGGCCGGCCGCGCAGTTTGCCAGGGCCGGTTTCGCTTCCCAATCCGGCCTTGAGGTTCCCACAAGAACTCTCAAACAGCTGAAGAGACATGGTGGGCTTTGCCATTGCTCTTACTTTTGTTGTTCTCTATGAGAATGCTGTGGGAACCACTTTGTGTAATATGACTCAAAATGCATGGCTTATATTTTAGATGAAGGGGAACTGCTTAGTGTAATAGAACAAAATATGTCTTACTAATATTATGTTAGCTATTGGAAGACTGGGGGACACTCAGTACTTGACACATTGTGCTTAACTCCCCGCCCACCCAAGTGCTGATGGTACTTCCTCACGTATGGGGCAACTATTCTAACCTGCTACCATGCTTGACTTAAGCCACTGAGGGCCTCATTTATGAGACTCCTTCCGCCTCCGGAACGTCAATTTGTTTGACGTTCCGTGGCGCAGAAGCCTGCGTGATATTTATCAGGTAGCACTAAGCCACTTTTTTTGGTTTAGTGCTGCCTGATAAATATCAGTCCCTTTAACCGGAGTGTTCTGCGTTAAAGGGGCGTGCAATGGGTGTTGCTGGGGGCGTTACAAGCAATATCCATGGCCTATTGACACTGCCCCAGATTTACGAGAAATCATAAATCTGAGGCAGCGCCAAACGCTTACGCCTCCCCAGGGGAGGCGTAAGGGAGGCACAACGAGGAGAAATATCTTTATTTCTCCTCGTTTTTCCTTTTTCTATGTGTGCTGCATTCTGCAGCACACATAGAAAGAAGAAGCCTCGTGATTATTTTTGTACAGAAAGGTTTCCCTTCCTGTACAAAAATAATCATCCCCCGCAACACAGGCACCCTTGCACCATGGTGCAAAGGTGCCTGCGTTGGTGCACGGCAGCCCATTGTGCGCTGGCGCAGGGGAAAAGGACAGGAATGCGCCGTATCTTATAGATACGGCGCATTCCTGCCCTTTTCTTTTGCCGTAGGGAAGCGCAGCAGGAAGGCCTGCTGCTCTGCCCTATGGCAAAACCTAATAAATGAGGCCCTGAATCCTCTATTTTGTTCGAGTGAGTGGTCGGGTGGTTGGCCTGGAGTGTGTAGTTAGACACTTTAAAGTTAGGATTAATAGCCAGAGGATGCCTGAAAGAGTTCTGCTGGTCATACCTGCCTTAATAATCTTGATTTATCTCTCTTTGTTCTATTGACTGATATTATGTTTCCCACTTTTTCCACTGTGTATCCAACCCGCCTTTTCTTTACCTTGTAAGAGGCTGTCACCGCTGTGCTCGCGAGAGCAGTTGCGCAGTGTGCCAGCATATTCTATTGAACTCAACCCTTCTCGCTTCACCCAATATGTGGGGTTGTGCTGCCTTAACTGGCACTGAATACTTCTATGACTCTACCACAAGGGAGCTCCTTGTCCTGCTGACCACTGTCCTATCCTTGTAATTACTCATATTAATAATAAGACATCCAAGACGAGACTGGCATTGTCCCGCCATTCTCCTCACACCTCCGGGCTTGTAACCTTATGTCCCTCACCGTCAGTGGGTTAACTCACTACATAAAGCGAAAGAAAAACTCGTCCTACCTGTGCACCATGGCACCCGACACTGCTCTTTGGAAGAGGCCCATCGATCCCCTGAGGCCATGGAACTAAAGAGAGATCGGGTGATCCATGCTAGTGATATTTCCACTTCAGGGCAGGGCTCGTCAGGTCCTGTTGGGTACAAATGGAGTGGGGGCCTACGTTGTTTTGGAAAACTACCAGTTTTTGTACAAAAGTCTTGGCTAGATACTGAAGGTCACTATGTTTTCACAAATGTATCCATCCAAGTAGGCTCTGTCTATGCCGCCAATGGGTCCAAACACCCTTTTTTCTCAGGGCTATCTGTTACCTTTTCAGAATTAGACAGATGCAAAACAGTCATGGGGAAACAGAATAGGATTACTAACAACAGACTGGCCAGATCAAGCAAGCTTGCACGAACCAGTACTGGGACTGTGGCTTTCTGGATGATGTCTTGGAGGACAACACGCATTATGTTGTCGGGCGGCTTCTGCATGTACACAAAAGGGGTTGCACTTTTGTGTCATGCTTGCATGGAACTTACACACAGTCTGATTTTTTTTACCTCATTGCGACTTCGGTCTTGCCTAACATTGCTTTATATGATCTTCTGGATCACAGTTGTTGGATCACAATCTGGTTAAATTACAATTTGAACTAAATCTTGATATTCCTTTCTTGCACCCCTGGCATAAGAACACATATAAATATGAGATATTAAAGAAAAAAGAGGGCCTGCGATCTTTATTTTACAAACTTCCATCTGTATAATTAGGGTTCCATACCTTCTGTTAGAATGTTATAGGGTGCTAGTAAGGGGTAAGTATGCGGCCTCATGATGAAGGAATCAGCATTGAGGAAAAAGATGAACTGGGATGATCAGTGGGCCCTTGAGTCCAGGCTCAGAACTGACAAGGTACTATGTATAACACCTCTCCTTGAACCATCTATTGCAGGATCTAACCAGAGCTAAGTATGACCTTAATTCACTTTCACAGACTAGGCAGAACACGCTTTGTCTTGTCTGAAAAGTAAGAAATATGAAGACAAGTAAAGGCAAGCATGTTATTGGCTCTCCAGTTGAGACAAAGAGAAGATATGGCTACCACCCTGGTGCTTCGCAATGTATGACGCAAGCTTTTAACGCACTCATTGGACATTCTAGCACAATTTTTGACATTCTCTACAGCCTTCAATGAATTCACACATGCATCCACCGCACACCTAGGACAGATTCCTCAGGGATAGAACTCTTCCCAGGTTGGATGCAAAACAGAAGCCATCCCTCTATGGCAGCATCTCAGAAGGCAAAATTGTCATCGCCACTGTTGCTATGTGCACTAGGAATGCACTGGGAGGTAAAAGGGTCCCTATGGAATATTGTAAGATCATTAAAACCAAGGCATCCGAACTGCTGTGCAAAGCATTGAAGGAGGCGGAATCCTTGGGTCACATTTGCCCAGGATTTAACAGAGTTGTGCTGTCATTTGTCCCTAAACCTGGCAGCTATCCTCTCCTGTGACCCAGTTTTAGGCCCATTTAATTGCTGAATACGGACATAAAATCCTTGCCAAGATCCATGACAACAGACTTGGCCACTGATTCCAACCCTGATGCATGCCGCACAGCTAGGCTTTGCATTAGGTTGATCCTCAGGAGACTATGAGTATTCTTTTACACCTTATCTGGTTTGAGATGATTAGGAGGCATAGAAAGTGTTCTCCTTGGATGTCAGAAAGTGTTTGAGCAGGTGAAGTTGGGCTATCTCATTAGGTGCCTTGAGGGAGCAGGTATAGGCTCTGAATCTATTGGCAAGATGAGTGGCTCAAATAGTCTGTAAGGGACTTCTTTCAGATGCATTTCCAATTAGGAGAGAGAAGTGCCAAGGACCGGCTTTCAGTTATTTGAGCTCTAGGACCACGGGCTGTCAATATTCACCAATGGGATACTATTAAGACAATTATGTCTCCAAGCGGAATGCAAAAATCTGGTTGTAAGCAGACTATGTCCCGTTAAAGCCCTTGGATCTGGTAAACTCAATTCCCAGTGTGATGGCTGTAATTGAGGACTTTTCACTTTTCTTCAGGTACTTTATCTATTGAACAAAGAGGGAGGTACTCCTGATCTCTAAATGCGCATAAAGATCTGTATTGGGCATACATCATTTTAATTGGGTCCCCTTCGCCTGGACTACCTAGGTATCCTAAATAATCCTAGTCTCAAATAGAAGGTTGAGGCACAAAGTCTGCCGATGTAATACAGTGGTCAAGCCTTCTAATCTAGTTATGGGATAGGGTACAAGCTATTACAATGACAGTGGCACCAGGTTTAGTTATGTCATTGCTATGCTCTTGCTGCATATACAAACAGCATTGTCTGAAATGGATTCCATTATTAAGAAATGTGTGTAGAGCTCTGAAAGGGCGAGACTTTATCATACTACCTGGTTAGCCAACTAGCTTCCATTTCCCACTTATTACATTCATGCAGACATGCCTCTGTGGTAGAACGTGGGGCTTCGAACTGCAGGGCAGGCTATACAATAGATACTTTAAATCCACACCCTGGATTATACACTAGAAGGTGATCACTTGAGACCATTCACACAGTTCTTTGCAGATTGTGGTCTGCCCATCTCCCAACGATGTTGGTATATTCAGACGTCCCATTGTGTAAAAACAGGAATGAAGGCCCAACTGTTCTCCCTGGCCACATCTCCCATCCAAAACTGATTCCTTTTCTTCAACACCAACAGACAAGGCAGAAAGAGTCAGGTGGCAGGGAAAACTATTGGAAAAAAAAATCAAAATGAAGGGCGCTCTGATGTCCTACTTCATTACAGGGGATTGCCAGAGGTAAGGCTTAAATTCAGTTATTTTATCATATTCCACGTATGGCGTGGGTGCCCCCATAGACTGCACCTGGCCCATATGAGCCCAGTGCTGGAAGTGCACTCAGATAAGGTGTGAAATTGTGCATATTCTCTGGTCCTGTCCTAACTGCACACATTACCGGTCAAAGATTTGGGCAACCATGAGGTCCTTCTTTCAGTTTCCGGTACCCAGATGTACCCAGATTCTGCATCACTGGTGATGCTAAATGACACATCTTTAATTCCTCGGATGTCGATGCACTGGCGCTCTCTGTGGCAAAATTGTGTATACTGAGACTTTGGAAATCTGTGTCCCATCCCAACACAGGCAGATTGGCTCAGGTAGACGATGAATTCAGCTGCTCATGAAAGGATTAACTATAAAATGAATAACCAGGCTGAGGTTTTCGACAAACATGGGGACACTGTTAGGACTCTTTAGTGCCACTGGAGGGTCTGACCAATTCCACTGAGCCATCTTGTCGTATGAAGTGGATTGACCCTTTCTATTTCCCACCTTCTAATGAGTTCTGCTACCCCTTGCCAGTGAGTGACGGTGGATCAACTTTCCCACCACCACCCACAAACCTACAACCTCTCGCCTGCTTCTGATGTGGAGACCACTCCAACGGGAGGCTCCATGTCCCTCACCCATCCCTCCAGGGCTGCACATCCCACCACAATAACACACAAAGTTGACACTCAACATTTGAAATGCGACCGCGTGTCGGGGCACTTACCCATATCCCTTACTTGGGCTGGGAGGGGAGTAGCTGCTGGACTCGAGGAGACCACTCCCACACAGATTCAATAATAGCATCCCTTCAGACAGCGGGACAGGTGGATGGGGGTCCTTGACAGCACAGATGCCCTCCTGGCTGGCGCTTCCCTACATTACACCAGCTTTAGATGCAAAGCATTTCTACTACTTACTGATGATTTGGCCTCTCCTAGTTCTGTAAATTGTTGCATTGTTGTGATCCCCACCTGCGTGTAGCTGGGAAGACAGCACTACAGTGAGTCACCTATATTCAGATCTACTGCAATTCAATATTACTTTTGTTAAAGTGATCATTGAAGTATTATATGGCAAAGACGTCCGCAATAAACTTTCAATAAATATAGGCAGTGCTTAATTTGTAAAAAGAATAAGTGCCTGGCCGAACGTTTTGCTCAGAAGCCCTGTCCTGGTGCTACTGAACGTTGGGGTGCCCGGATGCCAAGGCTGTGCAGTTTTGATTCTACCTAATGACTCATTAATGGTTCACTTCCTGTCTCATTATCTCCCTCTTCTTGCAAATTCTTTTTCATCCCTGCTTTCTCTCTGACACTATTTTCAGGCTCTCTCTTTTTTCTTTCCTCTTTTGTGTTTTCCTCTCTCACGCTCTGGGTCAGTCTGATGAGGAAAATAAGTGTCCGTCACCAAAAAATAAAAGTGCTGGGCCCCACCTGCTCAAATGAAGCAGTAAATATGGGCAAAACCCAGTGGAGTAACGAAGCTTGAGGGGGGCTCCCCCGCAAAGTGCATGGATGGGGGGAGGGGGCACGCTCCAGACCCAGTCAGGAGCTCTGAGATCAGGGGCCTGCAGTCCGTGCACAGAGCTTGAGGGGGCCCCTGGAGCTTGGGGGCCCCTCGCACAGCAGGAGCTATTGATACGCCACTGGCAAAACCCATACGTTTTCGGAACTAAAAAAACCCTAGAAAATAGTTTGAGGGTTGCGTGATGACATCTGGTAAAACTAATAACTATCATGGCTGTCCTGATCCCAAATACTACGGACGGGCGTTATAAAGCTAAGCTCTTGCCCCTCATCTGCTCTGGTTTGAAGGTCGGTAGAATCTAAACTCTATTCTTTGTTGCCCTGCGGTGCGGTTTACACTTCATGATAAAATCAAGGGTTTCTTGTACAGTAGTCAAAGTGGCTACACACTGACCACTCACTGTCCGGCCGCAATGAAGTGAAGCTCTACCGCTGACTGGGCCAATACAAGGGAATGAGCGCAGTGGCAGGGTAGCTGGGCTATACCATAGGAAGTATACTATAGAAGGGATACATCCCTTCCCGCCAAGAGACGCTGGAAGGCGATACCTGAGAACTACTAACTCAAGACAAATGATCATTCTGTTGTACTCAGAGAGACATTGTATCTATAAATTACAGATATAAGCTTCTACACTTCAGGTCACACTGCACACCGCTCTACTACACAGACTGAACATAAACACTGACCATATTCCCCGTAGGTGTAGGGCCCATGTGCGGATTTGGTTTTTTTGCTACTTGACTGCCCAAACGACCCAGGAGCATGGCGTGAGATCACTTGAGGTCTTCCCAGGGCAGGGGCTACCCCCAGTTTTAAGACCTCTGTGGCATACCCCACCCCAGTTTTAAGACCTCTGTGGTATACCCCACCCCAGTTTTAAGACCTCTGTGGTATACCCCACCCCAGTTTTAAGACCTCTGTGGTATACCCCACCCCAGTTTTAAGACCTCTGTGGTATACCCCACCCCAGTTTTAAGACCTCTGTGGTATACCCCAAAGGTCACCTTACTGCTCAATTTGTTGCTATATCTACGTGATGCAGTAGAAGGAAAATCATTACTAGACCCTCTTTCACCACATTGTCATTGAGGGATGCATCCTGCTCTGTAATGCAAGCTGTCTACTGATGGCTAGATTTGCAGCTTATACAAGTCGTGAAATTTCCCATGCCGATGATGTTTTTTTCCTTTGCTTTCTGGTGCGCATATTTGTGGTTTGTCTATGGACATGTAGGACTGGGGATAACACAATGAGAAGACAAAAATAAAAAACACCCACGAAACTGTTCACATCTGGCAAGCACCTTCTTGATTAACCTGGACTCATATTTTCAGGTGAAGCAGGGTGAAAAACAAAAGTTTCATTAAAACTTGTTCATCGAGTCCAGCGTTTTCGGGGAAATGATGGGTCTAAATAAGCCATTTCTCGAAAATAGTACCGATATGCGAGCCGAGGAGCTCCTGGACCGATGCATTCATCAGGAGTTGGAGAGCAGGGGGGGGGAAGGGAGGGGGGAAGAGGTGGTCATAGGAACAGTTTTCCGGGAGTATCCAGAGACGGGCATTTGTGAATGTGTCCTGTGATCCAATTAATAAACGAGATTATAGAAAGAATCTGTGACAATGGTCAAAATGTATAACAGTTACTAAAACAGTGTACTCTACTATGTACCAGATATGGATACAACACAACTGAGGGCTTATTTGTGATGTGTAATGCTAGTAAGGCGCTCACGAATTGCCACAAATACGCTCATGAAAGGCACCCTGTATGTTATGTTCAGATGACCACGAGGATGGCAATCAGCACAATGTTCAATACAAATATGGTCACCAGTGACCCAGATTTCTACCAATAGCCTTATCAATGCCTTAAACCCCCAGAAAACAAACCCATCCATTACCCAAACGTTCAAAAAAACTCCACAGGTTATGACAAAACAAATGATTGCCTGGTGCCCTAGTTCTCATGAAGTCGACCACCAATGCCCTGAATCTCATTTCCTATTGAAAGCCAGCCCAGAGATTCTTTTTGAGAAGTCATGCCACCATGGTTGTTTCAGTAATTGCAGCAGTAATCTGGAGGCAATACCACAAACATTGTGGTCCACTGTTTTCTCCAGATAACCCCCAGTTGACAGAACATTAAAACTAGAAATCTGAAAATAGTAATCATTTCAAAATTTCAGATTAAAATACTTGCGCCTCATTGCCCACTTCCACATAGAGTCATTCAATGCTATGATCAGTGAGGGACACCTGTGTACACACATCACAATCACTAACAGGTGCCCCTCGGACGAGTGACCTCTGCTGCCCAACCCTATTACCCGGAACAGGAACTCCACTTGTGAAAGGTTGCAATAGGTTCCTGATGAAAGACTAGCGTAAGCCAAGGTCTCCAACAAACACATCTTTTTACCTGATCAGCCCGCAGTGTATATGTAAACAGCTCAGTGGAATCTTCGATCAAATTCCCACTGATATGCACGCAACTACCTGCACAGCGCAGGCCACAACATAAATTGTATGTATATAAACACGGTGTGGTTCATGTAAACATCCTTGGAAGTTCACAAATATTCTTTGCAAAGGATTTCACCCAAAACCAAGAAACAGGTGGAAGATGTTCTCAAGGTCAGCTTGGGCCTCACAAAACCCTAGATCAAAACACTATTGTCAGCCTCACTGCCTGTAGAGCATCCTTGCCAGCCTTCTTCTCAGTGTTTGTCAAATGTTACATCATTACACCCTAAAAATACCAGAAGGGCCGTGGCTACTAAAGACAAACTTGTAGTACTGGTGTTCTACACTTTTACTTAAGCACCCCAAAGTATATCAACTGCTAAAAACATAACTGCACAGTTGTAACACCAGCAAAGAAATATAAAATGGAATGATCCCATGATGCCCACTGTAATGGAAAAAATAGAACATCTGTGTTGGACCTGGCATCCTTAATGTGGTTTTCCCCCAACGTTGTGCCTTCCAGCCTCCTGTTTTTCCCGACTTTGTTTTTGCTTGCTTTAGGGCTCTGCCCACTTTACCACTGCTAACCAGTGCTAAAGGGCTTGTGCTCTCTCCTTTAAATATGGTGAAATTTGCTTACACCCAATTGGCACAAAGTGGTACTACATGTACCCAGGGCCTGTAAATTAAAGGCTACTAGAGTGCCTGCAGCACTGGATGTGCTACTCACCTAAGTAGCCCTTTAGACAGGTCTCAGGCCTGCCATTGCAGCCTGTGTGTACAGTTTAAACTGCCACTTTGACCTGGAAAATATACAGCCCAAAGAGCAAGGTGCGTAGTATTTAAAAAGTTGGACATGTACTTTTAAGTTTTACATGTCCTGGGAATGGAAAACTCCTAAATTCGTTTTTCACTACTGCAAGGCCTACCTATGCCATAGGATAACATTGGGTTACCTTATTACATTTAATAAGTGCTAACTTTCAGTTAGGAGCAAGTGGGAATGTCGAGTTTGGGGACTAAATAATTGCAATTTAAAACCCTCTTTAAGGGTAAAGTCGGATTTTAAGTCCCAATTCTGAAAATGCCACTTTTAGAAAGTTGGCACATTTTCTTGTCCTAAACATTTGGTGCCTGCAGCCTGTATCCTGGGTCACATGACTAGGTGTAACTGCTAGTTGGTCTTTGTGTATTGCTTCCAGGCAGAGGGACAGAGGAGAATAAGAGTTGGCAGGATGGGCCATCCCTGGCTTGATTGGGGGGTTGGCTGTCACCTACCACATTTGCACATCACAAAGGCTCTGCCTGAGCACACTATCAAATGGTTTGACCAGCCGCGGCCCGTGCAGGTAAGAGCGGTGGGCCTGATGAGGGAGATTTTGATGGACGATGAAGAGGGAAAATTAATTACTTATTTAATTTTCCCTCGTCATCGTCTGTTAAAATCCCCCCTCACCCGGCCACCCCCCCCACAGCCCCACAGCACTTACCTGCTGTGGCCGCGGCTGGGTTTGACACTAGTCTTTTGTTAGTTGGGGCCAGGGCAGGGAGGCAGGAAATTCCAAGCACCTCTGTGGGTGGAAACCTTCAGAACCTTCTCCTACTTACTCTGTCTGCTGTTAGTCCTAGCCCCTAAGTTTTGCCAAGCCAGTCCTGGTCCCTTGGAAGTGTTCCTGAAGGTGCTCTGCCAGCTTAACTGTGGTCAGAACTGATGAAGTGCAATGCATCTTCTAACAGCTCTGCTTCGGAACCACCACAGAGCGATGCATCCCCCCATGCTGGACCTCGCATCGCAGCATGCAGCTTCTTTGGAACCACCGGTGCATGACATCGTCAATGCAGGACTATGCATCGTAAGACCCTCATCAACGTCATCCTCAATGATGACACAGGACTCCACATCGCAGACTCCTCTGCTGTTGCACGACGCATCTGCAAGTTGGGATCTCACAATGCACCACAAACCAGGATTTAGGGTAGTTTGTTGAGCTAGCCTAACTTGGTCCCCTTAGCCGGCCCACGCTCCATGGCGGTTGACCTGAACTTGTGACTTTGCCCCAGTCTGGTGAAAACACATAACCACAGTGGCGCTTTGTGCTCCTATGCACTATTTTTACTTAAAACTTTGAAATTGCATTTCTCCAGTTCTACTGACTGGATTTTTGTCTCAAATAATTTAATAAAGTTTACTCTATTTTTCCGAATTGGTGTGGGATTTTTCTTATGTTGCATTTTCACTTTTTGCTGTTTGAAGTGCTGCATAAATACTTTACACAATGCCTGCAAGTTAAGCCTGACTGCTTTTGGACCAAGCTACCAGAGGGTTGAGCACAGATTAATTTGGGGTTGTTTGTGTCTCACCCTGACAGACTGTATATGCTGTTTGAGTAGGGTTTCACCCCCCTCAACCAGCAAACCAATTTCCAACAATCTGGATCAATTTAGAAGACTTAAATGTTGCATGTCTGGCTTGTTTCAGTTTTTTAGGTCTCAACTAGACACCAAAAGTGCTGTCTCTTCAAGACATTTTGTTTACACATTTTGGACTTACAGCCCACCCATAGCTTACTATTAGTTAGCTTCAGCGTCATTCTTATTTGCTTTTTTCTCATTTGCTTTGTTCTCATTTGTCACAATATGCCTGCATCATGCCCTCTTCTTGTGGTTGGCCCTCCCCCGGGGCATGGATCAACTACTTGTGCCCTTCCCCCATTACAGTTTTGGGTGCTACTTTTTTTGTGCTAAAACACTCCATAAGAGTGTTTGTGTTTCAGGCGATTTTCCATACCCCCATCTATGTTCCTTCTGTTACCCTCCCACGAGCCCCACGGCCCATGTTCCAATCAATCAGGGTTGGTAAAGCGCAGCTACTCACCCAAAAGGGTCTCAAGGTGCTGAAGGGGGGGGTGCGCGCTGCTCCTCGGTGCTCAGGGGTGGCGTCGGGGGGGACGGAGGGGATCCCTGTCCTATCAGGTGCAAGCGGGCCGGGCGCTCATGGTGATTCATTGAAAATATTTTCAAACAAAAGGAGAGAGAGGGTAAGGAAAAAATGGTGCCACTCTTGGTCCCCCTAATGGTAATGATACATAAACAACAGAAGAGTGAGGCCAAAGATTCAAGAGCCAGCAAGAGGAGTCACTCTTGTTTTCTAGAAGAACCCTCACTCACCAACCTGGTTGGTGACATGCTTCATCATAGGGTTCCCACCAGAGAGGCCGAGTGCCTCTCTGGTGTGCTACGACGCCTGATTACAGTGGAGCGGGTTTTTTTGAATTTGTGAATGTGAAAAAGTGATGGTGCAAAAGATTAAAATTACCTCTATTCGCCCAGCGAAAATTTTATGGTGGAAGAATAAGGCAAGAGATAAAAACAGTGTGGTGGATGTTTTAGACTGGGTAGATTGACCAGTTACATCCTAAGGTAAAACAAAAAATGTGGTCTACATGTTTCAGCCTCCTCACGCTTCTAGCGAGGCTTTCATCAGGACCGACTGCCACGGCGGTATGCGCACGCTAAGGCGCACCCTAACCTGAGGCAGTGAAAAAGACCGAATAACTTACGGTTATCGTTGTGCCTTCAAAAAAATTCTTTTAGAAGGCAGATCAATCTGCAAGGCAAAACAAACAGAAAGACACACAAATCACATGACAGTTATGTACAGTTGTATAAACACGTGAATCGCCAAGTGAGTGACAATGCTCATGCTGCTATTAGGTGCTCTTCGAAGTGCAGCAATAACACGTATCAGCTAACAGCTAGTAGTGACAGTGGTGTATGAACACTAGGCACTAGTTGCGGTTGCCAAATAGGTGACCTGGTCAACTCCCAGGGAGGTGGTTTGTCAATATCAATAAATTGTGACACAAGTGCGCTTCATTGAAAAGCCAGGTCCTGAGGTCTTTCAGGAATTTGGACAGAGTTGGTGTCTGGCAGAGGGGAGAGGGGGGGAGTTCCAAGCCTTAGCCACGAGGTAGGAGAAGGAGCGTCCTCCTGTTCTGGTCTTCTTGATGCGTGGTACTGTTGCGAGGGCGAGCTGGGCTGAGCGGAGGCATCTTTGGGGTGCGTGGAACGAGAGGCGATGGTTCATGTAGGCGGGGCCGGTGTTGTGGAGGGCTTTGTGGGCGTGGGTGAGAAGCTTGAAGGTGATTCCCTTCTCGATGGGGAGCCAGTGTAGTGCCCGCAGGTGTTGGGTGATGTGGCAGTGGCGCGGTAGGTTTAGGACGAGTCTGGCGGCGGAGTTCTGGATGATCTGGAGTCTGCGGGTGAGGTTCTTGTTGATCCCATCGTAGAGTGTGTTGCCGTAGTCCAGTCTGTTGTTGATGAGGGCGTGGATGATGGTTTTCCTGTGCTCCAGGGGGATCCAATTGAGAGTTTTACATAGGAGGCGGAGGCTGTGGAAGCAGGAGGAGGCGACAGCGTTGATCTGGCGGTGCATTTTGAGTTCGGAGTCCAGGATGATTCCGAGGTTGCGTGCGTGGTCTTTGGGTGGGGGAGGTTTCCCGAGAGCTGGGGGCCACCAGGTGTCGCTCCAGGCATCGGGATGAGGGCCTATGATGAGGACTTCGGTTTTGTCTATGTTCAGTTGTAGGCAGCTATTCTTCATCCATCTGGCGACTGCTTCCATACCTTCTCGGAAGTTGTGTTGCGAGATGTTGGGTTCGTTGGATAGTGAGAGGATGAGGTGCGTGTTGTCTGCGTATGATACGATGTTGAGTCCGTGTGATCTGACGATGGGAGCAAGAGGGGCCATGTAGACGTTGAACAGTGTAGGGCTGATGGATGATCCTTGGGGGACTCCGCAGGTGGTTAGCGTGGGCTCCGAGATGAAAGGGGGAAATCTGACCCACTGTGTTCTGTCGGAGAGGGCTTTGTTTCGGATTCCTGCACCATGGAGTCTGCGGGCTAGGGTGCGGTGCGAGACTGAGGGCCACAGTCTCACCTTTGCTGAGGAGGGAGCGGATGTCGTCAGTTGAGGCGATGAGGGCGGTCTCTGTGCTGTGGTTTTTTCTGAAGCCTGATTGGGAGGGGTCGAGGATGTTGTTTTCGTCGATGAAGGAGGCGAGTTGGCTGTTGACCGCTTTTTCTAGGACTTTCACCGGATAGGGAGGTAGGGAGATCGGTCTGTAGTTCTTGAGGTCGGTGGGGTCCGCTGATGGTTTCTTTAGGAGAAGGTTGACCTCGGCGTGTTTCCAGTCGTCGGGGAAGGAGGCGGTCTCGAAGGATCGATTGATGATGCTTTGTAGCTTGGGGGCGATGAGGTCTGCGGCTCTGCAGTAGATGTGGTGGGGGCAGGGGTCTGAGGGGGCCCCTAAGTGGGTGGTCCTCATGGTCTTTAGGATGTCTTCGATGCTGAGGGCGGTTCAGCTGTCCAGCATCGGCTGAGTGATGCTGAAGGCGGTGGGTGTGGGTTCCTCGTAGAGGTTGTTGTTGTCAAAGTTGTCGTAGATGGTCTTAATTTTGTGATGGAAGAAGGTGCTGAGTTTGTCGCAGAGGTCCTGGGAGGGAGGGATGTCGGTGGATTCGCTGTTGGGTTGGGTAAACTCTTTGATGATGCCGAAGAGTTCCTTGCTGTTGTGTGCATGGGGGGAGATTCTGTCCTGGAGTGCCTTCTTCCTTGAATGTCTGATGAGTTTGTGGTGGGCAGTGGTGGCTGTTTTATAGTTGTCAAGGTCCGCCGGGTTTTTGGAGTTCCTCCATATTTTTTCGAGACGTCTGCAGGTTTGTCTGGATTCCCGGAGTTCTGTGGAGAACAAGCTGGCCCTCTTGGCGCAAGGGTTGGAGGATTTCTTGAGGGGGCGACGGTGTTTGCGCAGTCGGTGATCCATTTGTGTAGGGTGCGGGTGGCGGTGGTGGGGTCGTTGTCTGAGGTGGTGGGCGCGGAGTCGCTGAGGGTGGTGGTCAGTTGCTCGTCGGAGATTTTGCTCCAGTTTATGTGTTGGAGCTGGGGTGGTCATCTGCGGGGATCTTTGCTTTGTAGGTGAAGTGGACGCAGCGGTTGTCTGTCCAGGGGAGTTCGGAGGTGTGACTGAAGGAGATGGAGTGTCCTGCTGAGAAGATAGGGTCGAGGGTGTGTCCTGCTGAGTGCGTAGGTTCTGGTAAGATCTGGTTGAGTCCGATGACGTGGAGGTTGTCCAAGAGGGAGATGGAGTTAGGGTCTTGGTGGTTGTCGAGGTGGAAGTTGAGGTCTCCCAGCAGTGTGTAGTCTGTGGAGGTGATGGCATGTGGTGTGATTAAGTCGATGATGGAGTCAGAGAAGGATGCGCGGGGTCCGGGAGGTCGGTAGATGAGGGTGCCTCGTAGGGTGGTGGTCGGATTGACCTCTATTTTGAAGTGGAGGTGTTCCATAAGGTCCGTGGGCCCTTCGGTGAGCGTGCTCAGGTGGAGGCTGGGCTTTGTGGGCGATGGCGATGCCGCCTTCGGGGCGGTTAGGGCGGTCCTTCTGGTTGATTTTGTATCCTTCGGGGATGGCAATCGCGATGTCCGGGCCCGAGGTGGCGCTTGTCCATGTTTCAGTGAGAAAAGCGACGTCGGGAAAGCTGCTGTTGAGGAGGTCCCAGTTTCTGTGGCGTGTCTGAGGAGGGAGCGTACGTTGAGGAGGATGCATTGCAGGGTTTGGTCTGCGGTGTGTATGTTGCTGGTCGGAGGAGGAGGGTCCTGGGCTGTGGCGGTGTTGAAGGAGTGACTGCAGTTCCGGCAGGTGAAGGGGCCGTGGGTGTCAAGGGGAGAGGAGAGCTTTCAGTTGTTGTTCATCTTGCTGCCGTTGAGTGCATGGAGATCTGCTGAGCTGTAGCGTGGGAGGGTCGAAGGACCAGGGCTCCTGGCGCTGGTCGCGGTCGGGTCGCGGACGGGCGCAGACGGGCTTGCCTTTGGTGCGCCGGCAGTGCGCCTGCTGCGCGCGTCACCTGCGAGGCCGCGCACCGCCCTCCTTTAAGTAGAGGTTGGGGGCGGGACAGCTGGGAGGCGGGAACGGAGGAAGACGCGGGAGGGGCCGCAGGGGCAGCAGCGGCGGGAAGTGCACAGAGTAGAAACCGGGGTAAGAAAAAGGAAAGCGAGGGAGGGAAAAGTACAGCAGGAATTGCACGAAAAAGAAAAGAAAAATTAAGAAATGAGTCAAATGAGGCAGCAGCAGGCGAGGGCTGGGCGCATACCACGGTCTGAGGCAGACAGAAGCACGGGCAGAGTACTGCCCGAGCTAAGGAGCTGCGCGCTGGGAGAGCAGGCACCCGAGGGGCTTAGCTCAACTCAGCGCGCACCGGCCTCCATTAAGTAGAGGTCAGGGGGGTGGGACAGCTGGGAGGCGGGAACGGAGGAAGACGCGGGAGGGGCCGCAGGGGCAGTAGCGGCAGGAAGTGCACAGAGTAGAAACCGGGGTAAGAATAAGGAAAGCGAGGGAGGGAAAAGTACAGTAGGAATTGCACGAAAAAGAAAAGAAAAATGAAGAGATTAATAAAATGGGGCAGCAGCAGGCGAGGGCTGGGCGCGAACCGCGGTCTGAGGCGGACAGAAGCACGGGCAGAGTACTGCCTGAGTTAAGGAGCTGCGCGCTGGGAGAGCAGGCACCAGAGGGGCTTAGCTCTTTTTCCACCTGCTGCCCTGCCCCAACCAGTTTCTTATCCACGCCCACCCTCCCTGTCCCTATTTCATTTGAAGCCACCCGCCCTTGTTCATGGTCGGCTTGTACTTCTGTTAAAGGATGATGTGATCAGCTGCTGAAAAATATAGCATTTGTTTTGCTTTTTTCTGCTGGTTATTTTTACCCTGGATTCTTTTAGCCATGCTACTGAGGAGTTATAGAGTTATGTTAGTTGGCATCCTTAGGCAAACATGTTCTTTCTCCTGTATTGAGGAGTCTCCCCTGCCCCATCCCCCGGGTGGTGGGGGGGAGAAGACGAGTTCAGAAGGTGAAGTGTACGGTAAACTGACACTTCTCTCACTGCTCATTTAGTGCTGCTCACTGAGGGCTGTGGTTATTGAGACATGAAGGCAAACAGAGTGAGGAGGCATTTAGAACTGTACAAGATGGAGTGGGGGGGAAGCAGATACTGCTATATGGTTTCAGTTTTCTATAAAAGTTGAATTAAAAATGCATTAATATTTAAATGCACAATTCTGTGATTTGCTTCAGAGAATCTTGTGTTTTCAGTCTACCTCATGTGTCATTCGTTCACGCTGACTCTCTCACTTTCAAGGAATTCCTCACGCCTGGTAAGCATCATTGTTAAAAAGTCATATTTAATACAGGATGGAAAGATCTCTTAATGCGCATTAGAAGGCAGAATTGCTCATCCACGGTCATGGCCTGTTTGGTAAAAAGGGCATGTTGGAAAAGGGACAGCTTTAGTTGGAAGACCACACTGAGTAGTGTCACACCACTAGGCATTTCATTTTTCTTTTCTAGTTTTTTATAGCGTAAACTCGACCCAAAGGTATTGAATTGCTTAATATGAGCACTGAATACATTACACAAGGACACATTCATTTTTAGGACTCAGCTAGACAGCAGATGCGCTGTCTCTTCAAGACATTTTGTTTACACACAATGGGCTTACAGCCCACCCACAGTTTACCAATTGATTAGCTTCAGCATAGCACTCATTTGCTATGTTCCTGTTTGTCATGACATGCCTGCGTCATGTCCTCTTTCTGTGTCTGTCCCTCCCCCGGAGCAAAGACCAACTACTTGTGGTCGTCCACTCCTCCCGTGTTTGGAGCTATTTTTTTCCTGTTGATGCAATCCATGTGTGTGCTTGTGTTTCAGGCCATCTCCAATATCCCCGTCCGTGTTTCTTCTTTTAACCCTTTTATTCCCACAAAACGCCGACTACAGTAAGAGCTGTCACGAAGGAGCTTTAAGTGGGCATTATATACGTTTAGTAAGCTGTGGTGCTTTCATATGACTTTATAATGAATCCTGAAGCACGCCTTTAAATAACATCAAATTCGCTTCAAACACATTACAACTGTTAGTGTGTTAGCAAGAGTGGGCAGCTTCATTTTTTCTTATTTGGTGTTTCATAAGGGTTTTTTTTAATGCCAACTGTAATATCTTATTTTTATGAATACACGTGCCCCTTTATAGTCACTGTATGTGGACTTCTTAACAAACCTGTGCAGTTTTGAACCACAAAGGGAAAACACAATTACGAAACAAAAGAGATGGTTACTGTTGTGCGGTGTTTTCAGAGTGTATTTTTTTTTTTTTTTTTTAAATGTAGCATTTTATAAACCTGTCCTTATTGTGCCAATAATGAAAAAGTGGTGAGGACATACGTACTTCAGTTTTTTTTATTTTTTGACATCACAAAATGAGGACGGATTATAATTTTGTGGCATAAGGGACCCAGCCCGCCCAGGCGTTCACTTTTAAAACAAACAAGATGTATGGGTTATGATTAGTTATGGGAGCACATGGATGGTTCTTTACACAGCAGTATTATTTTTGTGTGCTTGCTGTTTAAAAAAATAATTAAAATCAAAACCTGTAACCCCCTCACTGGCCATATATGCAATTTTAATAAAAGTACTGCGAGATGAAAAAAGACATTATCAAGCACTTGTCACAGTGCTGCCTGGTCCCACAGGCATCTCGAAGTCATTAGCTGCACAAATAATTAGCATGGTGAAAAACACACAGTCAACAAGGATCGACCAAGCCAAGCAGTAAAGTAAAGTAAAGGTAGAACATGTTTTACTTTTTTCTAACTTTACCTTTAGCCATGCTGCACAGCCACGCTGCTGTACAACTTGGCTAAAAGACATTGGCAAGACCTATTGGCTTTGCCAATGCTTGTTTAACATACCATTGCCTTTAGAGGGTTTTAGTTCAATTGGATTAACTGATATGAACACGAGCTACAAAAACTATGATATATTACCTTGTTAAATAAAACCCAAAACAGGAGCACTGTTCCCCTGAGACTTTGGTCATCTGGTAACCTGAATAACAAGGTTGTCTAGCATATGACAAGTCTGTCGGTATTATAAATGGCATGGGTGAATGGGGCTTTTGAAATCAAGCAAGGGCATAGGAATAGTGGTGAAGAGATGGAATCACTGTGCAGCCACTCACCTCCCCAATTAGGACACTTCAGATTGTCTGGGATTTATTTTTAAAATCAAGTAGTATGTAGGCCTGGGCCGTGAACTCCGCTCCGCTCGCGGAGTTTGCGGAGTTTTCGGAACTCCGCGTTACGCGGAGCTCGCGGAGATCCCCAAAACTCCGCCCCGCGTAGTGGAGTTTTTTTCCTCGCTCGCGTTTGTCAATGTCAAGTTGGCGAGCGCGAGCGAGGAAAATCCACCTCCCGGCGAGATTTTTCCTAGTTCGCGATCGTCAACATCAAGTTGGCGAGCGTGGAAAATAAACCTCCCGGTGAGATTTCTCAACGCGGGGGGGTCAGGTTTCTCATTGCGATTGGTCGCGTATGCTCGCGACCGCTCGCGTTGAGAAACTGCCCGTTTGCGTTGAGAAAGCTGCCGCTCGAGTAAAAATCTACTCGAGCGGCAGAAAGGAAAGCAGTGCCCGCTTGCGCTGTGCATGGTGCCGTTCGCGATGATTGCACAGTGCGGACAAGCATCCGGCACTGAAAATCACAGCGAACTGCATTTTTCTATCGCACTCCGCCGCTTGCGGAGCTCCGCGTAGCGCGGCTGAGTTTTTTTTCCACTTCGCGGAGTTTTGCGTAGCGCAACTCCGCGAACTCCGCCCAGGGTTAGTAGTATGTATGCTGCTACCTTAAATCCCATACTTATGGAAAAACCAAAATTACAAGTCACAGAAAACAAAGTCCTTTTGGAGAAAACCCTCCCGTAACTGACAGAAAGCCATGCACTAGCCCGACCACTTAGAAGCTATGAACGCAGGTGGCCAGTGGAGGCACATACACGCACGCACCTGGTACTAAAAAAATGTAGGCTTTGATGAAAGCGGGTAATGAACATCAGTATTTTCAATGGGTTGACACTGTTAGACTTGGCATCTTTGGTGTGGTTTCTCCTGACTTTTTGCCTCTACCGCCTGTATTTTTGATGCTGTGCTGGATTTCGTTTTTGCTGGCTCAGATGCTTTGGCCACTTTGCCACTGCTGATCAGTGTCAAAGTGCTAGTGCTCCTTGTGTAAATTGTTGTTACAATCGGTTCTCCCTGATTGGCATATTTGATTTACTGCTGAGTCCCTAGTAAAGTGCACTGAGTGTGCCAGGGCCTGTAAATCAAATGCTGCTAGTGGGCCTGCAGCACAGATTGTGCCACCCACATTAGTAGCCCTGAAAAGGTATCTCAGACCTGCCACTGCAGTGTCTGTGCGCAGTTTTAAACTGCCATGTCGAACAGGCAAGTGCACCCACTTGCCAGGCCCTAACCTTCCCTTTTCTTACATGTAAGGCACCCCTATGGTAGGCCCAAGGTACCCCCATGGGCAGGGTGCAGTGTATGTAAAAGGCAGGACATGCACTGGTGTGTGTAACATGTCCTCCTGATAGTGAAATACTGCATTTTTGTTTTTCACTATTGAAAGGCTATCTGTCCCATAGGATGGAATGGGAGATACTTTTTAACATCTTACAAGTATAACTTCCCATTGGGACAAGATAAAGAAATAAAGTTTAGGCTCTCTGAATCCATTTAGAATTTAATAACACATCTTTTACTAAAAGATGGTTTTTAAATTGTGTGTTTGAAAATGCCACTTTTAGAAAGTAGGCATTTTCTTGTTTAACCATTCTGTGTGCCTCTGCCTGTTTGTGGATTGACTGTCTGGTTTTGGAGTGACAGAGGCTTGGGATATGCATTCACTGTAGACAGCCACAGGCTGGGGGGGGGGGTTGAGGTGTGCCTGGCCCTTCCTGAATGACTCAGAGCTGAGCTGAATGGGGTTTGGCTGCATTTAGAGTAGTGGGAGGAGTTTTCCTTGCACCTGAATAGGGCCTGTCTCCCCACCATGGTCATACTGCACCAGTGAAGACAGAACTGGTTTGGAGTGGGCTCAGAGACCCTTGCACAAAGAGAAAAAAGACGATATGGGGTATACGTAGTGGACCTTAAAACCCAGAACTTTAGATCACTTCTCGACTCAAGAGGAACCTTTGCCAAGGAGAAGGGTTGGAGAACTGTAAGGAGGAGTACTGCCCCTTTGCTGTGTGCTGTGTGGAGCTGGCCTACAGTTGCTGTTTCTGCCAAGGAAAGGACAAAGACTGAAACTTTGCTGTGAACCTGCTTGAAGAAGAATCTCCAAGGGCCTGAGTTTTCTGGCCACCTGTTCTGAAGTCTCAGGGAAACAAAGATTTTACCCCCAGCTCCCCTGAAGTCTATTGCTGAGAGTTCTGACCTGCCAGGAGGTGCCTTTTCCAGTTTTGGGCCTTTGGAGGTTGTTCCTGCTGTTGGGAGCTGGAAGAAACCTAAGAGAAGTAAGAAAACCTGCCTTGGACGCCTGCAGTTTTCTGCATTTCCTGAAGCCAGCACTCGCACCGACTCAGTCATCGCCAGCGCCTGCATCCTATTACCAAGGCACCGATAACCGCCGAGGGCGACTCCACGACTTTGCCAACATCGCATCGTCACTAAAGCCGACGCCTCACCGCTGATGCAACAGACTTCCCATGTCCTGGATTTGACACGTCGCCTCCTCGCGGACACAACGCCTCACCTCCCCCATGACAGCCAGGGAGCTGGCCTCAACCTCAGCACTGACGCATCACCTCCACGACGTAGTGCATCATCATAGACTTTGTTTCCAAGGTACTGTTTGTTTGGGGGTCCATGTGACTCCGTGCCCGACACCACGCTCCTCGCGGTCGGCGCTGTACTTTGGATTTATTGCTGTCACGACTTCGCAATAGCCCCAGGTGAAGCTATTTGTTTTCTACAAGCTTTATTTTTGCAATAACTGTCCTAAAGTCGTATCTGTATTTTTGTCGTTTTGATCTTGTTGAGTTTAGATAAAGATATTTTATTTTTCTAAACTGGTGTTGTTGTAATTTGGCAGCATTTAAGTTAAGCATTAACTGAAGACAGCCTGTATTTAGAGGCTAAATTGTCCGCTTTGTGGAATCCATTTTGTATTTCTGTCAGCCATTTTGGCTGCCATGTGCTACCATGTGCTCGCCATGTGCTCTGTCCTACCTTCCTGTCAACTGCTCTTGAAATCTGCCTAGAGACAAGTTATATTTAGTTCCTCTTGCTTTGCACATGCTCAGTTGAGCTTGCAGCTGTTCCGAGTTTATAAATGTCAGGATATGTCTACCAAAAGTAGAAACTGTTAGCTCCACCCACTTGTCGACTGTGCATTCTCTGTATGACCTTATATGTGCCTAAAACCAGCATTTGTGTTAGTACCGCCTTCATTTGAGCCCCTGTGTGGGTATAAAAGGACCAGGATCCTTTCATTCAGTGTGCTACTTCATGCATTACTGAAGGGTGATGTGCGAATGTTAGCTCCACCTCATGAGGTTTAATAAACTCTGTCTTTTCTATTTCCAGTTTCTGTGCCAACTTCTTCCTAAGTGTCTGAGGACTCTGTGCAGAGAAGGGAGAACCCCTAAGCACTGGTAGGCCTTGCTGAGGCTCACTACAACAAATTGGCGCTTCCAACGTGGGACTCATCAGCGACTCGGATGCCCGAAGGACTGGTCGCGACGAAGGATTGGAATCTCGCTTTTGGACGCGATCGCTGCCTGAGGAGACCAGAGTCTTGGCACCCACGGCGTTTTTCCTTTCTTTCTGATCTGACCATCCCGGCGGCGCCGGTCCTTGACTGAGATCTCTTCTGTTGATTCGCCGTGCAGTGACCATTTGGTCGATTTGAGAACTTGGCAGTTGGAACCTGGACACCATTTGATTGGTAAGAGCCGTTTTGCGGCACTTGCTGTTGGTTTGATGCCTTTGATTGGTAAGGTAGTATTAGTAACACTTACTGTGGCTTTGTTTGTATGATTGGCCAATTTTGGAATCTGTTTTGTAATTATATATGTATTGCAATACATATAGGCAGGTAATGAGGAGAATTTTCTCTATTTAAAATTGTTTGAACAGCGCAACGTACGAAGAGTACCTTAAGCGCTACTTTGATTATAATACTGCATATTTTGCACTATTTTTTGGCATGCCTGTTTTCAGCACACTTCGTAGGATGTGTTGCTTTTGTAGTGGTACCAATTTGAGACTTGACGAAGCACAACCAGCCCCCCGGAGGGGACGCCTAATAGGGATATGTATATTAAGTATGGTATTTCTTCTATAATGTACTGCACGTTATGGAATAAATATACTAGTAAAGACCCTGAGTTGCGTTGGCCTATATATGGGTCATTTGATTTGCGAAAGATTCAGTATGTGGAACAATGTATGTTTAAACACAAGACTAGGCAAGATATGTTTGATTGTGTGCGAATGTGGGAGAAAGAAGTGCGTGAGCGAATGAAGCGTGAGCAAGCCTTGATTGACAAAGAACAGCGAAAGACCATTTATGCGAAAGCATTAGAGTTAAAAAACAAGGAGATGAAAGAAATTAAAGAGAGGGAAGATAGGGAACGCCATTTACAGGTAACTGGCCAATACGCTGTTAGGCAGCCCCTTTATCCTATCCTTAATAAACCACAAGATGATTTCTTGTTATTAGATCGTTCTCCACCTCCGTATATTTTTTCTTCTGCTCCTCATGAGTCAGATGAGGACTCTTTTTCAGACCAGGACAAAGCTCGAGAAACTCGTTCCATGCTATCTGCTGAGCGTGCATCTGACATTAGATCTACTGCGCGTAAAGCCGTTCGTAATACTACCACTGCCTCTGAACTTTTAGTATAAAAGGATGGCAGGAAAGGGAGCAAATATATTTTACCGATACATTTGCTGCAGAGGTTATTGAACAATTTAGGAAGTATTCGGTAGAAGTGGAGCCCGATGATGTAGCAACTAACTGTAAACAATTACGTGACGGTCTTTTTGTCTTCTCCCAGGTGGCTGACACGATCAGACGCTTGGTTAAACTGCGTGTTGAAGCAGCCCGTTTGCGAGAGGAGAAAAAGGCAGCAGAAACAGCTGCACTAGCATCTCAGATCAGCATGGCACGAACTCCTACTCCTGAAACAGATAAGAATGTTGTAATTCATGTGAAACCCATGCGGGAAGCCGCGCCTTTATATGTTCCTCCTAAAGGAACGGGTACAGAGGATGATAAGACTTCTCTTAATGCGAAAGGGTACTTTATTTATAATTGGGTTTACACTCCTTGGAATAGAGCAGATGTTATGGCCCTTAAAAATGCATTGCCTGACCCGCGAAAGAATCCAGCAGCCTTTTATGAGGAAGTTGAGGGTGCAATTAGCTCTTGTACTATGACTCTGTCTGATATTGATTTGTTTTTGGATTAATATTACCGCCTGATATGTGGAGAACTGTGCGCAAAATAGATGATAATGCGACATTTGGAGCATTGTGGAAAGATTTAGAGCGGCTAGATGAAGATAGAGAACCTGCACAGAAACCGTGTCAGTTAATTTTAAATCTTCCGGCAGCTATATTAGTTAAGTTAAAGACGATCATTCCCCCTAAGAAGATAGATTGGACAGTGCTAGCGTCTTGCAAGCAAAAGGTAGATGAATCAGTTTCTGACTTCTTCACACGCTTTGAAGAAGCATTTCACGATTTTAGTGGCCAGTCATTGACAGATGACACAGGTAGGCATCTGTTTGTCGATAAATATGTCGCAAACCTTTTGCCAGGAATAGCTAGTCGCTTAAAGGCCAGTGAGAGTTCATGGACTACATCTTCTCCGGTTTCTCTTTTAACTATGGCCCAGTATTATGAGCGGCAAGAATTAGAAGCCAAAGGTAATGAGGACAAAAAGTCTAAAGAGTTGAAAACAAAGGTTATGTTGGCTCAAGCTTATGGTCCGCCTTCTAGAGATAATGATAGAGGTGGACGTGGATCTTATGGTTCGTCCTTTCCTTCCTCTGCCCGTTCAAATTTGTCTGTTGATCAGTGTGCGTACTGCAAAAAATTTGGACATTGGCTTTCTGATTGTCCAGTGCTGCGTGCTCAGCAGAATCTACGTGGTCGGGGACAAATGAGAAATCGTTCAGGATATCAAGGGCCTAGAGGAAGCGCGAATGATCGTGCTCGGTTTGATGCTAATACACGTGGGCAGAATGGGTTTAACACTTTTGATAGAAGGAACCAATATCAAATGTCTGACTATGTGCCCTCTGATTTTCAAGATTCTGCTTATGCATAGGATTGCCTAGGATGGGGTAAGGAATCAATTGAAGTTCCAGTAGATCAGAGGGGTCCCTATGTTACAGCACATGTTTTGGGTTCTACTGATCAGTTTCTGGTTGATACAGGAGCTACTCGTAGCGCCTTGTCTAAACAATTGGTTCCAAGGGCTCCCCTGTCTGGCTTAACCATTACATCGATAGGTTTCGATGGAACACCTTCCCTTAGCCCATTGTCACAACCACTTGCATTTGATATTGATAAGTTTACTGCTCCATGTCCGTTTTTGCTTTCTCCAAACACACCAGACAATATTGTGGGTCTTGATATGCTTAAATATTTCAGGGCTACGATAAGGTGTTCTCCGGAAGGAGTACGGGTTATTTTGAATGACAACTACCCTATGATTGAGAGATCTTGTATTGTTAAAGAGGACATTGCACTAGCCTCACTCCCTAGTACTTTGTGGGCTACTTCGGACACTGATGTAGGGCAAATGGTTATTCCACCAGTACATATTAGTGTCAAGGAGGGCGCTTTATTGCCAAGACTGCCTCAGTATAAAATTTCTCGAGAAGGAGAAGAAGCACTCACACGTATTGTACATGATTTAATTAAGGTGGGGGTTGTGGAAGAAGTTCCTTACAATATTTGCAATAGTCCGATTCTTCCCATTTTGAAAAAAGATACTGACACTAGGATTTATAGATGTATTATCGATTTGAGAGAAGTCAACAAGATTGTAGTACCACAGTACCCTGTAGTCTCTGACATAACGACATTGCTTACCCTGGTCCCTCCAACAGCAACTACATTTTCTGTAATTGATCTGAAGAACGCTTTCTTCTCGATTCCTATTCATCCTGATAGCCGATATTTGTTCGGTTTCACTTTGAATAATAGATCATACAGATTTTGTAGAGTTCCTCAAGGCTATACTGAGAGTCCTAGTATTTACAGTCAAGCATTGAAGAGACAGCTTGATTCCTTTACCTTGCCTAAAGGAGTGGCTCTCATACAATATGTCGATGACATCTTGTTGGCAGCCGATACACCTGAGCAGTGTGAGAAATGCACTTTGTCTTTGCTTTCTTTTCTTGCTACACACCACCATAAAGTATCACGAAAGAAATTGCAATATTGTAGACCGAAGGTGACCTATTTAGGACACCTTCTGTCTAAGGAGGGCCGTGCACTGACACCAGATCGCATTCAAGCAATTTTAGACACCCCAGTACCTTCCACGCAGAAAGATGTCCGTGCATTCATTGGTCTGACTTCGTTTTGCAGGCAATGGATATTGGGTTTTTCACACATTGTTAAGCCCTTGCTAGCACTTTTGACTAAAAACACTCCGATCCCCCTTCCATGGACAGATGAATGTCAAAATGCTTTTTGTCAGTTGAGACAAGCTCTTTGCTCTGCACCAGTGTTAGGCACACCAGATTACACGAAGGCTTTTACACTCTATGTACATGAGAAAGAAGGATGTGCATTGTCAGTTTTAGTACAGACACACGGGGACAAACAGCGTCCTTGCGCATACCTTTCTGCAGTTCTTGACCCTGTTGCTCGTGCATTACCTGGGTGCTTCCGTTCAGTTGCAGCGACGGCTGTGTCCATACGTCAGAGTGAAGGGATAGTTTTGTCACACAAACTGTTGGTGCTAGTACCCCATGCAGTAGATGCCCTTTTGAATCAGACTAAGACTCAGCACTTAACTAGTGCTCGTTTGACAGGATACGAATTGACACTGCTAGCACCTCATATTACCTTGAAGAGATGTGCGACACTGAACCCCGCCACTTTGTTGCCATATCCTGCGACTCAGTCTCAGTCAAAGGAGCCTCACGATTGTATATTCCTTACTGAGGAACAGACAAAGGGTCGCATCGATTTGCAAGATACGCCCCTTCCAGATGTAGATGGGGAACTGTGGGTTGATGGGTCCTGTTTGAAGTTACCAGATGGCACGACTTCAGCTGCTTATGCAATTACCACGCTTGAGACAGTAGTGGAAACAGCTCGCATACCTCAGAAGTCGGCTCAAGCAGCTGAACTAATAGCTTTGACACGAGCATGTGAGCTTAGCACTGACTTGTGTGTGAACATTTACACGGATAGCCGCTATGCTTTTGGAGTGGTTCAGGATTTTGGCCTACTCTGGAAGGAAAGAGGCTTTCTTACATCCCATGGGATGCAGATAATGCACGGAGTGTTAGTGCATAATCTCTTGACTGCACTTACATACCCAAAGAAAGTTGCTATTATGAAATGTAGCGCACACAAGAAAGTGACTGACAAAATAGGACAAGGCAATGCCTTTGCAGACCGCGTAGCCCGTGAGACTGCGATGCAGCGAAGCACTACACCCATGTACGTAGTGAAATCACAAGCTGAGCGTTGGCATGATGCTAGAGAGGAAGTATTGGATATACAGAGATCTGCTTCTGTGGAAGAGCTTGAGCAATGGTCTAAAGAAGGAATATTAGATGATGAGGGTTGTTGGCGTAACAAAGAAATGAATAAGTGGAAATTGCCTGCGGCCTATTTACAACCTATGGTTCAAATGGCACATGGGCTGGCACATGTTGGAGCTCTAGCAATAACTACATTGCTTACACAAGTTTGGGAGCATCCTGAAATTGCTAGCACAGCCAAAAGGGTAGTACAGTCCTGTTTGATCTGTTGGCAGTATAATCCTGGAAAAGGGACACAAACTCCTACAGGAGGGTTTGCTACACCAACCGCACCTTTTGAAGTTTTGCAGATGGATTACATCCAACTCGAACGCTGCAATAATCTGAAATATGTCCTAGTGGTGGTATGTGCCTTTAGCAAATGGATAGAGGCATACCCTACGAAGGATAATACTGCTCTCACAACAGCAAAGGTGCTTCTAAAGGAGTTTTTCCCTAGATACGGTGTTTGCAAACTTTTGTGGAGGGACAATGGACCTCATTTTATTGGGCAAGTTGTTGAGCATGTCCTGAAAGGATTAGGGATCAAACAGAAATTCCATACAGTTTTCCACCCGCAATCAGCAGGATTGGTGGAAAGGTATAACGCTACTTTAAAATCAAAGTTGGCGAACATACTGGCTTCCACGTCCCTAAAGTGGCCAGATGCACTACCTTTGGCATTACTATCCATAAGATCGGTGCCACATTCACGATCAGGTCTTACCCCCTATGAGGTGGTGTTTGGAAGACCAATGAACATTTGGGGAATTCCTAAGCCACGCCCCATACATGATGTTCCTTGTGTTCTGATGAATGATTATTTGGCACAGTTAACTGACAGTTTGATTTCTATTCATCAACAGGTTCGAGAAGCTCTTCCTGACAGATCTACAGGTGAGGCCCACGAACTCCGTCCTGGTGACCATGTAATGGTCAAGGTCTTCGACAGATCGAACAGCTTGGAGCCAAGGTGGCGAGGACCAGAGCAGGTGCTCCTTGCGACAAGGACAGCAGTTCGAGTGACAAACAGAAAGAATTGGATCCACAGCACACACTGCAAACGCGTGTCGCCTGCCTTGGTGGAACCTGCTGTGTTGACCGACCATCGAGAGATTCTGGAGACGGAGAAAGGCCAAGCTATCTCACCTGACGAATCTGCGGAAGTCTTCCCGGACCACACGATCACTGGAGTATCCAGATATCAATTGAGACCGAGGAAAGGATCTGCAGTTTTGAAAAAGACTGGTTGAGCTACCGCCCTGGGTTAGTGAAACGGAGAGCCATTGTGGCAAGGGGAGGGGGATCAGCCCTGTATTAGTGTAGTGACACCCGCTTTGGCCCATGGTGAAGAAATCAGCGGCTGCCCAGGGAGAAGAGCTCCAACGACTGTTTTCAACAAGTTTTCAGAAAGATCAATCATTACTGCTGCTAAAATGAAAAAACAAATCATTTGTGCTGTAGGGTTTGTTGTTGCTATGGTGGCTATGGCAGCAATTACATGGTACATCGAGAAGGTGGCTCCTGTTCGACAGCTTTTTGTTGCCACTACGCCAGTACCCGTGGAACACCACTACTTTACTCTTCCTTACCATGAGCAAAAGCATCGACAATCTTACCTGAACAATACTTTTATCCAGATGTTGCACCATACTCACAATGCTACAAATACTACCAACTGTTGGGTGTGTGGGATGATACCTGCACATCAAAAGAAAGGAGGAACACCTTTTATTCCTCTTCCATTTTCTCACAATGGTTCTTGTCAAGCTTGGTATGCGCTTTTGTTTGCATATGGAAAGCCTTCAGTAGGTGGGATTATTTTTCAACTTAATAAAGTGTGTTATCAAAATAAAGAAGGTTATCCACAAGCCAAAGGGACTAAATGGGAATGGGAAGAGTATCAACCGGACAATATTTCAACACCATATGTTTTCACAAATGTGAGAATAATAAAGAACATTGGACCTTTTGTGATTTCTGTGACAAAAGCTAAAGCAGATTTGTGTATTTGTAGTGTTGGAAGAATTCCAGTGGGGAGGAGCGAGTGTACTGTAATCCTGACCATTGAAGGTGCCAATAAGAGCACTTTCACAGCCTCGCATAACACGTATTTTGTGTGTGGAAATAACGGATATTATCAATTACCTGTTGGGTGGTCAGGAATCTGCTATGTATCTTTTCTGTTGCCCCCTGTGTTTCTGGCACCTGCATTGTATCACCGTGATTTTAAACTGTACAATGACATTTCCAAAAACAGAAATAAGAGGACAATAAGTATGGATGAAGTTGACCAAACCGACACTACCCTACAACAATATGTTGATTTCAACTTGGGCTTATTTTTCTTTGTGGGTGCTGCATTAAACAGCAGGAAAATCCGACGACTGACTCGTGTCGTGGAAGCTGTTACCAATCAGACAGCTATGGCACTTGGGAACATTACAGAGGAACTACAGATTGCAAGGATTGTAGCACTCCAGAATAGGATGGTGCTAGACGTGATTTTGGCTGATCGAGGTGGTGCATGTCGCATCATCGGTAGCAGCTGTTGTGTATTCATACCAGATCACTCACCTTCAGTATATGACGCAATATCAAAATTGCATAAGATTGCTGCAGAAATTCATCCAGAGACTGGAACTTGGACTTTTGCTGGATGGTTTTGGACTCTTGTTTCTGCTTGGGGCTGGAAGCTACTGACTATCCTGTGTGTAATAATTATAATATTTTTTACATGCTGTGTATGTATCCAATGTGGTCCAATGCTTTGCTCCATTTGCATTTCTGCTTGTATACCTGCCAGAGGGAACGTTGCTGAAACAAAGGCCCAACAAATGTTGAATAAAGAGGTGGCCGAAATAATGTTAATAGATGTACGGGATGAATATCTAGATTACCCCAGATAAACGAATGTCTTCAGCCAATGCTGAAAGGGTCGTCTGTTGTAATTTGGCAGCATTTAAGTTAAGCATTAACTGAAGACAGCCTGTATTTAGAGGCTAAATTGTCCGCTTTGTGGAATCCATTTTGTATTTCTGTCAGCCATTTTGGCTGCCATGTGCTACCATGTGCTCGCCATGTGCTCTGTCCTACCTTCCTGTCAACTGCTCTTGAAATCTGCCTAGAGACAAGTTATATTTAGTTCCTCTTGCTTTGCACATGCTCAGTTGAGCTTGCAGCTGTTCCGAGTTTATAAATGTCAGGATGTGTCTACCAAAAGTAGAAACTGTTAGCTCCTCCCACTTGTCGACTGTGCATTCTCTGTATGACCTTAGATGTGCCTAAAACCAGCATTTGTGTTAGTACCGCCTTCATTTGAGCCCCTGTGTGGGTATAAAAGGACCAGGATCCTTTCATTCAGTGTGCTACTTCATGCATTACTGAAGGGTGATGTGCGAATGTTAGCTCCACCTCATGAGGTTTAATAAACTCTGTCTTTTCTATTTCCAGTTTCTGTGCCAACTTCTTCCTAAGTGTCTGAGGACTCTGTGCAGAGAAGGGAGAACCCCTAAGCACTTGTAGGCCTTGCTGAGGCTCACTACAACAGTGTGGTGTCCATTTGTGGTGTTATCACTGTATTACTGTGTGTTTTGAGTACAAATACTTTACACATTACCTTTGGGATAAGCCCGTCTGCTCTTGCCAAGCTACCCAGGGGGTGAGCAGGGGTTATCTAAAGTGTGTATCCCCCCTTACCCTAACTAGAAGCAAGGGTCCCCATTTGGACAAAGGTACCTACCCCTGCCTACTAGAGACCCCCATTTCTAACAGGTACTGACAGGCTTTGAGTTTTTATCTGATTTGTTGCAAAATACAACATTGTTTAATACCCGTCACTTTGTGATTTCTGGGTAACACTCATTGGTTCATTTGGACTCTGATCCTGTTATCTTTGCACTCTTGTTGCTAAAAAACGTGTTTGCTTGCTTAAGTCTGTAAAAGCCCCTTCCTTTTCATCTGTGCAGCCTCTTTTGTTTTCCGTTTATCTTTTGCTCTGCTCTTTCCATTTCCACTCACCCCTGTGTGATACTGCACTACCCACTTTACCCCCCTACTCCCTTAGAATTACCCGGGGTTGTGCCTTGTACGCCCCCCCATCCCGGTCTGGAAGTACCCAACCTGTAAGTCTTATGAAGCAGGACAGCATGTTTACTAGACTTGGCTCCTTTAAAAATGCATTCTCCTCTCAGCAGGCGGTATGGCCATCGGGTGACGCCGAGAAGAACACTGAAGTAACAAGCATTGGCATAGCCAATAGGTCTCGCCTTTGGGACCTTATAAGTGTTATTACCCATTACATTGCATTAGCCATTAAAGACATCAAAGTTTGTGGTAAATTAATGGTGGGAAATATAAATAATATGCTGTTGAAAAAAGCCATTGATTAAATGAATATGCAAGCACTGAAAGTAATTTTACACATTACTGGTCGTATGGAAGATAATAACGACCAGATCAGTTCTCCTATTGCAGCACAGAGTGTTTTCAGATTGCTAAGTTTATGCTCCTGACAAGTGCCACGTTTTTCATTGTTATGTGAATTCACATCAACCACACCAGCGGCTTGGTAACTGCAGATCAACAACTGAATAACATCCTGAAGGCATGAAATAATGTAGGAAAATTCCAGCAAAGACATTAAGAGACCGCCAGAAAAACGTTTATTCTTTACAAGCATTTGAATTGGCTCTTATTTCAAGTTCCGGTTGAAAGAGCTCTGGCATAGAATAAACATCACACAGTTGCCATAACACATCATGCATTATAGCCCACAACTCAGGCAGGACAACCAGCACCTTCACAAGCAGAATGCTTCAATAATAGTTACATGCAGGGCCGGCTCTCGGGCGGTGCGACCGATGCCACCGCACCGGGCACTGACTTCGGGTGGGGGCGCCATATATTATGGTTTTAAAAGCACCTGCTGCTGTATTCTTTGCCTCCAGCAATTTTCAGGCAACAATAAAAATGTCAAGATCACTCCATTGATTAATGTTCTTCCTGGAGAGAGGGAGAAGGATTGTAGTTTTGTCTAGTGGAAGAGTTTTGACTCATCCTAAGATAGCACAGAGGTTAATAAGCCGCACCAATTCTCGGACTAAGGTCTTCTCAAGATGTGGAACAACATAGGTGCATTGTTTGTATACTCAGTCTGTCCAGTACATGTCCTGAAAAGGAATTCCTTCTATGTGTGCAACTTTCACTTTACTATACTAACTTGTTTCTAATAAATAAAAACGGTCTGAAGGAAATGTGGCCTATTTGAATGCTTGACATGTTTCTTTTTTTACTATTAGTAGCTACCATCCTACTTCTGCTTATGTGCAGCCTCTGGGACATTCTAAGATTACATTAGAAGCTTTTTGTTTTTGGATATCGACCTTCATGGTTTTACATGCCAAGCTGTTGATAAAGGTAACGCCTTTCATTTATTTATCATAATCCAGATGACCTTCCTCTCGATGGTTAAAGCAGCTTTTTTCACAGAAAATAAATATTTAACTGCAGTTGCTAATAATTTTTTTCAATTAAAAAGGGGATCTGCTTTTTATAGTCGCTTGGCCCTCGTTGAAAAGAATGGATGCATTACATTAGCAACGCATTCACTGCACGAGTTTATTCTAGCTGGTATTCACTCTAGAGCGATAATTAGAGGTGCAGTTATCGCATGGGGCCTTTATGTGTACAAAAGACTGAAGCACGGGGAGTGCACATCGCAAACTCTGGAGCAAGTAAACTTGCACCCACATTTTGCGCGGGCCGGATGCCTCACTTCCGCCTTCCACACCACCCAGAGTCCTGGCTATAGAAAGTTTACTTCATTCCCACACATCGGTGACCTGTTGATTGGGGTGGGGGGGGAGGGGGGGGAGGAATGCATACATTGTGGACAGTAGCACGTTATTTAAAGCACCGCGCGTGAAGTATGCCCTGCATGAAAGACAGAAAACACTGCACTTTAACCCACGGATTCCCCAAAATATTGGAGAATAGAAATGTTTACGTGCGTGGGGGGAGCGAAGGAAAGGGATGATGAAAAGATACCCTACCTCCAACAGCAAGTTCAAATAAAAAAAAAAAGAAGGGTTACAGAAACCAGACAACATGTCGTGCAAATAAATGCAAATGCAGCTTCCCGAACGCTTAGCAGACATTATAGATAAATGAATGGTAGATTTCGACAGAGGAGAGGAGCCCAAGCTCTGAAACAGAGGCCGGAGAGAAGGGGCTGGTGTTAGAGGCGGGTCTACTGATACTGCATGGAGGAGGGCGGGCACATTTCTGATAAGATGGGGGGCTTTATTTTATGTTCATAAATGTATAACAATGTGTTCAACTGCCAGGAGCTTCATTTAAAAAAATAAACTAACAGCTAACAGTAATGATTTTTATCGTGCTTTTAAATGAAAAAGGTTCGTAAAAATGCATGCAATGTAGACAGAAGCATGTCCCTTAAAGCACCGCGCGCAAAGTATGCCCCTGGTCGAAACAAAGAAAACACTTCACTTTAACCCACGCATTCACTAAAAGTTTGGAGAATGGAAAAGTTTACTGCTGGGGAGGGCCAAGGGAAGGAATGAGGAAAAGAGCTGCCTCCACCACCCCCGCCTCATCACAGCCTCCAGTCCCTCCGTATCCATGTCTCAGCAGGGGAACGGCGCTCTGGTTAAACAATTGTGTTTACTGTGTGCACCGAAGCATTGCTGCTTTTAAACTTTACAGCGAGAAAGAGCCAGCCGGAAGCCTGTGGTGCAGCACCCACTATGGCGGACGAATAGAGGAGCTTGATGGGGGGGGGGGGGGGAGGGTGTCAAACACATATCAATCCTCTGAAAGCAAGTAGAAATAAAATAGGGAGGAAGGAGGTGGTAAACAAGAACAACGGGAGGGGCGGGAGTGAAGGCAACACGACAAGGGTAGCGCTTACGCTTGGAGCAGGTCATAAATATTCATAAAAAGAAGGACTTTCCCCCAAAAGAAATGTATTTCACGACGTTAAGCAAGTAAGCGGACGGGCGCTTGAGACCACGCTCACTGGTTACATAATTAAATAAAGGTACTGCGGCCGCAGGTCAGACAGCAGAGGTAAAAGTTTTGTCCGCGGGAACTAAGAGTCCAATGGTTGAAACGGAAAACTGAAGTGCAGTACCCTAAAGCAGAGTGCCTACTTCCGTTTCAGAAGTGGGAATACGCGGTACGTGCTGGAAAACAGCGGAGCGCATACGAGTCAGATAAACATAGGCCCAGCTACCGATAATTAATGTACAAAAACTCCTTTATTGTTTTGCACTCACAACAAACAAGCCAGAGATAAGAATGTACGCAGACTGAGAAAAACAAGCGCGCGCGCCTCGCGCTGGCAGCAGGGGGAGGGGAGAGAGGAGGGGGCCTGCGCCTGTTTCCCTTGCGGGAGCGAGCTTTGAAACCATCTGTTAATTACAAACAGATGGTTTCAAAGCTCGCTCCCGCAGAGAATAGCAAACGTGCACGCGTTGACATTGAAAGCAATGCAACGCGTGCACGTTTTTGGCAGAAAAGGTGAATCGATTGCTAAAGGTCTCCTCCTATGCAGCGCGAGACCTAAAAAGGGTCAGAGAAGAAGAGGTCGGTGTCTTAAATGCTGAAGATAAAGGAGCTAGAACGGTTCGTCGGGACGACTTGAGGACCACCCACAAGGAAAAGAGACCGAGCAGCTGCAGGCCTTGCATTGGGACTGGCCCCGCCGGGACGTCCTGGAGGAACCTGCCAGTGTGGAGAGCTTTGCCACCGACCAAGATAGATGCTGCCGGTCGGATGTACATGCCAGCCACATTCCATGAGGATTGTGGCTCTTGCAGGTGCATAATCACTTGAGAACCTGAGGATGGGACGCAAAAGTGGGAGGGAAGCCGCCGTAGACAGGGCTTTGAGGGAGCTGGGTTAAGCGGGTCCCCCTTGTCACAGTTGTTTAAACTATATTAGTGAACTCAGTTCTGGGGCTAGAGCGCGTCACATCCTAAATACACAGATTGCAGAAGACTTCTTTTTTTTTTTTTTTAAGTTTGAGCACAAATGGAGGGGATTATTTGGGCCAAGGTCATATCCCTTCCCCCTAAAGAAAAGACATGTGGTGTTGTGACGGTGAGGAGGGCTTTCACAATCCAGTGCCTTGGCCCTTCTCTTCTGCTCAGAAACCCAAAGACATGCTGTTTATCCATTTACAGGGGATAACGGATGCCTAGGACTTTAAACACACCATTACGGAGCACTAAGGGGTGGGACTTGACCTCTGGCCCTGGAAGGCGGAGACCTGTATGACTCGGCGGCCGGACTCGGGATTGCTGAAATCACCATGGAATGCCAAGGAGAAATCCTTCATAACGGAGCATCTGATAATGGCGCACCACAACGGAGAAGTCGACTGACACACCAGGATACGAAGACACCGGACAGTCCTTACGAAGATGACCCAGCAACTCACCTCCATGGAGATACACCGAAGACCCTGCTGAAGGAGTGAACCGCCAGTCAGCCCACGTTCCCAACCACGCACCTGGAGGTGTGTGGCTAATGCAGGTGCGTGAGAAATGCTGGGTTTGGGGTGGGAGGGGGTTAAGTAACCGGGGATCCATGAGGGTCACAGAACGGGGTGAACCACTGGTAGCACCTACGCCTCAGTCTGCTGGGACATCGTAAAAAGAGCCAAACCCATATTTTACTGTTGAGCACCACATCATCTTGAGCACTATTTCTCCTGCACACCTATTTGTAAATACACAGTGGAGAAAAAGGTGGAGGTGAGTAAAATATTGCAGAATAGTTGACTTACCTGCATTCTCTTCTTTATCCTGAGGGTAACAGCATAAAGACTCCTGACCTCAGACCTGGGAAAGAGAAAGAAGACCTGCATTTTGTGATAGAAACAATACTAAGTTGTCTTTAATCCTTAAAGCAATAAAGCAAGTCTCTTGCATAGTAACTCTGGTTTCACCCTGGTTGTAGCTTGACCCTGGTTAAGGACAGACGTATAACAAGTGCTGGAGAATGCGGGCATAAGGCAGTCTGATACAAGATGGAGAATATTATACACCAATTCAGAGAGAACCAAAGCGAGCTATCCGAATGGGTCCACGAGATACACATGACCCAAGTGGAGATCGCCCGCACAGTGTTCTCAAATGCCATCCACTCTCAAGATGAAAATATCACAAAACTGTCAGAGACTCAGGCACAGATGGTCGCTGGACTAGGGCAAGGAAGAGGACTAGCCATGCCACGTGCTATGGTTCCTTTACAGAACTATGTCTCGGGTGAAGACCCTGTGGCATTCTTTCTTAATTTTTAACCAGCTGCTAGAGCCAGTATGTGGCCAGGGGACTGTTGGCCTTTCTATCTCACCCCTTTGTTGACAGGGAAGGCCCATGAGCATATCAGATTGCAAATAGAGATAGTACGGCAACTTCTGCTGAAGTGTAAAGATTTATTATGGACCGATTGGGAGTTGCTGACAAAACCCATAGACTCGAATTTCACATATATACGGTAGCCCCAGATAATACACCAAAAGTCCTATTTTATAAAATGAAAGATGCTGCTGGTAGGTGGTTAAAGCCCCTTGAATCCACTACAGAAGATAGTATGGACAAAATATACCTGGAACAACATCTTGAAGATCTCCCTTTACATACTCAAAAGTGGTTAAGGCAACACGCCGGACTAACGCTGGAACAAGCCGTAGAGATGGCCACTGCTTTTGCTCAGGCTCAGTCCCACGGAGTTCCTTCAGAGTTTGATAAACCGACCAAACCTCTACCGCCCACCGGACAGAGGTTGGAGAGCAAACCCTACAAAACAATCCAAGAACTGGCAAAAATCAAAGCCTTCAGACAAGACCCTACAGCAAACTCTGACCCATAGTGTTAGGAATGTGGGAAGTGGGGACACATTGCCCAAGTCTGTAAAAAGAGAAAGGAAAAGGGAGAAGAAGAACCTCTGGGCATCAGCTATGCCCCTCGATCCATTTTTTATGCCCAGGAGATGGGACCTATATATTATGTGAGTTCATGGCTTAATGGTAAACGTGTTACTGTCCTACTAGACTCCGGTTGCCGACAGTCAGTAATCAAAAGTAGTTTTGTCTATCCCTCACAGATAGTGCCAAATAAGTATGTTGGGTTACGATCTGTGCATGTGGATATCAAAACCTATCCCGTAGCCAGTTTGTCCCTTAACTAATGCAAAAGGAAAAGAATGCATTGTGTAAGTTGGAGCGCTACCCTACCTCCCAGAAAATATTATTCTGGGTACAGACAACCCTTGTTTTCTCAACTTATTGCTGAAAACCTCGCAAACATAAGCAACTCATCCTGTGAAAGACCAAGCATAGAGACTCCAGGGGTGGTGGGAGCTCCTGCCCAAGACGCCCTTATTACTCCCAAATCCTGGATGTTGGACAAATGATTTAGAGTGGCCCAACTGAATGATAAAACATTACAGAATACCTGGCAAAATGCCAAAGAGACACAAGATTCTCTTAATCCCATTTATCCTCCATTCATTATTCAAAAGTGTTTGCTTTATCGTGTAGGTAAAGCAGATGTAAAACCCCAACTTTTGGTACCTCTAGAATTCAGACACAAAGTCTGTTTTTTTGCGCACTCTCACCTTTTCGCTGGGCATTACGGTATAGAAACTGCCAAGCCACATTACAACATTTCTTTTGACCAGGTATTTATGCTCAAATTAAACAATATTGCCCAAAGTGCGCCATATGCCAGAAGAACCCGTATCAACCCCCCAGAGTACCACTACAGCCCTTGCCTATCATAGGGAAGCCCTTTGATAGAATAGGGATGGATCTCATAGGACCCTTACCACGCTCTACAAAAGTTTTTTAGTACGTGTTATTCTTAGTTGATTATGCTATACGTTATCCAGAGGACGTACCTTTTTGGGTGGTCTCTAGCAAAATCATCACCCAACACCCACCTGATAGAGGTATTTTCATGCATGGGGTTTCCTAGGCAGATCCTCACGGACCAGGGTACATCCTTTGTTTAGAAGTTAACGAAACAAGTGTGGAAGCAACTTGATACCAAACACCTAAAGATCTCTGTATGCCATCCTCAAACGGATGGTCTTGTTGAGAGATAGAACAGAAGCCTCAAATTGACTCTCAAAAAATGTTATCCAAGGATGGCAAGACCTAGGAGCAGTTGGTACCCCTCACACTATTTGTCCTACAAAGTCAAGTACAAAGTAGTCTAGGGGTTTCACCCTTTGAATTGCTCTTCGGCAGGAAAACATGTACCCTTCCTGAAATCACAAAGAAAGCCTTGGAAAAGGATGCAGGTTCTCTTTTAGAATTTATTAGCCAACTCAAATCCTGCATCGGCAAGTTGAGGGCTTTGGCTCAGGAAAACCTAGAGAAAAGGCAACAAAAGCAAAAGCCTTTTTATGATAAAGGGAACAGATGGAGGGAGTATGCAGTGTGAGATTGGGTCCTAGTTCGCCTATTTTCTTCCGACAGGAATTTGAGGGCAAAGTGGCAAGGTCCTTACTAAATCACCGAAAAGATTGGGAGGGTCACCTACCAGTTATGTTTCTCCTCTAAAAAGGAGCAGATTTAACATATCAATCTTTTACGGAAATCGTTAGGACCACCCCCTTAGGTGGTACAAACAGTCATACCCCTGAAACCATCAGGGCACACCATTGGAGATACTAATATTAACCCTGCTCTTACTAGTGAGGAGCGGTCAAGCCTTCTGAAGCCCTTAATGAACTTTTCAGACATTATTTCTGATGGACCAGGCAGAACCCAATTGGGAGTACATTCTATTCCTACCCAAGAGGGTGTTGTAATTACACAACAACCCTACCGTGTCCCAGAAGCCCGCCGATTGGCTCTTCAGGTAGAAATAAAACAAATGCTAAACATGGGGGTCATAGTCCCTTCCAAAAGTGATTGGTGTTCTCCAATCATTATTCTGCCAAAGTCTGATGGAGGCATACAATCTTGTGTAGATTTTAGAGCTGTTAAAGTCTCCAGATTGGATGGGTATCTCCTCCCCATGGTAGACGAACTAATTGAGAAGTTAGGTGATGTCTCTTTTATAACAATCATTGACCTAACAAAAGGCTATTGGCAAGTCCCCTTAAATCCCCAGGACTAGGAAAAAACAGTCTTTGTCACCCCTGATGGCCTGCATCATTTCATGGCCTTGGCGTTTGGTCTTCACGGAGCTCCGGCCACCTTCCAGAGGTTCATGAACACCCTATTCAAAACCACCAGGGGTATTAGTCTGCCTACCTGGATGACATTGTTGTGTACAGTAGGATGTGGTATTAACACCTAAAACATCTCAAGTTAATCCTGTCTCAACTGCAAAAGGCCCATTTACACATCAATGCAAAAATCCAAGTTCGCCCACCAAAAAGTCAAATACCTGGGCCATCTCCTTGGAGAAGGAGTCATAGAACCTCAAATAGAAAAAGTCAAGGCCATAACCGAAACCCCTTCCCAACCATGAAAAGAAAAGTAAGAGCTTTTTGGATCTCCTAGGATACTATAAGAGTTTCATTCCCCAGTATTCTACAAAAAAAAAAAATGTCTCCCCTTCTGTTTTTAAACACCCTCCTCCCTCGGTGCTGAAAACTACCCCTACCATAGTCCCTATCCTGTTGTCATCTGATTTCAACAAACCATTTATCTTGCAAACCTATGCCTCCGATGTTGGGATTGAGGTAGACCTCTTTCAGCTGAACCAGGAAGGGAATGAACGACCTGTTGTGTATATCAGTATAAAGTTGTTCCCTCAGGAGTGTGTATACCCAGCAATTGAAAAGGAATGTCTTGCCCTGAAGTGGAGCATTGAGAAACTCCATTGCTACCTGGATGAGAAGCCTTTTGTACTGTACACCGACCATGCTCTCCTTACCTGGCTTCAACTAAACAAAGGTTACAACAACCGTATTATCAGGTGGCTTTTGTCCCTGCAACCTTACCAGTTTGAGGTCTGGTACAGAAAAGGCAAAGAACAGGGCAATGCATATTTCCTCTCCCATTTTCCCCCATTGGTAAACACCTAGGTAGGGGGTGTGTGATGGGGAGGAGGGCTTTCACGACCCAGAGCCATGGCCCTTCTCTTCCGTTCAGACACCCAAAGACACGCTGTTTATCCTTTCACAGTGGATAAAGGATGCTTGTGACTTTAAACACCGTGCTACGGAGCATGAAGGAGCTGGACTTGACCTCTGGCCCTGGAGATGGAGACCTATGATTCAGCGGCCAGACTCAGGACTCCTGAATATGCCACGAGAGGAATGCCAAGGAGAAATCCTTCATGACGGACTCTCTTATAACACCGCACCACAACGGAGAAGCCGACCGACACCCCAGGATACAAAGACACTGGACAGCCTTCATGAAGATGACCCATCAACTCCCCTCCATGGAGAAACAACGACAACCCTGCCGACAGAGTGAACCGCCAGTCAGCCAATGCTCCCAGCCACACACCAGGAGGTGTGTGGCTCACACAGGTGCATGAGAAACTCTGGGATTGGAGTTGGAGGGAGGGCGGTATCCTGGGATCCACGAGGGTCACACAACAGGGTGAACCACTGGTAGCACCTACGCCACCATCTGCTGGAACACCATAAAAAGAGCAATCCCCTATTCTTTATTGAGCACCAATCATCTTGAGCACTAAATCCCCTGCAGGCCTATTTGTAATTACACGGTGGAGGTGAAAAAAGTATTGCAGAATAGTTGACTTACCTGCTTTCTCTTCTTTACCCCAGGCATACCAGCTGGAAGACTCAGGACCTCAGATCTAGGAACGAGAAAGAAGACCTGCATTTAGTGATAGGAACAATACTAAGTTATCCTTAATCCTTAAACCAATAAAGCAAGTCTCTTGCATAGCACCTCTTGTCTCGCCCTAGTTGTCTCTTTACCCCAGTTACAGACAGACATGCAACAGGTGTATAGTTCAGGGCTACTGATTAAACACCACATTTACTTACCTACCCTTTAAGTTTCTTTTACCGAGGGGAAACCGGTGGACCGGACCAAAGAAGAGAACCAATTTAAAGACGTACTACTCAAGGAGAAATTGGGCTTTTCACTTGCTCCCCTCATGTCTATATAATCCACAATAAATGAAAGTATCACAGTAGACTGAAGTCTCTGGGCCTTTTTCCACTCTAGGGAAGACCCCTACCTCACACTCCCTTTACCACTACCCACCAAGAACCATAAAATGTTAACATTTCCTCCCTTTACAAATTATGTTATTTAATGTATCTTTCTCCATATAACTGATGAGTGGATGACATGGAGCCACCTCAGACTGTATGCCTCCAAAACTGAAATACTCACATATGTGACTGGAATAGTTATTCACCTCACTGCGTCTACCCTAATGATCTAGGACCACTCCCAAAAAATACAAGGAGGTAAAATACCTTGGAATTATCATGGACTCCAAATTGTCAATGAATGTTCAAATAGATAAGCTCTCCAGATCAAGCTTTTCTACCATGAAAATGGTGCGATGAATCTTCTCTCACCTAGGATTCCCCCACAAGGTCCCAATGACAATCTCGCTTTTCTTATCAAAACTAGATTACGCTAATGGTCTATATCACAGCTCACCATTACCAACCTATTAGTAGCTTACAGAGAATTCAAACTCTGCTTCCAGACAACTACATGTAAAGTCACAAGCCCATATCCCCTGCCTTAAGACCTCTCTACTGGTTACCAGCTGTCGTAAGATTCTACTTCAAGCTGCTTTGTATCATCTACAAAGCAATACATGGCAAAAGACCACTTTTTATCAGGATGAAAAAACGAAAATCACAATACACCCACCAACAAAATCTAGCTTTAACCCCTTCGATGCTCATGACGAGCTCAGCTCGTCATGCTGCGCGGTGGGCCTGTGCGCATGATGAGCTGAGCTCGTCACGACCACGCCCGCGATCGGAATGTCCAGCACCTGAGCGGAATTCCGATCGCGGCGAAGGTGTTAAACGGGCAACTAGTCACAAAATTCCAGTTAGAAGAACAAAAGCATGGGCATCTTTGTGCAGATAGCTAACCTATGGAATTCCTTCCCCCCAAAAATAAGATCCACTGAGCATCATCTCAGCTACAGAAGACTAGCCATGAGCTTGCTCTTCCCTACATGATTACAATACTCAAAACACAACAATGTACCAATGTACAGCAACAGCATGCACAAAACATTAAAACAATAATTTTTTTTTTTTTAAATTGACCTCTTCTATGTATATCACAATGCATGTATATTTATACTCTACTCTCACACACACACGCAGCTCTTAGTATAAATATATTGAATTGAATTAAAAACTTATATAGCGCAAAACTGCCACCCTACGGGTATATCCTGGCGCTTAGATTGAAAATAGCCACTGTAACAGCAGAACCAATTGTTAGTGGGGGGATCTAGTGTTCACCCCTTGGAAATAGCCAAGTTTTCAGACTCTTCCTAAAACAGGTCAGAGAACTAGCCTGTCTAAGGTTCTGAGGCAGCTCGTTCCATAGGCGCGCGGCGGCCACACCAAAAGCTCTGCCCCCCATCCTGGATCTCTTAAATCTGGTGGTTGTTATCAGATTTGCACTCGAAGAGCGAAGCTGCCTCCTGGGATTATACCAGGTGAACATCTCCTGCAGGGGAACTGGACCCAGGTCATGTACTGCTCTGTATACAATACAGAGGGATTTAAAGCAAATTCTTTCCTTAATAGGCAGCCAATGCAGGTCTCTCAAGGCCAATGCCGTGGAAGACCTACGCTGTCTATTTAGCACCAGCTTAGCTGCCATGGACTGGACTCTCTGCAACCCCTGCAGAATATATTGCGGTGCTCCCAAATACAGGGAGTTGCAGTAGTCCAATCTGCTCAAAATTCTGCTCCTCACTACAAGAGATCGAGTATCTTTTGGTAGTAGCGGAAGAACCTTCCGTAACATGCGTAGCAGGGAGAGACAGACACTAGCAGTTTTGTTAGCCTGTGATTCCATTTGGAGGTTATCATCCATCATGACCCCCAAATTACGCACCATTTTAACAGGAGTCAAGGGTTCATCCTCGGGGGTAAGCTTGAACTCCACCGGTAGATGTCGGGACATTCTGGTAGCAGGACAATACACCACCTCTGTTTTCCCCCCATTAAACTGTAAGGAATTTTTCCTGAGCCAACCAGCAGTCTGGCGCATACACTCCTGGAAGGTATCCATAGATACCGCTTGTTTCCCCTCCAGGGAAAACACCAGTTGGATATCATCTGCATAGTTGACCAGGTCAATTCCATAAGATTTAATAATGGGGAATAGAGGGCGTAAATAGATATTGAAAAGAACAGGGCTGATCGCCGAGCCCTGCGGCACCCCGTGGTATACTAGGGACTTGCCAGAGGTGAACGGTGTCATAGACACATCCTGTTGTCTTCCTGACAGATAAGATTGTAACCAATGCAAGGCCCGTCCTTTAACCCCTATACTTTTCAATCTTTCCACTAGCACTGTGTGGCTCACCGTATCGAATGCGGCTGACATGTCCAATAGCACTAGGACAGAGGAATTCCCATTGTCAGCACGCATTCGTAGATTATCCATTACGGTTGCCAAGGCGGTCTCAGTGCCGTGTCCTGGGCGGAAACCAAATTGGTCCCTATCCAGCAAGAAATTATCCTCAAGATAGCATGATAGAATTTTGCTAACTGCCTTTTCTAAAATTTTGATCGGATATGGCAGGAGGGAGATTGGTCTAAAGTTTGCTGGAATTGTAGGGTCCAAAGATGGTTTTTTGAGCAAGGGGGTCACCACTGCCTGCTTCCATACCTCTGGTACCTCTCCTTCCTCCAAAGACTGGCAGCAAATCTGTCGTAGCCAAGGGAGGGTTTCTTGCCCAAATATTTTCCAGATTTTATGTGGAAGGGGGTCTAAGGGGGGTCCTGAGGACACACTTTGGGCAAGATGATTAAAAGAGTCCTCCGTAGGGACTTGAAAGTATTCCAGGGAGGTGTCTACCTGGGGTTCTGCGTCTAACTTCCAGGGTGAATCATCCTGACCACTGGTGTCAGTGGGGTGAAGATCTCCAAAGATTTTAATTATTTTTCTTCAATTCAATTTCTTTTCTTCATATTCTAATGGATATATACATAGGTGTAGATATATGGGTGTGTAATTTGTATAGAATGGCACTGTTCATCTGTAGGTATATGATAAGGTTATCCACATATATAGCTGTATATATCTATGACATAACAAAAACTAAACACATTTTTAAATTATGTATATGAGAATGTATGAACATTTATGCACTACATGGATATGTGTTTCTGGATATGTAATGGTTGTTGTGTGCATATGCATGTGTGCATCAACAAGCGTTTAGCCCTTGCATCAAGGCATATCTGCATACGTGTGTAAGTGTACGTCCATATGTATATATGAATAATTCAATATATATATATATATACATATATATATATATATATATATTATCTACTGGCGGTCGCCAGTAGATAGTTATAGTTAGGACCTATTATCCATAGGAAATCCGTAACATTCTATTCCCAATAACTTTGGCTCCGTTTGACGAATCATCGCGAAATTTTCAAAACTAGTGGGGCGCTCCTGTCTTGAAAGTTTCGGGGTGATTCATCAAGCGGGGGCCGAGAAAAAAGGGGGGCCCCAAAACGTGTTTTATCCATGTTAATTCCCATAGGAAATTTTAGCCACGGCTACAACCCGAACTGCTGAACGGAATTACACCAAATTTGGCAAAAAGGTAGCTCTTGGTTCAGAAAGCGACCTTTTTTTTTAAATGGTGTAAATCCGTTCAGTAGTTGCGGAGAAATTCAAAAAATAAGAGTGAAAAAATCAATTTCCCATAGGAAAGTTTATGCAAGGCTACAGCAAAAACTGCTGAACGGAATTACACCAAATTTGGCAAAAAGGTAGTGCTTGGTTCAGAAAGCACCCTTTGTAAATCCGTTCAGTAGTTGCTGAGAAAATCCAAAATAAAAGTTTTGATATCTATGGCCGCGGTGGATCCGCGCACCCTCCCGACCACGAGCTGCATGCTAATTGGCTGTCAACACTCCAAACCAGGAAGTGTTGGCAGCCATCTTGTTCCTCGGTAGAACCGAGAAACAAGAAAGCAATTAAACAAGTGCGCAAAACGCAAAAAGGGGGCAGGGTAGAAACACCCTGACCCCCTAGGTCTGCTCAGGGGGTCCCACAAAAACCCCCTGGGCAGAAAAAAGCATTTTAAAAAAAAAATTGGCGGGATGCGCTTAGGGTGCGGATCCGCCGATTAAAAAAAAACAAGAAACAAGTGCGCAAACGCACAAAGGGGGCAGGGTAGAAACACCCTGACCCCTAGAGTCTGCTCATGGGGTCCCACAAGGACCCCCTGGGCTGAAAAAGCACAAAAAAAAAAAACGGCATCCTGCCGGAGGCCCCGCCCTCCCTGCAGCAGTCTGCAAACGCGCCCCCTGGTGCGTTTTAAGAAGGGAAGTAATTCCCCTTGAATACTGGGGGTCCCTGGGGCCAACAAGCCCACCAGGAACCTCCGGTATGCGCCAGAGGCTGCGTTGCAGAGAGGTGTACAGAGGCCACGCCCCTTTTACACCTCTCTGCAATGCAGCTCTGTGGCGCTTTTTGGAGGTACATGGTGGGCTAGTTGGACTCCAGGGACCCTCAGTATTCAAGGGGACTTAATCCCCAACTTAAAACGCGCCACGGGCGCGTTTGCACAGTGGTGAAGGGAGGGGCGTGCTCAGGTGACATGTGTGCAAACAGGCCCTGTGGCGCGTTTTAAGATGGGGAATTAAATCCTCTTCAATCCTGGGGGCCAACTAGCCCACCAGGTACCTCCAGTAAGCACCACGGAGCTGCGTTGCAGAGTGTTGTAAAAAGGGGCGTGGCCTCTAAACACCTCTCTGCAACGCAGCTCTCTGGCGCATACTGGAGGTATCTGGTGGGCCAGTTGGCCCCTAGGGACCCTCGGTATTGAGGAGGAATTAATTCTCCAACTTAAAACGCGCCACAGAGCGTGTTTGCAGACATGTCACTTCAGGCCCCACCCCTTCCTTCACCATTGTGCAAATATTCCTCTAAAATCAGCCGAACTACGAATTCCGATTTACTCACCTGTTATCAGGAGAGACCTCAGTGCTGCATCTTTGAGCCCAGTACTGATCCTGAAAAGTAATTTTAACCGTACTTACCAGTAACTTGAATTTCCTTCCATAGTATATCATTGCCTGCTTTTTGCTGAAAAAGTTTCCAAGTGTCGATTTTTGAAACATACAAATATTCCTCTCAAATCAGCCGAACTACGAATTCCGATTTACTCACCGGTTATCAGGAGAGACCTCAGTGCTGCATCTTTGAGCCCAGTACTGATCCTGAAAAGTAATTTTAACCGTACTTACCAGTAACTTGAATTTCCTTCCATAGGGTAACATTGACTGGTTTCACTTGGAAATTCTTGTGTGTGTGGAGTTTTGGAACTTTATAATATTCCTCTAAAATCAGCCGAACTACGAATTCCGATTTATTCACCTGTTATCAGGAGAGAACCCAGTGCTGCATCTTTTAGCCCAGCACTGACCCTGAAAAGTAATTCTAACCGTACTTACTAGTAACTTGTATTTCCTTCCATTGGAATCCATTGTCTGGTTTTCAGCAGAAAAGTTTCAAAGTGTCGATTTTCACAAACTACAAATATTCCTTAAAAATCGCCTGTATGACTTAAACGCATTCTTTCAACTGTTTACAGGAGATGCACCAGTGCTGGATCCAGGATCCACCACTGAGTAAGAAAAAGTAACAATAACACTACTTACCTGCTAAGTGAATTTCCTCCCGTAGGATAACATTGGTGATTCTATGTGAAAAAGTTTCTAAGTGTCAACTTTTAAAATACAATAATATTCCTTAAAAATCACTACTGTAACCAAAATGCTTTTACTCAACTGTTTACAGGAGATGTCCCAGGACTGAATCTAGGATCCAGTCCTGTGGTTAGAAAAGTAATCCATAAAGTAACTAATTGCATTTAACTAGAAATTCACATTGAGCTCAATGTTGCATTGTGTTTGAAATTGTGTTGCCCATTGCAACAATTGTAACTACTGTACTTTAAAGTCTATTGCCTATTTGCAAAGTATTTAAACTAAAGTAATTCATTCTGAGAAAGTATATTTTGTAATGTAATTACAATGTAATTACAATGTAATTTAAAAAATAAAATATGTAAAAATAAATAGTTTAAAAAAATGTAGTAAATCAGTATCAAAAAAATAAATATAACAATTAATACATTTAAAAATTGTCATTTACAAAACCTTTGAAATTCACTGAAAAAAACCATAGGTTTTAGACATGTTATAGTTAGGAATTAGCATTTAAAAAACCTTTGAAATTCACTGAAAAAACCATAGGTTTCAGGCACGTTATAGTTAGAAATTAGCATTTAAAAAACCTTACAAATTCACTGAAAAAACCATAGATTTTAGGGACAGTTATAGTTAGTTGGACATTGCACTCGTACAAAACCCATGAAATTCCCCCGTTATAGTTAGTTCAGCTAACTATAACTCGCGCCCCCGCAATGCACTGCTGATGACGTCACATATTACATCACTCATGACATGACGCAATATAGCGGTACCAGCCCATCAGAAATAACCACTACACGTCATCCCAGTGGCCGTGAGGTCTATGTGGCTGCCTGCGGAGGAGATCCACTGGACTTACCTTAGGTTCCGTGTTGGCGCAGAGGAGACTGCTGTATTGGAGATAGGGGGTTGCTGGATGGTGGAGGTGGATCCCCTTTCCTACCCCCTTCTCCTTCTCTGTGGTGGCCCCGGCCATGTTTGTGGTGGGGGCTGGTGGAGGAGTTAGATTAGCCGAGGGCTTCATATCTGTGGTGGTGTGGCCCTGCATGGGACAGCCCCTGGACTTCCGTGTCTGTTCCTTGTGACTCCTGCTGGGCCCTGTGTGTGGTGATTGGACGCTACTGAACTGAGCCACGGCCTTGTATCTGGTGTGGGCGCGCTGCAGAGTGCTTGTCACTAGTACTGTGTAGACCACAGCGGAGGCCAGGCCTGCCAGGTGGGACATACTGTGACTTGGAGTTCCCCCCTCATGTTCCCGTATGGTGGGGGCCCCCCATTTGCGTGGAGCATTGGCACCTGCCTTGCCTCTCCTGCTCCCTGCCCATCGCAGGGCAGTGTACCAGGTGGGGCGTAAACTACTGCCTTCCCATGGGTCTTCTGCCTGGGTGCAACCTGCGGCTCCTGGGTCTCCCCATGGGAACCCCCCCTTGGGACCAGCTATGTGGGAGGGGACTATCATCCTTGGCGACCTCGGTGGCGGGGGGCACCACTGTCCTACTCCTACTGCTGACTTAGACACTGTTTTGGGATGTCCACATTATGGCTGGCTTAGACCCCGGGCACTGGGCGTTTGGGGATGGGGCGAGGGAAGGTCCTGCCGCAGCCATTGGCTCAGACTAAAATAGACCAGTTCACCGCCCCCCCCCCCCGACAGCTCCCGGCAACACGGAAGAAAACTCACTGGATCTGGGACCTGGCGCAGCGCAGCAGGGAGCAACAGACCTAACCATGGTCCTCAAGGTCATACAGGACTAGAGAGAGGCTGTGGAGTCCAAGGTGGATAGCCACCGCATAGACCTATCCTTGCTGCCGCAGGACCTGCGCAACATGGTGGATAGGACCACAGAAGTTGAAAACCGGTTCTTCGCCACCGAAGATGAACTATCCTCCCTCAAGAACCTGATGTCCAAATTGTCCGCCTCGGTGTCCGCCCTGACAGAGAGGGCAGAAGATGCAGAAAACAGGGCACAGCAGAACAATCTTAGGGTCATCAGCCTGCCTGAATCCTTGGAGCAAAGGGGTTTAGCCGGGGTGTTGGAGAACTGGTTCAAAATGTGAATGCCCCACGACAAACTGTCTCCCTTTTTTTGCTATCGAGTGGGCGCACCATTCCCTGGTTCCAAGACCTCTGCCTGGGGCTCCCCCGTGAACTGGACTCCTTAGGCTACTTAACTTCAAGGACTGGGATGGGATACTACAGGAGGCCTGAGCCCACCCTGACCTGTGGTTTGAGAACTCGAAAATACTTTTGTTCCCAGAGTATACCAGAGCGGTGCAGCAGCAGAGGCGCTACTTCACTGAGGTGAAACAGAAGTTGCGCGCTCTGGACTTGCGCTACATGCTCCTGTTCCTGCTCGCCTTAAAATCTTTTTGCAGTCCTGCACCCTTTTCTTTGATAGGTCTGACCAAGCCTGGGAGTGGACTACTGTACACTGGCTGTACCAGCGCCCCCCCCCCCCCAGCACTGCTGACCACCAAGTACCAAAATACAAGTGGGATTGCTTCCCCACCACCGGAGGACAGGGGGCGCTCCTGCCACAGTGTGGGACGGGCCCTGGCCCGGCTCCGGAGGCTCTGGACTTGGTCTTGCCCACCCAGGGGGAGACCTGTCGGCCACTCCACTGGTTTTTAAATCTGCAGAAGATGGCCTGAGTTCTTCATCCCAGCTGTCAGATGCATCATGATCAAGCAGCTCCTACTCCGCTTCTCCGATACTGGTTTTGGGTGGGGGATCTAGAAACTTGTTAGGAGTGGGGTGACTGTGTCCTCCTTGACTACAGGAGGTAGCGACAATATGTGACATACCTTTTGCGTTGCCTTCTGCCTTTGTAGAGGCCCTAAAGATGCATCTCCTTTGCATGATTGGTGGTTCGTCGTCAGGTACTAGATCCTGTTCCACAAGCATTTATGGTTCACAGTAACCTCCCCCTTAGTTAGCGGTTCGGTAATTTTTAGTTGGGACAACAGATGCTTCCTTGGATGATGTGTGGGGTGGGGGGGCATTTGACGGTGGGTTGTTTTATCAGGCTATTGAGTCTGGTTTATATCATGTTTTGTCTGAACATTTTATCTTTCCTTCAGGTTAAAAACGGCTATTACACGGGCTTCAGGGATTGATATGCAGCAGCAGGGCATGGTGAGCTTCTGGGGATGCACCTTACATCCGGGTTGAGTGTGGGCGGCTAACTTTCAACTGTGCTGGGCTTCCCCTAAAATTACGGTACTCTCCTGGAACGTGAATGGCCTCCTTGACCGTATTAAGTGGTCCGCAGTGCTGACATACATAAAGCGCCATAAACCACTGGTCATCCTTTTGTAGCAGATGTACCTACTGGGTACGAGAGGTCCCGTCTTAGGCCTCTTCGGCTATGACAGGGTTTACCATTCAGGGTTGATGTGCGGATCTAAGGAATTTGAAATACTGCTTCACAAGACCTTTCCCTGGCGGTTACTGCACACCATACAGTCCTGCAGGGTTGTTACGTGGGTGTTGAGGGCCATTTTGAGGCGAGACATTATAACTTCATCTTTTGATACATTCTGCCATCCCTGTTGCAGCCATCTCTGTACACCTTGAGATCCTTTCTTCACAATTCTACAATAGTTGGATGACTTCAATGCACTTCTGGACCCTGTCTTGTTGCTTCTTCCACTTCATATCCTGCTCTGTTTGTCTCTCCTCCTGGGCTGACTCACTGGGCTTTTGTGATGTCTGGTGTTCCTGGCTCCACTGTTATTGTCGCGGGGAGCTCAGCCTGTGGCGTTGCGCCCGGCTTGGAGGTTTAGCGCCTGGTATTTGAAGGACTCTGAATAAGAGGCCATTGTTGAAGAGGAAATCCGTCAATATTTTCAGCTTAACACAGGCACAGTGGAGTCAGCAACGACACTGTGGGCAGCTAGTAAACCATCACTCAAAGGCCAAATTAAAGGCTATATTCGCCCGGCTGAGGCATATCGAGCAGCACACCTGACTGAACGGGAAGTCCAGCTCCTCCAAGAGGAGGCTGCTCTTCGGTGTCAGGACAGTGAGCGGTCCCGTTGTCTTCTCGCTAAGGCCTGTATGGAACTGCAGCAGGTTTCGCTAGAGGAGGCCAGGCAGTGCTGGAAGGCCTCCTCGCAGAGAGTCTATGCCTCAGGTGACAAATCCAGTAAATTACTTTATTGGTTGGCCACCCCCTGAATATCCTACTGAGTGTTCCCTGTGATTCGGGACCCCTCGGGTTGTCCCCGGGAAGAGATACCAGCGATTGCCCGACCTTCGTGGAGTTCTATTGGGGGTTGTACTCGAGATGCTATCTTCACCAAGTGAAGAAATCACTAATCCCCTCCTCGATAGTATATCTATGCTGACTGTGCTGGATGCCTTGGCCCAGGGATTGGATCTGGCCCTGATGCTAGAGGAAGAGCACACCGCAGTGGCAGGGTTACAGACTGGCAAGATGGCTGGGCCGGACGCGTACCCAATTGACTATAATAAATGCTTCTGGGAAGCCATCTGCCCCAACTTCTGAACATTTATGTGGCGGCCCTGCAACTGGGGTTCTTCCACTCGGAACTGGACAGGGCTATAATTGTGGTCCTACCCAACGAGGAGCTCCCTAGAGATCAGTGTTCCTCTTACCGACCGATTTCATTGATCAATGCCGATATCAAGATTTATGCCAAGGTGCTGGCTGCAGGGCTGGGCAAAGCCTTGCCCTACCTAGTCCATCCAGACCAGTGCGGCTTCTTGCCGGGCCGTAATACGCATCATTGTATTGGGAGGGTCCACATGGTGCTGTCCCGTGTAGCAGACCTTGAAGCTACTCTAGCTCTCCTGTTGACAGATTTCACTAAGGCATTCAATACGGTGTCTTGGGGCTTCCCAGATGGGGTTCTTTGTTGGGTTGGTCTGGGGGAGGGGTTCCGCCAGATAGTTCGGCTCCTCTACCACACCCTGACGGTTCAGGTCAGAGTGAATGGGGTTCTGTTCCCAGTGTTCCCCATTGAGCGAGGCATGCGCCACGGGTGCCCCCTGTCCCCCCTGCTATTTGCCATGGTGATGGAACCCCTGGCACGGCTCATATGGTGCGATGCTCAGGTGTGGGGCTGGCAGTGGGGAGTTGGTCTTGAGGACCTAGTATCATTATATGCAGATCATTTGCTCTTGTTCTTGAGTAACCCACAGCGCTCCGGCCTTCGGTGTCCCCAGCTTCTTCTGGTTTGCAGAGAGGCATTCAGGCTCCAGGTTAACGAGGGCAAGTCTTGCCTGGTGGAGATCAGAGATGACGCTCTGGGGCAGGTTTGGTATAATAGCATTCTCTCTCGGTACAACTCATTTAAATATCTAGGAATCCACATTTCTCCCTTGCCGGACGTGGCCTGGGCCCTTAACTTCCTAGGTCTGGACTTGCAGCTTGACCACAACTTCAATCATTGGGCCACACTCCCACTGAACCCCATGGGGTGCACGGCCCTCTTGAAATGGTGTGCCTGCCATGCTACTTGTACGCGTTGAGCAACTATCTATACTTCATCCCTCACAAATGATTTCACTCCTTAACTGCGAAAATTACTAGATTTGTGTGGGCCGGGGGCCGATAGAGTAGCGGTTTATGCATTGCGTAAGTCTCCATTTGATGGAGGTCTAGGCCTCTCAGATATCCACTTATATTACTTGGCGGAATATCTGGTTCCAGTCAATAAGTGGTTCACCGGGTGGTGGGACGATCCGGCGTATTGGTTGGAAACACATACATTGGGAATGGATGGCATGCTTGATCTTTTATATGGGGCACAAGCACCGACCATCTTGTCTTACTGTATGCAAGTGTCCCTTGCTGCTGGAGGGTGGCTCTTCGCCTCACCGACTGGTATCGCCACCTCACTGGGATGACTCCAATGTGGCTTGGAACATGGCTAAACCAGGTTTCGGCTCTGGAGGGCTTTCTGCATTGCAACCACCTTGGGATCTCCTATCTTGGGGATGTTTATCATGGGGGGACCATTATATCTTTTCAGAAGTTGAAAAACAGGTACTGGTTACACAACTCGCAGTTTTTCAGTTACCTTCTGCTACGTCACATCCCATGACCTTCCGGAGGGCACGTTGCCTGAGTCTATCCCAGTGGAGGCGGAGATCTTTCAAGCCAAACTGGGTAAAGAGGCTATATCCACAATTTATCGGTCGCTGGTGATTCATGCTCCAGGCGGCCTTGACTGGGCTCGGCAGCGATGGGAAGCCTGGGTGGGAGTGTTAGACGAAGATGATTGGAGGGAGGTCTGCATGGCACCTAGGGAATTGGCGATCTCAATGCAGCTATGTATGATCCAATTCAATTAGTTGCATCCGGTGTACCTTGCGCCGAGGCAGTTGCGGCACATGCCTTTGGACACATGTGGTATGCGCACGATGCGCCCTTCCGAGGGCGGACTTCCATCATGTTACTTGGGAGTACACGGTGCTGCGACCGTTTTGGGAAGAGGTAGGTCGCATTCTCTCTGATGTCCTAGGACACCCTATGGAGCCCACCCACGTGTGGCATTGCTGTGGCTACTAGAGGAAGTGGGGGGCCCCAGAGCTGAACGAGCATTCTTGGGAGTGGCTTGTCTAGTTGCAAAGTGGGATGTGGCACGTGCATGGAGGCGGGAGGGACCACCATCAATTGGGTCCTGGTGAGCAGGGGTAGACTGGTGTGCCCATCAAGAAAAGCCTGTATTTGAGGCCTGTGGCTACCCCCGGAAGCATGAGAGGATATGGGGTAAATAGTATGATTATTATGGCCTATCAATTGAAATGGTGATGTTTATATGTCCCGCATAACAATGCCCACCACAATGTTACTCGTGTATTTCCTTCATATTTCCCTTTGTGTGATATGCTGTCATGCCGTAAAACCTCGATAAAGTTGGTCATTTAAAAAAAAAAAAAAAGTGTGGCGGTGCGTCCGCCGGGGATCCACCATCTTGCAGCGGCCAGGAGCAACAATATGCTGGCAGTGCCACTTCGGCACAGCCGAGCATATTAGGAGTTGCTTTCCACTGTCCCTTTCATGGCAGTGAGCCCTCCATGAAAACAGTGGCGGAAAGGCCACTAAGAGGGCCCTAACAGGGCTCCCTGCAACTTCTGGACCTGGGAGGGGTGCATGCATGGGTGCACATGTTGTAACCCCCCTAGATTTGCACCCCCAGTTCCTGCACGATGTGGCATGCGTGTCACACCATGCAGGAACATGCAGTTGGCGCTCTCAAGTTGGCTGTCTGCATGTTAGGCTCTCCCATGAGCCTAACAGACCACCGCCGACAAACCACTACTACACTGCCCACCATGGATTACAATTGTAATCCAGGGGGCGCACAAAGGCCTTGGTGGTCCTCCAGCGGAAGGCATGGTGGCGGCGGCGGCGCTGGAAGAGTAAGGCCCACAGTTCTTATTATTACATTTTGTGGTGAAAAATGTGAAAGTTAATAGTCAAACGTATATAATACAAAAAGAGTTGCCTCTAGGTGGGATGCACTCCCAGGTGGAAATTACGCCAAAGCAAGGGCACACGCCATGAACAAAGTCCTTTTCTGGTTTACCTGCCAGACGCGTTTCGGGCCAACGCCCTCTTCAGTGGCAGACCATGTGACGTGCCGGCATGCGGCAACCACCAGTAAATCCCCATAATAGTTATGCTCAGGTGAACCACCTGAAGCAATGCTTCCTGGGACTGGTGGTTCAGTAAAACCCAAGTGGGTCGCCGCCGGCACTCACATTCAAAAATGTCTTAAAAGGATTGCCGATGTTCGCGCCGGCACCCGTGCATATAACAGGCACCTCCTGTTCCACAGTTAGCTGCCCCAATACAGCAGCCGCGGACCCGCAAGTGTTTCGCGGTGGTGCAATCCCGCGACCAGGCAGGCCGCTGTACAAAATACAAAAAGAGTTGCCTCTAGGTGGGATGCACTCCCAGGTGGAAATTACGCCAAAGCAAGGGCACACGCCATCAACAAAGTCCTTTTCTGGTTTACCTGCCAGACGCGTTTCGAATGTGAGTGCCGGCGGCGACCCACTTGGGTTTTACTGAACCACCAGTCCCAGGAAGCATTGCTTTAGGTGGTTCACCTGAGCATAATTATTACGGGGATTTACTGGTGTTGCCGCACGCCGTCACGTCACATGGTCTGCCACTGAAGAGGGCGTTGGCCCGAAACGCGTCTGGTAGGAAACCAGAAAAGGACTTTGTTCATGGCGTGTGCCCTTGCTTTGGCGTAATTTCCACCTGGGAGTGCATCCCACCTAGAGGCAACTCTTTTTGCATTTTGTATTGCGGCCTGCCTGGTCGCGGGATTGCACCACCGCGAAACACTTGCGGGTCCGCGGCTGCTTTATTGGGGCAGCTAACTGTGGAACAGGAGGTGCCTGTTATATGCAGGGGTGCTGGCGCGAACATCGGCAATTCTTTTAAAGACATTTTCGAATGTGAGTGCCGGCGGCGACCCACTTGGGTTTTACTGAACCACCAGTCCCAGGAAGCATTGCTTTAGGTGGTTCACCTGAGCATAATTATTACGGGGATTTACTGGTGTTGCCGCACGCCGTCACGTCACATGGTCTGCCACTGAAGAGGCCGTTGGCCCGAAACGCGTCTGGTAGGAAACCAGAAAAGGACTTTGTTCATGGCGTGTGCCCTTGCTTTGGCGTAATTTCCACCTGGGAGTGCATCCCACCTAGAGGCAACTCTTTTTGCATTTTGTATTGTGGCCTGCCTGGTTGCGGGATTGCACCACCGCGAAACACTTGCGGGTCCGCGGCTGCTTTATTGGGGCAGCTAACTGTGGAACAGGAGGTGCCTGTTATATGCAGGGGTGCCGGCGCGAACATCGGCAATCCTTTTAAAGACATTTTCGAATGTGAGTGCCGGCAGCAACCCACTTGGGTTTTACTGAACCACCAGTCCCAGGAAGCATTGCTTTAGGTGGTTCACCTGAGCATAATTATTACGGGGATTTACTGGTGGTTGCCGCACGCCGTCACGTCACATGGTCTGCCACTGAAGAGGGCGTTGGCCCGAAACGCGTCTGGTAGGAAACCAGAAAAGGACTTTGTTCATGGCGTGTGCCCTTGCTTTGGCGTAATTTCCACCTGGAAGTGCATCCCACCTAGAGGCAACTCTTTTTGCATTTTGTATTGCGGCCTGCCTGGTCGCGGGAGTGCACCACCGCGAAACACTTGCGGGTCCGCGGCTGCTTTATTGGGGCAGCTAACTGTGGAACAGGAGGTGCCTGTTATATGCAGGGGTGCCGGCGCGAACATCGGCAATCCTTTTAAAGACATTTTCGAATGTGAGTGCCGGCAGCGACCCACTTGGGTTTTACTGAACCACCAGTCCCAGGAAGCATTGCTTTAGGTGGTTCACCTGAGCATAATTATTACGGGGATTTGCTGCACGCCGTCACGTCACATGGTCTGCCACTGAAGAGGGCGTTGGCCCGAAACGCGTCTGGTAGGGAACCAGAAAAGGACTTTGTTCATGGGGTGTGCCCTTGCTTTGGCGTAATTTCCACCTGGGAGTGCATCCCACCTAGAGGCAACTCTTTTTGCATGTATATATATATATATATATATATATATATATATATATATATATATATATATATATATATATATATATATATATATATATATATATATATATATATATATATATATATATATTTTATTTTTTTAAACATAACTTGAGTTTTGCTTTTTAAACATTTTCAGGTCACATGAAACACATATATAGAACCAGCCCCTGTATGACCCAGCACTCTCAGCCTAAGAGCAAAAGCTTCAGCTTGGGAAATGCTTTCAAAAATATATGGTAAGTTCTCCTGGGGTCATGCATTCAATTAACCGGGAGACTTATTGGGTTTTTTCCTAATGTTGCTGGGGGGCTGCAGAGCTACCTATAGCCCCACAACATAAAAAAAATGGTGGTGTCCCTGCCCCCTTGAGGGACATCACCAAAATAAAACATTTGTAAATAGCCCTATCAGGGCATTATGGGTTGCTCTTGAAGGAGCAGTAAATAATAAATGGGCAGCTGTGGCTGCTCATTTATTATTCACGTTTTACTTTTATAGTTTTTCTTTAACTTTTTTACCCCGTCACACTATTATTACTTTTTTCTATTAATAGGGCTGCCCTGGTATCCACCTGGAACACCATTATTGTTCTTGGGGGCTGTTGGGGGAAGCTCCAAGGCCCCTGCGCCTCTCAGCAGGAGCCAACTAAAGTGGGGTGCCCCGATGCCCTCCCAGGCACCCCACAGCATGTTCCTCATTGGGGGCTGTGGGCGAGGCCCAGAGCCCATGCAACCCTGCTGGCTCCTCTTCCTGCAGCCATCCCAGGTGGAACAGAAGCAGACATTTCTCCCAACCTGCAGAAGCAGTTTTCTTTTGCTCCCGCTGGGTGGGGACAAGTCAGTTGGGAGCAAATTACACTTTCCCTGCACGTGCTGTCGGGCAGGCAAATAGATGGTGTCCTGGGGGTGGGCTCCCTGGGATACTGTCCCTGAGCCTGCCCTGGGGGATGGGGACACCGCAGCTATTCATTAACTCAGGGGGGGAGAGGTTGCATGGCCCTTCTCTCCATTTGGAGTGCACAACCCCAGTGGATATGGTTTCCGGGGTTGCTGAGGGGGGCTGCACGGCTGCCCACTCCCAAATAAAATGACGGCCCCAGTGACCGCCACTGGGTAGAATATATATTACCACTGGGTAGTTATAGTTCGGGTCACCTTTCCATTAACCCTGGGCGTAGCAGGCGTAGTGCCTCTACGCGTATTTCTACGGAGTTTAAAAAAAACTCTGTGGAAATACGCTACGCTCCCTCCCCCCTCCCAAAGTCTTTAAAAATGTAAAAGAAGCCACTTACCTGTTGTCTGCTGCCTCCCCTGACTGGCCGCTCTCCGTCCTGCTCCTCACAGGCCAGGCAGGGGAGGCAGCAGACAACAGGTAAGTGGCTTTTTTTACATTTTTAAAGACTTTGGGAGGGGGGAGGGAGCGGCTAACTCCGCTCCGCCACGGAGGCGGAGTTTTTGCCTACTCCGCGTTCGCCACAGAGCGCGGAGTAGGCAAATCTCCGTAAACTCCGCTGGTGGAGCGGAGTTACTCGCCCAGGGTTATTTTCCATAGGAAAAGCATTTTTTGGTTTGCTTATAACTTTGGTGAGATTTGACAAACCTTCACACAGCTTTCCAAAAACTTTCTTTCACCTCAGCTGCTTCCTGAAAACCTTCAGGGTGATCCATCAAGCGGGACAGAGAAAAGGGTGTGGTCCCAAAACACATTTTCCCCACTTATTTTTCCATACGAAAATTAGACACAGCTACAGCCTAAACAACTGAATGGAATTACACCAAATTTGGCAGAAACCAAGATCTCCGCCCAGAAAGCATGCTTTGTTGTGATTTGGTGTAAATCCGTTACTTGTTTATGAGCAATTGAGGCTAAAACAATTGTATATTTTACGCTGCAGAGGATCTGTAGAGCCGACAGATCTCCAGAGGAGATCTGATGTGCTGCCACCACATCAATAATGATGTGGCCGCAGCCATCCTAGGACTCAGGGCCAAATCCAGAGTCTTATAAAAAAACATAAGGGTGCATGGTAGGGACTGTAACTCCTGCCCTCGCCATACACTGTTAATTACTTCACATATTACATCACTCATGACATGTTCTACTACATCATTGATAACATGACTGCAACATCTAAAATTACTTCATTGATTACAACAGAGTGCATGGTAGTTGTGTAAGTTGTAGTTACTTCAGGCCACTAGTTATATTTAATCGAAAGAACTATAACTGGTTAATTTCAGTAGTTTTGTTAGTTTAAAACGGTATGTTTAACTGACATTTTTACCCAACTATAACTGCTCTTTAACCTTTGTTTATTTCAGTTAGTTCTAAAGTTGTTGTTTTTTAATGCTAAATAAGATATTATTACCATACCTAACTATAATGTCACTTTAACATTTGGTGACACACACACCACCCCATCTCCTGTCTTCACCAAACAGGAAGAAATGGCACTCTCGGCACTAGATTTGGAAAGTTAATTTATTTTCGCCTAATGCAATGCGTTGGCTGAAAATAAATAAACTTTGCAAATCCAATTCTGGGATTGCCGTTTCTTCCTTATCAGTGAAGATGCTCCTTCATTTGAAGCATGCAGTCACGCTGTAACGTGCACCAGTGGCATTTTGGTGCACGCCGACACTGCCGTGGTCGTTTTGGATATAATTTTATTAAAAAAATATTTTTCAAAACTATTCCTTTCCCTCCACTCTCTCACTCATCCCAAACCTTTCTGTCTCCTATAGATTCCCAAATATGCTTCACAAACCCTTCCCTCTTTTCCATCCAGTTCATCCAACTAACAGGCACACATGTCCACCACTCCCAATAACATCCCACATCTTCCCTTTACTAATTCACTTCAATGACTCTATCCCTATTCAAAATGCTAAATGTAATGCACGAGATCTCAAGAGCACAAGCTTAACACAACTAATTCTACAAGGAAAAAGAAACAATGAAAAGGAAGCTCATACTACTTTACTACTACCCAATTACTTCTAACCATGGGTCGCGAGTAGGGTGCTACTCACTGCAAACCACTTCAGCCCCTTCGTCAGGGGTGGTAAGCGCTATATAAATAAAATGTTGAATTACAGTAAAGGGTATCTAAAAAAAAACATAAACATAAAGGGGGGATAAAAAGAACAAGCAAATAAAAGGCAATAATAACAGCGAAAGGAAACTGAACCTCAATTTAAAACGGTTCACTTCGGTCCCTAATTGCTTTTTCACAGATCCTGCAGTGTAATAACAGCACATAATCAATCCTGTTCGAGTTGGTGGGGAAAGTCTAGCACAGTTGTCATGAGTCCTATGGGCTCGAAGGCCCACTGTCCTACTCTGTATGTGAACACTTCGAACCCCACGCCTTCTCTTTGTGACAGACCCTTCCGACTTTCCTCTCCTGACCTATTTATTTGTCCCTATTCTCACCTTTAAACTCAGTAGGTATAGCATCTCATGCTTGTGCAAACTCAGTTTCCCTCAACCCTCTTTTGGATTCCATATGGAGAAGGGTGCTCTCACATTCTGCCCCCATCTTTAATTTGCGGTGCCATTTGGCAGTGGATGGAGCTTTGTACTCTTCGAGCGCATTGATATCTGCCTTTTCACTAAGCCAGGCACCAGGCCAATGAATCAGTTGGTGACTTTTCCTTATTGTAGGGGTACAGGGTCGAACTGGGACAAAATATGGGACTGGCAACAAAATAAAAGTGGCCCCCATTAGCGACCCAGTTGGCTAAAAAGGTCGCCCACCTTTGCAAATCAGGCCAGTATTACACTTCAGACATGCTGTATGGGTATTTTGCAAGGTGTGGGAGACTGTACGCATTTGTGTTTGCTGCAGGCAATGTTTTTGGTAATATCAAGGAAATAAACAGTAAAAACCGTCCGTTTCCGATGGGAATTTGGCAGGCGTCTTCCGAACTTCAGTTCCAAAAGAAACTAAAAACCTGGTTCTTTTGTTTAGAGTAAGCTCACTCTTAAACTGGGTTATCTAATGTTTATTGTGTCAGCTCCCTAGCGCTGGGGTACTCCGTTCTGGAGTAGCCATGCGCTTTACAAATTGTATTATATATATATATATATATTGCACATGTGTGGCCATCTTTTTATATTCAGGACAGCCAGCATATGTAGTCGGGTAGAATTCATTCATTTGGGTGCAAATAAATCCTATGCAAATAGACACAATTAATTAGTATGAATTTGGCATTTCTGGATGCTTGGAGGACGTTAATCAGTATGTGTTCCATTCTGTATCCTCTAATAGTCTGCCAATATCATATTCCCTTTTAGGTCAGGGAGTGCCCTCTTGGCCTTCTGTGACATGGTTTTATACAGTTGTGTTACCGATTTAGTTTTGCCTGTTATCATACATATTAGTTGCATCCCCCTATGTGTGCATGCCCCCTGGTGAACTGTTCTCCATGCCTTCCTGCTGCACCAAGGAACTAGTGAAGAGAACCAATGTGGATTGCACCTGCTGAACCTGGTGGCTAGCAAAGGAGAAGTGAATGTGCCTGCTGTGGCCTGCTCGTGGAGAAGTCGAGTCCTGAGCCCAGCCAAAGCAAGAGACTCCAAGGGTCAGTTGGCTGACCTCCTGTTTGCAGCACAGGGCCAAAACAGCTGAAGAAGCCTGCTGGGGCTAGTTGGTAGCCCAGATTTCTGAATTGTCACTCCTCCATGCTGTGGAGCTCAAAGGACCAAGACCCAACACTCAAAAGTTGCCCCCAAGTCTGTGGACCTAGGGAGAATTGTCAGAGTGCTGCTAGCTCACCCAGAAGGCAAGTTACTGCCAAAAGAAAGAAAACTACTGTACTGGGCAACTGGCAGACTGAACTTCTGCCAAGCTCAAGAGGACTTTGAGGGATGTTGACCCCTGTGGCCAGGATCCCCTCACCAAGCCCAAAGAGCAGCCTGAGGAAGACCCCCGTTGATTGCACCGCATCTTCAGTATCCTTGAACATCTTCAGCATTCTGAATCCCTTGCATCAGGAACACTCCACAATGGTCAATGGCAAGGAGTCACAAATGCTGGAACTGAACTGAAGACTGCTTTCCTTGGAGAGGTAACTGTTTTTGTTGACCTTGAGGGTCCCACGAACTGGCTTGTTACCAGAGTTGGTTGCCTAAAGTAAAACAATGCTTGGTCGCAGTTGAGTATAAAGTGATGGTTTACTGTACCATGTAAGTTATTTATCTCAGGAACCCTAAGGTGAATCTTTTTTACTTTGGTGTCTGAAATTACATAAAAATCTAATCTATTTTTATAAATTGCTGTCTGATTTCTTTCGGGTCTTGTGTATGTCTTCTTCCGTTGTTCTGGTGATGTTTAAATACTTTGCATTTGTTCCTTTGTGTAGGCCGGACTTCTCAGAGCCACAGCTACCCAGGAGTGCGCTATGGGTTTAACAAACATAACCTACTGGTCCTAAATGGGTTGCCAAGTGTATTACACGGTGAGGTTATACAACCACACCATATAATACACCCCATTTCCTCACACGAATACACTTAACAAATAATAATAAGCTAGCCTGGAACCTTATTACTGAATTTGAATAGGAGAGCATTGGTCATGTCATCAAATATCCTGTCTTGAACTTTTCATCTAAAAGTTATTAGTATCGGATGTATTAATCTAGTTAGTTCAATGGGTGCCAACCAAGCCTGCAGCACCCAGTGCTTGAATTGGGAACAAGTTTCTCAAGGAACGCATACATTGGGGGTCAAGGTGTGGCAACCGTATTGGGTGGAGTCACATAGGATGGAGTCATGAAAAGCAGAGTCAACTTATACATGTATTTTTTTTTTAATTCTGCCACAAAGAAACTGACAACAAGGACAAACTTGACAGGAAATCTGTTCTGGCTTAAGAGGTTGCAAAGGCTGGATTTTAAAACATCTTATGGGGTTAATGCATTTGTTGCAGAGAACTTTGTGGGCCCAATAAATAAATATTGGGAAACAATAATAAGATACCTTTGGTGGTTAATGCACTTGCTGGACAGATTTGTGTTTTGCCTAATCACAGTTTTAACTCCAAGTAGCATAGAGGGTTAATGTGTCTCCTACAAAGCATATTGTGTAACGTGTAGATAACTGATTTTTGATTTATGTGGATACCAAAGTAGGTTACTGCTTTAGACACAGAGGGCCAGATGTACGAGGGTTTTTAGCGTGCGCAAATGGGTCTTTGACCCGTTTGCGCACGCTAAAAACCATGGGCCCATGTACAAACAGTATTTTGCGAGCCGCAAATAAATTGCGACTTGCAAAATACTGTTGTGCGACTCGGAATTTTGAAGGGGAGTTCCCTTCCAAATAGCGAATCCATAGCCAAGTACTAATGTTTTGCGCCCGCAATTGCGGTCGCAAAACACTTGCAAATTACCACCTACTTCAAGTAGGCGGTAATGCATTCGCAAATGGGAAGGGGTCCCCAGGGGACCCCTTCCCCTCTGCAAATGCATGCAAAATTATTTTTTAAGGACAGGCAGTGGTCCCAGGAACCACTGCCTGCCCTTAAAAAATGAAACGAAAACGTTTCATTTTTTAATTTTTTTTAAATGCATCTCGTTTTCCTTTAAGGAAAACGGGCTGCATTTAAAAAGAAAAAGCTGCTTTATTTAAAAGCAGTCCCAGACATGGTGGTCTGCTGAGCCCAGCAGGCCACCATCCCTGGGAGGGCCAACCATTCCAAATGAGGGTCGCAAAATGCGAGAGGCTCATTAATATTCATGAGCCTCGTATTTTGCGACCCAATTGGGAATCGCAAACAGTGTCCAAGACACTGTTGTTCATGCCAAATAGCGAGTCGCAAATTGCGAGTCGCAAAAGCGACACAATTTGCGAGTCACTATTTGGCAGGTCGTACATCTGGCCCAGAGATCCTTTTGTTAGATGCAGTTCATAAACTGCAGTTGTTACAATGTAGTACAGTGAGCTATGAATCAGAAGCTGCTTGCAAACTGCAGTGCTTGGTTTAAGACTTATTGTGTTTTTTTCCTCAATCTGTCGTACTTATATGGCTGCTAAAATGTTTTCTTTGGGTAGTATTAAAGTCTTATTTGTACAGGCAACCCAAACACTGTGTTACGTTTTAAATCCTGACTTTGTGTTTCTTCTGGCCATGCACTTTTAACATATAATTCCTACCAGTAAGGATGATATGCGACTCCTACACCTTGTAGCCCTTATTGTCTTATATAATAAATCATGTACACTGATTTACACACTTGTATGATTTATTATTAATGTAGACACTGGGATAAGTAGCGCTATAAAACACTTTGTAAGTGCTATTTAGTTACAAGAATAACAATTTAATCATTAAGACCATACATCTTACATTCTTACAGTGCATGCATATCTCTTATATACACAAGGGTTGTACCAGTGGTGGCTGGTAGGGAACACGGGTGGTGGGGGGTCGAAAACAACAAAAACATTTTTTTTAAACCCACTTACCTCTTCCACCATCTCTCCGCTTCTCTTCCTGACTCTGAGTCCAGAAGCAGGAAGCACACAGGTTCCCCTAAGCCAATCACGATGCTGCTGTCACCATGACAGCAGCATAGTGATTGGTCTTAGCGCTGTGGTGAGGTGTTCAGACGGTGACTATGAGCCTGCGCAGGTTTCCCACCAGGCTGTGCATTACAGCCTGGTGGGGAACATGCAAAGTGCACATGACTGTTTGGCCGGCCCACGACGACCGGCCAAACCGTCATGTGCACTTAGGGTGTGCCCATCACTCCTCCCCCTGTGACCCCAGCCCCACCGTAACCTAGCCCCATAGCTACAAGAATAAAAAAAAATGATATTATCATTTTATTTTTCCTTTTTCCACTGCTCTAGTCGCCCCTGGATTGTACAAAGTCAAATGCCTGCCTCCAAACGGTAGTTTCTCTTAAGTACTTGTGAGGTGATAACAAGCTGTGTGCCTCTGATTCCCCCACTACATTGTCACCTAGGAGATAGGCTTCAAACAGCTCCCACCCAGGAACACACTCCAACAAAAGAGGGGCTGATAGCCTCTTAAATTCGGCCTTTGTTATGGGCTCCACTTGAATCGAAATGAGAAAGCCTGCTCACTGCCTGCACTTTGCTGGGTGGCTAATATCAAACAACCTTCAACATTTGTCAAATATGGAGGAGAAGAGCCATCTCTGGTGCCTGGGTAAAATAGTGACATTTTTGCATATATTTACAGGGTTACCAGATGATTCCAACCCCCTGTGACAAACTAAAACAGTACTTGGCTTTACTTATGCAATTTATTTTCAGATGTGGCATTCTCATTGCATTTATTGAACGAAATGATGATCATAAGTTGCAGAATACATTAAATTAATGCGTGGGTAAGGAAACAAGGTGTCTCGATTACACGGAGTGACCTTAGCAACCAAGGAAGTAAATAAAAGGTACATATTACAGCTCATATTATTTCAAAGTCACAATGTTGCTTCTTCATGTGATAACAGGCAGAATGCTTGATTTGCACTGTAAAAAGTGCCAATCCAGCGAGCAGGTTTCATTAGTGCAGCAAGTACAACAGTACAGAACAATAGAGCCCAGGGGCTACGTCCATCTCTTTTTGGATGTGCACTTCCTTGAGGAAATTCTGAGGGAGCATGGACTCTCACTTCACTTGGGGTTGCAGAAATGTTTGGGCCTTATGCTTAAAATTTGGACAGTGCACAAACCATGCTTACGGTCCTACTGGTCTCCTCTCATAGTTTGTGTAACATCCATCTTTGCAACGTACATGAGCAGAGATCTTTTTTTGCTTTTGCAGTGTATGCTGCATTCCAATGATACTTCTGCTGCATTGCCCCGGGACCATCCAGACTGACAGGTTGTTCAAAATTCAGCCTGTTGTGGTACATTTGTCTCCTAGATTTTCCAGAGATTTATAGTCTTGGAAAGAATATAGGCATTGAGGAGTCCTTGATAGTGTACAATGAGTGGCTGCTGTTCAGGCAGTACATACTGAAAAAAGAGCTTGTTATCAAGTTGCACATGCTGTGTGAGAGCTCTACTGGCTATGTATATAGTTTGAGATTGTATACAGGGAGTGACTCCACTCTAAAACTTGTAGGTTGCCCTTCCACTCTAGAAGTCACAGCAAAGATTGTATCGAAGCTTCTCCAACCACTGCTTCATAAAGGTTATAACCTTTATGTGGACAACTTCTATATAGGAATAGAGCTGTTCAGTGACTTGTACAAAGCTGGCACTGTGGCATGCGGTACTGTTTGATGTTGCCCCAAAAGACTGTAAGGAGTTCCAAAAATCCTAGAGCACTCCATTGTGTTCCAATGAACTGCTTGCAGTCAAATTCTCTGATAGGTGGGATGAGTGCACACTCACTACAATCCATGATGAGAGCACTTCCCCTGTCACAGTTTGGGCTCAGTTGGCCGAAGTTCACAAGCCCACCTGAATACTTGATTACAGCAACTACATGGTCTGAGTGGATAAAAATGACCAGGTTCTTCACCCATACAACGGGATTTGTGAAACTTGTACTTGGTTTAAGAAGCAGTTTACCCATCTGAATGAGATGGCAACATGCAGTGTGCATGTTGTTTATCGTCAGACCACCTCAGGAAGACTCATGTCTTTTCTTGACTTTTAGTTGACAGTCATTGAAAGTCTTACTGCTACAGAAGCCTCCACTCCATCTGCTGTGAAGTATGTGGCTAGGCTAAAGGATCAACACTTTTCCTACTGCATTCCTGCAACAGCTAGAAAGACTCAACCACTTTGTCACTGCAGAGTTTGCTCCAAGAAAATGTAAAGGCAAATTGAAGGAGAGTCGGTTACTGTCCCCACTACCCATCTCAGTCAGCCCTATGTTTTTCAACTTGCTTTATGTTGAACTACTTAAAAGTGAAGTATTGGGAAATTAACTGAAGTGGAGCTGCCCTAACATATACCTTTCAGTGGCTGTGCATGGATACATACCTTTCCTGGGCCACTACTTCATTAGACAATCAGCCTTACAAATTGTTTTCCTCTACTTGAGGAAATCATGGACTTGCTTATGGCCTGCTTGACACCATTATCTGCTGTTAGATAGTGGTAGGTGTTCTGTTCACTGTATGACAAGCGCATTACAGTCACCACACTGCACATAACGGTGGACAGAACATAAGCCAAGTTGTCACGGAGTACCCTGTGTGGCAGAAACGTAAAGTCTTTTGTAGTTTTTGAAGTGCTCTTTAGGGAGCTTAAGCAACCTTCCCCAGCATGTTTGCCTTAGTTTCAAAAGGTAGATATACTCACTCAGTTCGAGAAGTGTGGGCCTAGGAAGGCAGCCTCGGACATCCCTAACTTGCATCTACAAAGTGGAAGAAATTAAATTTAGCACAGTGAGTGCACTGAAGGCGCATGAAAGACACATTCCTTGAGCTTTATGTAGCTTTCAATGAAAGGAGTTAGAAAGGTATACTTGGCAAGTATATAGGATTTAGTCAGGACTTTGAAGGGGAGAAGAACATGAATACGTAGGAAAAGGTAAGTCTAGGTGTGCTTTTCACAGATATATAGAATAGGTAGAAGGCATATAGTCAAGTTAGTAGAGATGCACATGCTCTCACTTCATCCTCACCAAAGGACTCAACTCTGTCAGTGTCGCACTCACCACAATACTCAATTAGTCTCTCACTCAACTGAGAAAATGTCTCCAAACCATAGAGAATCCCGCAGCCAGCCTCCCCTCCTCCCTCAACGTCCACACCTCAACGAGCTTCACTGGCTCCTCATCCACAGTGCTCTTCAAACTTTCGACACACACTTTCAAACCCTTACACAGCACTGGCTTAGCATACCTCAAAACAGCCTCAGATTTAAGAAACCCCCCAGAAACCTTTGCTCAGTCACTTGTACTCGCACACATTCCATGAATATGTAGCACCTAACAAGCAGTAGAGACTTCCCCTACCTTTCCCACAAGTGGAGTACCATTCCTATCCAGAGACCTCTGGGAACTCTGGGTGGTAGGAAATTTGTGGCTCCTTGCTTAGTCCAGAACTTTCCGTCACAGAAAGGTGAGGTAAATGTATTTTTTTTTGCCAAGGTTTGAGGTATACAAGGGATGCTGGGTATGAAAACGGGGTGAAAGCCATGCAAGCCACCCCACACTGGATTTCCCTGGGTGTCTAGTTTTCAAAAATGTGCAGGTTTGCTAGCTTTCCCTATGTGCCGGCTCAGCGAGGGCCCAAAATCCACAGCTACCCACATTGAAATGCTTTTTTTTTTTTTTTTAAATGGTCAGTTTTCAGTGGAAACATGTGATGTGTCACATTCTTGAAGTTTTACTCACAGAAATGCGAGAAAAATGTTTTTTTAGTCAAAGTTTGAGATTTGCTAAGGCTTCTGGGTAAGAAAACCTGGTGAGAGCCACGCAAATCACCAAACTCTGTATTCCACTTGGTGTCTAGTTTTCACAAATGTGCAGGTTTTCTAGGCTTACCTAGGGCCCAAAATTCACAGCCACCCATATGGGAAAAAGTCAGTCAGTTTTCAGTGGAAAAATGTGATGTGCCTATGTCCATGTTGTATTTTGGACCCTTTCCTGTTGCAGGCACTAAGCCTACTGACACAAGTGAGGTACCATTAATATTGGGGAACATGTGAAAACGCAAAATAGTAGAACATTTGTTATTACCAATTTGATTTCTCTGCATTTGTGCCTTCCATATGTAAGCCAGTGTGTAAGAAAGAAAAAAGTTTGAAAAATGCCCTCCGATTCACATGCTAGTATGGGTACCCACAAATTCAGAGATGTACAAGTAACCACTGCTCCTAAACTCCATATCTGGTGCCCATTTCAGAATTACATGGGTTTTCTTGATACCCATTTTTTATTGTACATATTTTACCATATGAATTGCTCTTTACTCTGAATACAATGAAAAACCATTGTAAGGCACAGCTCAGTTGTTTGCTCTGCGGACCTTGGGTTCTAGGACAACTTGCAAACACTATATATACACTCGAAACCAGAAGGGCCTACTGGCCGTAATTGTATATTGCTTTTGTAAATCAGCCATTGTGAGGCGAAGTTACAGATGAGACCATTGTTAGTTTCTTTAGGAAAACCTTGAGGGGCCTACATAAATGATCCCTTGCTGAATTCAGAAGTTTCTCTACTTTTCAGAAATCTATAGCTTTCCAGGATTCTCCATGGGTTCCCCACCAGGTTCCACCACAAACTGGAAATAGGTTGAAAGAGCAAAAATGGACTAGGTCTTTGAAGAACGCCAAAACTGTGGTAAAAGATTTTTATTTTTTTTTTAGCTCTGCATGTTCCTGAAAGCTGGGGAATATGGTAACTTCATTACAACAAACCTTTCGTTTATACCATTTTTAGTAGAAAAAAAACAGACATGTTTTTGTTGAGCACGTTTTCTCTATCTTTCCCAAAATTTTTACTTTATTTTGCCTTTTTTCTCAGTTCCCTCGAAGGGAATCCCCAAACCATGGGTACCTTTAGAATCCCTAGGATGTTGGAGAAAAAAGATGCAAATTTGGTGTGGGTGCCTTATGTGAAAAAAATTATGGAGGCTTAAGCATGAAGTATCCCAAATGGCAAATAAAGGGCTCAGCTTCAGCAGTTAAGGGGTTAATTTAACCAACAAATGGGCATTCACCTTTAAAGCAGGTTCACAAAATTATTAGGGTGAGCGGGGCTCAGGTCAGATGACAATTTTGAGTGCAAATGTGAAAAATCTCCAGGTGGAACATGAGTGCGGTGGGCATGTCCACTTTTGAAAACGTATGAAATTTGGTCTATTTTAAAAGTGGACAGTGCAACTAATTCTATTGCTGAATAATGTTTAAGTCAATCAATGCTCACACTGGACCCTCTGCTCATAAACCAGCCTCTGCTCGTGCCATTTATTTATGGTTGCATACTATCTCCTCTACTGCCTGCCCCACTGCACACTCACTCCATTCTCTGTCCCATACAGTTATATGCCCCCCTATGCTCACACTCTGCATTTCCTACTTCCTCTGCCTTCTGCTCACACATTCCCGCTCTGCTCATTGCCCCTTTGTTTACACACTGCCCTCAATGCTCGCTGACCTTTCTGTTTAGTATGCCTTCTCTGCCCCTTCTGCTCATGCAATGCCCTCTCTCCTTAGACTGCTCACTAACTGCCCCTTGACCAGTGGCAAAGCAAGGAGGGACGGCGCGGGCGGTCCGCCCTGGGCGACACGAGTTTTGGGGGCAGCGCCCCCCCTCTCCTGCGGCCATCGCGGGGGAATCGCCAGCACACCCCCACCCCCGCTCTTACATTCGGCCACCGCGGGCAGCAAACGCAGGGGCCACCACAGGCTGCAAAAGGCCTAGCTACGCCACTGCCCTTCTGTTCACTCACTGCCCCTTCTACTCTCTGCCACTTTTGCTCACGCCGCTCAGCAGCCTGTCATCTCTGCTCTCAACCTGCCCTTTGTGCCTGCCCCCTTTGCACACTCACTACCACCTCTGCTTCTGTCCCTTCTGCTTACACACTGCCCCATTTCGCGGCTGCTTTAGCATAAGGCACTAACTTGTAGTGACTGATGTTACCAGCTTCCTCTTTTATATATTGCGTAAGCAGGTTAGGCCTTATTTTAATGTCAGTGTCGGTCCACCAAAAGAGGGGGTCTTGGGGCAAACAGCCCCATCAGCTCCCACTGTGTGGCGGCTCTGGCACCATGGCTTTTCTGCCTTCTCTGCCCTTTGCATACACACTGCTCCCTCAGCTCAAACACTGCCCTCTCTGCTCCTGCCCCTTTTGCTCTCACATTGTTCTGTTTGCTCCTTCCACTACTGCACAGCCCTTCTTCCACTGCTCCTACGCTCGCCTCTCTGCCTCCCTTGTACACTCACTGCTTCGCTTCAGCTCATGCACTGCTGCTACCAACGTGGAGCCCCTCCTTCCGTTACTGCCTATAGCACTCAGACCGGATGCTTACCTGGTTTAACACTATAAGTAACCATGTAAAATACAATCAGGCACTCACATAAAAAAACATTAGCATTATATTACAAACACCTCAGAAGTTATTTATGAAAATGTCAACATTTTGAAAGTTACCATGAAGTCAGACTGCACAGATTCTGATCTAGCAGCAAAGAATGACAGTATGGACAGCAACAGAAATTAAGACCTACCTTCAGTATTTTTTAGGTTTTGTTTTAACAAACACTGAGAAAAACATTGTTTTCTATCTTTATTACAAGTAGAACTAAAAAAAAAAAGGGGGAAAATAATCATCAGTGCATATATTCCACTTTCAGTCAATCCTCCTTTTTAGGCTGAAGCCAACCAAACAGCAGAGCTGTCTGGCTTGCTAACAACATCTTGTGGACATTCTGAAAGCTTCCCTGGGAATGCATTCTACACATTGCATACCATTGGCTTTGTAAACCACATTTGCTTGCATTTTATTTCCTGGCTTGATTTGTTTTAGGCTGTGGTGCTTGAGCTCACTCTCCCGTGGAGCACAGCCTTTTTACTGTGTGCTTGCTTTCTGTAAACAGGTCGTTAAATTTTGTTCTGCTCCTATCACATTTGCTGTGCATTCAAAGACAGAGGTCAAATGTTAGACTCTGTCTTCGGAGGGAGTTTGATGTTTACTTTTCTTTCATTGACTTCAAAGTGTGACGATTTATGTGACAATCTTGCTGTTAAAGCAAAGCCTTTTTTTTTTTAATACAACACAATTTAAATGTCTGTAAATTAATGTGCAGCTATTTCAGAATATATCAGAAATAGGAAAGCACAAAAAGTACATTTTTGGGTAATTCTGAAGTGTGGTGGAAGCATATTTAAATACGATTAAAACAAATCAATACACTAGGTGAGGAAATTTCCACACATTATCATTTGTGTGCTGTATACTTTTATCAGTAAAACTATATATCTCTGCAAATCTAATGGTCATTTCAATTGAAAGTGAGTTGTCTGTAATGGCAGTTCACTACCACACCATGCATACTCCACACTATGCCACTCCAATCTACACTACTACACAACACTATACTGCACTCTGCCCTCCACTCTACACCACTCTATGACAAGCCACACCACTCTATAACACTCCACTCTAAGACACGAAACGCAACTCCACTCTACGACACAACACTCCATCAGGCGCCACTCAACCCTATGAGACGCCACTCCATGCCCCTCCAGTCTACGCCACACCACGACATTCTGTGCTACTAAACTGGAGGACACTCCACACAACTCCCTCTACCCACACTACTCCACTATACTCTATGCCAATCCACTCTACGCCACTTGACGACACTCCACTTGGCTCTACAACACTCTACGCAACTCCATCTATGCCACTTTACTCCACTCTAGGCCACTCTATGGCATAGTACTCCACTCTACGCCCCTCCACTCTATTCCATAGTGTGATACACTACTCCCTCCACTCTATGCCAGATCCCAATATATGAAAGTCTGCTCCACTATACGAAACTCTATTCCACTCTAATCCACTCAATGCCACTCTAAATCACTCCACTCTACTTCACTCTATGCCACTGCACGACAATCTAGTACTCTACGCCATGACACTCTACTCCACTATATGCAACTCCCTCTATGCCACTATGCACCACTTTACTCTCCTCTATACTACTCCCCTCTATGCCACTCCACGCCATGACACGCTATACCACTCCAATCTATGAAAGTCTACTCCACTGTACGACACTCTATTCCACTCTAATCCACTCCATGCCAATCTAAGCCACTCCACCCTGCGACACTCTTGCACACTTTATGTCATTCCACTCTACGACACTCTAGTACACTCTATACCACTCCACGACACTCTAGTACACTCTATGCCACTCGACTATGCCACTCCACGACACTACACTCCACTTGACTCCATGACACGAAAATCTATGTCTTCACTTGACTCCACTCCACTCCACTAACTTAGTCATGCTGAACAGCAGCCACGCTGGTGTACAACATGGCTAAAACACTTTGGGAAAGCCAATAGCTCTTACATAGGCAAGACCTATTGGCTTTGCCAATGCTTGTTATTTATTAACTCTTTAAATGTTCAGCCTTATGGTTTAGGTTTCTCCATATTAACTAAAGTCTGATAATTAAGGCTCCCAGTTTTCCATTTTTACAGATGGAGATACAAAACCATCCATTTTCCTGTCTGCATTTATTTTTAAATATGAAAACATAAGGAAAATAAGTCTTCTTTTGGACAATTCCCACTACTGTTAAACATGGGTGGCAGGTCAGTAGCTGTGCAGATTGACAGATAGTGGAAATAAAAAAAAATCCTAATGAAGTTTCCATAAATGTATAGGTACAGATTCTAGGCTTTTCTACACTAAAAAGGTTTTCAGATAATTGCATTTTACGGGAAATTTCTAGAACCAACTGGGCATTCAAATGTGACTATACTTTTATTGGTTAAATATGGAAATACATCAACAGCATCTTCATGCTTACACTGAAAACAAAATAAATACAGATAAAAGGAATTAAAAAAAATATGGATAAATACAGAAGACAACGTCAGAAAAATAAAACCAGGGGCCCTACTAATAATTCAAACACATTATCCTCAGGAACTCAAGTTTCAGTCCTCAGATTTCCTTTTCAAACTACTGTTTTCAGGGCTTTTCCCATGCTTAATTTGTAAATTAAATCAGCCACTCTAGGCCCAAAGTTTTGCTCAGAGGCCAAGGCGTGCCGAATACAGAGGCATAGCCTCGATTCCACCTCATGCCTTTTTAATCCAACATCAGACACTCTCTGTCCCTTTATCCCACGTTTGCAGGTTCATAGTTCTCCTTTTGTTAATGTGGTTTTGTCTGTCTCTTCCTCTTCTTTTCCTTTTTAGGTCGAGTCTGGGCAGTGCATGCGCTGATCTGCGAGGCATGCTGTATTGAGGTATGGAATAGAAGCTCCGCCATTTCCCCGCCCATCTTTTCAATTGGCTCCTGTTTCTTTCCTTTCTAAATGGTTGCTTTTGATTCGTGCATAGGCTTAGTAGTCCTTCCTTAGTACCCTCCTCGTCTCATTTTGGAACCTCCTATAAGGACTGGCTCTTTTACTTGTGTTGTTACTCCATGTGTTTCATTTAGATCTGTGAGCACTATTTTTTTAGGTCTTTCTCCTATTGCAGCAGTACATGCTTTCCTGCAGGGGACCACTTTTGAACTCTCTGCTCCTCATTGCCCGGGGACCGCTTATCAGCTCTCTGCTCATCACCCGGGGACTGCTTTTCAGCTCTCTGCTCCTCATTACCAGGGCACCGTGCTTAATGATTCAGCATGGTGCCCGCTTTCATGTAAACAACAACACGGGCAATACAAACAATGGCAGCCGCAGCTTTATTTTCACAGCAGGCGCCCGCTCGTATAACTCGTTTTTTAAATTTACATTAATTCACGGCAGGCGCGGGTCTTCTTGTGCGCAGCTCGCCCAACTCGATTTTTATTCCTTTAACAATAAATCATGGCAGCCGTGAGTCTTGTTACACCCGGGTCATCCAACTCGTCATTTTTTTTCTTTCATTAAATCATGGTGGCTGCGCGTCTTGTTCAACAACAGTTGATGGACAGAATGCGTCTTGTTGCACGCGGGTCGCCCAACTCTTTTTTTTTTATTACTTCAATTAATCATGGCAGCAGTGCGTCTTGTTGTGCGCGAGTCGCCAAAATGGTTGGTTTTTTCCTGAGAAAAGTGCCCACTCCAGTGCTCTTTATTCAGCTTGCCAACAAAATAACGTTGGGCACCACAAGACATGCATATGACAGAACAGTGTGAAATGACTTAAGGCACCAAGTGATGTTTAAGAATAACTCTGAACGTTATACTTTACCATGTCGCTCATTAGTGGGCCAGCATGTGACAATGTATTGAATTTTCATCTGCCATGATGTGCAAGGTGGTGGGAGCGCATCTGAAATCATGTTGGGTTTGGGTAAGGAAGCGCGGGCTTAAGGCTGTGTTGGCAGGAGAAAGAGGGGCACTTTTTTTTTAAACACCTGTGAGTAGAAAGGCACATACGGCCCTGTTTGTCTCCTCTCAGGGTTCCCGACTTTATTATTCAAAATACAGTAGTGTGAACTGTAGGCCCTACTGCTAGTTTTAAAACTGCTTCTGTGCATTGTATACAGGACCAATGTTTTGGAGAGTACGGGGCTTGTCCAAGGATGTTGCTATCAGGGATTAAGTGAAGTTTTGCATCACCAAGAGGGGCAGACTGTGCATTTTGTACAATGTTACCACTGTGATAGAATTTCCTCTTAGCCTTTCACCATTCTAAGATTGGTAATGTAAGTACCATTTATTTGAGTAACAGTAAAGTGTATGTATGTATATTAGTATATGCCCATATATGTATGCATATCTGTACATCTATAAATAGACATGTATGTACTCATGTATGCATCTATATCTACATATGTACATGTATATGTGTGCATGAATGCATTTACAATCATAATTTATCTGGCGCAAACTTATGGTAAGCACAGGTACACTGCACAAGCGAATATTGCCTATTTTTCCAAACAGCTCTACCCAAAAAACATGGGTAAAAGACATTGGGGGATATTCACAAGGACTTATCTCCGAGTTATCGCCACCTTAACGCAACAAAAGTGGAGATAGATTTAACGCCCCATTCACAAGTGGTTGCAAACTGCAGACAACGCAAGTATTCCCGCGATAACTGCCTCAAAATTTACCTCCACGGGTGACACCACCAACTAACCCTAATGAGATGCAGAGTAGGCGTTCCCGTGCAAAAACACACGATAACACCACTACACCACTTTCACAACGAACTGCCAGATCTGCGATGCGAACCAAAAACAGGCGATAAGCCGCGGTAGCAGCAGGGAATTAACACCTGCCTTTTTCTGGTGAAAGCAGGACGACTACCCGCAGTATGAAAGGGAGCCCAGCCCAGAGCCACATCTGAAGACCCACAGATGCCATGGAGACAATGATCATGCAGCTCCGAGACCCATGAGGGCCACAACACCCACCCCCACCTCACCCCGGCCCCCCCCCCCGGATCCCCCTCTCCCAGGACAAACACATACCTTGCACGACACAAGAGCCACAAAAAGCGCATGATGTCCCACAATGACAACAAGAAACACGTGTGGGCAGAAGAACGAGAAATAGTCACTCATCATTGAAGTAACAACCAAAAACTTTATTGAATACAACACAAAACACCAATGCGGAAGACTCCTGTCGGGTCCGTCCGGGACAATCTTGATGTCACAGCCTGGAAAATAAAGCACAAAATCAGAACGTGTGTCATGCGCACATCAAAGGAGCGAGACACAGAGAAACAGAGAGAGAGAGAAGGGAGAGGGAGAGAGGGAGAAGGAAAGGAAGGGAGAGAGAGGGAGAGAGGGAGAAGGAAAGGAAGGGAGAGAGAGGGAGAGAGGGAGAAGGAAAGGAAGGGAGAGAGAGAGAGAGAGAGGGAGAAGGAAAGGAAGGGAGAGAGAGAGAGAGAGGGAGAAGGAAAGGAAGGGAGAGAGAGGGAGAGAGGGAGAGAGGGAGAGAGGGAAAGGAAGGGAGAGAGAGAGAGAGAGAGAGAGAGAGAGAGAGAGAGAAGGAAAGGAGGGAGAGAGAGAGAGAGAGAGAGAGAAGGAAAGGAAGGGAGAGAGAGAGAGAGAGAGAGAGAGAGAGAGAGAGAGAGAGAGAGGGAGAAGGAAAGGGAGAGAGAGAGAGAGAGAGAGAGAGAAGGAAAGGAAGGGAGAGAGAGAGAGAGAAGGAAAGGAAGGGAGAGAGAGAGAGAGAAGGAAAGGAAGGGAGAGAGAGAGAGAGAAGGAAAGGAAGGGAGAGAGAGAGGGAGAAGGAAAGGGGGAGAGAGAGAGAGAGAGAGAGAGAGAGAGAGAGAGAGAGAGAGAGAGAGAGAGAGAGAGAGAGAGAGAGAGAGAGAGAGAGAGAGGAGGGACACTGCCACCCCCAGGCACCACTGCTCACCTGCTGCCACCGGTGTGTCTCCAACCACGTGCCGGTATACACTGTAAGCCACCAGGTCTTCAATTGAGGCCAGAGTCAATCATGGCAGAGTCCATCACACTGCACACGGCAACAACGCCTGCCCGTCCTGCGCACACATGCAGCCTCACCCTACCCCCTCCCGCCGGCCAGCGATGGCTGTCCGCACTTGCGCACCCAGGCCCCACTGCTCACCTGCCGCCAACGATGTGTCCACCAGTGGGCACACCACGTGCCCGTGCAAGCTCCAGGCCCAGGTCCCGCCACCATGGCATGCTCCACATCATGCGGACCTGCGCCGCGGCCCAGCAGGTCCCACACATGACGCAGAGTCCTGAGGCATCAATGGCAGAGACCACATCAGTGCATACGTCATCATCGCAGGCTGCACACCCGCTCAGCAATTTCGGTGCCACTAACCCTGTGCAACCCCAGTCAGCGCCACGTGGTGGTAGGCCCGTGACGTCCGCATGGATCCGGGTGCCACTAACCCTGTGCAACCCCAGTCAGCGCCACGTGGTGGTAGGCCCGTGACGGCCACAAGGCTCCGGGTGCCACTAACCCTGTGCAACCCCAGTCAGCGCCACGTGGTGGTAGGCCCGTGACGGCCGCAAGGCTTCGGGTGCCACTAACCCTGTGCGCAACAAGTCATGGGCCCTTTATGATTGAGTATCGTGGAACATCCGTCATCCAGTCACCATTGGCAGTGGGGAAAGTGACGTTGTCGGCCCCTTATATTGGCGGGGTCACATGGCCTGTGACGCCTGTGCCGGATGGGTGTGGTGTGCGTGCAAACCTGCCCTCAGGGAGTGGCCGTGACATGCTGACAACTAGACCAGCGACGAGCAGACCACTAGCGTGTACGTCTGCGACATGTAGCTATGTGGGCCCCCCTCGGAGCATAAGCAGAGTGGTCTGGCCTGGCGTACGCCGGACCAGCGCAGGGCTTGCAACAATGACTCGGGGGCTCTGGGCGTGGTTCAGTCCATGTCCGGACAAGGAAGTGACTAATGCGTGTGTCCATGTTGTGGTGTCTGCGGCACCCGGAACGCAATCGGCAATGTAGCACACTGTGACTCGATTCCCACTAGATGAGCATCATTGACGTTGGGGGGGAATCACTGAGCCTACATTCATCCACACATTCATACATGAATGATGAAAGACATGACAGCAGTGCGTTTCTGAGTCCATCGGGGATTGACAAGTACAGCGGAAGAGGAAGGGTACAGTCCGCAGTGTGGTCGCCGTGTCATTGGTCACCAAACAGGATATGGCAGACCATGTCGCGGTCCAAGGTGGGTGCAGCAGAGTGTATCGGGGGTCAGTGGAAGGTCATGGGGCGATGTGCGGCACCAAGCAGCAACAGGCCAGGTGGCGGACATGAATGCTAGTGCCTCCTTCTGAACTCAAGCCCATCCACGTCCTCGTCCTCGTATGTGTGCTCTGCCCCACCTGTGGGTGGTGCAGTTCCGGCTGCGGCACTGTGTGCCACTGACACATCAGGGGCCGGAGGTGGATTGTCGGCCACACTGTGTGGCAGTGACATCAGGTGCCGGAGTGGAAATGCCTGCCGCACTGTGAGGCACTGACACACCAGGGGGCGGAGATGTGGATAGTGTAGGGGCAGCAGCATTCATCTGCGCCACGCCTTGTGGCAGCAATGCCATGATGAGGACATGCAGGGCATGGTAGATCCCAGCTACATTTCGCTGATATGCAGCGGTGGCTGCCATCCTTTCCGCCTCCATCCGCACCATGTCCTCCATGAGCCTCCGCATGTGTGCCATCTCACGGCTGAGATCGCTGGAGCCTCTCTGAGCGGACAGGTGTTCTTGTCTCCGAGTCATGACTCCAGCGATGTCAGCCAGGGCTCGTTGGAGACCATGGAGCGGCGTGTGGGTGTCCGTTAGGGACTGGAGGTGGTCCCTGATGGGACTCAGACACCCATGGATGGCGTCAAGTTTGGTAGCCATGAGGTCGAACCCCACCCGCACCTGCTCAGCCATCTCCCTCTGGACCTCCAACACACGGCGTTGGAAGGCCATGTGTTGTTCGGTGGGGTCTTGGGAGACAGCCCGGGTTGTGGGTGCCTCCTGCTGGGTGGTTTGTGGAGTGGGTGGGGTCTCCTCGATGCAGCTGGGCTGCCCTGGTCCTGGAGGTGATTGGCGGATGAGTTCAATGATGTCTTGGAGGGCTTGGGTGTCGACGCTGGTGGTGTCCTCCTCGTCATCAGTGAAGAGTGGCTGGGACTGCTCTGCAGGTGGCATTGACGGTGCCCCTGCAATGTGAAGGGGAGATGCTGTGTTACAATGTGTCCACATGTATGTAGACGCATGGTACATGTTCACATTCAGACAGCATGGCAATGTACATTGTGACATGCTGTTGATCAGGGCCATGATCCAGAGTCATTGTGGGTGTGCACTGTGCTCTGCTTGATTGTGCATGTGTGCCATTGTGGCCATCTCCCCCCGTCCCCCCAGTACCTGGTGGTTACTCACCCTGTTGCCATTGTGTTGTGTCATGTCGAGCTGTGTCCGGTGCCCACGACTCCTGCCACGGTCTCCACACTGATGACTGTCGACACCAGCTCCTCCATGTCATCCAGCTCCAGCTGTGGCGCTGGGCTCCCACCTCCAGTCTGCATTGCTGCCTTCTGGTTGCCTGCGAGTTTCTCCTTGGTCTTGCGCTTGGTGTCAATCCATCGCCTCTTGACCTCGTCCTTTGACCTCTTGTGCTCTCCGATGGCATTCACCTTGTCCATGATGGACCGCCATAATCCATTTTTGGTGCCCAATGACACATTGGAGGCGACGAACAGTTGTTGATGGTGTTCTATCACCTCCGTGACCAGGATCCTATTCTCCTGCAGACTGAACTTCGTCTTCCTCTTCTTCTTGTCCTTGCCCTTCCCTGTCACCGAGGTCCCAGGCTGGTCGTCCGGGGTGTTTGTGGGGTTCCGCTCGTCCTCTGCGCCTGCTCCGGCTGCCTCCATGGTGCTTGGGTGTTGGTCATTTTGTGTTTGTGTGTTTTTTCTACTTTTGTCGTGATTTTCCCGCCTGCCGTGTGTATATGGCAGTCCTGGCGCTGCTTATCGCTGATTTCCTCATCGCGAATGGGCTCATCGCACGTTTTTTGGTGTTGGGGTTTGTGTTTTTGACACCGTCGCGGTGGTGGCATTGCGGACATTGGCCGCGTTTTCAGAGGACTATCGCATGGTACCGCCTTGTTGTGAATTCCAGGTTAACACAGGGTTATTTTCCCGCGATGGACTGCGATGTGTGAAGTTGCGTTAACATTTTCTGGAGATGTTTAGCACACGTTATTGTGAATATCCCCCATTGTCATTTAAAACACCAATAGCTCAAAATCTCGCAAATGCGAGACCTATTGCATTGCAAAGGTTTGTTTGTGTATTCCTCTCCCTTGCTCTGGATGAACGTCTGTCGAGGAAAAATAAGCGCTAGTCCCAAAAAATGAGTGACGGTGGGCCCCACCTGCAACCACCAGCTCAAATTAAGCAGTGGTTGAGGCTTATTAAAAGCAAAAGTATAATCCCAAGAATGCATTTCTAAAAGGGGAATCTCAGGATTGGAAAATTGAGACCCTGGTGGCATGGAGTTTCTGGCTATGCTTGAATTTAGTGCTTCCACCCGACGATCACGTCTCCATTACTGGGCTTCTCTGTCTGTTACTAATCATTAACATCAGGTGTGCGAGTCAGATCGCGTGAACGGAACCAAACCAAGCCCACCTCTCCCAGCCTACATTCGGATATAAATTTAAATGCCGGGATTAGAAACATTGCGCTCCAACGATCTCAAGCTACATAGCTCCCCTATCCGAGCTCTCAAGTTACCCAGTTCCATGCGTGCTGCGCATGCAGTACAGGTATTTTCGTTGCATGATGGGGTGTGCAGTCCTGTCTAAAACCAGAACTACATCTTCCAGAATTTGTTCAAAGAATATTCCTGAACTGCATGTACTTTCACGCATGGAACTGGGAAACCGGAAAGGTCTACCCTACTTGGGCCCAATGTGTAAAGTGCTTTTAGGACTCGGAGTCATTTAACAACTAGAATGTATGTGCGCGTTCTTATTTAGCTCGGATGCGCTGAAGTAGCTGCAAGGAAATCAACTCTGCACATTTGTAAATTTACCTTTGGGAATGGGAAGGTGCGTCCTCCGGTTGGCCCTTGCGGTGGTGTGCGCGCTTAAGGGTCCCTGCAGCCGCGTTGGTGCGGTCTCTCATCCTGCTGTGTGTCTCAGTGGCTTATCTGCCCCCGTACATGCCTTATTGTCTTGTGCGGTCTCCATGTGATGGGATCTGCGTAAAAGCAACTTCGGGCCTCTGCATCAGTTTCAGTGGCTGTGTCCCTCCAACCTATGGCAAGCGGGCGTTGGCGAGCCCTCGGCAGGTGTGGTCAGTCAGAGACACTTGATAGGGGCAGATCGAGTGTCCCGGCTCACACCCTGACTTGTCGTTTACCGCGGTGATGCGACCGCTGCGCGTTCCATGCGGCACCTCCAACAGGTGCGCAGGAGTCAGCAGCCAGCCGCGGCGATAGAGGGGCGATGCTGTGCCTCAAAAGGCAGATCATCTCAGAACAAGGCACAGGTGTAATCACCGAAGGGAGGAGGGGATTATAAAAAGAGAAGGTTTTTAGCTCGCTCATCTTTTTGGAAGCGGGAGAGCGGCACTTACCATGGGACCCAACACCACTACAGAATTATTTATATACAGTGCTTTAAATGGAAAAAAATAAGTGCAGGTACTCTCCAAAAGGAGCGATGGACTGGGGGGTGGAGTGTGGGGCGGGACTGGGGGCGGAGCCAGAGGCGGGGCTAGGTTTTCAACCTTTCCAAACTTTATATGCAAGAAATCCAAGTGCATTGTGAAAAAATCGGCAGTATCTGTCCAATGGTTATTGCCCTAAAAATCATTTATAAAGCATTTACTAATAATGGTATGTTAAAAACTGTCTCTGAATTTTGCCATCAAAACTTTGCATGCTGGAATTTTTAGAAACCCTTACTTATGAGAAAGGGGAACTACGAGTCCCAGCATGCAAAAGCATTACCAACAAAAATCTAGAACTGTCTGAAAGTGTAAGGCCTTCAATGGAGCTGCCTGTCTCATTTGGATTATGTATGGTTTCCCATACGAAACAAGGGTTTAAATGCACCAAACCAAACAAAATTGTGTTGCCTTTAAGGTGTTTTTTTGTTTGAGGGTAATCCTACAAGTGGCAGCAAGGGCCACCGAGAAGGTCAGAATGGCGCAGTCTTCAGATTGGCGCTGTTGTTGGAAAGGCCACCACCCCAAATGCTCTGTATCAGGGGCACCCCGGCCTCAAACCCCTGGCAGTGGCATCATAGCCATCCTGGCAGGCCATGTCAATACACCTGGGCATCAGCCACAAGAATTGACTTGCCCAGTTGTGTGAGTGCACACTGTCGACTGAAAGCCTCGCAGCCCTTGGGGCATTTAGGGAAGTGTGAAAGGCACCAGACGAGAACACAGACGAGCCACATTTGCAAAAACATGCACCCCCACCCTCGCGTTCTGCTGAGGTAAGTCTGCCAAAATGGAGAGCACTGGGGCTCATTCAGTTCTTGGCCTCTCTGCTGAGATTGCTACAATGGTGCCGGTCACCAAAGAGGCCACTCAACTGTATACAACTGGACGCAAAACCACCAATGTTTAGGTAACTTTTGTCTGCCCTGATAAAAATTCAGCCTTTCAGCATTTATACAGGTTACTAAAGAGGGTCAAAAAGTTTGAAGGGGAACTCCTCGACCCTTTGCTGACCTTTTTTACCGGACACATGAAACACGGCCATCTCAAAGCACCATTTACGTTCAGCTTGAGGAAACAAGTCATCTGCCTAAGATTACAGTTTGGTAAGTGGTCGAGCTACGAATAATAAAACCTACAAACTATGCTTTTGGCAGATAAGTGCCTCCTGCCCTCTTCTCTTCCGCACACCAAGCGCCCAGCATTTAGTAATTGAAGGACGTCTATTGTCTCATGAGTTAATGGGGTTGGTGAGGGTGTGGGGGGTCTGCTCAATTGCCTTTTAAACCCAAGGGTCTACTGTATGGGCTTGACACAGGAACTCTGCGCTCTTGATAAAGCACCCTGGCTCGCCCCTTCGTTCTGCCTCTGCACCTCCCAATTTAATGTACTGTAGATCTATTTGAAAAGGCAACAACAGTAGCACTTGCGGGTCGTCTTGTCATTTAAATGCCCCAAACCAAACAAAATTGTGTTGCCTTTAAGGTGTTTTTTTGTTTGAGGGCAATCATACAAGTGGCAGCAAGGGCGGGGATTTACATGCAAGTAAAAATGCCTAATTTAAATTGTTGATGAACTAACATTTTCAGTCATTTAAAACAATGGCATGCTAAAAAGCTGTACAGCCTAAAGAATGCGCCCAACATCCTAGTCCATTAGTTTTATGATGGACTCTAAACTCCCACTGTGCAGGATCAAAGGGTAAACCAAACACCCTGCCGCCCAAGGCTGCTAGAAGAGTTGCAGAGAAGCACAACAAGATTGCTGTGTCCAGGTGACAAGAGCTGCTGTTCTGGCGCTCCTGTGCGAGCTCAGCTCAGGATTGCAGAATCGGAGCAGGTCATGTGAAAAGTGCTGCCGAGGCAGGAGAAAATGCGAGCAGCACCACCTGTGTCTAGGCAAGGCCCCCATGAGTACCGGTACTCTCCTTGTCCTAGAAGAAGTTCCGGTACTCAAGGGGCGAAAATTAAAAAGTGCTGGTACTCCGTACCGGTGAGTACCGGCCCAACTAAAGCACTGTTTATATATGGGGTCTCCAAACTTTTCTGTGGTGGAAGCTAGTTCTGGTTACCGAAAAGCATCCTGAGCTACTGCCTGTTATATGGGTGTTCGATACGGGTACGTACAATCCAAGTAACTTCAGCACCGCCCCTAGAGCATCCAGCCCTGCTTCAGTGAGCTTCTAGCATTAATACCATGAGGTCTACAGCAATGTTAACTTCTGGCCTCCCCGAGGATCAGGTTTGTCCCTTGTTTATGAATCTCACAGAGATGGAAATTTAATTTAGACCTGCTCTCATTTTTATGCAATACATAAGATGACACCAGGGCACAAGTCCTAAAAAAAGAAGTGGGGGGACTAACCTAGTTAATCAGAATGCAAGTGGCTACGCGGCGCGTGACATCACGGCGTGTGACATCACAGGAAGTGGCATCACAAGAAGTGACATCAGATCTTAAGCCCTCATATATATGTTTAACATGTCTCTCATGAGTACATTGGAGCACAGTTCGAGTTTACAGGGAAACCCTCCTGATTGAGGCAGAAGATTCACACTTTTGTACGCTACACATAAAACAATGTTGCCTTTCGTCAGCATAAAATTCCTTTACCCATAGTGCTTTACAAGAAAATATAGTGATATTTAAATTATTACAACGCCTCCTCAGGGGTAGTAAGCACTATATAAATGCTATTTATTTTGTGTAAATACAGGGAAAGACCAACACATCTGACTTCTTACAGTGCATGCATATCTCCTAAACAGAGCCTGAACAAAGTGAAAAGCTGCCTCTCAAGTATGTGTGAAGTGCACAAGGTGTGAGCCTTTATTTCCCCTCTGCTGCATTTGCATCTAGGTGTGAGGTCCTGACTGCTGCCAGCCAGGAGACTCGAACAAAAGGAGGCCTGATGACCCCTCAAACTGGGCCTTTGTTATGGGCCCAGCAGGAGTCTGCACGGTGTTGTGATCGAAAGCAGACAACAAACCTGCAGGCACTGCTGAATGTGTCCTGGTGTTTGCAAATTACACAGTGACGAATTCAGCATATTTTTCAGTGGGGCCCAACTTCTTGGAAGGGTGGACGGCGTCCACCCAGTGAAAATAGTGGGCGGACGCCGTCCACCCGCGTTTACCCCCGACTCGTGCCCTGTATGACACTGTTCTCATTTTGGGAGTTAGGCCACAAAGGACCATTAGCAGTAATGCATTTTGCTAGGCCCAGGCAAACTTTATAGGTATCTACAAGTAAGTACACACAAATTAGCATGTTAAGAGATTGCATTAAGATGCAAGGCCCTCTTTAAATAAAGGATGAAAGAAAAGAAAAAAGGCAGAAATAAAGGAATGAATAATGGAAGAGAGGAAGAAATAAAAAGGAAGTAGAGGTAGAAAGTACAGGAAAAGTGTGGGGAAAAGGAGGAAACAAATAACAAAGGAAGGAAGAGCATGCCAGTGAAAGAGAGAAAAGGATTGAAAAAGTGAAAAACAGTAAGAAAGGCGAGTGAATAAGAGAAAGAAAGGAAGAGAGAAAGGTGGAGTGAGAGCATGAGAGTGAAGGTGAAAGATGAGAGAATGAAAGAAAAAGAAGGAAGAAGACAAGAGAAACAAAGGCGAGAATGAGAGAAAAAGAGAAGACAAAACAAAAACAAGAAAAAAGTGAAAGAAAAAGAAATAAGAAAATCTAAGCAGAGGAGAAAGAAGAAATGAAAGAGAAAAGGAAAAATAAAGAAACAGAGGAATAAGTGAAAGGAAAAGAAAAAAGAGAGGTACAAAAAGATGACACTGAACAAGGAAAGAGCAAGTGAGGGAGAAAAACTGAAGGAAAGAGAAAAGTAGATCAAAGTCAGTACAAAACGTGAAGAAAGAGAAAAAAGTAGTAGAAAAAGTAGTACAAGAAAAAAAAAAGTGAAAGAAAAACAGGAAATGAGCTCAAGGAAGGAATGAAAGAGGGGAAGAAAAAAGCAACAAAGAAAGGAGAGAAAATGGAGAAATAGAAGATACGAGAAAATGTGCAAGAAAGGCAACAGAAAAGTTAAAACAAAAGACAGGAAGAAAAACTAAAGAAGACAAGAGAAGTTGAAAGAATTTGAGAATGAAAGTAAAAATGGGAAAGGAGAGAAAGTGGGGGAAAAAAGAACAAAAAACATGGAGAGTGAAAAAAAGCAAAAAAAAGAGAAGCAACTTACAAAAACATAGAAAGGCGGGCATAGGGAAAGGAGAACAAGAAACTAAGCAGCAAAAGAAGGAAACGCACAAGTCAAAGAAAGAAAATGAAAGACAACAGAAAGAAAAGAAGCAAAGCGAGAATTTTTCGGGAGTGTGGACTGGATGGCCCTGCATCTTCAGCTTCCCAGGCCACACAGAAAGCGGAGGACTGTGTTTTAAAGTTTTGCCTTAGCATTTGGGCAGCTGCATTTTGTCAAACCAGTTAACAGGTACTTATCATGTGAGAGCTACCTTGAAATAGCCTGAGAGCTACTGGTAGCTCCTGGTCGACCTGTTGGAGGCCCCCCGAATATGCTAATGTACATATTTAAATGGTAAATGTAGGACGGCCCACGGGAGAGTTTACCTCTATCTGCAGCGGTAGCCATTTAAGCCCCAGGAGAGGTGTCAGTGGCTCTGGGGGTGGCAGAGCGGGATTTATGGTCAGTGGGCGTCGACTTAGCATACCTGAGAGCCTGTAGCCTTTTTAAACGCAGAGGCTGTGGAGGGCGTCCAGAACTCTCTGGCTTCCCCGTCCCATGCATGAGTAGCCGATCCAGGTCAGGTTTTTTCCTCTGGATTCATAGTTCTATTTCACTTCACTGCAAAATCAGTACTACAGTTCCCAGAATGCAAAGAAACAAATCCTGGACTGGATAACCGAGTCATGAACAGACCCAGGAAACTTGGGAACTCTGGTTTTCTGAAGTTTAGGTAAAGGTATTGCAAGAGCTCTCAGGTTACCCAGGGCCATACCTGTCGACCTCATACAGCCTTTGATTTCGGGACTTATAGACCTGATTTTATAATTGACAAACAAGACCATGGGATCTTCGCACGCGCGGGCCTGGGAACCCTGACTGCTCTGGTCCTTTGGGATAACTAGGGATCCCTTCGGTCCTCTGAGAGCCAGTAGCACGCCACCTGTAAAGGGCGGAGGCAGGGCTTTAAGTGGGATGAAAAAACTGGGAGGTCTCTCAAATGGGCGTGGCCAATGTAATTAAGGGCGTGGCTTAAAAACACATAATCTAAAAATCTATGCTTAGCATAGTGTGCCGCCCGACTTGTATTTTGCTGTTTCTGTCATTGCATCCAGATATATGATACAACAAGTAACATCATACCTACAACAAGTCAGGACTATTGGCTTTGTCAATGGTTGTTAGTTGCATAAGATAAATAAGCAGTAACTATGGCTTGTATATAATATTGAAAAAGCTTCCATTTAAAGCCTTGGTGACACCACCACAATGTTGCTGCTCCTGAGTTTCAAAAAGAGAAGGGAAATCCAGAGAGAAAATGACTCTTTGGAGGATTTTCCTTCCCCTACAACGCTCACCTGGTATGACGTCATGCCGTAAATTTTCCACTAGTGAGAATTGAGCAGTGTGAGCAGGCGCACATCCTGCTGTCACTGCAGTCAAGGGAAAAAACTTACCGCCTGTGCCAGGGCACAAAACAGAGCCCGATAGAGACCCGTTTTGAGGCCCCCTTTAAAAAACTGCCGGTGCTCAGCACCTGTGAGACCCTGGGCGGAGGGCAGGGCGATGGCCTTTGTGTAAAGACAACATTTGACAAATAACCGTGTAAGACTTCAGTGTGTGGGACAAGGCTGTCCTGGCATATCAGCTGTGCTCCTGACTCGAGAAAGCACGAGATCAGACTCTAAATGAGCCTCTGTTACTGTAATGTTTTCTGAACTGTAAAAAAAACCAACAAAAAAAACCACCTTTTACAAGGAAGACCCATTTTAAACACAAACCATTTCTGAGAGTGCGTCAGCCTGGAACCACAAAGATGGGCGATGCGACTCTGCTCGACCCCAGCTGGGATTGGTGGATACTCCATGGAGACGGGCTGTTACCGTATAGTGGAGGGGCAGACAATGTGTCTGCACACCCTCACCTTACAGCGTTTGGCATTCTTGTTGGCAAAGGATTTATGACAAGAACTGCTTTTCTTGCATGAATGTAACCTCCACCCTGAAATGTCCTTGGTACAATGTAATGTAACAAACCTTAAGTGCTATTCATTCCAACTGTTGTTATCAGGGGCGTAGCTTAGTCAGTGAGATTCGGGGGGGTGTGAAACTAAAAATTCCCAACTAAAAAGGCAGTGGGCTACAGGGTGGAGGGGCGAGATCGCTAAGGTTCAGGATGGACTGTTTCTGTGAGGAACAGGGTCAGTACTGATTTGCATTAGGTGGGCCTCTAACTGGAGTGGCACAATAGAAGAAAAATTACGATGGGTGGGAATGCTACCTCGAACGATTGCCACCGGTGGGACTAAGTGCAAGTATTCAGCCCATCACTGTTTGGGTGTTTGATTGCCATTAGTATGGCTGGCAATCAGACCGCAACAGCTTTCCAGGGCCACTACTGCCAGCATATGTGAATTCCAAAAGTAGTGCATTTGCACCCATTCAAGGTGTACTTCTATGTTTGCAGATTTATTTAGTTTTTTTGTAAACCAGTTACTTTAAATGTTTAAGTTTCCACTCAAAAAAATGCAGCGGTTAGAGGTATTTAGTGAAACGAGAATTATGAGAAAAATCACCACAGACATAGCAGACCTGACTCAGGGCCCCCAGGCCCAACTGCCAAACCAAGAACGCTTTTCACACCTGCCCATTCCACTTGGGCCTGGTATTTCTTCCTGGGAACTCATGACTTGGTCAGAAACAATGCAACGGCCTCGAGTCCCAGGCCAGGGATCACTTATTTTAAATGTATTTTCACAGCACACACTCTTCATCTCTACTCCAAGAAGCCTTGATGGTAGAGTTGTGAAATTAGTCCTCCTAGGCAGGGCTTCATGTTTCCAATCCTCGACATTTATACATTATTTTATCAAGTCACTGACGGCTCAATGTACTAAACCTGAGGTGCAAACAGCGGTGGCCACACCAGGAAATTCACAGGGCGGGTCGAGCCAAAGTGACCCATCAGTGTGGCTGCTGTAAGAGTCTGTGCACAAGCCGAGCCATGAAAAGATTTGGCATGTATATCATGCAACAAATGTAAAAATAAGATAGTCTCTTCAAAATTAAAAAATATATATATTTCTTTAGCACACAGAATCATTTTGCCTTAGTGCATCACATTATAACACTATAAATACAGAAATGTATCAGAAGTGATAGTTTTTAAATATGAACTTAAGAAAATTAATGGCTCGTCACCTAAGGACAATGCCATTAATGAACTAAGAGGCAAGTCCCTAGTCACGTAAGCACTAAATGTGGCCTAGATTCTTATTTTAGATGGAACAGCATTAAGTCTATTAAATCTAAGATAAAAGGTGCTTGTACAGCGCAGATCTCAAAATATTTAAAATCACTCTTGTATGTGATAATAAAGAAAAGGGAGACTGTGAAATAAAATGTTTGCCTAGGATCACACAATTTGGTCAAGCAGGGGAGCTGGCATTGATTCCAGGTTATCTCTTTTCACATTTTGAAATTCAGCCAACATATGTGTACCTCGGTCTCTCACTCTCCTGTTTTGCATCAAAGGTCCACATTTTTTATTTTTTATTTTTGGTGCATGATGAAGAATATAGACACAGCCATAGCAGACTCAGGGCCCCCAGACCCAACTACCAAGCCCAGAATGCAGTATTTGGTGGAGTGTCACACCTCAAACACCCCCAATGCTACTTCCCTGGTTCGCATGTAAAACACTGTCAACCATGCAGGTCTTGTTTGCACTAATTAACACTGTAAAAATATATAACATTAAGTCCAAAGATTAATTGAAGGAACTTGAAAAATTGAGTGTAGGCAGAGAAGTTCAGAGGGCCTATGGGTGGGGGAATAAGAGACTAACTGTGGAGTATCTGAGGGCCACCTAGTGCTTTCTGATGGTCAGCTGTTGGCAGGGTCAGACTCGCCTAAAGGGAAGTCAGGCAGTACCCAATGGGCTGGTTTGACAGGTCAGTATGTGGGCCGGTTTTCTGGCTGTTTGTGGGCCTGTTTTATGGTCTGCTGGTCCGTTTTTTACTGTTGATTCCCCTGATATTACAACAAACATTGCCTGCAGCAAGCACACATGCAGTCTCTCATACTGTGCAAGCAATTTATACAGCATATTTTTAAAAGTTCAAAACTGCTCCAATTTGCAAACATGGGCCACTTGTTTAGCTTTCCAATTTACTAACATGAGCCACTTATCTTGCTTCCCGGGCCTATTTTCTGTCCCAGTCTGACCCTGACTGTTGGTTACACAGGACTAACCGGAGGCAAGCTGCAAGTGAATGAGGACTGGCAGAGACTTGGGGTTAGCTTATGGTTCGCTTAGGGCAAGCTTTGGATCGGTTAGCATTGGTTGAGGGCTTTAATCCCTGACTTGGGGCATAGGAGGGCGAGGGCCTCATAAGGCTGAATGAGTAATATGAGCACCAGGAAATCACTAGTGAGGACTAACTGAGGTTCGCCTCAACGGCCGGATGAGGAGGACAGCCTGAAAATCCACCCAAAGGCCACATAAGGGGCTCACAGGGCCAGAATAAGTAATCTAAGAGGCTGTATCACATGCAAAGGGGCTCCCAAGGATGGCAGAGTCGTTTTGGTGGATGACAGAGACCTCTGCCCTGGAGTCTGCACAGGCCCATTCTCCTCCCTCTCTCCAGTATAGAATATATAAAGTAGGATACACCCATATTAGGCCCCTGCTCTAATCCACTCTTCTACAACACTGGTAGAAGGATCTTTAGTATAACCCAACCCTCACTCCTGCCTACATACACTTGAGAACAGGATCCCCCCTCGCCCCACCAACACAAAGGTAGGTCCCTGTGCTCCTACGCTTGTCTCTGTCAGTAATGTTGTAATCTTTTCTGTCTGAGGTTAGCTTACTGATGCCTATGCTGTACCTATTTAGGTGTTAGGGATGCTCACACTGTTGCTATCTTACCTGTATCTGTTATGTTCATGAGGGAAAGTTTTCACCGCTGCTGCACCTGCTGTCCTTGCTGTGTGTTAGGGCATCTGGCATTGTCCTTTATGTGCTGGCTATGGTACACTACCTCTACTTTGAGGTTTTTACTTCAAAATACTTTTACCATAGTGCAAAGGCATACTTAATGTGTTTCAGTCCAAGTGCCATACAAGTAGGGCAAAAAACAAGCAGATATATTTTTTTAAAGCACAATTTTCTCCGGCAAATATACAAAAATTAGTTAGTTAAGACTTAAGGGCTTTTGTTTAAAAAAATATTGCAAGTCTCTAGAGCAAATACGTGGATTAAAAATAATTATGCTTTTACATTTGCATGGTCTTCTGACAGTTGCCCTGTTCTCCGGGTGACAGTTCTCGTTACTTTACATGCCCCGAAGATGTAGAGGGCCACCTTCTTTAGCAAGGGTTCTGATTCGCTCCTGAAGCATAATTACAGTGCCTCGCTCATCTCCTTACCTTGTACTTGAAAAACAATGTTCAGAGGATCTGCCTTTGGAGTCCCAAGGTGTGTGTGCAAACTCTTGACTGCTCAGCTTGCATGTACAATTATAGGTGCTGACTGTACTGTTTGACCAGTTTATTGATGTATGCCAGCGCTAGTAAAATTATATGTCTGTATTTCAGATATAAAGTTTGTTTTGCCTAAGGGACTAAAAGGTTTAGATAAGGTTCGTAAGAAAATTAAGATTTGATGGCCAGGAAGGATTGAAGTAGGTGGTCCCACAGCTGGGCCTTCTGGCTCTTATGTAATCCTCATGTAGGTTCTTGATGATCTTAGCACCGCAAGCAGTCATTATATTGAGATTATCACAAATGTCCTGGCATCCTATATTTTTAGGTCTCGCCTAGGCAGTGCATGAGCTGTCTCAATGAGACATGCTGTCTCTACTCTGGGCTTTCAGCATGCCCATTGCTTTTCATTCGTTTCATCGTGTGCCTGTCGAAATTCCTTGCTTTTCAGTGGTGAATCGTTGTGATTTGTCCCTTCTTTTGGTGTATTGTTCTCTCCCATGGACACTGGCCCTGTTACATGTCTCGTTTCACTTATGGCCATTTGTGTTACTTTCGGTGCACTATTTGTTTTGTTGGTTTCTGGACATAACACAAGCCCTCGTGTTTTTAGTCGCTCCGTTCATGTTTATCTCTTTGTGTCTGTAACACGAGCGAGCCCACCAGAGGAGCCAACCTCCGATAAAAGCTGCTTAGTGACTAATGCCAGCGGGGTAAGTTTGCGGAGGCAGCTGGGCTAGTGCCAGCCTGAGTGGCGCAGGAGCGGCACGACACTCCCACAGACAGCTTATCTTTTTAAACACAGTTGCCTAGCTGTTCAATGTCTAGCAGAGATGGCTAGACAAACCTTATTCCAATAAATTACAGCCAGTGTGTAACAATTTATCATCGGGACATATGCTGTAGTCTGTGGCATAGACGATTGTTATCTGGGGCATAAAGTTTCTCTCCTGGACCTTTACTTATAAGCCTGGTGCATAGTGGAACTGTAGTCCTCATTCACCTCAGTTCGGCCCAAGTTCAAGACTACAATGGATTTGTATAATATTGGCGCTGCCAACATGCTGTTGCAAAAGAAACAGTTGATGGACGGAATGCTGGACAATGCAAACATTCACCCCCAGTCACAAGGATCTGGGTTTAATCCATCATTCTTTTGCTCACCCCACCACCCCAGCCGAGTTTGGACCCAGCCATTTGCAAATCAGTCTTGACCCTGTTCCTTGTGGGAACAGTCCAGCCCGAACTGCCAAGCCAGGTCCTCCCTGGACTGGAAACAAGCATCCTGGGACCGGTTTCAGGGCATCAGCCTTCATCAGCCAGGCTAGCTTGAATCCAGTGGTGTAGTGCGCACGGGACCCATGTCTGGGCATACCCTTCCCACTTAGGGCGACATAGGCAAAAGAAACAATTGATGGGCGGAAGGCTGGACAATGCAACCATTCACCCCCAGTCACAAGGATCTGGGTTTAATCTATCATTCTTTTGCTCACCACACCACCCCACCCCAGTTTGGACCCAGCCATTTGCAAATCAGTCTTGACCCTGTTCCTTGTGGGAACAGTCCAGCCCGATCTGCCAAGCCAGGTCCTCCCTGGACCGGAAACAAGCATCCTGGGACCGGTTTCAGGGCATCACCCTTCATCAGCCAGGCTAGCTTGAATCCAGTGGTGTAGTGAGCACGGGACCCACGTCTGAGCAGCATACCCTTCCCACTTACGGCGACATATGCAAAAGAAACAATTGATGGACGGAATGCTGGACAATGCAAACATTCACCCGTGACAAGGATCTGGTTTTAATCCATCATTCTTTTGCTTACCACACCACCCCACCCTAGTTTGGACAGCAATCGTTTATTTCAAATGTTAAGAAGAGAAAAAAGCATGTATTTTCTTTCTGTGATAACGAATATCTGTGTACAATAATTGGCAAATATTTGTAATGTATAACACTAAAAGGTAACGAGTTTTCTCACATCTGGCCCTATAGGTTACTTTTGGAGCACTATTTTTTTGTTTTTAACCACTCAGTTCCTGTTTATCGGTTTGTGGCAATAATACGAGTTCTTGTGTTTTCAGTCGCTACGGAGTTAACCCATCCCCATTTTTGTTTTTTGCAGTTTTATTTAGCGTGAACTCCTCTCAAAGGTATTGGAGCGCTTTACATGAGCACCAGTTACATAACACAAAGCCTCAGAGTGACTCCTGTGCAAGGTCAAAGGGAGGGTCTCCGGGCCATGAGAGGAGGGAGCCCACCAGAGGAGCCTCCGATAAAAGCTGCTTAACGCATGCAGGGTCAGTTTTCAGAAGCGGATGCAGCCTGGCTTGTACCAGCCTGAGCACCGCTGGAGCCGTACCATGCTCCAGCAGATTGCTCATCTTTTTAAACACAGTTGCTTTGCTGTTCAATGTCTTGCAGAGCTGTCTAGACAAACCTTATTCCGATAAATTACAGCTGTGTGTAACAATACATCATAGAGACATATGCTGTAGTGCTGTGGCATAGACGATTGCCATTGGGGACATGAAGTTCCTCTCCTGGACCTTTATTTACGAGCCTGATGCATAATGTGAACTGTAGCCTTCATTCACCTCAGTTCACCCCAAGTTCTAGTTTAAAGTTGTGGTAACATGGGCCACCCAGGGAAACTTGGTCAACCCTTCATGTTCAAGGATGTCCATGGGGCTTCTTTGTAGCGGGTCAGGCTCTATTGGTCCACAGCCTGGCCCAACATAGTGTTGGCTTGACGGAAATTAAAGAGGCTATGGCTAGAAAGCCCAGTTCTCCCTTGAGGGCAACCATCGGTGTGCCGGGTCTGAGGTGTAATATGCGATGCAGGAATTTGTACTCCACCACTTACAAGTTCTCAACTATCCTGTAGCCCGATAGGTGTGAATGGTTTGCTTGAGATATCTTCTGCCAAAGTTGCTGGCAAAACAAATAATTGTGCCAGTGCTTTAGCTCGCTTTAAGACGTTTGGGCAGCCCATGACAGCTCATCATCAAATCTGATACCCAGGTCAAAAATGTTCTCTTTCAAGGTTTGCTCCAATAATCTTGAACGTTGATTGTAATTACCTTTGTAATCTTAGATGCATAAATTTCACTTTGCACTTGAATTGATTTACTTGTTAAAGATTTTCTCCCCTCTACGCTTACATGCTGCGAAAAAGAACCATCGGATTGTGATTCTAGAACAGATCTAGAAATTATGGGCCCGGTCCTTTTCAGCCTGATCAACTTTTCCTCTCCCATCTAGTAGCCAGTTTGAAATCAGACAGGATCCCTTTCTCTTCAACCCAGTGCTGGAGACGATTTAATAAAAACGGCCCATGGATTTTCCATGCAGCGTTTAAAAGGGAAATTGGCCCATAGTTGGAAGGGTCTCTGTGGCTTCCTATTTTGTAGATGAAAATTATAATAGCTTTTTCTAAAAGGGTGGTACTTCCTGATGACTCTAAATGATGTTGAATCCAAACATTCGAGCAGGGACCCAGGTGGCTATATTATTTCAGGAGACTACGGATGGGACTGTTTTCTGGACCTGGGACTTTTTTTAATGTTTCTGGCTTAAAATCACCCTTTAAACTTCATCCTCTGTGAGACAAAAGTCTAGAGTGGCGTTGTAGGTGTATGCATTGACAACATCATTGTGTGGTGTTTGTCCGCAGGAGTGCACTATAGAGGCTGGTTGGTGTGTATCATTTATACCACGCCACTCTACAGCCCTCAAAGTGGTTGATCGGTGTTCACACTCAATACAGGGAAGTAATGCTGTTTGTCCATTTAATGCAATTGATCCCTGATTCCATGTTCTTTTTGTCCCTTAGTACCCAAATCTGACCAGTCCCTTAAAGTTGTCCTTTGTTTTGGGCTCATCTGGTTTCGGGAATAAGAAAGCCCTTTCTCTCACTTCACATTGCTACGTGGCTAATACCAACCAGCCTTTAACAGGTGTCAAATGTGTGTGGATTACACCGAGTGACCCTAGAAACTAAAGCAGTAAATAGATTAAATTTATTACAACTCTTTATTTCAAAGCTGCAAAGTTGCTTCTTCAGATGATAACAAGCAGAATGCTGGATTTGCACTGTACAAAGTGCCCATCAAGCAAGCAGTTTTCATTTGTGCAGCAGGTACAGTAACACCAGAGCCCAGTGGTCTGCAGAATCTCCCGATTCCAGACTATGGTTCCATTTATTGCCCAGACAGGGGACATAGAGTCCATTTTCCTTGCTCGTGTTTGACCCCAGTATACCCATTGCAATCCTTGTTACATCACTGTGCCAATAGAAGGTGCTAGAATTGATTCCAGTGGCTGTCTTCTGTTAAATCTAAAGATGAACGAGGAGGAGAAGTGTGTCTGGTGACAGGCAGGATCATCACAGTTTTTGCTAAACGTAATGGTATATATGAATATTCATTTGGCATTTAGTCAAAAAATATGTAAGTTTCAAATACAATACTTCCACATTTATTTAACCAAAATGTGTGCACTCACCAATGAGGCAGGTTCACAAAATAGATGGGGTGGCAGGAGAACTCAGGTCAGATGACAATTTTGAATATCAATGTGGAAAATCTCCAGGTGGAACATGAGTGCGGTGGGCATGTCCTCTTGTGAAATGTATGTAATTTGATCTATTTTGAGACTGGACAGAGTAGTACATTTCATTGGCTAGTGATGTTTCTTAATTCAATCAAGGCTCACACACTGCCCCTCTGTTCATAAACCAGCCTCGGCTCCTGCCATTTACGGTGGCTCACTTCCTCCCCTACTGCCTGCCCCCTCTGCACACTCACTGCGTTCTCTGCCCCATACAGTCACATGCATTCTCTACTCCTCTGCCTTCTGTTCACACGCTGCCCTAAATGCTCGCTGACCTTTCTGCTCATAGTCTGCCCTTTCTGCTCCCACAATGCGCTCTCTCCCCAGACTGATCACTCACTGCCCCTTGACCCTTCTGTTTACTCACTTTCCCCACTGCTCTCTGTCCCTTTTGCTCATGCCCCTTTGTAGCCTGTCATCTCTGCTTTCAACCTGTCCTCTCTACCTGGCCCCTTTGCGAAACACTCGGCTCCTGTCCCTTCTGCTCACACACTGCCCTATTTCCCTGTCTGCCCACACACCACCCTCTCAACTAACACACTGTCCTCTCTGCTTCTTGCGCCCTTGGCTTACACTGCCCTATCTATTCCTGCTCCTTCTGCTCATACATTGTCTCCTGTGAACCATAGGGGCCAACAAGAGTGTAACAAAGGCCCCCGCATCCCTCGTGTGCGGGGCGGCCCCCAGGCTTACCCATACTGGAGGGGGCCCCGCCAGCCCCTTCTGAGTTGAGTGTGAGGGGCCCCTTCAGAGTATCTTGCAGGGGGAGCCCTCACGTTTTGTTACGCCACTGCGGCGGCCCGGCCAACAAGTAGATTTTGTGGGGCCCGGGTCACTAACATTATGCGGGACCGCTACGTGGTGCCGGAGCACCTCAGACATTTCGCGGCGGCTTTAGCAGCCACAAGGCACTAACTTGTGGTGACTGCTGTTACGAGCCTCCTCTTTTATAATTACAAAGGCAGGTTAGGCCTTCCTTTGTGATACATTCAGTAGTGTCAGAGTAGGTCCTGATAAGAGTGGGTCTTGGGGCAAACAGCCCCATCAGCTGAGCTCCCACTGAGTGGTGGCTCTAGCACCATGGCTTTTCTGCCTTCTCTGCCCTTTCCATGCACACTGCCCCTCCGTTGCTGCCTGTGGCACTCACACTGGATGCTTACCGGGTGTAACACTATAAGTAACCATGGAAAATACAACTAGGCACTCTCATAAAAGAAAACATTAGCAGTATATTACAAACACCTCAGAAGTTATTTATGAAAATGTCATCATTTTTAGGTCTTGCCTAGGCAGCGCTTGCGCTGTCTCTTCGAGACATGCTGTATTAAGGTATTTTTTTTAAGCTGCATCCACTCTCCGCCCCTATTTTGTATTGGCTTTTGTGACTGGCCTTTGTAAATGTGGGGTTTTGATTTGTCAATAGGCTTAGTAGTCCCTCCTTAATTACCCCCCTGTCTCCTGTTGTTACCTCCCATGAGGACTGGCCTTCTTACATGTGTCCTTACTCAGGAGCTTTCATTAGCCGTTAGGGAGCACTATTTAATTTATATCTTGCTGAAGGAAGCATGACAGAGCGCATAGCAATAGCGCCCTTGTGCTTTCACTTTAATAATCGTTGCCGTTTATTTTGGATGCAGCGCAAGGCACTCATGAGTATTTGCAGCGCGCCATGCGCACTTTCACTTTAAGAATACCCGCCGCCCCACACAGCACTAGCCTCCCGTCCCGAGATTACTGTGTGGGGCGGCGGGATTTTTAAAGTGAAAGTGCGCATGGCTTTTTTTTTATTTCTTTGCTCCCCATCTGTTAAGCTGGCAATGGCAGCCGCTTGTTGGCTCTAGTGAAAGGCGCACTTTGGCTGTTTTGTAGTGCTAAGAAGTGTACGTTTCTTCAGATTACAACAGGCTCCCCGCGGAGAGTCTGCCTCTTGCTCTGGTGTTGTTTTTGTGCTCAGACTGCTCCCCGCCCCTTCTCACCTCTCTGAAAGCCAGTGCCCCCTTTGACCCTCTACCTGTCGCCCACCCCGCCCCTTCTCCCGGTTCACACCTTGGTGCTTTCACACTTAAGATCACCTCCAGCTCGCATTTTCAGAAAGGGCCTCGGGGCTCCCTATCACCGCCCGAGATGAGGAGGAGGAAGAGAGAGAGAAGACAGAGGAAGACTTGGTGGGGGGCGGGGAGACGGATACGGTGGGAAGTGAGAGTGAAGGAAGAGGGGGGAGAGAGAAGTAAGAGAGAGAACCAGTGGGGAAAGAGAGACCGAGAAGTAGGGAGAGATGAAGAAAGAAGAGAGAGCAAGTGGGAGGGAGGGAATGGGGGACAGAGAGGAAGAAAGAGAGGGGGGGGAATAGCACCGAGGCGATAGAACTCCAAAGGCAACAAAGACACTGCGATCGAGGGGACAGGGCAGGGAGGACGGGTGTAGAGGAGACGGGAGAGATGGGCAGAGTGCCAGGCGCTGGGGAGTGCAGCAAAAAGCAATGGAGAGAGTGCCAGGAATAGAGAGAGAGAGAGGGAGAGAGATGTGGGTTAGTGGCCAGCTCCCGAACTATGGACCCTGCGGGCTGCGCCCAGTGTTGACACGTGGAAAAACAATTGTCTAATTACGGTTAAAACCTTTATTTCCCTGTACCTTAGACTGTATTCGTATCTATTCCCTGTACCTTAGACTGTATTCGTATCTATTCCCTGTACCTTAGACTGTATTCGTATCTAGACTAAATGTTTCCAGCCCTGTATATCTGTTTTGCGGACCGGATCTTGCTATCCCCTTGTTTTTATTTCCCGGTTACTGGGTTTAATGTTAAAGATACCTCGGTGAAGGAGCCTCGCCGTCATCACAGGTTTATGTAATCTGACCTCTGCGTGACCTCGCGAAGCGTGCTGGTCCGTGTGCAGCGTCCGACGTCTGGGATCCAGCTCCCTGCTACCATGAGCTCAAGAACACGCGTGTGCTTTCAGCGGAACATAAACAGAGAGCACACTGCGTGGAGGGGACAGAAGGGAGAGAGAGCACCATGCACCCTGCATGGAGGGCAGAGCAGGGAGAGAGAGAGCACCATGGAGGGGATAGAGAGCACCATGCACCCTGGAGGGCAGAGAAGGGAGAGAGAGCACCATGGAGGGGAGAGAGAGCACCATGCACCCTGGAGGGCAGAGAAGGGAGAGAGAGCACCATGCACCCTGCAAGGAGGTCAGAGAAGGGAGAGAGAGAGCACCATGCACCCTGGAGGGCAGAGAAGGGAGAGAGAGCAGCATACACCCTGCAAGGAGGGCAGAGAAGGGAGAGAGAGCACCATGGAGGGCAGAGAAGGAAAAGAGAGCACCATGCACCCTGCAAGGAGGGCAGAGAAGGGAGAGAGAACACCATGCACCCTGGAGGGCAGAGAAGGGAGAGAGAGCAGCATACACCCTGCAAGGAGGGCAGAGAAGGGAGAGAGAGCACCATGGAGGGCAGAGAAGGGAAAGAGAGCGCCATGCACCCTGCAAGGAGGGCAGAGAAGGGAGAGAGAACACCATGCACCCTGGAAGGCAGAGAAGGGAGAGAGAGCACCATGCACCCTGCATGGAGGACAGAGAAGGGAAAGAGAGCACCATGCACCCTGCAAGGAGAGCAGAGAAGGGACAGAGAACACCATGCACCCTGGAAGGCAGAGAAGGGAGAGAGAGCACCATGCACCCTGCATCGAGGACAGAGAAGGGTAAGAGAGCACCATGCACCCTGCATGGAGGACAGAGAAGGGAAAGAGAGCACCATGCACCCTGCAAGGAGAGCAGAGAAGGGACAGAGAACACCATGCACCCTGGAAGGCAGAGAAGGGAAAGAGAGCACCATGCACCCTGCAAGGAGGGCAGAGAAGGGAGAGAGAACACCATGCACCCTGGAAGGCAGAGAAGGGAGAGAGAGCACCATGCACCCTGCATGGAGGACAGAGAAGGGAAAGAGAGCACCATGCACCCTGCAAGGAGAGCAGAGAAGGGACAGAGAACACCATGCACCCTGGAAGGCACAGAAGGGAGAGAGAGCACCATGCACCCTGCATCGAGGACAGAGAAGGGTAAGAGAGCACCGTGCACCCTGCAAGGAGGGCAGAGAAGGGAGAGAGAACACCATGCACCCTGGAAGGCAGAGAAGGAAGAGAGAGCACCATACACCCTGCATGGAAGGCAGAGAAGGGAGAGAGAGCACCATGCACCCTGCATGGAGGGCAGAGCAATGGGGTAACAAAACTTGAGGGCCCCCCGCAAAGTTCAGAGAGGGGGCCCCATGCTTTGGACCCAGTCAGGAGCTTTAAGGACAGGGACTCCACCACCCATGCCCCCCACATCACAGGGGCTATTGTTACACCACTAGCTACACTCCAAGGATTAAAGTGGTTTGTGGGAAAGGTGATGGTGTGACCATGTATTATAAGGACTAATATCCTTCCTGGAATACATAATAAGGATGTTTGAAGTCACTCCGGAGCTCCATAACCTTATAAATAACTTGGCCTTCAGCCTTGTTCCTCTGTATGGTCATGGAACTCCTCAGTGAGATGCAATATCCTTAAGGTACGGCAGGGGGTACTTTATCCCATAAAGTACCCCCACCAGTTTAACTGTGGCCTAATATGTTGCCCCCTACAATTCACTTCTAATGATGCTACAGATAGTACCACCAGTGTCATTCTAGACAATGCATAGAATAAAAAACGCATAGAGAAAATAGTGCAGATGTATGTGAAAGTCCATGCAGGAATGGGTCATTGCTGATTTGGGTAATACAATTAAAATACTTGTAATTGAATTACCTCTTCAATTTACCTGCATGGATATATTACGTCCCCACACAACACCTCCCCTTAAATAATCCATATTTGTAAAGCGTGACTATATCACCCCCTTAAGGGTTTCAAGGCGCTCGGGGCCGTAAGGGAGATTAAGTGAGCTATTTCCCAGAGTCACATGATGCTGAGCTGCCGCCGCGCCCAGGGATTGAACCGTGGACCCCAAGCTCCGGAGTCAGCTGCTCTGGCCGCTGTGTTACACCTCTCTCCCTTTGGTTTATTGCATGTGCAGAGGACACCATGCCTACATTTAACTATTTTAAACAAACATTTGCAATGCAATAGGTCTCGCATTTCCGCGAGTTTGAGTTATCGCCATTGTAAATGACATTGCCTTTTATTTATGTGTTGATTTTAAAAACATAAATAAAAGGCATTGTTATTTACAATGCCAATAGCTTAAACTCTCGCAAATGCGAGACCTATTGCATTGCAAATGCTTGTTAAAGTTCCCATGAAGTCAGACTGCACAGATTCTGATCTAGAAGCAAAGACTGACAGCCTGGACCGCAACAGAAATGAAGTCCTACCTTCAGTACTTTTTAGACTTTCTTTTAGAACAAATACAGGGAAACACGTTGTTTTCTTTCTTTGTTTAAAAGTAGAAATCTGTAAAAAGGGAAAACGATGATCCTACATATAATATAATCCACCTTCGGTCAGTTCTCGCTTTTCATGTAATAACTCTTTACATGTTCAGACGTATAGTTTGTTTTTCCCCGTCGTTAAGGCCTCATAATCCAAACACGGTGTCCTCATGAACTCAAGTTTCAGCCCGGGATTTGCCTTTTCAACCTACTGTTTTCAGGGGATTTGGCTTAATTTGTAAAGCATTTGGCTGCTCTGGGCCCACAGTTCTGCTCACAATAGAAGCCCAGGGCTAGAGCCATCAAATGACACACAGGCCGCTTTATTCCAAGGCTGTGCAGACTTTATTCCAATTTCCACCTCAGGCCTCTTTCATCCACCACCAGACACTCCCAGTGCCTTTATTTACTTCACGCTTACGAGTTCTCGTTCTCCCTTTGTTGTTGTTGTTTTGTCTTTCTTCCCTCCACCTCCCCCCGCCCCCTTATGTTTTTCTCTTTCTTCCTGTGGGTGAAAGTCTGTCGACGGAAAATAAGCTTGTCCCCAAAAACGAGTGCCGGTGGGCCCCACCCCTACCCAGTGATCGAAGTGGGCAGAGGAACGAGGTTTGGAAACTTTATTAATTTCATCAAAAAAGTCCCCACACTTTTTATTATTATTAAAACAGTCGTCGCTGAACGGTTGAGTTGCGCAGGCTGGAAGGGGAGAAGTAGAGACTCCTCTTTTGTGAAGTGGAGAAGGGAGATGTAGCATAAAAAGAAACAACCCTCCTCTCAAGGGTCCCTGCTCCTGAAAGAATGTCAATGTGTGCACTTCTTTAATCAGCACGTCTAACTGCTACTTGAAGCCAGCCAGACACGCTTTAATCAGTAGAATTCAGAAGTTGCCATCTTAACAGGAAACTATAAAAACATGTTTTCCCCAGGTACAGTCAGCATATTACTAAATACTTAACTTGTGTAAGCACTGTAAACATTTCAGCACGATCTTTATGCAACAGAATATTTACACTGTGTACAACCTAGCCTATACGGTGTGTACACATTTTTTTAAAAATAAGGACTTACATATTGTCAGTGCTTTCTGTCACAAGATTCGACCACTCAGCACTATAAATACAAGCTCACAGTCCCCCAGTGCACGAACCAAGATTCAAGTCAGTGGCCATCTGGTTACACCCAGGCATCTGCATGATCGCATGAGCTTTCCAACTGGAAAAAAAGCATTTTCCACAGATACATTTAAGTTGCATTTATTTAGTTTTCCAATTAGGATTAGTGGATAGTATTTTATTTTACATGCAGTTACCTGTGCACGTGAACGGCCTACAAAATAGTGAGATAATATGTTGTTCTGTTAAGCCATGTCTCTGAACCCGCCCTAATGTAACTCCCGAATTCCGCCCCCAATGTACTGCTGATCACAGTTCCCATTACTGCTCATTTCTGTTACAATTCATTATCGTCAGGTGAATGTGCGCTCCGATCGGTAGAATGGAACCAGAGCAAGACTACATCTCCCAGCCCGCACTGGGTTATAAATAGGGCTCCCGGTTTTATGGTATTTATTTTTTTAACATTTCCGTCTGTATTTATCCATATTTATTTTTTTGTCATTTTATCTGTATATATCTGTATTTATTTTTGTCGCAAGCAAAAAAAGACGTTGCAGCTAGTATTTTTCCACATTTATTTAAATAGACAGTGCACACGGTTGTTATAGGTTTAGCTATATGTATATATGCGCCAAATTAAGTAAACACAATACAGTCATCTGAAAACTTTGCCACAGATTTCTTGCAGTATTAGTGAGCTGCTGCTGCTGTGTTACAATATTGAAAACACTGTCATTAGCCATGATTATTAAATGTAAACACATTTAGAATTTAGACAAGTGCACCTGTGCACTTTCAGTGACCTGAAATTAGCCCCCCGGCCCCCCGAAATTTGGCTCTAGTTGCACCTCTGCCAACTACGGTGGCCTGCAGAGAACACAACGTGACTGCAGTTTCGCCTCTGAATTCCTTTGCTACTTGCACACGAGCGTGGAAAGCACCTGCCCTCTGGGGCACAGAGCACTCACACAACATGTGTTCCCACTTTGGCCCGGATTAGATGTGCTGAAAGGCGCTTTCAATTCATCGCCTTCATGTTTGACACCGTTGGTTGTCTCTGCATTCAGAAAACAAAGGCTGAACATTCACAAGGCGAGGGGTCTGTCACTAGTGCGCACACAATTACGTGTTCTCTCCTAATTCAGGGTTTAAATGACATTAAAGTTACGTAAATGTGCCCTCTTGGGTTCATGGGTGCAGAGGTCGAAGCTGCTGATATGAGGGGCCCCCTCTGCTTGGCTCAAGGGGCCCTTGCACTAGTGACAGACCCCTCGCCTTGTGAATGTTCAGCCTTTGTTTTCTGAATGCAGAGACAACCAACGGTGTCAAACGTGAAGGCGATGAATTGAAAGCGCCTTTCAGCACATCTAATCCGGGCAAAGTGGGAACACATGTTGTGTGAGTGCTCTGTGCCCCAGAGGGCAGGTGCTTTCCACGCTCGTGTGCAAGTAGCAAAGGAATTCAGAGGCGAAACTGCAGTCACGTCGTGTCCTCTGCAGGCCACCGTAGTTGGCAGAGGCGCAACTAGAGCCAAATTTCGGGGGCGGGGGGCTAATTTCAGGTCACTGAAAGTGCACAGGTGCACTTGTCTAAATTCTAAATGTGTTTACATTTAATAATCATGGCTAATGACAGTGTTTTCAATATTGTAACACAGCAGCAGCAGCTCACTAATACTGCAAGAAATCTGTGGCAAAGTTTTCAGATGACTGTATTGTGTTTACTTAATTTGGCGCATATATACATATAGCTAAACCTATAACAACCGTGTGCACTGTCTTTTTAAATAAATGTGGAAAATACTAGCTGCAACGTCTTTTTTTGCTTGCGACAAAAATAAATACAGCTATATACAGATAAAATGACAAAAAAATAAATATGGATAAATACAGACGGAAATGTTAAAAAAATAAATACCATAAAACCGGGAGCCCTAGTTATAATAAATCCTAGGTAACTAGGCTGACGCCTATCAGTGCGCCCGTCCCATAGCAGCACGAAAACCCATCAAAACACTGCAGTCAGTTCAAACTTATCCAGGACATCAAAGGAATATAATAACATAGATAATTACCGACAAAGAACCGTGAAACCTATATCGCGCTCTAACTTGACGTCTCAGAATCCGGTCACTGTATAATAAAGGTTATGGTAGCTCACACTCTGCACATTTGTAAATGTACCTTTGGGAACGGGAAGGTGCGTCATCCGGTGTGCACGTTTAGGTGTCCTGCATCCGCGTTGGTGAGGTCTCATCCTGCCCTGTGTCCTCTCGCCGAGGTATCAGTGGTGCATCTGTCCCCTGTACAGGCCTTATTGTCTGGTGAGGTCTCCGTGGGAACGCACCTTCGGGCCTTTGTATAAATGTGTCATTAGCAGTGTCCCTCCACCCATTGACAATCGAGCGTTGGCCAGCCCTCGGCAGGTGCGGTCAGTCAGACACTTGATAGGTGGAGGGAGAGGGTTGAATGTCCCGGCTCACACCCTGACTTGTCGGTTTACCGCGGTGATGCGACCGCTGCGCGTTCCATCGGGGGTCTGGAGCCAGCCGCGGCGATAGAGGGGCGACGCTGTGCCTCAAAATGTAGACCATCTAAGAACAAGGCACAGGTGTAATCACTGAAGGTGATTATAACGTTTGCTCATCTTTTGATAACGGGAGAGCGGCAATTTTTTTAATTTAAATATCTTTATTGTATTCACAGTGCGCATAAGTAACAGAACCACATATAGTACACAGTAATAACACTCCGTATCGAAGGAAGAAAGTCAGGTACAGTTCGATCGCTGTTGTCCTTAGCATCTTCTAATACAGCATGCATAGGTTGTGCACCCTTCAGCATAAGTCCACCGTCTCGGGAGGGCCATCGCACTTCATCAGGATGCCACCAAGTATTTGTCAATAGCAGTTGAGCAGAGCAGCTTTTCTCCAACGAGAGAGGACCCCATTATAAAGTACATAGACATCTCAAGATGAACAAAATAACACCACAACAACTAATTTAACTGCACCCTCTTCCCCCCCCCATCCCCACCACCCCAAACTGCGGGTGTAATCGCAGCCTAGTCTACAATCAATGTCGCTCGTGTTTCCCCGTGTAGAGTGCCACTTACCATGGCCGCCAATTAGCCCTGCAGACATATTGGTATGCTATTGTACACATGTAAAAGTTAAACGTAGAAATGTCCACGGAGAGCTTGCCTCTATCTGCAGTGGTATCTATTTAGGCCCCTGTAGAGGTATCAGTGTCTGGGGAGTGGGGGGGAGCGGGATTCATGGCCTGTGGGAGTGGGCTGAGCGTCTCTGAGAGCCCGCGCTGGTCTCCAAAGGTAGATTGAGAGAATTTGAGTGCCGGTGAAGGGATTCCAGAGCTCGGAAGTTTTCATGTAGAGACTAGTAGTTAGACCAGGTCAGGTTTTTCCTTTGCCCTCTGGGATTTGAAGTTCTAATCACCCCACTACCACATCAAGGTTACAATTCACAGAATGCAAATAAAAACCCTAGATATATTTCACTCGTGAACGGTCCTAGGCAGCCTGAGAGGCAGCCTGAGAGTTAGGTAAGGGTCTTTCAAGAGCACTCCAATTTCCCAGGGCAACACGTGTGGAGCTCATCCAGTCTGAGTTCTGGAGTTGTAATCCTGATGTTTTTTTCAAATTGACAAAACAAGACTACAAGTCCCAGAATGCATTCGAAATCGAATGGAATGGATGGCCATCTCATGCGTGGGTCTGTGGATCCTGACCACTCTGGTCTTCCGGGACCACCAAGATCTTCTCGGTCCTCTGAGAGCCAGTTGAAGGTCACCTATGATGGGCAAAGGGCAGAGTGAGGGTGCTGGTGGGAAGACAATATTTGACAAAGACCCATGTAAGACTTCAGTGTGTGAGACGAGGGAGGCCCTGGCGTGTCCGCCCTGCTCCTGATTCGATCAACCAGGGGACCAAACCCTAAATGAGGCCCTGTTATTGTAATATTTTTTTGGGATAAACAGTTTTATTGTTTTATTTGCAGAACAAGTCACATTAGTGGTCCTCGAAAGACCCCTAACCACATCACTTGCAAATCAGTAGCAGCTCCAATTTGATATTTAACACTTCACACAAGGAAATAATCATTATGCACGGTTATAATACCCCATTGCCCCCTCTGACGCCCCTAGCTATTTACCCCAAACCTAAGCCTTTTTGATGGGGCAACCCCGTGCCTCATACACTGGTTTCTCCTACTGAGCGCACCAGTCCACTCCTCATATCCACGTCGACAGCTTCGGTGCCTTGAGGGCTTTCCAAGGGGTTGCAATGTCTCTCTTAGCTACCAGCAGGGCGGTACCCAACAGTGCCCTGTCAGTCAGGGAACCCCCCTCTCCACACCATCGTCCACCCCCAATAGGATCAAGAGAGTGGAGAGGTCTCGGTGTGGTCTAATGCATGCTATAGTTTGGCTAACACCACCTCCCAGTGGCGTGCTTTTAGGGGGAATGACCAAAACATGTGAAAGAAATCTACCAGTGTATAATGCAGCGACCACACCCGGGGCTAGCTCTAAGGCCCACTCAACACAGCCTGGCAGGGGTGAAGTAAGCACAGTGTAGGTAGTATGTCTGTATCAAGTGGAGCCTGGAAGAAATTGTAAGGACTCTGGGAGGCTATCAAAGCATCCCACCAATCTTCGTCCTCCAAGGGTCCAAGCCAAGTCTCCCAACGGATTCAAAGGTTGTGATTGTGCCAGGGGCATTTATGATCAAGGTAAAATACATCTGGGAGATACCTCTTTTCCCCAGACCTCCCATCATTAACTTGACCTCGATGAGACTGAATTCTGGGACACAAGTATCTGGGAGGATATGGACTCGTAGTGCTTGGCATAAATGCAGTAGGAGCTGGTGTCGCAGAAGAGTGGATGGGAAGGGGTTGGGGACAAAAAAAAACGTACCTGCAGCCGACCGCGTAATGCTCTTCTGCTCCTCTTCTCGCAGGCACAGGCTCCCAGACTCCACTGCGGCCAATCCGGACGCTGTTCTCATGTCATGAGATCAGTGTCAGGATTGCCCTGAGCACTCTGAATTTACGCTCCCAGTGAGACTGGGAGCCTGAGCCTGCTCTCTCCAACCCGGCATGGCAGCTCAGGTTGGAGACAGCTTCAGTGTGCATGAAGGTTTGGCTGGCCAAACAGTCACGCGCACTGACATCAGTGCCCACCAGTCCTCTTGCAGCCTGTCATTCCACATGGCCCGCCCCCAAAGACTCGGCAGGAAAAATAAAAAGATAATACGCGTTTATTATTGTTTTATTATTCCTTTCCTGCCGTTTGGAGGCAGCTGGCAGGAGGGGTGGGGCGATATTTCACCATAGCAGAGGAGCCACCGCTGCGCAACTGCAGGAATTTATGAAATTATGTTTTGGATAACGTGTACTGATGCTGAAGTTCCTGAATGGAAGTCATGTGCGGGCCTGCCCAAACATCACCCAAAAGAGTGATTCCAATGAGCAAATCCCTCCAGCGCCGCCACCTCCCCCAACCACGTGCCGTGCCACAGGGGGGTGTGTTGAGTGATTTTCCTCAACCAACCCATGTGCCACAGCGCAGCCCTCCACCCACTGAACACCAACCGAGTCACCTTTGGAAGTGTCCTAGGTATGGCGCAGCCATAAAGCAGCTCCAAAATTAGTGAGAATCCCAGTGTGGCTAGTTCCTGCTTATAGGCTGGGTCTGACCACCTCCACTAAGCCAATCGTTGATGATCAAGAAGTGGGATGCCAAATAGTATAGATACAAGTTAGCCATCCCTAGGCCCCCATTCTACGAAGCTCATTGACAGATGGAAAATGAATATGGGGGAAATTTGAAGGAGCTACAGGAATCGGGGCAATATCATCATTTTGTAGAGTGCTATTCTTCCAATGACAATTAATGGTAAAGTCTGCCATTTTTTAAGGTCCGTTTTGACCTTGCAGGTGAGAGGGGTGATATTAAGAGACCAGGTTAGTGCTGGGTCAAGAGCCACTTGGATACCCAGATACCGGAAACTAAGACAATGTATTGGGATAGTTGTTTGCCAGTCTACACAGTTTCTAGAAAGTGTGAGCGGCACAAGAATCGATTTGGCAAAGTTAATTGTTAATCCTGAAGCCTCTGTAAAAAGCTGCAAGAGGCAGACACACCATGGGCCTCTATCCTGTGGGTTCGAGAGATACAGTAAGACGTCATCCGCATAAGAGTGCAATGTGGTCTTCGTGTCCCATTACCATCCTCAGATCTGTGCATCACACCGTATAAGCCGAGCCAGGGGCTCAATGGCCAACGCAAAAAGGAGGCGGGGGAACAGGGAGCAACCCTGCCTGGTCCCTTTGCTGGGTGGGAAATGCATCAGAGATCACCTCATTAATTTGTACTTGGTCCGTCGGGTTGGGGTATAACATCCGCACAGGTCCCTGAAAACGAGGTCCAAACCCAGCCCTCTCCAGCCCGTCAGTCACATTGCTCCAGTCCACAGTATCAAAGACCTTCTCAAAATCTATCAGGAGTAGGGCTGTGACTGTGGGCCAGTTCCACGTTTAACCACCTCAAACAGTACCTACCTCGTACTCCAAGCAGGCATGAAGCTACATTGGTCTGGATGGATTAGAGACCAGAGAACTTGTTGTAGGCGATTGGTCAGCACAGTTGCCAAGATTTTAACTTCTTCGATAAGAGAAATGGGCCAGGAGTCGGCACAGAAGATGGATGGTGGGTGCGTCTTTGGTATGACCACTATAGTGGCTTGATCGAGTTCTCAGGGGGAAGGAGCCCGTCTGCATCACCTCTTTGTAAAGGGCTAATAAATGAGGTGCCATGATATCTCTGCATTTAGTGTAAAATTCCATGGCATAGCCATCTGGACAGGGAGTTTTCCCTGACGTCATACCGGAGACTGCTTCTCCACTTTACTCTAGGGTAATCGGCTGGTCTAGATCTCACTGTTCAGCTAGAAGAAGCTGGGCAAGGGTACCTCATCAAGAAGTAGGGTGGCCTGTTGAGAGTCCGGAAGGGAGGAAGGCCCTGTACAGGGTAGCATATTAGTCTGCAAAGACCTGGTCGATATCTAGGGAAGAACCGTGCATGAAGCCCTGGCTATCCACCACTTCGGGTATAATCTGACGAGCCAGAGGACGAGAAGTTATCCAGTATAACAATTTGCTGTTTTTGTCCCCCTCACTGGTACATCCATGCTGTAGTGGCACACCAGATTAGCTTTGCTGCTTCTACCGAGTGGGATCTAATCTCCTCTCAAAGCAGGGTCAGCTCACTAGTGATGGCGCTCTGATCAGAGCCAGAGAGCTGTGTATCCAGTCGAACAGCACAAGCCTCAAGTTGGGTGACACAATTGGGTTGTGCCTTTTCCTTTTGATGGAGGAGGGTTTTGGCATATCCTGATAGTAGCCTTACAGGCTGCCCAGAAAGTAGCCACGGATTGAATCAACCATGTGTTTGTTTGAAAATATGCCACTATTTTGAGCCTCACATCCAGAGTGTACATGGCATCTTGTAGATGCCAAGCGTTGAGCCATCAGATGGGACGTCTATTAGAGTCCGGTGTACCGATGCAAAGAAGCAAATGGGCATGGTCAGATATTCCCTGTGAGAGTATCTGTACTTCTGAAACCGACAAGACATCAGTAGGCATCATGAGGAGCATATCAATGCGAGCATGTGTGTGGTGTGCATGCATTGCCTCTGTCTAGGATTCCAGATTTTCCACACATCGCATAAACACAGAGCTGTCACCCACTTGTGTAAGAAGTTAGCTCTTTGTTGATGGACATCAGATGGGGGACCAATAGAGTCAATCCCAGGATCCAGGAACACATTAAAGTCTCTCCCTATAATAGTTAGACCGGGAGGCAACTGAGCAATGGCACCAAGGAGTGTGGCTAAGATGGAGCCCAATGCTGTGGGGGGGCATAGAGGCAGAGAATATTCAAGCGACTGCCCTCGGTCGTACCCGCCAGGGCCAGATACCGACCTTGCAGATGTATCCTGGTCTGGGCTTCCGCCATGGGGAAGGAGCGGCGCAGCAGGATTGCCACCCTGCGGTGTTGTAATTTGGCAGCACTTAAGTTAAGCATTGGCTGAAGACATTTTGTATTCAGAGGCTAAATTGTCCGCTTTGTGGAATCCATTTTGTATTTCTGGCAGCCATTTTGGTTGCCATGTGCTGCCATGTGCTCACCATGTGCTCTGTCCTACCTTCCTGTTAACTGCTCTTGAAATCTGCCTAGAGACATGTTATATTTAGTTCTCTTTTGCTTTGCACATGCTCAGTTGAGCTTGCAGCTGTTCCGAGTTTATAAATGTCAGGATGTGTCTACTAGAAGTAGAAACTGTTAGCTCCACCCACTTGTCGACTGTGCATTTTCTGTATGACCCAGAGACAAAGCCGGACCCCACGCCCAGAAAACCGGCCCACCGGGGAAACGCCCAGTGCCCGCTACGGCCAGGATGGCCCTGTCCACATATTGTGCCTCCTGCAATAAGACCCAGTATGAACAAGCCTCCGGGGCCTACCTGAATCCGCACCAACCCTGGACGTCTGGCTGATCGATGGTGGGGGAAAGCGGGCCGGCCGATGTATTTGCTTTTCTCTTGTTAGCCATGCCAACACTGACTAAGGAGTTTCGAAAAAGTGGGTCTTATCCGCGCATATCATTTTGAGGCGTGCCAGGAACAAGAGCGCATAGGACAGTTTAAAAGCCAGGAGCTCCTGTTTGACAGATTCATAAGACCTGCATCTGGCCTGGACCTCCCGTGTTTAGTCAGGAAAGAGAAGGATTTTTGAGTTCTGGTAGTGGAGATTGGAGTGTGCAAAAGCTTTGCGCAGGATAGTATCTCTATTCACAAAGTTTAAAAATTGTGCTGTCATAGGCCGGCGTGAATCTCCAGGAGGAGGTTTAGGAGTAAGTGCTCTGTGGTTGCGTTCCACTGCAGACTAAGGTGACAGTTTATCGGCCAGCATCCTTGACTGGAGATATTCCTCCAGGGATTCAGCCAGTCGATTATGTTCTGCATCTTCCGAACAGCCCAGGAAACACAAATGATTTAATCTCGAGTGGTTTTCTGCATCTTCCGCTCGATGGTGGAGTTCACACGTATGAGCGAGGAGGTGAGTGACCATTGATCTTAAGGTCAGCAACCTCCTCTTCAACCATAGAGATGTGTCCATCTGCTTGTGTGATGCGGCTGGTTGCATTGTGTAACTCCTGGCAGAGGAGTGTCACATCCATCTGCACCTCCCCGATTTTTGTTTTGACTGCTGCCTGTGACGCATGAATGACTTGAAAAATGTTGTCAAGATTCCTGTCTGTTGATGATGATGATGAGGAAGCAACTTGTAGGGTGCGCAGCTACTCCGAAGAGTGTCCCAGGTCCTAGCACAGGTCAGAAGAGAAAGTAAATCTGGACATTTCAAACCAGGACAAATAGCCAAGTTTTCAACCTCTTTTTAAACATAGTCATGTTGCTAACAGCGCAAAGCTCAAGAGGGAGTTTGTTCCAAGCTATGGATTCCAAATAGACGAGAGACCTTCCTCCAACTCTCGCACACCAGATTCTGGGCGTCTCTACTAAAAATGTATTAGCTGAACTCCGATTTCGCGCTGGAACATGACAATGAAGCCTAATTCTGAGGTAGACTGCAATAGCCTGATATAGGGCTCCATGAACTAGCAGCAAGGCCTTAAACCGCACTCTTCCTGACAGGAAGCCAGTGAAGGGCTTGCAGATGAGGAGACGTGCGTTCTAACGGGCAAATTCAAAAGAAGCAGAGCTGCCGCATTTTGGACCACCTGAAGCCTCTCTAGCAGATACTCCGGCAGGCCAAAGTACAGGGCATTGTCATAGTCTAACCTCGAGGTTATCAAAGCCTGGATAACTGTTTTTTTTCTGTGAAGGACAGAAAATGAAGAAACTTTTTCACAGACCTCAGTACACTAAAGCATGTGCCCACCACAGACTTAATTGGTGGCCTGCAAGACAGACAGTCATTGAATTTGACCCATACGTTCGTGACTATGCCTCTATGAGGGCCTGAGGGGGGCATTTTCAGGCCAGAAAGCCTGCCAGGTTTCTGGAGAAGCATTGCCCAAAAAAAGAGTCTCATTTTTTTTCAGCATTGTACTTCCATTGATGTATAGCCATCCGGTGAAAGACTGCTCTAAGGCAGGTTTTTATCAGCTGCTTTGCAAACACTTTACCTTTTCCACATGAGAATTGCAGCGGAGTATCATCAGCATAAGATATAACTTTTGCTCCCAGGGCTTCTGTTATCTGAGCAAGAGGGGTAAGGTACAAATGAAATAATGTTGGGCTCAAGGCAGAGCCCTGGGGCACTCCCGCTGACAGCTTATGCGGTTCGAAAGAGAAGGAAGGAATGTTGACTTCTACCTTCCAAGAAGAAGGCAAGCCAGTCCAAGGCTGGACCCACTATGCTGATGGACTGCAGACGCTTCAGGAGTCTAGAGTGGGGGACCCTATCAAAGGCTGCTGATAGGTCTAACATAATCAGCACAGCCTTACCCCTAACATCTAATATACCTTTGATGTATTCTGAAACTTCCATCAAAACTGTCTCCGTGCTTAAGTGGGGTCTAAAGCCGGACTGGCTAAGATGGAGCAGGTTATTGGATTCCAAATATACAGAGATCTGCTGATTTACATGCTTTCCCAGTATTTTGGATAGTGCTGAAAGCATGGAAATAGGCCTATAATTAGACTGTACTCTTGGGTCCGTGGATGGCTTCTTCAACAAGCGTAGAATTTCAGCTCGTTTCCAAGATCTTGGTACCGTGGATGTTTCTAATGATGTGTACAGCACCTTATTTGCCGAGGGGTTAATTACACAGGCCCCTAAAGCTAGTAAATTGGGCGGGCAGGGGTGAGATGGTGAGCCTGATTTAAGATGACTTAAGGCTTACAGAGAACTCTTCAATGAAATTGGATCAAAATGGGACAGAGTTGCATTGGTTCCCGAAACCAAGCTGGCTGGTAAGGTGCCTAGTGGTTCTTCATCAGGCCTAGAGCTAGAGGTCAGACTGGCTTGGATGGTAAGGATCTTAGTCTGGAAATAAGTGGCCAGTTGTTCACACCAGTCAGCCAAGCCAGGGTGGGACCTAGCACAGGCGGCCGGGGCCAAAAGTTTTTTTAATAGTAAAAATGTCCCTGGCTTTATTACCGGCTCTTACAATTTTATCCTCAAAGTATTCTTGTTTAGCAGCTTTAATTTCAGCATGATAGTTCTTAGATGCCAGTTTGTAACTTTCCTTATCATTCATACTAGAGTTTTTTCTCCACTGTCTTTCTAAGGCTTTACACCTTTTCTTCTCTATCTTGAGGTTATTAGAAAACCAGGGACTGGAGGGTTTTGTTCTATTCCGTCTTTAGGAGAGAGGCAGTGCCAGTTTATCTATGGAGGCTCTTATCCAATTATCTAACTGCATAACATCCTTCTCCACCTGTTTTAGCAAGGCAGGAGTACTACCTTCCAGAGTACAAATAAATTCTGCCAGGAGGATTTTATGAAGTACTCTCATTATACATGGAGAAGTAGTTGATGGAGGATGTCTTTTTGAAGGAGCTTGTTAAGAAAATGTTATCAGAGAATGATCTGACCAGACCTGAGGTGTAGGATCTTCTATTTACAAGCTAACATTAGAGAACACCTGGTCCAACACATGACCAGTTTGGTGGGTAGGATAAAATATGTGTTGAATCAAATCTAAGGAAGTTGTCAATTCATTCAGTGCCTTAACCTCACTGTTGTCCACCTCGTCCATGAGGATATTAAAGTTCACTATAAGTATAAAATGAGAGTAATTGTTGTAGATATGTAGCTCAGTCCGCAGGCAGAATTAAGACGGTCGCCTGCATTTATAGGGCAATCAGAAGAGATGTCCAGAAGCCCCTGGAGCGGTTGAGAACTCAATGGGAGGGAGATCTGGGGGTACCTATCCCAGAAAAAGATTGGGAAACCATTGTTGAACATACCCTTAAGATATCGAGAAACACCAGATTTAAACTCATAAACTATTATGTTCTGCACAGAGCATACTTTATGCCGGCACGCTTAAGACGATACTTCCACGCAGATGAAGCAGCCTGCTCGCGATGTTGAGAAAAAGAGGCGCATGTATTACATATGTTCTGGGATTGCCCGAGACTGAGTCCTTTTTGGGAAGAAGTACTAAACATAGTTGAAAGCGTTATAGACAGGGAGGTACCGCATACCCCTGGACACTGCATACTACAGTGGTTCCCACACACGGCCAGGACGAAGGTCACTGGGAGGTTTCAGGACCTGGCGTATGTCTTGGCAAAGCGAGAAATTGCAAGGAATTGGAAAGCCCCAAGGGGGCCAAACATAGGGACCTGGAAAAAAGAGCTAGAGAAGTGGACAGACACAGAAAACAGAGTCTTGCAGAGAGAAGCACGGCGAGGTATAGGGAACCTAGAAATAGCAAGAGCATGGGGAGGGCTGTTAAATGACATGCGGACACCAGACCTAGATGAGGCAGAAGAAGCCCAATCGAACCCACCAACACCGGAAAGGGATAATGAGAGGAGACCCTTAAGAGACTAAGAGCAAGAAAAGGTTGTTAGCTATACCCTGTCCCGCAGAAATCCCAGATAAGAATAACACAAGATAAGATAACGGTGAACACATAACGACAGAACATTCAACTACAAGTAGGCGACCTGCTGGGGGGAGGGAGGGGAGGAGTTGGGCTCTGGCCCGTTGAATTGTTTGTACGAGATTTTGCGGCAATAAGAATACTAAGAGAACACCAATGTATTTTCTACATGTATGTACAAAGCCTAATATTGTAACACTGAAGAAGTATATAACTCAAAAGCCAATAAACTCTGTTTAAAAAAAAAAAAAAAAAAGTATAAAATGAGAGTATCTAGGGGCTGTTTTGTCAAGGACATCCCCCCAGGCCCCCGTCGCTCCAGCTGAGGTGGTGAACTGATCAATGCGTGGCTGGGAGGGATGGGGTTTTGCAGCCTTATCTTTCCCCATGCTTGACTTGAGGCGAGTTACGCAGTTGCGGTGGGTGCCTACCCCACTCCTCATGTCTAAGGCACAATAAGCAGCCAAGCGTTGGCTAGGTCTCTTCTTAGATGCGTCGAGGCCCCGGAGCCCGAAAGGAGAGGCACGGCGTTTGGTAGTGAGGGGGTACTGCTGTACTGTAGGGAAGGTCAGGCCTCTGACTTTATTCCACCCCAATTCAGGTGTCAACAGTGAGCAGCAGGAGAAGATTTACATGTGAGGGGGGAGTCCCTCTAGGCTTGAAGTCCATTGGGCCAAACCAAAATAGAAGTAGAGGGGAGAGCCCATGTGACCTCAGTGTGCCTCAGTCCGGATGTTAAGCTACCCAACGCAGTGCCTCCCAGTGTGGAGATGAGGAAGGTGAGGGCCCTCACTACTGTTTGCGGAATACACCGTCCACCAGCCATTACTCTAAAGCAACCGGACTTCTAGGCCCGTCTGGCAAGCGGCACCCACATTGCGGGGAGTCAGGGCCAGGAATCAAAGTCTCTCTCCCCATCCATCGCCGTGCTCCTCACATGCGCCTGAACTGACCCCTCTGGCATTGGCCCCCACTCCGGAGGATAACAGTTGGCTCCATGAACTCAAGGAGCATGGGTGGCAGCAAGTCACTCAATCTGGGGCTCCACACATCCGCAGAGTGGGTCCATGGCTTCCGAGGGATAGGGCCCCACCCTTGTAAAACAGCTACCCATGCCCCCGGGTCCTCCGCATGGGCCAGAGAGCTGAGAATGAAACTAAAGGCTCCATGAGTAAGAAAAAGTAGTATCAGTGCCGGCTCTGCAACCCAAATCAGTGGCCGGGTAGCAAGGGTTCACACAGAACAGACTACTCCCAGGGCTCCCACAGTGTCCAGTTGGCCAGGTGGATAAAGTGGTAGGATGGCCTTCAGAGGTCTGCAGGGTGAGCCCACTCGGCATCTAAGGGTTTGGGCACCATCCATGCAAAAAGGCCACTGAGGCACCAGAACTCCCCTTGTGGGCCAGGGAGCAGAGTGTGAAGCGAGAGTCTCGGGGAGCGGGAACAGTTAGATGCGGCGCCGCCCCCAAAATCCCACTCCGTAGCCAGGTAGTGGGGGAAACAACACAGACCATATGGCCCCCGATGCTCCTACTTGGGCAGGGATTAGAATAGTAGGAGGCGGGGTCCTGGCGCCGATCACGGGTGCCTCCGTCCGAGAGCCCCCAGCGCCTAGCGGACAACCAGCTCCCTTCACCCACACTTCTGGTCATGAGCAGGGTGTGTCGGATCCTCTTTCGCCAGTGAGCTTCACTCACTGCTGCATCTCATGTAGAGACAGAGCAGGGGTATGAAGCTGCTTGGTCAGGTCCAGAGGTCCGGTCTCCACATGGTGCTGCCTTCTTGGAGGTCGGCCGGGACTCTGCTGCACAGGACCTCGCTGTCTCAGCGTTTGACTGCACACCCCTCGCAGGGACGGGCAAGGTGAAGGGGTCCCCGCCAGGGGTGGCTCCTCCATGTGGGCAGAGGAGCGTCACCCCACTGCTTTCTCGCATTGCGAGAAAGCAGAAGGGTTTGGTTGGGGGCGGGAGGGTGGGCGGTCTTGCTCTAGGGCAGGGGAGGAGTGGCTTGCCCACTCTGAGGGTGCTGATTGTTTGGTCGGCGCCAGGGCCGACCAAACCAGTCATACGTACTCTCCCTTTTCTCCATGTAGGCTGCATGCAGCTTACATGGAGAAAATGGTCTCCCCATAGACGCCTGTGTGGTTGGCGTCCCAGCCAATCACAATGCTGCCATTGCAGCGTTATGATTGGCTTAGGGGAGGGGAGGGAGGCTGCCTGCTTCCTGTGAGGAGCAGAGAGAGAAGCAGACGCGACGCGAGACCGGCGAAGGTAAGTTAAACTTTTTAATTTTTTTAAATTAAACCTCCCATCCCATTGCAAGTCATGCCGGCCGCGACTGGTCCCCGCAGAATTTTCACTGGCTTATTACAGGCAGGACCATGAGCTGGATGGCAGAGGGGTCCCGAGCACTCTTAGAGTGCGACCGCCATCTTGACACCCCAAGCCACACACCCCTGTTACTGTAATGTTAAGGGAAAAAAGCATAACTTATATCAGGTGTGTAGCGGGTCAGGTGCTAACAGGTAAGCATTTTAAACAAACCATTTTAGATAATTAGTCCACCTGGAATAACAAAGATTGGTGACCCAACTGTGCTGGACCCCTTTTGGGATTGGCGGGGACTCCAGGGTGACGGGCTGTTACAGTCTAGTGGAGGGGCAGATTATATGTCTGCATGCCCTCACCTTTTTGGCTTTCTTGTTGGTAGAGGAATTATGACAAGAACTGCCTTTCTTGCATGAGAATAACCTACACCCTGAAATATGTCCTCAGTACAATGTAATGTAACAAACCTTAAGTGCTTATTTATTCTAAATCTTCTTATGTAAAGTGCTGTCACCTATTCAGGTCTTGTTTGCACTATATAGTGCCGCAAAACATAAATAGCAATAAGTCTGAAGCCTACTTGAGGGGATTTGATAAACTGGGTCTTGGCAGAGAGGTTCAGAGGGCTTGTGGGGATACCAGAGAGGCAGTGAAGGATCTGAGTGGCAGCTGATGGACTCTGAAGGTCAACTGTATAAGGCCAGACTGGGGTTTAGGGCAATCAGGCAGCGTCCGATGGGCTGGCTTGACAGGTCAGTATGTGGGCTGGTTTTTGGCTAGTTATGGGACTGGTATATGGTCTGCTGGGAGGGTTTTTACTGGTGAATTGCCTCACATTACAACAACATTGCCTGCAGCAAGCACAAATGCATGTAGTCTTCCATGCCTTGCAAACCATTTATATAGAATATCTTTACAAGTTCAAAACTGCCCCAGTTTGCAAACATGGGCCAGTTGTTTAGTTTTCAAAGTCACTAATATGGGCCGCTTTGATCTTGCATCCCGGGCATATTTTCTGCCCCAGTCTTACCCGGACTGTTGGTCACACAGGACTATCTGAGGACCAGCTCCGAGGGAATTAGGGCTGGCAGAGACTTGGAGTTAGCTTATGCTTCGCTTAGGAACTGTTAGCATATGTTGAGGGCTTCTAATTCCTGGCTTGGGTCTATGAGGCCTAGGGTCTCAGAGGGCTGACTGAAGTAATATGATAATCAGCAAATCACCAGTGAGGGCAAACTGAGGTTTGCATTTAAAGCCGATGAGGAGGACAGCCTGAATATCTGGGAGACACCTAAAGGCCACATGGGGGGGGCTATCTGGGACAGGAGAAGTCGTCTAAGACACTGTATCACGTGCAAAGAGGCTCTGAAGGATGAAAGATTCGTTTTGGGGGATGACAGACTTCTGCACTAAAGTCTGCACAGGCCCATGCTCCACCCTCTCTCCAGTATAGAACATATAAAGCAGGCGCTGCCGGTACAGGTAACAGAGGTAGAGCGGGGCGGGGAAGTGGACAGACGACGGGACAGGGAAAGTAAAATAAAACAATAAATAAAACCACTTACCTTGCGCTCGCCGTATCGCCGAGCGCAAGGTGATTGGTTTTATTTATTTTTTTATTTTACTTTCCCTATCCCGTCGTGTCTACTTACCCAGGGCACAAGACCTAAAAAAAAGAAGTGGGGGGACTGACCAAATCAGGCAGTATGCAAGTGACATCATGACGCGTGCAATCAAAGCACATGACGTCACGACGCGTGACATTCCACGTGGCATCACAGGAAGTGACCTCACTGGAAGTGATGCTCTGATATGTGTATGTTATAACATATGCCAACTGAAAATGCAATAAAATATGTTTTTTTTAAAAAGTTGTCTCCTGCAAAGCATATCATGTAACATGCAGATCACAGATTTTTTAGGTCGAGCCTAGCGCAGCGCGCATGCGCTGCTCTAGGAAAACGACCTCTTGGAATCACTCTGGACTTTTCACACGCTCGTGCGTGTGTTTTTTTTTGGAGCATTTTTTCTATTGGGCTTTTTCGTGCGTCTCTGTAAAAAGACAGCACGCAATTGGGCAAAGGCGGGTGCATGTCCCACCTTTCCCAGGAAATGTATCTGCCCATGGCCTACGGCTTGCGGTTACGAGCAGCGGCGCGCAGTGTGCCATCTGTTATGTGACAGATTTCACACGAGCGCACGCGCACCACTCGCGGGACGCTGCAGCTGCATTCCTCGCATCCCACGGCATTTTGCCTGCGGGAGCGAGCAGCTGCAGTGCCTCCTTGTTTTTAAACTACAGGCTCGGTGCTGCCACAGTCCCCAGCTAACTTGGTCTAGTTCCCTGTTCCGCCCTCCTTCTTTCATGCCTCTCCGGTCACCTCTGGCCCTCTCCCCCTATATCTTGCTCTTCGTCTGTTTCTCTCCTCTCCCGTCTCTCTCTCTCTAATTACCTCTCACTCTGTTTGTCTCTCTTACTCTGTCCCGTCTTGTTATTACTAAGTTCTTCCCCTTTCTTTGCTGTCTCCCGAGTTCCACTTCATTTTCATTATCGCCGAATGTAGCATCATTGGTGTGTTGTGATGTCACACTTAATGGATAAAGGACTTTATCGCATGTTAGTATAATGGTATTGCGTTCGTGTGGCTGCGCCTTCTCTTTTGCTTCTAAGCGCCCGCTGATTGACAGAGAGGTGTGTTTACTGTTTTCCCTGCTCCCTTGGGTCGCACAGTCACTCAGCTTGCAGTATACAGGTGAAATTCACTCTCCCCTCACTTCCTGCACACCGACAGCCTCGAGCTCACCATGACATGACTAGATGACGTATCAGGACTTCGTACACCACACCAAACTATTCCCATAGAAGTTATTTCCTACAAACACACACCTTGCAACCAAAGCTGCAGCCGCCTGCAGTCACTCCTGACAGGGCCTCCTGGTTACAATGACGTGTTGTACAAGTCCGATATAACATAATAAAGACATAACATAGCACCTACTCTGTAGGTACTAAGACACAATTCAATTTGTGGCGCACCGTACATGAATGACTGTCATAAAATCATTATGGGGGTGCTCCAGAAGCAGAGGGCTAAGGCGAGGTCACCCCGGCTTCAAGCAGCGATTATTCCGTTAAGTCCAGACCGCAGGCCCATCTGCGCCATCAGGCCTCGGTGTGTGATTCCATGACTGTCTGCGAGGGCGGGGGAGGGGCTGTATTAGCACTCGGTGTGTGATTCCATGAGGGGACCTTCCAGGTCACTTGTCTGCATTACAGTAATGGATGCTGAGCCTGGCTGGGTGTGTTGGTAGCTGAGACCCCCCCCACAAACACAACTTACAATACAATATCAGGACAAAAGAAAACTGAGGACATTTTTTATTGTAAATACTTTTTTTTAATATGGTCGTTCAGTTGTACATAAAGCCTTCCTTGGTCATATATAAGGTAACAAAATGCTTCTGACACTTTTTTATTATAACTTTTCAGCATGCTGCACAGCAGCCACACTTCTCTATAGCGTAGCTTAAAGACATTGGCAAAGTCAATAGCTCTGACTAAACACTTATAAGGTCCCAAAGGCGAGACCTATTGGCTATGCCAATGCTTGTTATTATATGTAGATAGGTAAGTGGATTACTGCTATGAACACAGAGATCCTTTTGTTACTTGCAGTTAATAAATAGTAATCCTTCTAGTAGACCACAGTGAGCTATGAAGTGTATTTGACTCCTAAACCTTGTAACCCCGACTGTCTCATGTAACACATCTTGTACATTAATTTACACACTTACATGATTTATTTGGAATGAATAATGTGTATGCTATGTAAAGTGCTCTAACACTCTGCATTGGGATGAGTAGCGCTATAAAAGAAATAAAAAAGTGCTATTTAAATTGTTATTTGTGTAAATATTGAGACAGACCAACCCATCTGACATTCTAACAGTGCATGCACTTATATACAACAAAGTAAAAAGCATGCATCTCTTAAGTACCTGTGAAGAGATAACAAGCTGTGTGCTTTTGTTTTCTCCCCGGTGTATTTGCATTTGTGAGGTTCCAGGACACCTCCAGTCCCATACTCGATCAAAAGGAGGCCTGATGGCCCCTTAACTTCTGTCTTTATCGTTGCCCAGCTGGAGGTGAAAAAAAGCCCCCTCGCTGCCTGCACGTTGCTGCTGGGAATCGAAAGCAGACAACGTGCAGGAGCTGATGAACGTGTCCCGGTGTTTCACAATTACACTGGGACAAGTTCAACATATTTCTGTGGGGCCCAACTTCTTAGCAGGGGGGACGGCGTCCACCCTGTGAAAAGAGTGGGTGGATGCCGTGTACCCGCGTGTACCCCCGACTTGTGCCCTGTACTTACCACCCTCCCACGCTGTTACCTTTGCCGGCTGTGCCTGATATAAAGTAGAGGAGACCCCATATTAGGCCCCTGTTCCCATCTACTCTTCTACAACACTGGCAGGAGGATGTTTAATATAACCGTCACTCCTGCCTACATACACTTTTGAGAAAAGGAAATCCCCCAAAGGTATGAAAATTAATTAGTTAAGACTTGAGGGCTTGGGGTTAAAAAATATTATAAGTTGTGCAAATATGTGTATAAGAATTAAATAAGCTTTTACCTTTGCCCGGTCTTCTGACAGTTACCTTTTCTAGGGGTGACTGTTCTCGATAGTTTCCATGGCCGCAAGATGCAGAGGGCAACCTTCTTTAGCAAGGGTTCTGATTCGCTCCTGAAGCATAATGGCAGTGCCTCGCTGCACCTCCTTACCTTGTACTTAAAAAACAGTGGTCAGAGGATCTGCCTTCGGAGCCCCACGTTGTGTGTACAAAGAAGCGTAACGTGCTTTGCTGACTATTGACCACCCAGCTGGCATGTACAATTGTCAGTGCTAGTTGTACTGTTTGGCCAGTTTTTGGTGTAAGTCAGCACTGGTAACATTCTGAGTCTAAATATCAGATATACTGTTCGTTTTACCCAAGAGACTAAAATCCTTAGATAAGCTTCATAAGATATTGAAGATTTGATGGCCAGCAAGTATTGCAGTAGGTGGTCCCACAGCCATGCCCTCTGGGCACCTGTGTAATCCTCGTGAAGTGGCTCACTGATCTTAGCTCGGTGTGCAGTCATTGTATTGGGATTGTCCCAGAAGTCCAGGAATCCAATACCATTTAATGTTGAGTCAATATGGTCCACCCAGGGAAGCTTGGTCAACCCTTTATTTTCAAGGATGTCCACGAGGGCTTCTTTGTAGCGGGTCAGGTTTTTGTTGGTCCTCAGCCTGCCCAATATACTGTTGGCTTGATGGAAATTAATGAGGCTGTGCCTAGAAGGCCCAGTTTTCCCTCCTTGAGGGGCGCCATCGATGTGCTGGGTCTGAGGTGTATAACCGAAGCAGGAATTTTTTCTCCATCATTTGTAACCTCTTAGCCATCCTGTAGCCCCATATTCCTGCCCCATTAGAGCCAAAGACTTAGAATTATAGGTGTGAATGGCTTGCTTGAGAGATCTTCGGCCAAGTTTGCTGGTGAATCAACTGATTAGTCCTCTGAATCAACTGAGTAGTCCTCACATTAAGATATTTGGGCAGTCCACATCAGCTTATCATCAAATCTGATGCACAAGTGGTTGACATTTTCCACTCTTTTGAGGTTTGCTCCATAAATCATGAAGGTTGATTTTATTTTCCTTTGTGATCGTCAAAATCATAAAATTGCGTTTTATTCGTACTAAATTTTTTATTGAAGCAATATCTCTCAAAGCCATGAAGGAGCAGGTGTATTGATCATTCATCATCATCACTTTATTCAGTTATTACAAACCATTAAAGTGCACAAAGAATGATAAAACAGTATAATGCAACAAGTACAATTCATAAAAAACAGATATAGAAATCAAACGACAAGTCTTAAATGGACTGAAGACGAGCAAACTATAGTCCAATCACAGGCAAAGGTCATCACTTGAAGATCCAGTTTTAAAACATGTTAAAGATAGAGGACGAAGCTAAACTGTTAAAGGGTGGTAGTGAGGGAATCTGTGGCGTAGGTTATCATTGGGGGGCACCAACAAACAGTGTTGCACAGGGCGCCACCAGCGCTAAAGTCCGCCCTGCACTTGAGGCCAGTCCACCTCACCCATTGGTACCTCGATTGGCCTTGTTTCAGCAATAGTAGCTGCAACACACCAGGGATCTCAATGCAGGTTTGCACACACACCAAACTAAGTTCGCAAACTTCACAGTCTCTCTGCTTCATACACAAGCACTTTTAATATGTGCTGCCTGCTTTGGGGCCACTGGAATTATGCAGCAATGGGGGACAAAATTATGTCACAGTGTTGACTAAATTAGGCAGTAAAAAAAAAGGCTGCAGCGTACTGCAATAGATTTTTGGATACTTCATTATTTTGACATTTTTACACATGCTAACAGTCTCTGCAAAAATGTTGCCTCATTAGTACCAGTGTAACATGCAAATGCAGCAGGGAGAAAGGTGATCAGTCAACCTTTGGAAAGGGCAGTCCACTTTGCAGCAACACAAGTCCCATTTATTTTTTTGTAACTTTTTATCCGTTTGAGCTGCAAACAATATATTAGTTAAAACTGTAAGATGCTGTATTATGTGGCAAATATGACAGAGCCATAATTATATAGAAAACATTTGCAAACTAGGATATTTTGCCATTCGAGTTTGAACTGCTCTTGTGGAAAAAAGGAGGAGAAGTGCTAATGACAGAAACTGCATGTCTGGGAGACAAATGGCTAGTGATTCCACTTTTAAGCGTATTTGGGACATTCTATGATTAGAAACATATCCCACTTTGTGAATGTATTTAAATGTCAATAACTCATATTAAACCTTAAATAATCATGTGCTCCATTGGTTGAATTAAATAACATAATAAGCTGTAACTGGTCAGTGATATGCCAAATACTAAAAATTGGGATGTTTTGCACATTCTGCCCACACCTCTGACTCCGCCCACTGATCCAATCCTGGGTTATTCCCACCCTCTGATTCTCCACCCACAGTTCCCCTACTTTTTTTCCTCCCACTTCGAGCACTAGGAGACGTGCAGTAGTGGAAGGAGCAATCAGAGCAGTGTGAGAGCAAAAGAGGCAGAGTGTGAGTAGAGGGAGCAGAAAAACTTTACCAATGTTTGTTACTGTTCATTTCTCTGATCTTAAAACAAATATTGCTTGCAGCAAGCTCAAATCCATGTGGTCTTCATACCTTGTTAACCACATATAGGGCAGGTCTTTCCAAGCTCAAAACGGCCTTAATTTGCAAACATGGGCCACTTTTTTTGCTGTGTAATTCACCAATGGGGAGGGGGGGGTTCTTTTATTCGCCCAGATCTAGTTTCTGTCCCAGTCCCACACTGCTGGCCAGTTCCTGACTCCCCTTTGTTAATGGTCCGCCATTTTCTTTCTTTCCCTCTTTTGTGTTTTTCTCTCGCTTCCTCTCAATGAAAGTCTGTCGAGGAAAAATAAGCGCTGGTCCCCAAAATGAGCGCCGGTGGGCCCAACCTGCAACCACCAGCTCAAATTTAGCAGTGGTTAACTTAGTAGAAGTAAAAACAAAATTCCATGGAAATCCTAGGATTGAAAACAATGTTTCTGGCTATGTTTAAATTCAGTGTGTGTTTCCGCCTGATCGGTAACACGTCTCCATTACTGGGCTTCTCTGTTACAAATCATTATCAGGTGTGCGAGTCCGATAGCGTGAATGAAACAAAATCTCCCAGCCTGCACTCGGTTATAAATGAAAGGCTACGATTAGAAACATTGCTCCCCGAGCTCTCAAGTGCCACAGTTCCATGCGTGCTGCGCATCCAGTACAGGTATTTCATTGAATATTGGAATGTGTAGTACTGTCAAACCCGTAATAAAAACTAGAGCTCACACTACCACAATTAGTTCTAAGACAATTCCTGACCTGCATGGAACTGGGAAACGCGAAAGCTCTCCCTTACTTAGGCCCAATGTTTAAAGTGCTTTTAGTTAAAAGTCGGGACTCGGGGTCATTTAACAACTAGAAATGTGTGTCCGGGTGCTTGTCATTTTGCTCGGATGCGCTGAAGTAGCTGCAAAGAAATCTGCTGCGGCATAACCCTAGATAGCTAGCAGATGCCTATAGGTGTGCCTGCACGTCCTATAGCGGCACGAAAACCCATCAAAGCACTGCCGTCAGTACAAACGTATCCAGGCCACAAATCTAATGTAAAATATAGAAATACCAACAAAGAACCGTGAAACCTATATCGCGGTCTAACTTGACGTCTCAGAATCCGGTCACTGTATAAAAAGTCATTGAAGCTCCCATTCTGCACATTTGTAAATGTACCTTTGGGAATGGGAAGGTGCATCCTCCGGTGTGCACGTTTAGGGGTCCCTGCATCCGCGTTGGTGCGGTCTCCTCCTGCCGCGTGTCTTCTCACCGAGGTATCGGTGGCTTATCTGTCCACCCTTACATGCCTTATTGTCTGGTGTGTCCCCGTGTAATGAGGTCTGTGTAAAAGCACCTTCGGGCCTCTGTATCAGTTTCGATCGCTGTGTCCCTGCACCCTATGACAAGAGGGCGTTGGCGAGTGTGGTCAGCCAGGGACACTTGATAGGGGCAGATCGAGTGTCCCGGCTCACACCCTGACTTGTCGTTTACCGCGGTGATGCGGCCGCTGCGTGTTCCACGCGGCACCTCCAGCAGGTGCGCAGGACTCATCGGGAGTCAGCAGCCAGCCGCGGCGTTAGAGTGGCGACCCTGTGCCTCAAAAGGCAGATCATCTCAGAGCAAGGCACAGGTGTAAACACCGAAGGGGGAGGGGATTATTAAAAAGTGAACGTTTTCAGCTCGCTCATCCTTTTGATAGCGGCACTTACCATGGCCGCCAACTAGCACTACAGACATATTAGTATGCTAGTGTACAGGTGTCAAAGGTAAACGTAGAAAGGTCCACGGAGGTTTTGCCTCTATCTGCAGTGGTAGTTACTTAGGACCCGGCAGAGGTGTCAGTGGCTTCGGGAGTGGCAGAACGGGTTTTATGGTCTGTGGGAGTGGGCAGAGCTATCTGAGAGCCCGCTGATGGTCGCCAGAGGTAGAATGCGAGAATTCCAATGCCGGTGAAGGGTTACCAGAGCTCTGAAGTTTCCCGGGGGGCCTGTGATCTACCGGGACCGCTAGGGATCTCTTTGGTCCTCTGAGAGCCAGTTGAAGGTCACCTATGATGGGCATAGGGCAGGGTGATGGTGCTGGTGGGAAGACAATATTTGACAAAGACCCATGTAAGACTTCAGTGTGTGAGACGAGGGAGGCCCTGGCGTGTCCACCCTGCTCCTGATTCGATCAAGCAGGGGCCCAGACCCTAAATGAGCCCCCCCCATCCCCGTTACTGTAATGTTAAGAAGTGAAAAAACATAACTTATCAGGTGTGCAGCTGCTCAGATGCTAGCAGGGAAGACACTGCTTAAACATAAACCATTTTTGACAATGCGTCAGCCTGGAACCACAAAGATGGGTGAGCCAACTCTGGAGCGGAGCCCAGTTGTAACCGGCGGAGGCTCCAGGGAGACAGATTGTTAAGTCTAGTGGAGGGGCAGACTGTATGTCTGCCTGCCCTCACTTTACAGTTTTTGGGCTTTCTTGCTGGGAAAGGATTCGTGACAAGAACTTCTTTTCTTGCATTGCTATAACCTCCACCCTGAAACATGTCATCAGTGCAATGTAACAGACCTTAAGTGCTATTCATTCTAACTGTTCTTATCAGGGGCGTAGATTTGTCAGTGAGGTCGGGGAGGGTGAATCTGACATTTCCCAACTAAAAGAGCAGTAGGCTCCTGGGTGGCAGGGTGAGATCACTAAGGTTCAGGATGGAGTGTTTTTGTGAGGAACAGGGTCGGTACTTGTTAGAACTGGGGGTCTCTAGTTGGCTGAGGTGGGTACCTTAGTCCAAATAGGGACCCTTGCTTCTAGTCAGGGTAAGGAGGGACACACCCTTAGATTACCCCCTGCTCACCCCCTGGTAGCTTGGCACGAGCAGCCAGGCTTATCTCCAAGGCAATGTGTAAAGTATTTGCAACCACACTCCCAGTAACGCAGTGAAAACACCACAAATGGACACCACACTGGTTTAATAAAAATAGCAATATCTTTATAAAAAATGAATACGATGAGACCCAACGATAGAAAACCAACATATGCGTATTCGTAATAATTCACTTGGCCGGTTATTAGGCCAGCAATCAATTGTAGGTTCTTGCGGTATTAATGAGCAATTTACGATCTCTAATGCAGTCCTAATGCAATGCTATGCAGTTCGTAATGCAGCTCGTAATGTAATAATAGGACAATCCTTAATGCAAGAATCAGGCAGTTCGTAATGCAATAATAATGCGATTCGTAATGCAAGAATCAGGCAGTTTGTAATGCAATAATAATGCGGTTCGTGATGCAAGAATCAGGCAGTTCGTAATGCAATAATAATGCGGTTCGTAATGCAAGAATTAGGCAGTTCGTAATGCAATAATAATGCGGTTCGTGATGCAACAATCAGGCAGTTCGTAATGCAATAATAATGCGGGTCGTAATGCAATCTGCGCGGTCAACTCGGCCACCACTAGGCCCCAACAGCAGAGACAACGGTCATAGGCTTACAGGGGCAGCCCCGGTCCTGCTGGGCAGATCCGGGCCGCTCGGGGACTCAGCGCGTCTAACGCGGTGCAGCGGGAGAGAGCTCGGAGCACTCCTGTACTCCTCCTGCACGCCTCCCCAGGCCACACACGCTTGCGGCTCCCGACCGGAGTCCAAGCCTTACCTGGGTGGGTGCACTGCCTCGCTCTCTCTCCCCGCTCGTCGGACGTCCTTCTGGGCGATCCCGATCACATTGTGGCTCTGTTGCTAGGCGACGCTGTAGCCGGACAGGTTACGGCGCTGCCTTCTCCTTCGTTGATGATCTTGGGCAGATTCCTTTCGACGAACAACGATCACGATCCCTTTCACCTTGTAGCTTCCTTAGCTTCAAGAAATCCTTTAGCACGTTGCGGCTCGGGCCGGCGGCGGTGATCCTTACTCACATCCTCAGTTACGATGACGGCTCGGGCCACAAACAGCAATACAGCAGCGTGGACGATGTTTCACGCTGCGGGGGCAATGCGATCACAGGGCACCTCGTAAACAGTACCATGGACCACACAGCAGTCTCAGGCGTGCAAGAGCACCACGCACACAGTGTCGCTGAGACACAGTCCTCAGTTTCAAGTACCCCGTTAGCACGTTGCGGCTCGGGCCGGCGGCGGCGATCTTTACTCACAGCCTCGGTTACGATGACGGCTCGGGCCACAAACAGCAATACAGCAGCGTGGACGATGTTTCACACTGCGGGGGCAATGCGATCACGGGGCACCTCGTAAACAGTACCACGGACCCCCCGGCAGTCTCAGGCGTGCAAAAGCACCACACACACAGCGTCGCTGAGACACGGTTCTTAGTTTCAAACAATCCTTTGGCACGTTGCGGCTCGGGCCGGCGGCGGCGATCTTTCCTCACAGCCTCAGGTACGATGACGGTTCGGGCCACAACAGCAAGGCAGCAGCGTGGACGATGTTTCACGCTGCGGGGGCAGTGCGATCACGGGCACCTCGTAAACAGTACCACGGACCACACGGCAGTCTCAGGCGTGCAAAAGCACCACGCACACAGCGTCGCTGAGACACGGTTCTTAGTTTCAAACAATCCTTTGGCACGTTGCAGCTCGGGCCGGCGGCGGCGATCTTTCCTCACAGCCTCAGGTACAATGACGGTTCGGGCCACAACAGCAAGGCAGCAGCGTGGACGATGTTTCACGCTGCGGGGGCAGTGCGATCACGGGCACCTCGTAAACAGTACCACGGACCACACGGCAGTCTCAGGCGTGCAAAAGCACCACGCACACAGCGTCCCTGAGACACGGTTGGAAACTTTTGTGTTCCTGAGTTTCCACAACAGGGGACCAGCTCTCCTGGGGCCCTTGGAGACACGCTACTTCAGGACACAGCACACAGCAAAGTCCTCACAAGCAGGGGACACAGCACACAGCAAAGTCCCTTGTCCTCTCCTTAGTCAAACCAGCAAACTGCAGGCCAGCCCCAGAACACACAGCAGGGGCAGTCCTTCTCTTCAGTCTCTTCAGCTGTTCTTCTTTGGCAGAGGTTCCTCTTGATCACCAAGTAGGTTCAATCCTTTTTCAATATGGATTTCAGTCTTGAGTTCAGGGGTTTCAGCTCTTACATTTATACCCCTAAATGCCTTTGTAGTCTTTGTGTTCAGGGGGCTCTGACCTCGGTCCAAACTAGACCTGGGGGTCTTCCTGCCAGTGCACTCCCTCCTCCTTTGATAGTCAGGGTCTGGGGCCCAGACGCTCAGCAGGAGGCGGAGCCATCCTTTTGTGGCAGCAACACAGCCCTCTTCACATCCAGGGGGCTACTCCTCCCCCCCCACATCAAATGCAGGCCAGCCTGTTGCTGCCTCACCTTCTCCTCCCTGGGGTCAGGACACTTCCCAGACCCTGTCACGTCTAAACCCAGGCAGGCAATATACAGCCAGGCAGAGGCACACAGGATGGTTTAAGACAAGAAACCAGCCACTTCTGAAAGCGTGGTTTCTAAACACACAATTCAAAAACCATCTTCACAAAAAGATGTGTTATTAAATTCTGAGTTCAGGCACACTAAACTCCATCTCTCCATCTTATGCCTATGGGAAGATATGCTGGAAACATGGGACACAGCATTCTCCATTCTGTCCTATGGGCAAGATGGCCTTGCAACAGTGAAAAACGAATTTGGCAGTATTTCACTGTCAGGACATGGTACACACCTCAGTACATGTCCTACCTTTCACATACACTGCACCCTGCCCAGGGGGGTACTTTGGGCCTACTATAGGGGTGTCTGATGTGCATAAAAAGGGAAGGTAAGGCCTGGCAAGTGGGTGCACTTGTCAGGACAACAAGGCAGTTACCAAACTGTGTACAGGCACTGCAGTGGCAGGCCTGAGATCTCTCTTTAGGGCTACTTGTGGGGGTGGCACAATTAGTGCTGCAGGCCCACTAGTAGCATTTGCATTACCAGCCCTGGCACACATAGTGCACTTTACTAGGGACTTTATTAGTAAGGCAAACATACCAATTATGGACAACCAATTACCATAACACTTTATACAGGGAGCACTTGCACTTTGACACTGATCAGCAGAGGCAAAGTGCCCAAAGCATCTAAGTCGGCAACATTATGTCAGAAAAAGGTCTAGGAGGAAGGCAAAAAGTTTAAGGAACTTTAGCCAAAAAGGGCCAAGTCCAACAGTACTGATTTGCATTAGGTGGGCCTCTGTCTGGAGAGGCACAGTGGGAGAAAAATAACGATGGGTGGGAATGCTACCTCAACTGATTGCCACTGGTGAGACTATGTGCAAGCATCCATCTCATCACCTTTTGGGTGCATGATTGCCAGTAGTATGGCTGGCAACCTGAAACTGGCCCACTTTCAAGGCACACTACTGCCAATGTTTGTGAATTCCAAAAATTACTAATTTACACCCATTCAAGGTGTCCTTCTGTGGTGCAGATTTACTATTTGTTTGGTCAACCAAGTTACTATATGTATTTCAGTTTCTGCTCCCAAAAAAGAGCAAGCTAAAAGCTCTCAGTGAAATGAGAACAATGAGAAAAACCATAGCAGACCCGAATTAGGGCCCCCAGACCCAACTACTAAGCCAAGAATGCATTTCACTTCTGCCCATCCCTGCTGGGCCTGGTGATTTCTCCCTGGGAACTTATGACGTACAACACAAGTCCCAGCACTTGCATCACTTATTTTAAAAGCATTTTCAGGGCATACGCTCTTCTTTCTCTATACTTCAAGAAGCCTTGTTGGTAGATTGTCAAATGGGTGCAAGTAGACAGGACTCCATATTTCAATCCTCACCTTTTACAAATCATGTTATCATGTCACAGATGGCTCCATGTACTAAACCCTAGTTACAAACCGAGTTGGCTCCACCCCAGTGCCTATTTTGTGCCGGTGTTTCCAGTGCTTAGCACCGGCGCTATTTAACAGGGTCGGGGCTTTTGAATTTTTCTCCCCTGTGCAATGGGCCAAGTAATTATTTAAAATAAATGTACCTACCTGTCCTGTCCTCCTTCGGTTCAGTTGCTTGTCTGCCTGGTATGTCTAGAGGATGGCCCACCCAGGTCCAGTCATGATGACTGCATCACCTTAGTGATGTCAGTTGTGCACGCCTTACTTTAAAGGAGCATGTCACTCCCATTGGTAAATTAAGGTTGAGGGTCGGGCGGGCTGATGGGTGCCATGAGCTGGGGTCGAGGCAGGCTCGGTCCTGGAAATTTCAGGTCCATCTCAGCCTCAGGACAAACTAAATGCGACGCCTGAGCAATTAAAAAGTGTGCAGCTTGCTGTTTTATCATCTTGCATGGTGTATCCAGCTGAAGCAGCCCAAAATTATTCATTTTTACTGTTGCATGCTGATGCTCGAGGCCTGGGCCCACCAAAACAGTAAAACAAAAAACTGCCTGCACGCACCAGCACCATAATTACTGTGCTGTGTGAGCCTGGCAGTGGCAGCATGCAGGGAGGCACTCACTGGGTAGCACTGCAGGCCAAACTGAACCTTAAAAGCACGCCCTGCCTCTACAGAAAATTAGAGCACGACCTGCTGTGACCAGCCAACATTACAGGATTACACGCATTATGCATGCTGCACGCCACTGCGTGGTCTTCAGGGTGGGGCAGGGCAGGCGTGAGACTGTATTTTGCAATGTCATGTACAGTGTAAACTGCACATGCGTCGTGTTGTAGGATAGGACCAATTTGCCAGCGCCGGCTGTCTGCGCCTGCCAGTGCCACCAAAGCTGCAGGTCACAGGTGAGACGAGTAGTAGTTAGATGCTATAATATATCAAAAACATCTTGTTCAATGTGGTGGTGCTGTAGGGTCCCACTTGGTGGAAGTGTGCTCCGAGTGTTGTGAAGTGTTGCTGTCCACCAGACAGACTCGCGTCGAGGCGCTGGGACCCACTGTATCCGTGCAGTGTCAGTACACCCAGTGTTCCAGAGAGACTGGCCTCAAAGCACTATGTGCTCCGCGAGTCTCTGTTCATGAAGTGACACCTATTGTTCCTCACACAGCCAGGATCTGTAGGGGACACAGTGTAGCTCTGCGAGGAGGGTTATTGTACGAGGTAGAGTTTGGGAGTCGGGAAATCCACTTCTCTCATAGACCCATTCAAACTCCGCACATTACCGCTGCAGGGCCACCAGAGAGGGAAAGACTGAGGGAGCTGTCAGAGAAGGAGCCCGAGAGAGAAAAGGGAAACATACCAGAGAGGGGTAAAATATAAAGCAAGGGGGTAGGAGATTAAGAGGGAAGTCTATGGTGGGTGCGGCGTAGGGGCAGGCGCTATAGGGACGGGATCTCTCTCTCTCTGTGAGGGGCTACTGAATCTTGACAGACTCATTCACTCGTGCTCCTTCCCAATCAAGGGCTTGAGGACCCGAAAAAGATGACATGACCTCAGGAAGAGGCTTGAAGGAATGTGGCATGTCTTGTGGCAAAAGGCCTGTGTGGGTAAAAAAATCCTTTGTAGTAAAAGTACGGGCTCTGTTAGGGGAGACGCCTGTAAGTGAAAGGCCCAATGAGCTGAAAGTCTTGTGTGGAAAAAGTCATAGTGCCAATATTGGCAACACTTCTCAGTTCTCGTTCAGCAAAATACATAAATAAACCACACGACACCTTGTTAGTGGAGAAAATTGCTGCAGGTTTATTTCCATCACAAATATGCCAACATGGTGGGTTATCTTACGGGCGATCCAAGGGCAGGCAAGCCCCCCTACGCCGCCTGCCCGCCTGATGAGCCAAATTACACCGTGGCCGTCGCCAATCGGTGGTTACCAATTTTGGGAGGGGCCACCCCTCCCATCAGTGGACCGCCAGTCCACGCCCTTACTCACGCCCCCAAAAGGGGGGCGGAGCGTTCCAGGCAGCCCCGGTTGCTCAGGCCCACAACCGCCCGTAGGACTAACGGGGCGCCATCGCTCTTCCAGGGGACAACGCTAGGACATCCCTGGGTATACTTGGCTTTGCACCCTTGTTGTGCTGCTGCATAGAGTACCCTTCTGTACCTTACAGACTCTGGATCGCCCTGTAACTCCTCCACAGCTCTGGGTGTGGCCACCATCACAGCCAGGGCCCCCCACCAAGGTAGGCATCTTTCCCTACAACCTGCTGATTCCAGGGCCTCTCCCCGGTCCAGCAAAACAAGTCTATGCCCACTCTAGACAGGTGAAACCCCATCTTCTACAAAACACCCTATGGATTTGGCAAGCAAACCATGCCTGATAAAGCCAAACCCACAGTTAGTGAATTTATGCCTGGCACTGTTAACTCTCCTGCGCGAGGTTTCCCCGGCCTCCCCTGACCGGGCTCCTCGCCACACTATACAGGAGGTTAAGTTGACCACCATAATTCACATGCCCCCAATGGTTGCATAACTTACACATGGACGACTTCTTTTCTTGCAACAATCCCTCTTCCCCCAGAGAGTCTGATCATTGCCTCGCCCCAGGCCCCACAAGACAAGTCCATGCCCACTTTAGACAGGGAGACTAGTCCTTGTGCACCCAGCCAGGTGGTCCCTAACCTCTACCAAACACCCTGTGGGCGTGGAGGCAACCCCCTTAGTCTGTGCCGCAGCTGCATCCGCAAGCTGTCCCAGCACATGCCTGGGACCCCCAACCAAGGTAACTTATTGGAGGAACCCCATGCCTCCATTTCCTTAATTCTGCCCCCCGCGCCATTAAAGACGCACGGAAGGCCATACACCCAGCTCCTTGATCCTGGCGAAATAACGAGAAGCCAGGCTGGTAACACCCTTAATGAGCACTGACCAATCCAATAAAACTAATCAAGCTTGCACCTAATTTACCCGATAACACTGCCCCCAAGTGCCCATTCATAGCCTTCCTGTTGTATGACCAGAAAGTGGGGAGGGGAGATACCCCCTTTTGTCTGTGCTGCAGCGTCATAGCAAGCTGTTCCAGTGCATGCCTAGGAACCCCAACCCAATTATCTCCGTGTCAGGAAACTCATGCCACCATCTCCTGCTTTCCGCCCCTCGTGCCACTCTCAGCACGCATGGATGGCTCATCACCCATGCCTTAGACCCTGCCCTTTGCCAGACCTATTCTGGTGGGTACCAGGTTGCGGACCAGAGGATGGAAAAGCTACAGGGATGGTGAAAAGGATAGACCCAGACCAACTGCCCTTCCTAGCCCTGTTGGGATGCCAGGTGTCCCTTAAAATGAGCCTCTGTGCTGCACCCAGTATTATCGCTAAGCTTGTAGCCCCACCACACTTTGAGTCTGAAACTTAAACACCACGTGCCGCGATGGCGAGAATGCAAGCGCTTGGCTATCTACCGTCTCTGTTGGCTTGACCAGTCTGTTTGCCTTACAACTTGATAATACAACTATGACAGACAAAATACTGAATGTGTCATATCCGGTTTCAGTGAAAGAATGTCCTAAGTGAACCAGAACCGTATATGGGCGGCTGTATGCTTATAGAATTGCGCATCCCCATGCTGCGCTTATGGCATGGTGGGAGCAAAGACCACCTCCCCGATTACCTTCCCCGTTCTAGAATCGTGGGAGTGTTGGCTGCTTTCAATCACTGTGGCCTGTTGCACTAACCCAGTGTTTCCCAGCGTTTTGGAACCTGTAGCCGGCGCTCGCTTATCCCTATTACTGATGACCGTCCTGTGGTACCCACCGGTTATGCTGGGGGACATTCCCGCTAACTGGCCACTGGGTTTGCACCTCGCCCGAATTATTGATAAAACGGATTGAACTAATGTTGTGTCATAGACCCGTCCCCTTGGGTAATTGTCTTTTGTGCCTCACCAAGTCCGTTAGTCCCCTGCTCATTTAACCCTATTAAAATTCTATTAGTAACTTCACTTTTCAGTGTAATAGGGCCCAGGGGTTTGACTCTGCTGTTGAAACCGTCCCCACACCCCACAGGTGAATCGTTCCAGGTTCTTTGGCATGACACCTCCTATGCCCTTCGAAAGCACCTTGAGACCTGCAGTGGCAATGTGGCAGGCCCAAGCGGGACCTGCCAGTCCTTACCTTCCTATCCTTGCATAGCGGCACTCACTGCTGCAGCTGTCTAGGTGCCCCCAATACTCGGCCCTTTTGAAACCAGTTATCTATGATAATGTTGACCAATTGCTGGTACCCATGCAGCTGAAATTGGACCTTCAGATCTCTGACTGTCTCCTTGAAGCAAGAACCTGTGGCTATGCCTACGAGTCCTGTATGTATTTGCCAACATGACGTGTATGTGAGCCCGCTGTCACCCTGGGGGTCTGTAGGCTCTGACAGAGACAAGATGAAGCATGCTAACCTGCCCCCAAACTCAGCAGAACAACCACATGTGCGAGCATGCCACAAACCTCTGTGCAAGCAGGCCAACCCAACAAACCCTCTCCAGCACACGGGGGCACGCGGCCAATCCTTAGCCTGAATCCAACCCTGTTGAAATCCAGGATGGTCTTGAAGGGCCCAACTCTTGGCCCATGATCGCAACCCTTTCAACATTATCCTATTGGCCATGGCATGCCATCCCTTTAGCCAACATTCACAGTTTAGGCATGTCACTTAAATTGTCTCCATCCTGCGTTTAAGGCTAATTCGTTTGCGTTCTGCTTAGACAACATCCCTTTTAACAGTGTTCAGTAACCGATCATGTTTGTCTCCTGACAAGTCTTCTCCGTTTGCCTGGCACTCGTTCGACCAATGGAAGCTTCTAACAAGCACCCTATACCAATGTATATATCATGTTGTGCAATAACTACTGTATAAGGGGACAAGAGATTACCAGTGCACCTTGCCAAGGGCCTTCCACTGCGTGTGAACCCCGGTCGTTGCGTTTTAGACTGTTGCTCTGTTTGAGCTGTAACATCTCTGACTTTAATTTATTTCACTGCAATTTGTCTTGGAGATGAGGGATTTTGCAGCAGGTCCAAGGTTATAGGACATAAGGTCCGGCATTGCAAGTTCCAGTGACCTGGCTGTGAGGAGCTGCCTTACCACTGTTGTTGGCACATGTAGTGCGAGGTTCGACCGCCTTACCCATTAAAATTAACTGACACCAAGTAAAGACCCTCATGTGTACATATGCAAAGCTGCTAGGTTGGCAGTGGGCAGAATGCCAACATTCAGTTAATGTCACTTCGGGTCAAACCATGACTGTCCTAACCGTTACTGATGGACTCTTAGGAGACAGACCTTAACACAATTTGCTCCTGCGGTTGCTCGCTGTGCATCAATTAAGTAGAATAATCGTGCCAATGAACAGCAGACGGTTCGATTCCCGGGAAGTATGAATGGTGGCACTGATTCCTGCAGTTCCTGGAAAGTGCAATGCTCGCAGACCATACCTGGGGAAACATAGTTGCACATTGCCAGCTACTATGGAGCGGGATATGTGATTGTAGAGCATCCCCACCCAGCAGCCCACACTGTGACTGCTGTGTGCAGCTATTAACCTTTGTGCTGGGGATGAATCTCTATTGTCAGATTTGGCTGCAGCCCGCTCTACCAGGTTCCTACTTTAACACAAGTGCAGTTACAAGAGAACTCCCCATCCCGCCCTATTGGAATGCTGTGATGTCTTGCTCCCAATCCTAACAGGCTGCTCACTGTCACCATGTGTGTGGTTTGGTCACCTAAATGTGACAATCCAATGTCTGTAAATTGTCCTTTCGATGCCGCGCATGTTCTTGTGGTCCCTCCATGAACGCTGCTGCATCGTATGACAACCCACGCTCAATGACTGCCCAGGCTAGAGGCAACTTGTTGCCGGTACCCGCTTCTATCCTGTCTCCTCCCTGGTGCAACTCCCTGGCCTTCCATGGCAGAGACCCATCCAGGAACTAACCAAGCCCCTGTAGGCCTGCCTGCATCTGAGCACCTGCTCCATTGCTGCACCCTGATTACTTCCAGTAAATATGGAGCAGCTACCACGCCTCAAGCCTAGTGATAGTGCAAGCATACAGGACAAGCACCTGTATAGTTGGACTGTAAAGTGTATGTAAATGTGGGCAGTGTTAAATCCGTCAGACATAGGGCCCGCACATGTATAGTTCGACTGTAAAGTGTGTATCACTATGAGTTTCTTGGCCGGGTGAAAATTGTTTTGTGGCCAAGAGCAATGGATGTCTTTGGTAATGAACACTTTAATAAGCAGCGCAATGAACCATAGTCATACCTATAATGCCTCTGAGGTGATGCAATTGGAGGACCCCAGACAGGCAATATTCAAAAGCCTTCGGATACCATTAGCAGCCATACAGTGTAGAAAGGACCATCAAATCCAGAAACAGCGCCTAGGGGGTAAGCCCAGTAGACCCCCAAACCCGAACTTGTGCAAGAACCAAGCCCAAAGGCTCTCCATGTGTTTTATTCCAGTCCATGCCGCATAAGTCAGGAAACTTGCCGGCTGGGTAGAAACCTGACCACAAACAAAATCGGTTGAATCATGGTGTCCCAACTTAGTTAATGGCCATTCCCGAAGAGGGTACCCCCAAAGACTTACCTGGGGCTAGCTTAACGTCCGTAGCACTTGCTCTAATACCCCTTAGTTCAGGCCTGTCATCCCTCTACGCCAGGCTATCCAGAGCGATACAACTTTAATCGGACCTAATGGCCAGACAGACACAGCAAACCTGGTGAGTCAAGATAAGGCATGCTACCCTGCTCCAAACTCTGTGGAACCACCACCTGAGCGAGCTTGCCCAACAACCGGAAAAGTATGCCGGACATGACCCGGTATCAAGGTTAGGATACTTAGTCAAGGGCAAGTCGGAGTTGAGGCATGACAGGGTGGCCTCTCCTCACTTTTGCAGAAATCGTCTCCACCTGCTGGCCCATGTGTACCTAAGGGATTAATTATCTTGTCCGTTATCCCAAGTGCCCTCCTTTGCCATGTAGCCATTGCTGCACGGAGCCGCCGTGCCCGGTAAGCGCAACATGCAACGCGAGGCCGGCCCCTTCGATGGTACCATGCAGCATACCAGCCTAACACACCGCAGGTGACGCACCCGCTCTGGGCACACCAGCAGGCCCAGCCTGCAAGTGGGCCGCCCGCCACGACAACCAAACCTATTGTGTTTCAGTGTGGAGCTACCGGTCCACCCATGTTTGTCCCGCGTGTCTTAGCTTTTCCGCAGGCTGGCCAGAGTCCTGTGTGAATTTGTGGTTCACCTGTCAACATCTTCCGTTGAAACAATATGCAACCCGCCTAAATGCATTCTTATGCGAGTCCAGATGAACGGCATGTATCCCCACTGAGACTCATGTATTCAGAAGTCTACCTGCAATGTAACCGGTCCGCCTGTGAAGCATGGACACCCGAGGGTAAACGACGCACATAACAAATTAGCGTCACCAACAAGCCAATACACCGAACGGGTTGCTCTCTGCCCCCCCCCAGCACTGTCCCACTCGACTCCTTGTGGGTGATTTCCTGCAGTTGTGAGGCTTTAACCACACGGTCAGCTACTTGGGGTCTCTTAGAACTGCACTGCAATGGTATAATCCACAATGTTGGTGGTGGCCATCTCTGACATTAATAACCCTGTATCAAAATTGAAGAACTATTCTCTTGAAACAACCTAAACGACAATTCGCAGATATATGGAACGCGAGAATGGAGCAGGAATTACATTCTCTGGGTCCCCCACTGCCTAGGTGACTAACTTTATAAACAGCAAGTTGTGGAGTCAAGCGCATGGCTCATTATGTCTGTGACCTAGCGCGGAATTATGGTCCCCTCTCCCTGCGAAGTTTGGTGCGCTCAGCTAAAATGTCACAGGCAGATGTCTCACAACTATTCAAAGATCCAAGGCCAGTTTTTGAGGGGAGGGGCTAGAGAGCCGATAATGATAAACCCACAGGACATGGCCATGTTACCAGTGCCACCCTTGCACGCAAGGGTCCCAAATTGAATCCCTGGTTGGCCTCAATGACAGCGTTACCTACGTTCACTCTTGCAGAAACAGGTTCAAACATAAGCATATCAGATGTGCGTTCAATTCAGTTTAACATTACACAATTGCAAGTCACGCCCGTTTAATCAAGGACAAGCATATTTAGGCCGATAGCTTTTAGGTCGACCCCATTCCTTTGATCAGGAGGAAAGGCCCGTCTGTTGACCCATGACTTGCTGAATTATTATTATTTTCAATAATCATCACTGGGAAGACTGGTAGTCACTGCACCACGGGCAGTAGTGCTATGCCAAAATGTGGCCCAACTTCCTCATTAAACTCAGAGACTGTGAGGAAGGGCTGCAATTGCAACGCATGTTGTATTGGAGGCAGTGTAGCTCGCCTCAGACTTTTCTTTATACAGCGCTTACAAACTCTGGCGAGGCGTTGCACACCAACACGAAACACGGCCCACCCCTTTCGTGCTTATCGTATATCAATTGAAATGTATGCCTATTACTCTCATGCACAAAGGACCGACAACGCCATGGTTTCAGCCCAGACTTTACTTTTCACCGATTCCCGCCTGCACAAAACGAAAGGCACTCTGTACTTCACTCAAGGAACGCACATTGCACCCAGAGAGAACTGAATACAGTTAATCAAAGAACTGTGTCGGTACAACCTATGGCGGCGTATAAAACATATTACAGCTGTGGGACAGCAGGTTCCGAGCGTTAGGCCAACTAACTCTTTTAGACACATTTTTTTTTTTTAACTTCCGCGTTCAGCACGTTTGGTCCCGCACGGTGGCGCCTGCAGTCCGGGTGCTAGGCCCCAGCACATCGAAAGCATTGCTGGGTTCGGACTCACTGCACTGCACTGCCCCTGGGCCGGAGACTTAGCCCCGGAGGAAGGCCACGAGAGACCCGCTGCCCCCCCGCCCGTCCTCCCAGAAAAGCACTGACAGACTCAGAAGCGGTCATGGCAAGGGTACAGCAAGCATGTATATTTATTTCTATGCAGTATCCAAACATATTTATATAGCGCAAACTCGACCCGCGTGTGTCGGAGCGCTTTGCATGAGCGCTAGTTATGTTGCGACCCTTAAACCCATCGCCGCGGAGGGGAAGAGAAACCCAGGCGCTTGCTGCCCCCACCCCGGGCGAAACGACCCATGCGGGCCGGAGGGTACCCGCGTCGGCCTCAATGCCCCGCCTGCTGGGATTTGCTCTAGTGTCCACTCTCGGTCACCGTTTCCTTACACAATACTTCGCGACCGGGGGGGTGGGGGTATATGCCCCCCGCTACTACCCAATTCCGTGCAGGGGTAAAGCGGGGGTACACGCTCCGCTGCTGGGAAACCCGACAGTGCCCCCGTGGGGCCAGGCCTTGGCCCGCACCGGCGGAGCTGGGCTGTGCTCTGTGAGCGCTGTCCTACACCCCCCCAGGACGGACCACCAAAGGGCCAGGCCGCCTTGCCCAGATACTACCCAAATAGGGAGATCGGACCGGGGGAGGGGGGGGGAAGGAGATGCACTCACCGCGTTCAGGCCCAACCGCAGCTCCGCGATATGAAACGGCGTCAGGGGTCGTGGAGTAGAGGTCGTAACGGGCAGCGGTAAACAGCGAGACGGGCAGCAAACAAGAGGCCGCACCGTGGGCGGGGGAAGGTATATGTACCCCCTGTCCTCCCCCCACCACGGCCGGAAGTGCCCCGGCCGACTGGCCCATCTGGCCACTAGACCGGGGAACCCTAATCCCTGACTTGTGTGCCTTCCTGTGAAAAATGAAATATAAAAAATTACACCCTTTTGATCTTGAAACTGCTGGAAACCCTTAAAATGGAAGGTCACTAACCTACTGCCCCATTTTAAAATAATGACTTGCATATTCACAATGCTTTCAGTTGCAGGCTGGCTTCTCGTAGCTCTGTGCACAATTCACAATCCCCACTGCACCAGGGTTTAATTCTGTTTCTTTCTCTCTCTCTCTCTCTCTCTCACACCCTCTCTCTCAATTGGCAAGTTTGTCTGTGGTATTTGGCAGGCTTGCTGTACTTTCTAGAAAGCGCATCATAGACCAAATACTAAAAAGAAAGTAAAGAAGCATGTGCAGTCCATGATGGCTAATCTAGGTGTTTCACATAAATTGCAACATTTGACGTTCGGGTTCAGGCAGCCACGATATGCCCCTATAAAATGGAAAAAAGAGAGAAGTTACGTTGAAAGTATGTGACATTTGCGCTCTTGAGCAGCTCACTAATTCAGGCTTAAGGTTAAGAACTTCCATCAGGCAAGCATGCACAATATTCTTCATCTGCTGTTCAAACTAACTTCAGCACACTGTTCGTTTTAGTTCATCTAAACAACTGAAATGTACTAGAAAAGCTTTGAAGAGGAGCGAGAGCATATGCCTGTGGGCTGGTCGGCGGTTCAGAGAGGCAAAACATTGTCTCTCAACCACCAGCTTAAAGCTTTGTTTCCAGACCTGAGAGTCAGTTTTGCAAAATAGTCATTGTCAGAAAAATACCTATGACGTCCTCAACAGCACCACAATTACAGCAAAGGGTGACCAGAGCTGATAACACTGTGACCATATGTTAACAACAAGCCCTTGCCTTAGTGTATCCATGGCAACCTCACCTATACTTGACCCCCGAGTGAAGCTCTCTCACAGCCTGAACACACAGTCGTGACCATCAGCTGATATGTCACACTGGCTTGAACACTGCCACAATGAGAGTGCTTAGAGCAATAACGCTAAGCATCATGGAGCTTTAATTGCGTGGCGTTGCTTTTCAGTGCAGTAATGCCGGGAAATGCCCTGAAATGCGTTATAACAACATGAATCACCTTTGCACATACCCCATAATTGTCCTTTACCCTATATCAGCACATAGAGCACTGGAATATTTCACGTGTCCCTTTTCAATGCAATAGTCATTTTAGTACATTTATTCCAAAATTGTGCTTTAAATGCACTTTTGATTTCATTCATTTCAAAATTTGTGTGGGGCCGGGGGGAACCTGCTACCAAAACCTTACTTGAGGAAGGCTGCCTTGCTGAAATTCAGATCGGGTATTACATCTGGCCTTCAGCAGTGCCAGTTGTGCATGTGGCTGGAGCCAACAGAGTAAGTGGGTGGAGCCAGTTGAGGAAGTGGCTGGAGCCGGGGGAAGTGGGTGTGGCTTCCCCCAAAAAAACTGAGCACCTGGACTTAACTTAATATTATACAAATTAAGCACTTCCACACCAGCAAATTAACAGGGAGAGCTGAGTCGGAGTAGGCCAAGGGTCTGGCTTGGCTGTAAGAGTCAGTGCACGAGCCAAGCCATGCAACAAATGTAAAAATATGATAGTCTCTTCAAAATTCAAACTAGTGTATTTCTTTAACATGCGGAAGCGTTTGACTTTAGTACATCGGATTATATCACTGCATAGACAAAGCTTTATTAAAAGTGACTGTTTTTAAACTTGAACTTAGTTTCCATATACTGAGCAATAGTTTCCTCAGATGTGCCGTCAGCCCAGAAGTTCCCATGCTATTTAATGTGTCCTCTCTTATGCCTGCTCCAAAATTCTTTTGTAGGGTCTGACTCTTTGTCAAATCAACATTAAATGCAGCAGCTGGTGCTTCTAATATTGTATTAGCTATAATGGCATGTCGGGTAACCTCCTTACACAGGTACGGAAGTTCCTCCTCATTGTACCCATCTGAATATCCCTCTTCCTGGTTTTCTTTGATAAATTCAAACAACATTTAGGGGCCTTGTGACGTCTTGCATTGTGGAACTATAAATGACCTCCTCAGGGCTTTCACTCCCATTCGGTGTTCCTTGTACTCAAGGTCGAGCTCCCATATCTATAAATCTGTTAAATCTTGGTGCACCAGGCGACAAGAATGCTACAGATACCTCTGGTGCGGTTGCACCTCCTTGTGTACTCGAGACTCACACAATTGCTTGTGAACCAGGGGCTGTAGTGTCGGTAGTCATTGCAGGGGCCCCAACTGTTGTGACTTGAGATGCTGCTCCTGTTTGAGTTTGACCCTGATTAGTGAGTACAGTTGCATTATTACCACTGACATTTTGATTCCCTACAGCTGGCTGAACTACATTATATAGAGGTGGTCCAGAAGACAGCAAATCCTCCAAGAAGTCATCACTAAAATTGCTATCAATGGTAGTTTTAGACTGCGCACCTGCGTCACCCTCCTTTTGTGCTTTCTTCTTCTCTGTTTTATTATTAGTTAATTCAGGGTACATCCGAACACTGTCAATCATATCTCTCCTCCATACCTGTTGTACGGCATCCTACTTTGCATCTATCATGCTACGGACTGTACTTTTAGCTTGAGTCTGATATTTTTCTTTGTCCTTTACTTGTGTAACATGCTCCCATGCACTCAGAGTCTCATAATATGCTGATCTAGATGGGATTTTCACGTCATACAATACTTGTCTCAAATTCTCTAATATATTTAGGTTAAAGGTACCATTTCTAGGAAATTGAAAGGGCCCTTCTTTCTAAGTGATATTGTCCGTTGTGGAAGTCACATACATGTGTGAAGACTGACATTTATGGCCATGTAATGACCAGGCATGCCCTCAGGAGGAGCCCCCTGGCCCTGACAGACAGGCACCCTTACATCACCCCTAAGGAAAACTCTGTGTTCTAAAACATTTCATTTTTATTTGTGCTTTCGATGTCTCAAAACTCAACAACTTCAATTCAAACAATCAGCAATTTTAATCGAATAACAATGTAATATTTAGTAATACTGGTGTCCATACTCGGTGTGGTATACTCTGGCCTGACCTCTCACATCACGGCACCTGCTGACATAATTACGAATCCCAGCACGGCACACACATCAATCATCCAACACCAGCGCGGCACCTGAGGTAGCTTTCAGCACCTGACAGCAGCTCACCCTCCTTCACAATTGGCTTCATACAAGCAATGCTTTGCAAACACAGACATAAAACAAATAACTGATGTCTGTTCCACTGAAAAAATTCAAAGTACCACTCACATAAGGGGGTAAATGGGGAATATCGCTTTCCAGACATTACCACACACAGACAAGTGAAATCTAGACCAGCGGCTAGTCACCCTGATTAATAGAGTCCCTCCTGTGCAAAAGGATTCACCAACACCAATCACTATTAGTACACTCTCACAACAGTAATTTCATATTTCCCCGTCTTGATTATGCGGCTGATGGTATCTCAAGAACCGACACCACAAACCTTAACAGACAAGTTAAAGCACAATGTATTTATTATCTATCCCAGGATCTTAGACTACATCGAGTCTGAAAACTAACTTCAACTTAGCAAGGAGCGCATGTGCAATTGCATGAACAAGTGATTTACACAAAGAAATACAGTTATCTTATCTTTGGACTGAGAGACACAACATCAGCACAAACACCACAAAGCTTGACAGCACACAATTAGTGATGCATAACCCTGCTTATACTCATTCCCAGGACACCGCTACTGCATTCAGAAATGCCGGAATGCTACTGATACTCTGAATTGAACCATGGGCTTCAGGGACACAGGCTATGCTTGGGCTAGTTCTGATTGTTGCTGGGGTATTTCTAGCATCCTATACTTCAATAATAATCCATCCTTATCACTACCAATTGATGCAGCACAATTTTCTATATCTTCTGGCTGTTGTGTAGTCGTCAAACAGATTGCACCACTGGTTGGTTATTAGCTGAATGTGTATTCTGAGAGCTAACATCAGAACTTCAATTTCAAATTACAGGGAAGAGAAGTTGGCTCTACAAGAATGACAGGGAGGATGGTTTTCAACCATAAAAGGTCATTAGCAGATTAGTCAACATTACAGATTTTATTCATTTAGTAAATCAGTCAATCAAGTATGCATACAATTCAATATTGTTAATCAGTCCTCCTAGATATGTGAAGATAAAGAACAATGCAAATTATAATACCATACAAAATGCTAAATAGAGTATATATCGGTTCCATAAATGAACTTCCCTAGTCTAGACAAAGCATCTGAAAGTAACAAAGGGAAATCCTAAGCAGAAGGTGTCAGCTAGAAATGAACCAAGTTAAGGTTTGGGTAAAGGACAGAAACGTTCAAGAGTCTAACTTGAGAACTTAGAAATGTGTGGACTCCAGTAGTAGAGTCAGGGAAATGTCTTCCCTCAGTGAAGTCAGGATAGGATCTACTCTAACTAAACTAAGACACACAGTTAAAATAATACAATTTGTTCAGAGCTCTTTCCCACATGCTCCTGAAAGATGGAGCCATTCAGGAATCGTTGTCTTCTGGGAGCAGGTAGACTCCCTATGTTCCCATCACCAAAAAAAGCTTCACACAGCTGCACGGCCTTGAGGATAGCAACAGTCTGGTCCTCTTGGCACAGAAGGATCTTCTCATTCCCTACACAGGATGTAAACCACAGAAGACTATCAATTAGGCTAACGTTTCTACAAACAAAACAATGAGCTACTCCTCTTAGCTATTCAATGTTATCACGTCCCTGCAAATAAAGTAAAACATAAAAGCACAATTTCAAAAACATATCTCAATCAGCAATGAAAGCTTCAAGCCTCCAAGGCCTAGTCGCAGTTAAGGCAACTTTAAACTCAATAGTTTAGTTAGAATGAGTATACAACAAGCAAATGATTAAACTTTGGTTACATAAATTGTAACTTCTTTAAATGTTTATTGCCACAAATTTCTATACAGATTAATGTATGATTAATAACGATTGTGGAGCATAAAAAATGCGCTGTTCAGAGCAAATGAGGTTTTGCCCCTGCAGCAGTGCAGGGCCTGACTGAAGGCTGAGCCCTGCAGCCAACCCCAATGTGCACAGGCAGAGTGCTGCAGACATTGGAATCCTATGGTGAGTTGGCTCTGTGCCCAATCTCCACACTGCACAGTTGAAGACCATATGCAATGGGTAGGGCGGGCACCGGTTGAAGGACTCACATATGTATTGTGGGAGTACCTCTGATCAAGAGGTATACTATCTTGTTGGTAACAATCAATGCAGTCACTAAAGTGGCTCACCATATACTATGAAAAGGGGCCCCTAAAGCACCAATAAGGGTTTTTTGGTTTGTCCAAAATGTGTTCTGAATCCATGGTATGTCAACAATACTAATCTCAGGTCATGAATTACTGTTCACTTCTCATTTTTGGAAAGAATCTCTAAAGTTATTAGACACAGATGTTTTTCTATCTAGTTACCACCCCGACACAGATGGCCAGACCGAGAGGCAAAACAGCATTTTATATATGTTATATACATATATTTTATATGTGTTATTTGTCTCTAACACACACAATGCTTAGTTGGCTCTCTTATATTCATCTGACTACACATACAGTAATCATACTCATGCCTGCACTACGATTTCCCCATTTTAGTCCTACATGGTTACTATTCTTGTAAGTTACCCGAAAGTCTTTCTCATCTGATTACATATCTTATGACAGAAGAATATGCACAGCATATGCAATCAGTACTTAAGAGTTAAGACAGCACTGAAACATTTGCTTCAAGCTAATGTACAAAAATAAAGCAGTCAGGCATCGGCCAGACACCCCTCTTTATCAACTCAATATTTAGATATATCGGGGAAATAATGTTCCGCTCAGAGAGGGGGACTGTGCAGACCCTCCCTCCCCTATACAGATGCATCCGGTCCCTGGGGGTATGGGGTCCCTGGGGTCAAAATCAGCCTTCGGAGGGAGCCATATGCACCCCCTCCCCATAATATAAATATTTGTTGCCCCCAGGACCTGGCCCACCCGGGGGGCTTTAAAAACCAGCATGGGAGACCATGCTTGCTTTTAAAAAAATACTTTGCAATGCATCTGTGGCAAAAAAAATGTAAAAAAGTTTTTTCCCTCAGGCGGGCCTAGGGGGTCAGAGTAGTCCTACCTTGACCCCCTTTTTTTTTCAGGACTAAGATGGATGCCACCACTTCCTGGTTGAGGTAGTGGCAGCCAATCAGATCTGAGTTTGACATCTGTCTGGATCCGTGGATCCTCTGCGTCCTTAGATATACAAAGTTTTTGAGCATTAATTGCTCAAAAATTACTGAATAGATTTACACTATAACACAAAAAGCACTCTTTCTGGACCTAAATCTAGCTTTCTGCCAAACTTGGTGTAAATCCGTTCAGTTGTGTCTAACGTTCCTATCGGAAAATTAATGGGGAAATGCATTTTGGGACCCCCTTTTTTTCTCAGCCCCCGCTTGATGGATCACCCCGAAATTTTCAATGCACGAACTAGGAAACAAAAGGTGCTTTTTTTTTTAGAAAGTTTCATGAATATTCGTCAAACGGTGACAAAGTTATTAGCAACACAAAAAAAAGATTTCCTATACAAACATGATCCTAACTATGACTACACAGTGGTGATTGCCACTGGGTAATTTTATTTATATATAGATATATATTCTCTGAAAAAAACAGAGGTTACAGGGACGTTATAGTTAGGCTCACGTTTCACTCGTACAAAACTTGTGAAATTCAGCAGTTCTAGTTAGCTGAGCTAACTATAACTTGTGCTCTGCAATGCACTGCTTATGACCTCACATATTACATCACTCATGACATGGTCAGTGACATCACTCATGACATCTCAAATGACATCACTCATGACATCACTGATGGCATCATCCAGTGACTGAGTGTTTTAAAAAAGTTTGAGTGTAAAATATATATACCAAGGTGTATTGGTGAATCAGTGGGTGTATGAGTGCCTGTATGGATGATTCAGTGGGTATGTGACTGACTGTATAAGTGAGTGATTAGGTGTCTCAGTGAATGTATGGGTGAGTGACTGTGTGAATGCTTGCATCTGTCTGTCATTTAGTGTCTAAGTGCCTATATGGGTATGTGAGTGGGTTATCTGAGTACCTGTATGAGTGTCTGTGTGGGTGAGTGAGGGGGTGTGTGACTGCCTGTATCAATAAGTGAGTGGGTTAGTGAGTTTGTGTGAGGGGCTGTATGGGTGAGTGAATGTGTGTATGGCTGTGTGTGTGAGTCAGTGGATGTGTCAGTGGTATATGGCTGAGTAACTGGGTATGTGAAAGGCAGTATAGGTGAGTGATGGGGGTATATGAGTAGCTGTATGGGTGTGTGTGCGCTTGTGTCAGTGACTGGATAGGTGAGTGAGTATGTGTTAGTATATGTATGAGTAAGTAAGTGGGTGCGTGTGTATCTGTGTGGGTGAGTAAATAGCTGTGTGATTGACTGTATGGGTGAGTGAGTGGTTGTGTGAGTAGCTCTATGGGTGGCTGACTCAGTGTGTGAGTGGCTGTATAGGTGTATGAGTGGATATGTCAGTGGCTGTATTAGTAAGTGATTGGGTGTACGAGTGGCTGTATCGGTGTGTGAGTAGATTTGTGTGTAGATCTATGAATTAGTGAGTGGGTGTGCAAGTGCTGGTATGGGTCTGTGAATGGGTTTGTGAATGGTTATGTGGAGGTGGGAGTGGGTGTATGAAAGGTTCTATGGTTGTATGAGTGGGTGTGTTAGAGATTTTGTGGATGATGTCATCAGTGATGTCATTTGAGATGTCATCAGTGATGTCACTGACAGGGGGGCTCCCAGCCGGGGATCCCTATCGGCGCCGATTTTAGAAGCAAGACGGCACCCTAAACCACCAAAAGTGCTGTGGGGAGCTGTAAAACCATAGCGGAGGTGGCGCCGGCGCTGGAATCCTGCGCGATCGCCGAAAACCACTAAAACAAAGAGGGTGCGCAATCACTGACTCCGAGAGAAGATGGTGGCCTCCGTCCTCTCCCGACAGTAACGCACCATCCAAGAGGCTGCCGCGAGGCCCGCCGATGTGCCCAGAGGACACCAGCTGCAATTCACCGTTAGTGAAGGATCAGCAGCCTCCCAGCTTTGATGAGCCGCGGACACTGGGGCGCCTCAAACCGGACTTTTCCATGAGCAAGGAGGCGGAGGGCCGGGGCGCTCTGGAGCGCCTACGCAAGGTGAGCAGCGGGGAGCCTGGTACTTGGGCTGGCCCATCTGCACCGGTCTGGGCCACAAATTACTGCCAAGGGGAATGGGGACCGGCCCGATAGCTGCACCCGGTGGCAATGATCAATGCAAGGGACACCCCAGGGCCTTTCTAATGACAATAAGCCAGAGGAAGTTTACACTGTCTCCAGTACCCATATTGAAGAACACGGAGCGGCCGTAAGCTGTGCTCAGACAACTGCGTGGACTGCTGTGAGCAGCACGTTAAGCCCTGAGGCAACCACAGTGTTTCCCTCGTAGGCGGCGGTCGCGTCTACACTTACTCTGGTGGTGCACACAGCGCATTATAAAGCTACTGGACTTGCCTGCGTGGGGAGTAGCGGACCCTGGCCAATTCTCCTTCTTGGATATTGGGTCGCTGTTGTTCACCTTTCTGAGCACGAGGAGGGTGACGAACACTTCTGGGCAAGGACTTAAGCTTGGACCGACCTGGGAGTGAGCATAACTGTGTGCAACAAAATACATCATGTCTGCTTTTACTTGAAGTGAGCCACTTTTACCAGGGGAAGGGCGGTGCGGCTTATGTGGATTCTCACACTAATTACCCAGCAATAGCCCATATAGAATTGCGATACTACACTCAGCTGGGAACCGGCCGGCAATCTACTGGCAAGCGCAGGGCATGCAGAGATGCCAGGTAAACACAGGTACTACAATACCAGCATGTGGTTCAGATGGCTGAAACCTCCACTTGCTCTAGCTTGCCATCATTCCTGCGGGCAGAGACCAACAGCAGCGTGACCGACACTTCCGACGGATCCCTATGCTGGTGCAAATATATCTAAAACGCTTGGCTTGAAGATATTGTGCAGATCACTATCCTTAGAGAAATCACTTACAATCACGAAAGTGTAGCGGCACGAGCACCACCCGTTCCCATATCATACGCTTATTACTCTATAATGAACCTCGTCGCATCATTTGCGGCAAGATGGGACACACAAAGGACAAAAATCAGGACACTGAAGTGTCCTGTCCAGCTTCTGTTGAAATAGTACCACCCACAGCAGAAGGTATTCAACCGGACAAATTGGATTTAATTTTGCAGGAGATTCGGCAGTCTCAGGCATTGATGGAACAACAGCTGGGAGCCCTGACGCGGATATAGCCCTAATTCGCGATGACTACAAGAAAATTGCTGAAAAAGTCTCTGCCAACAAATTGGCAGTACAGGACCTACTTCCAAAGCAAAATGAACACTCGACTGAGCTGGAACGGATGCAACACCAGATTGAGATACTGCAGGAGAGGGTGGAGGATGCAGAAGGGAGGTCACGTCGTAATAACGTGCGAATTATAGGCCTGCCGGAAAATGTTGATGGTCAAAATGCTACGCTCTACATAGAAACATGGCTCCAATCCCATGTGCCTCCGGGAAGCTTGTCCACCACCTTCTGTATCGAAAGGGAACACAGGGTTCCTGCATGACATCGAGTACCGGGCATGCCACCCCGCCCTGTCGTAGCTCGGGTGCTTAACGACAGAGACCGTGATCGGATACTACAAATTGCTAGGGAGACGGCTCCCATTATAAAAGACAACGCGCGCATCTCTCTATTTCCTGACTACACTCTCCAAGTGCAAAAGCAAAGAACTCAATATCAAGGGGTTAAGCGACACTTGCAGACAATAAATGTAAAGTACGCACTCCTATATCCGGCAAAACTTAAAATAATGCACGACTAAAAAAGCAATTTCTTCGATACTCCTACAGAAGCATGGGAATGGATTGAACACACTTTCCCGGAACTCCCTATTGATACAGCTCACCGGCAATCGCAGGAATCCCAATTCAAAAGGAGACAATCCCAGCGTCGGCATACTAAACCAAAGAGATATGAAGAGTGCACAACCCCAACTCCAGCACAAGCCCTGGAAGATCAAAGGAGGGCTATCATTTCTGCCGCCACTTTCAGAGACACAAGAATAATCACAGACAACGAATCATCCACAGGAGATGCGGCTCAGTCGGAACCGGAGTGTAGCCCACCACTGTTTTCTTCATTATCCTCGCATGCGGAGAATACACTTCTTAACTGAAAGTCTCACAGTAAGACTCTTCGGCACTGAACTGGTCATATTACTAAGGCGGATTTCCTGTATTGTACTTTGTAAGTGATTATGACTCTCCTAGGAGGGCAGTTGTAGTCTTTCCAATGTGAGGAGGTAAGATGGTCCACTGGATTCCTTATGTATCCAATTTGTGATTGAACCCTATATTTGCCCCCCAGACATAGAGGGGTGCCGGTGCTCCATTGATTGGCTGAGGCTGTAACACTGACGTATGGCGGGTTGGTGGGGGTCCCGGGGCCGGGAGGTGGCGGTACCCCTGCCATATTTAGCTTAAGCGAGGCAATCATTACGGAGTATTGTTAGCTCCCGAGGCATTTTTTAGCCATGACCCGTATTGCAATAGCAAAAGTTCATTTTTTTGTATTTAAATGTGTTGTTCTTATAGTTTGGTCGAACCAAGTTCCGCAGTTGGACCGTGTATTGGGGTGTTTGCATGGGGTGCTGACGGGCCAAATTTCACAGCAACTGACCCTTCACTGGTTTATTCTGACATATACTGATGGCTAGATCAAATACGATACAGCTGTATACTTGTATCACAAGGAATATCAGAGGGATGGGTTCACCACATAAGCGACACAGAGTGCACGCTCAATTGATCAGACGTGTTCTTACAAGAGACCATTTGTCTACGCAAGAAGCAACTAAGTTGCAACATAAATGGAGGGGACAATTATATAATACAACTTACTCTGCTTTCGCCCGGGGGGGGCTATCTGGCTCAGAGCTGGGGTCCCATTTATGGAGCAGGCAATGAAGATAGATAAGGAGGGCAGATTCGTCTTAGTCCGTGGCACACAAGATGGGAGCCCAATAGTCCTGGGAAGCCTGTATGCACCCAACTCGGATCAGGAAGCTTTCTATGCCCGAGTTAATGCAGTATTGGCCGACTGGTCAGATGTTGGATGGGTACTTGGAGGTGACCTAAATGCGGTCGCAGATATTGTCTTGGACAGCTCCCACCCTCCCCTAGTTGGGGCACAATCTATACGCTATTCGAAAACCTTACTTACTTTGGCACAGGGATGGAACCTGACGGGAATATGGCGGGACCATATAAGGGTCTATGGGAATATTCATTCTACTCGGCAGTACACGATCTCCATACACGAATTGATTACATTCTCTGTAGCCCATCAATTATAACACAAACCACTTGAGCCGCATATGTGGGCAAAACCATATCAGATCACAGCGCATTGGAGATTACCCTCTCCTGGGGTCACGTTTCGACACCGGTGCCCACATGGCGCCTTAATCCTGGCCATTTAGAAGATGGGGTATTTCATGTAACACTTGCATACACCATAACCCACTATTTTACGGAAAATGCTGGCACATCGTCCTCGACAGGCATGGAATGGGAGGCGTTTAAAGTGGTAATTAGAGGTACAGCTATTATCACATCCACTGGAGCCCGACAACAGGTTCACCGCGATATGCAAGACATCGAAGATAAATTGCACACACTTGACACTAGGGTAGCCCAAGACCCCCTGACTGTACCTAATCTCCAAGAGGCACGTATTAAATATGCCGAATTATTGGATCAATTGTGTATAATCGACCATAGCTCATATTTGCATAAAACACACGCAGAATCAGACAGGCCAGGTACTTTATTAGCACGTATACTGAGAAATGCCGCCCCCCCCCACCCCAATAACGGAAATCTGGACCTCTGAACACACTAAAGTTGTTACACAAACTGATATTAATGCAGCCTTTTATGATTATTACAAAGCCTTCAATACCGCTCCACCACATGTCGACCACTCAGAATTGTCTGCATTTTTGGACTCAGTAGAGCTACCGCAGATATCAGATGAAAACAGGAAAATGTTAGCTGACCCCCTAACAATGGTGGAAATAAAAGCAGCAAATAAGGATCGCCCTAGGAATAAAACCCCAGGTCTGGATGGTCTTCCTGCAGAATTCTATTCAACCTATGCACAACAACTGACCCCACAACTTCACAAACTATACAATGAAACTCTTGAAAAAGGTACACTGCCCCTCTCTACAACACAAGCACTAATAACTTCACTCCCTAAACCCGGGAGAGATCACTCTCAGGTATCATCATATCGCCCGCTCTCACTGTTGAATACAGAATTTAAGATCTTAAGTAAAATCCTGGCTAATCGCTTACAACCTCTGGTACCAAAGCTGGTGCATACTGATCAATGTGGCTTTGTCCCTGGGCACAGCACATCTTTGAATATACGTAGATTGTGTAACATAATGTTTGCCTGCACCGAGGAGACCACAGAAGCAGGATGCATCACACTGGATCTCACCCAAGCGTTTGATACATTGAGCTGGGATTACATGATGGCCACACTAGTGAAATTTGGGATCCCACACGACTATATTTGTTGGCTCCAACTCCTATACCAACTTCCCACAGCAAGGGTGCGTACAGGATCACATATTTCAGAACCCTATCAAATACAGAGGGGCACAAGACAGGGATGCCCCCTCTCACCTATACTGTTCGCCCTGGCCTTGGAACCCTTAGCTGACAAACTCCGAGCGCCCTCTACGATATGGGGATAAACATTAACAACACGCACCATGCTGTGTCTCTTTATGCAGATGATATCATCTTATACACTAGGAAACTGCGGACTAATTTAACCCCCGTGGTGCGGCTGTTCACGCAATTCGAACGCATTGCTGGATTATCCATTAATTACGGAAAATCGTATGCCTTCCTCTTCAGTTCCAATATAATTGACCAATGTATACCATTTGGACACCGTGAGATAACTATAGCTCATAACACTTTTAAATATCTAGGGATTCAGATGTATAGAACTAAAGCTGATCTCATTGATGGCAATCTACACAAGGCAATCCGTTCACTGAGGACACAGATCGCCTCCTGGACTTCACTCCCGCTGTCGATAGCGGGACGTTTAGCTATATCTAAAATGGTTATGCTCCTGCGTCTATTGTATTATTTTGTAAATCTTCCAGTGGTTATCCCAAAAGCCGTATTTACAACCCTAAATACATTATTGATCTCATTAATCTGGCGGACAGGCCGTGGACGCCTGAGCTTAGCGAAGTTACAACTTCCGTCACATGCTGGGGGAATGGGAGCTCCAGATCTTTATGCATACTGCTTGGCCTCCCATCTACAATGGTTATCATATTGGATAGCTGGTCGTAACTTGCAGGAAATAGCATTTTCGGACCGAAAGCTAGCTCAAGGTACTCTATTCAGACTTTTCCCCGAGTGGAACATTGCCACACACAGCAGGTACACTTCTCAGAACCGCATTTACATATTGGAAACAGGCATTAAAATACACAAATGCTCTCCTTGCATATGCTCCAAATGTACCATTGCTAGGTAGCCCAACTAATTTAGGCACACTCACTACTCGTAAGTTAACCCCATGGTTGCAAGCCGGGGTATCAACAATAGGAGACCTATTTAGCGATAAAATGCTGCTCACTCATACCGACTTTGTAAATGAGCGGGGTGTCGCGGATACTTTGTTTATGACACATGCTAGTCTGTCACGATACGTTAAAAAACACTGGGCACCTAACGGAGCGGAACCGGACACTCATGAACTTGTTAATTTAATGTACCTCATGGGGACAGGCAGCCACCTAACGCGCTGGTTCTATCAGGGCATACGTACACACCGTCCCACCCCCCTTGCTGCAACCCATGCCAAATTGGAACAGGATCTTGACAGGCCATTGACTGACAAGGAATGGGCAACAATTCTGGAATATCCAAAACGTACCTCTCGCAATGCCCATTTCAAGTTTATTCAATATATGATTACGCAGAGAGCGCATCTAACACCGCATAAATTACATACCATCTTTCCTGCAATTTTGCCACACTGCCCTAGATGTCCTGAACAAGACGCAAATTTATTGCACATGCTTTGGGACTGCCCCGCTTTGAAAAATTATTGGGAGCGAATACTAACTGTCTTAAAAGAGGTGGTAGGAGAATTCGGATGGTCTAAGATTGAGGCAAGTATACTGGGTCTATACAAGAGACACAAAGAACTGAAAGTGCAAGCCAGATTTGCGGATTTAGCTTTACTCCTTGCTAAACGAGGTATTACTCAAAGATGGAAATCCCCAAGACCCCCCACATTACTTAGTTGGAAAGAAGAAGTAGCGAGGTGGGGACTGGCAGAAAGTGTGGCGATCCATAGAGAGGAGAGAAGAGGCCTTAGAAAGGAACCAATCGCACTACACTGGGACCAATTACTGGAATCTTTCAAAATATCTGACACGCTTATGTCATAGATCTATACATATGAAACAATCTATCCCTTTTTTAAACCCGATCCAAAGTACAGACATCACTTGATAGTCTAGGTTGACCAATCGCTGGGTTCAGAGATTCCACTACCTTCGACTGCCCGAAGTATATACGTCTTTCTACTATCTAGATTGTACTTATGTCATATAGGTGAACCTAAAGTTAGGTCCTGGACTAACCATCTTTTATTATTGGGTTTGACACAAGTTTGTGAAGGCTCATCAGCAGGGGTGGGGGGTGGATGTTAATAAAAATATATATAATTAAGTAGATAATTACTTAGGAAATTGTACAATTTTTACAAAATATAGCGTGAAGAGATTTTTTGTTAAAATGATAAATGCTGTACCGGGTACTAGAAGTCATGGGACCAGTATGGTCGAGTGAGGGCACGATATGTTGTGTCTGTTAGAGAATGTGGCTGCTACCTTGTACATATTTCTGCACATGCTAAGCTGTAACCGTGACATTGAGCATTTATTCCTTTTGTACTGATTCCGGAGAAAATCAATAAAGTTTGTTTAAAAAAAAAAAATCAGTGATGTCACTGACCATGTCATGAGTGATGTAATATGTGAGGTCATAAGCACTGCATTGCAGGAGCATGAGTTATAGTTAGCTCAGCTAAATATAACTGCTTAATTTCACTGGTTTTGTATGAGTGAAACATGAGCCTAACTTTAACATCCCTGTAACCTTTGTGTTTTTTCAGTGAAATTCTAAAGTTTTTTTTATTCCATTTCCTAACTATAACGTCCCTGTAACCTTTGTTTTTCATTGAATTTCTATTTTTTTTTTTAAATGCTAATTCATAACTATAACATCCCTGTAACCTTTTTTTTTCTTCAGTGAATTTCTACGGTTTTTTAAGTAGTAGTCCCGTTTCCAGAGTGATGGAGAAAGGAGGTGTGGCCTCCGAAGACCTCTTTGCAATCCTGCTGTGTGGGACTTACTAGAGGTAACCGGTGGGTTTGTTGGCCACGCCTCCTTTCTCCACCACTCTGAAAACGCACCTGGCTCACTACTAGTCGGGGATGAAGTCCCCTTGGCTTGTGAGGGTCCTTAGGGGTCAACTACCCCTCCTGTTGCCTCCAGTAAGACCCACACAGCTGGATTGTTGAGAGGTAGTCAGAGGCCAAGCCCCCTTTCTCCACCACTCTGCAAACACGCCTCCTGGCACACTACTGGTTGGGGGAAGAAGTCCTCTTTAGTCCTGAGGCCCTCAGGAGTAAAGTAGGATTCACTTCCCTACCAGCAGCGCCCCAGGAGGTGCTTTTGCAGAGTGGTGGAGAAAGGGAGTGGGGCCTCCGGCGAGTTGCTGACTTTTATTAAAATGTATTTATTTCTATTTTTTAGGAAGGTGGACTGCTTGGCCCCTGTTCCCTGGACCATTTTGGGCCCTGGGTACCCCATCCCCCGGGGTCTGCCTCTTTTAAAAAAAAAAAATATTTAACCTGAGCCTATTTCTGCCCGGGGACCCCATCTCCTCCCTTTTTCTTTTAATTATTATAGGGAGGGAGGCCGAGCGGCCCCTCTCCCAGGCCATTTTCGGCCCCAGGGATCTCAACCCTGGGGCCTGCTCCTTTAAAAAAAAAAAAAAATTAAAAGGGAGGGTGGCCACGCGGCCACCCTCCCGGGCCAATCTCGCCCCAGGGAACCATCCCTCGGGGCCAGGCCTCTACTCAGGACACCACTCTTATCTCAAAATAGGATACAAGATGGCAGTGGTAATAACGAAAAGTTAGCCCCTCCGTTAAGTTTGTAAGTACAATATCGAAGTGGATATAGCGTGCTCAGATGAATAAAACACTATGCTATCATAGTAGTGTTTATCAATATATGGAAACTCAATTTCACATATAAATCAAAAATTTATATACAATTCAGAGCACAGCAATAATGTAGTTTTGATCCGACACTGTGGTCGATCTAAATTTAATTAGAATAACACTAAAAATTGCCAAAGTTGAACAGCACAACAAAGTCCATATACACACAGTATTTATATATAGCTGGTTGATTTGTTGACACGTCGATAGATTGAAGGCGCAGACAGCCGACATGTGTTTCGTCGTGTTGACGACTTTTTCAAGGCTGTTAACAAGAGTAAAAACACTACTTTAAACTACAGATGGAATTGACAATTGATTGTCTTGGTGTCAACCATCCCATAGATGCCTTGTAAATTACATCTTGAAATGCATATGGCCAACATGCAATATCTCTAAGAAGAGGGTGCTCAATTTGAACATAGTCAGACATGACTATGCTGTGAAGTAACCCAAAGTAACCAGAATAAGAATGGGAAGAAATAAGATGAAAGATTTCAAACAAAGTACCTCGTGAGAACGCACTTCTGTGCTATGAGTATGTAACTCCTACATTGTGAAGCCTCACATGCATAAAAAAGTGTAACGAAAGTAAGCTGGAGAAACACCGACACCAAACACGGAAGAAAGAGGGGGGGGTTACAGTTCCGACCAAGAGCTGTATGCAAAGTACCTTAAAATGTTGTAACCCCGTTTGGTCCTTTCAAAACGAGGGAAGAAACCTCAAGCCCTCTTCGTATAAGGGGGTAGTATATGGTAAAGATACTTTTAAGTCATCGAGGATTGGGTAGATGCACTGTCAAATTCAAATACGACCTCCCATAAAGAAGATTCGTACTGCAACATGAAAAAAGAGCACTTTAATTCACAGAGAGGGCAATATGCCACTCTCCTTTTAAGTACGGTGTCCTATATAATTTAGCATTCTGGTCCCATGTAGGAAAATCGATATTAATTAGAAAGATTTAGCAAGCTCGCCAGTTGTGTAAAGGCTCCAAAGTATACGTAACTCAATATTAGAGGTACGCATTACATCCAGTAAACGTGAAACATGCATCTTTAAAGTGAGCAATTACAGTACTGGGTAAATCATTGAAAGTACAGCAGCAGCACGTAAGCTCATGTAAATGCAAACGTTGTGACTAATTTAGCTGTACACGTTAATTGCATACATCGAGATCCCCGTGTTCTGCATCATAGAACTACCAAGCCACATTGTGCAATAGGCACTCTTTAATATTAAAAACCCATTTAAGTAAGGTAAAAAACCATAAGATAACAATACACAAAGTAGCCGTACTGCCTAGGCAGGCCACAAATTTTGAGCCCGTCTTACCTCACAAGTATATTGAATTAACCTCTTCGTTTTGTATGAAGAGAAAGTATCACAAATCAGCATCGGGCATGCGTTAGCCCATTGTTCAGAGAGGGCGGCCTATTGAATACACAAAATCAAAGAAGTGGCTAATAAGTCAAAAATCCACTAAAATACTCGTCGGATATATACAACAATATAGTACGAGAGCTCACCCGTAGTAGCAATGCTCCCAATTCCTCGGCGTCAGTCTTTGAGTGGCCCGTAGTGCAAATACATTTAAAAAAGCTCTACGAAGTCAGGTGCTAGTAAACATAGAGAGAGAAGATTCCTACCTGATAGTATTCGGTAAACCGCGGGAGCCATTTTTAAAAGAATAAACACAGTTAGTTTTAGCCTAAAATACGAGATGTCGATTGACAAGATGATCATGTTTCGTCATTTTGATCAGTAGTGCATATATTCATTGTTTATTGATATTTGATCATTATCCTTTCGTTAATTGTTAAATAGTTTTAAATTTCGAAAAAAATCGAACCAAATCGGGGGGCTGGGGGGAGTCAGGGGAAAAGGGGGCGTTTGGAAGAATGATACTGAAGCTACTGTTCACAATATAATACTTCCGAAAGACAGCGGGTGTAAATGAAATTCTAGCAAGCGCCATTTAGAATTTTAAATTTGTCTCATACAGTTAAAACAAGCAAACATCTTATTGATGCCTTATTAGAAGTTGCTGCAAACAGCCTAGCTTAGATAGTAACACTAGGAACCTATGCCATTAAGACAACCGTCCCAAACATAGGATGTGGACAGAAGAGATGTAACAGGGCAGAAAAAAGAGAAACCATACTTTAGTGGCATATGTAAAATTATGTGAACCCTGAATTAGTCATCCACATATAGAAAAAGCCTGAGTTCCCCAAACATCAGTCCACAGTGGTTGAATAATATTCATAGATGTTTCTCTAGAGCATTTGAAAATTATAGAGAAATACGTCAACTTTGATATACAGAGTAAGATCTCACATATTACAGTACACATCTGTCGAGATAGCACATTGGGTAAAGACATGTATGTTCAGAGAGAGAAACACAATTGGTTGCAGTATGTTAGTATTGGCCAACACAAGCCCATTCCATTCATGTAACCATGATACTCAAGAGAAAGATAATTCAGGGAAGGTACACAACAACGTTACATAGCTTGAACTCAGTCCTTCAAAAATACATGCATTTCCCTTTCCAAATTGAGGCAATGGTCAACAGCCCTAAGTTTGTTAATCCAGGTGGCTTCAAGTTTTCGTAGTCGATGTATTCTATCTCCCCCTCTGGGATTATCAGCAACCATCCCTAAACCATGAATTCTAACCCGCGAGAGCTCCGCTATCCCATGAGTTGCGTTAAAATGGACAGCCATTAGTATTCCTGATAGCCCTTATATGTCTTATTCCTGATAGCCCTTATATGTTCTTGCATCCTTTCTTTAACTGGTCTTATCGTGCTACCCACATAAATGTTGTTACACACACATATAATGCAGTAAACCACGAATTTTGTGTTACAATTCATGAACGATTGTATATTGTGCTCTGTAGTAGTGTTATATTTGAAACTTTTAATTCTATCCAAAGTGTAGGGGCAGATGTTGCAATGTCCACACATAGAACCCAACTGGTGGAGACCGAAGCCATTGCGTGTCTTCTTTGCGTTGTTTGGGATTAAATAAACTCGGACAGAGAATATTCCGTAGTGTTTGCACCCATTTATATATTACACTAGGTTTGTCTGTGATAGCATTATTCACAATGGGATCTACCTGCAGGATGTGCCAGTGTTTGTTCAAACTTTTATATAGCACATGGCTCATAGAGTTGAATGGAGTGATTACTGACACTCTTTCCTTGTATTTAGTTCCTTTTTTCTTCTTGGTTTTATTCGTCAACAGACATTTACGGTTCAGACCAAGTGCCTTATTCTTCGCCTTCTCAATTACTTCCTGGCTGTATCCTCTGGCCCTAAACCTGATGATTGCCTCACCCATTTCTTTCTTGAATACCACTTCTTCCCTACAATTCCGTCTAATGCGTGTTAGCTCCACATGGGATAGAGTGTATTTGTGATTTGGGGTGTGCAGTATCTGCATGCAGTACTGCATTACAAGCTGTAGGATTTCTATACAGTGCAGATAAGATGGAACCATTCTTAGCATATAGTCTCAAGTCCAAAAAGGAAATTTCCTTTTTGTCATATTGGTAAGTACAGGGAATATTGCATTTGTTGGAATTCAAGAATGAGCAGAAATCATGTAACATGTTAACTTCGCCAGTCCAAATTAGCAAGACATCGTCTATGTAGCGCCCCCAATTTATCACATGGTTAATCAGAATATCGGGGCATTTGGACCAAATAAAGGTTTTCTCTAGCCAGCCCATGAACAGATTCGCAAATGAAGGCGAAAACTTAGACCCCATGGCAACCCCTTGGTGGTGTTTGTACCACGTGCCATTATGTATGAAAACATTGTTGTTAGGAACCAAAGTAATCATCTCGATCAGCATCGTGGTGTGCTTCCAAAGGGAGGCATCCCTACTGGATAAAAAGTGTTTGACAGTCTCTATCCCAAGATCAATGGGAATAGAGGTGTAGAGAGAGCTGATGTCCAGGGTGACAAACCAACATTCGTCCGTCCAGTTAAAATCCATGAGTTGGTTTAATAGATCTTTAGTGTCAAGAACATAGGAAGGAAGATTCCTGACCATTGGTTGCAGGAAGTAGTCAATGTATTCAGAAATGTGTTCTGTAGAAAAACCAATTCCAGGTTTGTGAATTTTGGGTAGAACATCTAGACAAGGTGCCACTGGATATGGGTCAAACAGATATTTGCATTCTGAGTCGTTGATGAGACCAAGTTCTCTCCACTTTTTAAGATTTATTTCGACTGAGTTTGTGATGTCTCGCATGGGATTCTGAGTGAGTTTGGCATAGGCATTCACATTTAATTACTGTCTATTGATTTCTGTGCAATAATCTTTTGTATCCATTAAAACCAAATTACCCCCTTTGTCAGCCTCTTCCAAAATAAGTTCCGGAAGTGAGTTAAGTCTATACAGTGCCTGCCTCTCTCCCGTAGTAAGATTGTCTTTCCTATTGAAGTTTGCATGTCTATATGTGTCCTCCCATGTATACAGGTCTGTGGTCACTACCCGATGAAAAGTCTCTGTTACATTGTCACTACTCAACATTAGTTGGAAAGTTGATTTTGGTTTAAAACCACTATCCAAACTTAACTCAGTGGGGATATCTAGATCCAACAGGATCTGTGACATTGACGGATTATTATCATCTTCCGTAGTTAGCGACAAAAGAGTTTGAATATCTTTATATCCTGGATTGTTCTATCGCTACGTACATCATGTTGAAGCTGCCTGATTACTTATAACCTTTGGATTCAATGCAAAGAATTTTTTTTCAACTTTAATTTCCGCACAAATTTAAAAATGTCAATATGTATTTGATTGAAATCAGGTCTAGAAGCAGTTCTAATCTTCTTTATAGGAGGTCGTATTTGAATTTAACATTATATCTACCCAATCCTCGATGACTTAGAAGTATCTTTACCATATACTACCCCCTTATACGAAGGGGGCTTGAGGTTTCTTCTCTCGTTTTGAAAGGACCAAACGGGGTTACAACATTTTAAGGTACTTTGCATACAGCTCTTGGTCGGAACTGTAACCCCCCCCCTTTCTTCCGTGTTTGGTGTCGGTGTTTCTACAGCTTACTTTCGTTAAACTTTTATATGCATGTGAGGCTTCACAATGTAGGAGTTACATACTCATAGCACAGAATTGCGTTCTCACGAGGTACTTTGCTTGAAATCTTTCTTCTTATTTCTTCCCTTTCTTATTCTGGTTACTTTGGGTTACTTCACAGCATAGTCATGTCTGACTATGTTCATACTGAGCACCCTCTTCTTAGGGACATTGCATGTTGTCCATATGCACTTCAAGATGTAATTTACAATGCATCTATGGGATGGTTGACACCAAGACAATCAATTTTCAATTCCACCTGTAGTTTAAAGTAGTATTTTTACTCTTGTTAACAGCCTTGAAAAAGGCATCAACACGACGAAACACGTGTCGGCTGTCTGCGCCTTCAATCTAACCTCGTGTCAACAAATCAACCAGCTATATATAAATACTGTGCATATTTGGACTTTGTTGTGCTGTTCAACTTTGGCTATTTTGGAGTGTTATTCTAAATAAATTTAGATCGACCACAGTGTCGGATCAAAACTTAATTATTGCTGTGCTCTGAATTGTATATAAACCCACTCTTATCTGTTGGGGACCGCGGAGGAGCCTCAAGGCCTCTGCGGTCCCTGCCGGCTCTCCGCGTCCTGCAGGAGCCAGCATTGCTTTTGGACAGAGGGAGCTGAAAACACGCAGCTCCCTCTGTCCAAAAGCAATTCTGCTTCGTTTTCAGCAAGCAAGAGCATTTTTAATGCTCTTGCTTAAAGCAGAGCAGAGTTTGCTATGGCTTGGCGGGAGCGGTGCTTCTGCCAAGCCATAGCAAACTGCAATGTCCCTGAGGACCCCGGGACATTTCTGGATCCGGACCTGGGGGGGTGGCGGTGCCCAGGGCTGCAGGGGTGGTCTGTGCGCCCCCCCCATTTTATTAAATTAAAGCCCTGGGGTGGTCCCCGGGGCAGCCGAGGAGGCCATATGGGCCTTCCTTGCATTATTATTTTAAGAAGCCCGGGGGAGGTGGTGGTCCCTGGCGAATATGGAGCCCCAGGAGGTGGGACCCCTGCGCCTCCCCTCCATTATTAAAACAATGCCCCCGGGACCTGGCCCACGTGTAGGCGGATAAGGAATTAAGCACGGGAGCCCGCGCTTCATTTTTTAGAAAATATTTGGCCGGATCCGCGGAAGCCGCCGAAAAGTTTAAAAAAAATGCTTTTTGGGCCCTGAAGGGTCCCATTGGGACCTCTTCAAAGAGGTTTAGAGGGTGAGGGTGTTTCTACCCTGCCCCCTTTTTTTTGTTTTCGTTTTTACATTTTTTGTGGGACTCCGTTCAACCGAGTCCCAAGATGGCTGCCAACACTTCCTGGTTGAAGTGTTGGCAGCCAAACAAATTTCAGTAGGGTTTCAGTAGGCTGTTGGGCTCCCAGATATCTCTATTCTTGTAAACTTAAATATCTCTGAAACTATTGAACGAATTTACACGCTTTCTGGACCAACATCTGGCTTTCTGCCAAATTTGGTGTAATTCCATTTAGCAGTTCGGGCTGTAGTCGTGTTCAAAAAATGAAAACGTAAAACACAAAAGTTCCCTTTTCCTCTGTTAATTGTGAGGTTTAGATCCAACTAGTATTAAATCCAATTGACAGGCACTACTATTCACTCCGTGATGTATAACAAAGCTATCAAAAAGAAAAATGTCCAGGTCGCTAAATCACAAATTCTTATACACACAAAATAAAAACATTTATATTCAAATAACAAATTCTTATAAGGAATGTATATTAAAAACAAATTTATTTTCAATGTATCATACATAAAAATATCATGAATGTCATGTATTTGGCTAATTCACAGAATAAAAACATTTTATAAATTCATAACATATTGTTAAAAATTATGTAAAACACAAAACAAAAGAGAGAACAAACTGTCGACGCGGCGTTTCGGTGTACAGGTGTTTCGTCACCTTCTTCAGGACAATATTTCATTGATTTAAGAAATAATCTTGAAACATGAAGTTTTTGAAACATAAAGTTTTTCTTCCTTGTTGTGGTATAAACTCTCAAGGATAGCTAGGCCCATAGGTCCACTTCATCAAATTCGAGGACAGTATGGTTTTGTCTTAAGCAGTTTGTATGTCTTAAAGTATATGGCAATTGCTTCTTAATGCTGCGGTCAACCTGCTGCAAATCTATCTGCAATTTTTTCTTTTGCGCCTCTTTACGGACGTTGCGTTTTTAATGCAAGAATTTTTGGGGGGTACAATGTAGTTATGGACATTAGGACATCATAGTCAAATTCTGTTGTTTTGCTAATTTGTCAATCTTGATCTGGGAATTTTATCAATTCTCCCTTCTTTATTGGAATAATCGTCCCCGCCAAACCACGCACTTTCAATCTCAAAGGTTAAAAGGATGTAGCGACCGTCCGAGGCAAGCTCTAACAGCGGTCAGGCGATACGGACGGTCGCTACATCCTTTTAACCTTTGAGATTTAAAGTGCGTGGTTTGGCGGGGACGATTATTCCAATAAAGAAGGGAGAATTGATAAAATTCCCAGATCAAGATTGACAAATTAGCAAAACAACAGAATTTGACTATGATGTCCTAATGTCCATAACTACAGTGTACCCCCAAAAAATTCTTGCATTAAAAACGCAACGTCCGTAAAGAGGCGCAAAAGAAAACATTGCAGATAGATTTGCAGCAGGTTGACCGCAGCATTAAGAAACAATTGCCATATACTTTAAGACATACAAACTGCTTAAGACAAAACCATACTGTCCTCGAATTTGATGAAGTGGACCTATGGGCCTAGCTATCCTTGAGAGTTTATACCACAACAAGGAAGAAAAACTTTGTTTCAAAAAACTTCATGTTTCAAGATTATTTCTTAAATCAATGAACTATTGTCCTGAAGAAGGTGACGAAACACCTGTACACCGAAACGCCGCGTTGACAGTTTGTTCTCTCTTTTGTTTTGTGTTTTACATCATTTTTAACAATATGTATATGAATTTATAAAATGTTTTTATTCTGTGAATTAGCCAAATACATGACATTCATGATATTTTTATGTATGATACATTGAAAATAAATTTGTTTTTAATATACATTCCTTATAAGAATTTGTTATTTGAATATAAATGTTTTTATTTTGTGTGTATAAGAATTTGTGATTTAGCGACCTGGAAATTTTTCTTTTTGACTGCTTTGTTATACATCACGGAGTGAATAGTAGTGCCTGTCAATTGGATTTAATACTAGTTGGATCTAAACCTCACAATTAACAGAGGAAAAGGGAACTTTTGTGTTTTACGTTCAGATACCCATCCCTTTTCCAAGTATTAGGGTACCTCCTTTATATTTTGACAAAAAATGAAAACTCCATATAGACCTAACATGGGGAAAACGCGCTTTGGGACCCCCCCCTTTTTCTCGGCCCCTGCTTGACGGATCATCCCGAAACTTTCAACACAGCAGTTGAACCAAAAAGGGGAAGTTTTGATAAAGTTTCTTGAAGATTCGTCAAGCGTCGCCATAGTTATTGGCAAAACAATAAATGACCCTTTAATTGTATTATTGGCGCTGGGGGTTGTGGTTCCCAGGGCCTAACAAGGCTCGGGGAGGGGGGTCTTGTGGCTCCCCCTCCCCTTTAATTTTAATAGTGGCCCTAGGGGGTGGAGTTCCAGGGCCTAATAAGGCTGGGGAGGGGGGCCACATGGCTCTCCTTGCCCTAAAATACAAAAAAGGCCCTGGGGAAGGCTTTTATGGGTGTAAAATCTGAACCGAACTATAACTTCCCAGTAACCTTTGAATTTTAAGTAAATTTCTAAGGTTTTTTTAATTCTATTTCCTAACCACCACACACACAGACCCATCAGAATGCCTTCTTAGCCTGCTGGATGCAGAACAGCTACACGATTGCTATCCTAATACAGCTAATACCAGCACTAAAAACACACCTGCTACAAACCCACACAATACTGATCACTCTTCTACAAAGCAAAGTCTCACTATCACCAAAGCACATTCTCTAAACTGTATACTAATAAATGCTCGATCGCTCTCTAAAAACAAACATCACATCTACGACCTTCTCACCGATGCAAAACCAGACATACTATTCATAACTGAATCATGGTTAGGAGATGATATGGCTCCAGTCCTGCATGAAGCCATTCCTCTAGGCTATCAAACGATCACCCAAAATCGTATAGGCAAAAAAGGAGGTGGTCTAGCTGTTGTGTTCAGGCAAAAATTACATATCACTAAAGTTGATGACATCTCCATAAAGAATTGTAAGGCTCTTCTCACCAGATGCAATCCTACACCGTCTTCCACCTGTAACTTCCTGCTCCTTTACAGACCTCCACCTAGCAAGGCGACATTCCCAGACGCACTTCTAGACACAGTTTCAAACCTGATAACAATACACTCCAACCCATGCGTTCTGGGTGACCTCAACATTTGGTTTGACAAACCCAATATGACCCATCCAAAAACAATAATCACTGGCCTAAACGCACTGAACCTGCATCAGATTGTCCACAAACCCACACACATCACTGGACATATCCTAGATGTCATTTTTGCTAATACCGAACTAGTTACCTTTCAAACTATAACTCCAGTCACATGGTCAGACCACCATTTGCTTGCTTTCCAACATAAAACAACACTAAGCGACTCACCTAAAAATGCCTTACATGCATCCACCTATCGACCGTGGAACAAACTCAATTTGGAACACTTAGAAACACAACTAACATCCAGTACAGATCTGGAAACAATAAATTCTGTTAAAAAACTATGAGTGGCTACAGGAAGCTTTTGACATCCTGATACCACTCAAAACCACACAACAGAACAAAAGAAAAAAAGCGCCTTGGAGAAATATAGAAATAAAAGACATAAAACAACAAATTAGAAAGCTGCAACGTACCTGGCTCAAAACAAACGCCAAACAAGACAAACTTCACCTACAGAAAATTAACAGATTATACAAGTCAGCTATTAAAAAAGCTAAGAAAAGGTACTATTCAGACAGAATTCAAAATGCTAAATGTGCAAATAAAGAATACTATAAAATACTCAATGAATTTCGTAAACCAAATTGCCTAGAAGGAACTCCTCCTGTTACTCAAGATTTCACAGACAAACTGGCAAATCATTACACTGACAAAGCAGACACGTTGGACTCGTACTTAAAACAGAGACAAAGTACCAGCACTAACCCTTTTACAAAACAACAATCCAAGAATACTCTAACCCAGCCTCTCCGTTCCTTTCAACACATCTCACACAATGAATTTATCGACCTGGTCAAAGCAAGCAGGCCTGCCGGCAACCCTTCTGACTTGTGTCCACCGCAAACTTTCAAGACAATTCTTTTAACAACCTCTGCTGCCACTCCAGTAAGAAGAATCATCAACGATTCCTTAACTACCGGAATATTTCCAGAAGAACTAAAAAAGTCATACATACGCCCTTTACTGAAGAAAACAAACTTGGACCCGCTGAACCCTGACAACTACAGACCCATTACAAATGGACCTTTTCTGGGCAAACTGATAGAAAGAGCTGAAGTTCGCCCAGATGTCACAATTCATTGAAGAGAATGCCATACTTTCAGACTTCCAAACAGGATTCCATCTGGGAAGAGGCACAGAATCTGCCCTCCTTTATTTTTTTTATTTTACAGAGTTTTATATAGCACGAACTTGACCCGAAGGTATCGGGTATCGGAGTGCCTTACATAGCACCAGTTGCGTTACATGAGGACACATTTTTTGGTTTTTTTTTTGTTAGGCACAGAGAGATTAAGTAATTTGCCCAGAATCACAGGATGTTCAGTGTCATTGCTGAGACTCGAACCCTCTTTCCCAGATTCTCATCCAAATCATACTCCACAAAAGCAGGGGTCCCTCAAGGCTCTATCATCTCGCCCATGCTTTTCAACATCTACATGAAGTCATTACAGGTACTGATGAATCAATTTCACCTCACGTGCTATAACTATGCAGATGACACACAAATACTCCTTCAACTGGAATGCTCCAAAGACATTGTAAACTCTCCAATTTTCAGTTGTCTCAGAGCCGTGGATCAATAAATGACTTGGAGCCATCTCACATTGAATGCTTCCAAAACGAAAATACTCACGTGTGGCGATTGGAAATATTATGACCCGCTTGCCGCCTGGCCTGATGAACTAGGATCACCACCTAAAGTATTGAAGGAAGTAAGAAACCTCGGAATGACCATGGACTCCAAGCTATCGATGAATGCCCAAGTGGACAAACTAGCAAGATCAAGCTTTGTCACTATAAAAATGCTGCGACGAATTTCCCCCCATTTGGGATTTCCACACAAGGTTCAAGCTACCATCTCCCTTGTTCTGTCCAAACTCGATTCCGCCAATAGCCTCTACCACGGATCACCTTTAACAACCATGAAAAGACTACAACGGATTCAAAACTCTGCTGCCAGACTACTCTTGCATATCCAACCGCGAGACCACATCTCACCTGCCTTGAAAGCCCTGCATTATTATTATTAATTATTAAATTAAATTTATAAGGCGCACAGCTACCCGGAGGTTTCCCGGCGCCCAGGACAAATCGCAACAGAGAAGACAGCATTTACTGGTTAAATAGCCAGGTCTTAAGGCCATTGTGGAAGATTTTGTGGCTAACTTCATGACAAAGTGATGAAGGTTGTGAATTCCACAACACTGGTGCCAGATAGGAGAAGGAACGTCCACCCATACGTGATAGTTTAAATCTGGGGACTAGAAATTTGGCTTGAGATGAGGAATGAAGTAGACGAGTTGGGAGATATGTCTGGGCTAGGGAGCATAGATAATGGGGTGCTGTGCCTAGTTTAATCTTATGCATATAGCATAGGGCCTTAAATTTAGTCCGATTCTCAATCTTGAGCCAGTGGAGGTCACGAAGAGTGCCTATGATGGAGGATGTTTTGGGTACATGACAAAGTAACCTGGCCGCGGAATTCTGTACCACTTGCAGCTTGCGTACTAACTCCCTATTTGCTCCTAAATATAGGATGTTGCCATAGTCCAGCCTTGACATGATTAAGGCTTGAATAACAGTTCTTTGAGTGGATTCAGGAAGCATCCAAAGTATCTTACGGAGCCATTTAAGAATAGTGAAGCAGATAGATGTGGTCTTAGCTACTTGCTGTTTCATGGACAGCTGATCATCAATCACTATGCCCAGATTACGTACGGTTTGCACCGGTTTGGGAAGTTCACCCATTTCTGGTGGCCAATGGTGAGGACCCCAGAGATCTTTATCTTTCCCCATGATCAAGACCTCCGTCTTACCACCGTTTAACTTTAACCAGTTGGTTACCGGTTGCCAGAAGATCCACGTTCAAGCTGCTTTGTATCACCCACAAAGCAATACATGGAATGGGACCGCTTTTCATCAGGAATAAAATCACCAAACACATTCAACAAAGGAACCTCCGCTCTAAGGTGGCACCTCGCCTCAAAATCCCAAGATACAAGAAAAAAAACATGGGTGGCACATCATTCTCTGTTTAAGCAGCCAAACTATGGAACTCTTTACCCCCAACATAAGATCCACGGACAACCACCTTATCTTCAGAAACCTACTCAAGAATTGGCTCTTCCCCACATAAGCACCATACGCAAACAGAAATTTACAGCATATCCCTCTGTATATAAGCATTTATTTTTACTATAGATATGTACCTATCTTTGTGTATTGCTTTGTATAAACATGTAGAATAATTATGTTTGTAAAAAATAAATACAAATACATTTTAAAAGTACAATAACACTTGAAAACCAGAGTTTATCTAATGCATCTTTTTACTTCCTTTATGCATCTATATACCTTCCATGTACTTGGATCTATATAGTTATTACTTTTCTCCTAAAAAAAACATATCCAATGCACTACCCTATTTCTCATCCTATACCTCTATCAATATCTTTAATCTACATATAGCTACCTCCTTTATGCATCTATATACTTTCCATGTACTTATGGATCTATATATTTATCACTTTCTTCCAATTCAGCATATCCAATGCACTATCCTATTTCTCACCCTATACTTCTCTCAATATATCTTCTACCCCAACTTTCTGACTCATCTCAAACTTCTTTCTACTACTCTTTCCAATGCACTACCCTATTTCTCACCCTATAACTCTATCAATATATCCTCTACATCCACTCTCTCATTTATCCCAAACCCCATACCACTACTATGATCCTCAAAATAACCCTTTCTAGACTCTCCCATACTCTACCCCTCCTTGCATCATCTGACACCTCTTTTACTATACCGATCCCCCAAAACAAGCCTTTCTAAACTCTTCCCTCTGACTCTTCCCCTCCACATCCCCTTTTTACTCATGCCAAAGCATCTTCCTACTGCTATGACCTCAAAAAAAAAAAAAAAAGTCTAAATCCTTCACTCTTCTATCCCTCCACTATCCTTTTCAATCAAAATAACAGACTAACATGTTCACTTCGCAAATTTCATATTTCACTATACTAATTCACCATTAATCCTTTATGGTTTCCAGATTAGCGTGCTACTCGCCAAAAAAGTGCTTCAACACCTCATCAGAGGTAGCAAGCACTATATAAATGCAAACCTTTTTCCCTCTTCTTTCCCTCCGCTACCCTTCACTATCCAAATAACTGAAAAACATATCCAAAACTCAAATTACTTTTATATTTCACTATACTAATTTTCAACACTAATCCTTTATGGGTTCCGGAGTAGCGTGCTACTCGCCAATAAAGCGCCTCAACACCCCATCAGGGGTAACAAGCGCTATATAATTGCAAACCTTTTTCCCTTTTCTATCCCTCCCCAATCCTTCTCAATCCAAATAACTGACTAACATATCCACCACTCAAATAACTTTCATATTTCACTATACTAATTCAGCACTAATCCTTATGGGTTCTGGAGTAGCGTGCTACTCGCCAAAAAAGCGCTTCAAAACCCCATCAGGGGTAGCAAGTGCTATATAAATGCAAACCTCTTTTCCCTCTTCTATCCCGCCGCTACCCTTCTCTATCCAAATAACTGAATAACATATCCACCACTCAAATTACTTTCACATTTTACTATTCTAATTTTCAACACTAATCCTTTATGGGTTCCGGAGTAGCATGCTACTCGCCAAAAAAGCGCTTCAACACCCCATCAGGGGTATCAAGCACATTATAAATGCAAACCTTTTTCCCCTCTTCTATCCCTCCGCTTTCCTTCTCACTCCAAATAACTGACTAACATATCCACCACTCAAATCACTTTCGTATTTCACTATACTAGTTCAATACTAATCCTTTATGGGTTCCGGAGTAGCGTGCTACTCTCCGAAAAAGCGCTTCTACGCCTCGTCAGGGGTAGTAAGCACTATATAAATGCAATTACAATACAACTATAACAACCCTGTAGCCTTTGTTTTTTTTCAGTGAATGTCTATGTTTTTTAATGCTATTTCCTAACTATAACATTTCTGTAACCTTTGATTTTTTAGTGATTTTCTAGTTTTTTTTAAAGGCTAAGTAATATTTAATTACCATACATTAATCCAACAACCGTGGTGCACGGCCAGACCCTGCGGCCAACTACCCAGCATGCAGTCAACCCCATGCTGTGCAAGGCCTTTGGCCATGCACAGGAGGGGTGGCCATAAGGCCTGGCCTGTGGCCAGGACCTGTGGGCAACCTCTAGCAATCAACCAACCCCACGCTGCATACCGCCTTTGGCTGTGCGCAGTAGAGGGTTGATCACAAGACCTGGCCCATGGCCAAGCCCCCCAAAGGCAGCCTGGGCCGCTTTTGGCCCAAGAGATCCCATCTCCTGGGGCCCAGTGCATTTTTAGCGGGAGGAGCACTGGCTCCTTTTGGCCCTTGGAACCCCATCCCCTGGGGCCCGGCAACCTATTTCATGGGGAGGAGGGCACATGACCCCCCCCCACCCCAGGCTGATTTTGGCCCCTGGGACCACATCCCCCAGAGACCTGCACCATATTTAATAGGAAGGGGGCACGTGACCCCTGTACCTAGGCCGATTTCAGCCCCACGAACCACATCCCCCATAGCCTGGTTAAAAATAGAAAGGGGGAGGCAGGCCATGCGGACCCCCTCCCTGGGCTGATTTCGACCCCAACACTCGATGCCTGGCACATTTTTGGGGGAGGGGGGCACATACCCCCCTCCCTGGGCCGATTTTTGGCCCTGGGGACTCCATCCCCAGGTCCCAGCCCATATTTGTATGGGAGGGAGCACATGCCCCAGGCCGATTTTTGCCCCGGGACCCCATCCCTGGGGGCCACAGCTATATTCCATTCAACTATTTGGGCTGTAGTCGTGTCTAAATTCCCTATTGGAAATTGCATGGGGAATATGCGTTTTGGGACACCCCCCTTTTCTCAGCCCCCTCTTGACAAACCACCCTAAAACTTTCCAAACAGCAGCTGAAGTGACTGGTAAACTAGTTTTGAAAATGCTATGAAGATTTGTCAAATGGCGCCAAAGTTATTAGCAAAACAAAACGCTTTTCATATGGAAATTAGGTCCTAACTATAACTGCCTACAGGAAACCGCCAGTAGGTTATGTATATCTATATCTATATCTAAATATATATATATCTATATATATATATCCCAAAGTTAGGCACATGGACCGGCAGGCTTCCAGAACACTCGGGGTGCCTGTTGGAACGTTTATGCCCAATGTTTAAAATTTCCGAACTCCAATCGTCGGGTTTAGAACAAAAGGAATGACACTCCAGGCAGTGTTCAGTGTTTTATTTAATTCAAGCATGGCAGAAAAATAGCATCAGACGTGTTTCTGCACCATTGGCCTTTGTCACGTCGCCGACTCAGTGAATGCACAGTATTTTTAAACACCAAAGCTATGAACAAACAGAAAGTTAGGACTTCAATCAGTCAAAAAATATGGGCACCATCTTATAATGGAGTACTAAGTTATCGACAGTATTTGTAAACAAGCAGTAATTAAGCCCAAGTGGGCAAAGATAAATGAATTTGTGCCAATTTGTCAAACATGATAAAACGCGTTGCACGCGAAAACACAGGTACCAATGTAAACTTAAATAGCCACAAGTGAGATAGTGCAACGATAATGAAAATTATATTCTCAACATGATAATGCATGTAATAATCAATAGAAACATAAACACAGGTGCTACATCAATGCCCATCTGACATTGCTAGATATTGTGTTATTACGGGCATACCTGCCTTTGCATACACTCTCAAGCTATTATTAAGCCCCAGTGCGCAACACCCTTTAAATGATCTCAAAACCTTTGCCTCAGTCGTGTACTGTACTTTTCGCTGAACGTCTCACTCTTTTTGAGTAGGATTCCGTTTAAAGTGCAACTCTTCCTCCGTTTATCTCAACTGTCTACTGCCTATTGTGACTGTGCACCTACAAATAAAACATATACAAAACAAGCATTTGCAATGCAATAGGTCTCGCATTTACGCGAGTTTGAGCTATTGGCATTGTAAATGACAATACGTTTTATTTATGTTTTAAAAAGCAAAACATAAATAAGAGGCATTGTCATTTACAATGCCAATAGCTCAAACTCGCGTAAATGCGAGACCTATTGCATTGCAAATGCAAGCATCACGGACAACGGGAGGGCGGACGGAGGGGGAGAAGGCACAGACAGCGGGCAGGCGGGGGGGACGGGGAGGGAGAAGGCACGGACAAAGGGAGGGAGGGCGGGGGGTAAACAAGGCACGACAGGAGGGAGGGGGGGTGGTAAAGAAGGCACCAAAGCACGTGGTGCCTGCAGTAAGAGAAACTGAATAAAGAAAATAGTGCTCACAGTCTAAATAACACGTACCGTGTAACAACCAAAGTAAAGGGGCCAGTCGCCATGGGAGGTGACAAATGAAGAGGAGGCGGTACTAAGGAGGGACTAACAAGCCTATTTTCAAATCAGAAGCCAGCATTTAGGACAGACAATGACACAAGCCAATGGCAAATATGGGTGGAGAGTGGGCGGGGCTTCTGTTCGCTACTCCACCACAACAAGTCTCGCAGAGCAGCCCATTCGCTGGCTCTAGGCTCGACCTAAAAAGGGAAGTGGGCAGAAGCTGGGGAAGGGAGGGCAGCTTCCTATGGTGCAGCTGAATTTTCATTTCCTCTCTTTTTCTATTGCACACAGGATTATGGGCTTAAATTTGCACAGTCTGTGTGCGAGATGAACTAATTACACGTATGAGAAACTGTAATATGATAAGAGAGGCAAGAACAGAACGTTGCAAAACAACTCTAACTGAAATACCTATGCTAATCCTTTCACGATTTGAATTCACAGTAAAAGAGTTGGCTAAACTAGGAAATAAAATTGCGACAAATATATTAGGAAGTATTACGCAGCGAGTAACACAGTTTCTTGCGTGTTTTGTTTTTGTTTTTAATTATCTGGGTTTCATTGCTTTTCTAGGGTACGCTGGCTGGTATCTTGACGAGGAATACCTAAAGAAAACAGAAAAGTAAAAGTAAAATGTTATTCCGGAAAACATACCACCATCTGTACCAACGTGATAATCAGCTATCATGTTTTCTTGAGGGCAAAAGAACTGCCGAGACTTGATAAACCATTGAGACTTTTTTTGTTTGTTTTCTATCTATTTTGGTCAAATTTAAATAACTCACCATGCCAAGGACCTGCTTAGCAAGCCTCCTAAACCTTACTTTCCGACCCACCCTCCTACAGAATTTTAGTAACTTCTGATAATTATATTGTTTTGGTAAAAAATATTTATATATAATTTCTGAAACCTTATTTTAATTGTTTCTATCGTAATTGTTTTTTCTGCCATATATGATTCTGATATAGATAGCTCCATGAAGTGATGTCTTCTAAATTACAAAAAGTGACTTGAATAGGAGCAAATTCTGTTGTATGTATTTAATACCCAGGCTCCTGGGGGCTATAGTGTTGCCCTGTTCTATTGTATATAAGGCTAGGGGCAGGGAGCATAGGTAAAGGGCCACAGAACGTCAGGCTGTTGGTATGGCGGCACAACTAGAGAGCCCTTATTGTGGCCTAATAACAGAGGGACACCTGCCAGCTGCCAGGTCACAGTGATCGTGTCTCGGGCGTGCTATTGGCATAGGGCTGGAGCACAGCAGGGACTCCCGACAGAAGTATGCCTGGAGGTGGCACTCTGAATATGTCAGGTCAGTGCCAGGCCTCTGGCATGAAGCCCTGCAAGGGGCTCAGCAGCAGTCTGAGAGTTGTCACGATGCCCAAATCTGTTCAGAGTGGGGAGGGCGGGTTTAGGGTAAGGTGCACAGCGGTTCCCTGTTGTACCATGTGAGTTGCCAGGCTGTGTCATAGTGATAGTGTCAGGTTGAAGCCTCGGGTAGTGTGTCACTTTATCTGTGTCAGGTTTAGACCAAGGGTTCAGGACAGCCTGGGAGTTGGTAGGAGCTCCAATGGATCAGTGTTTGGTAGTGACATTCATGCTTGGGGCAAGGGGTATAGGAGGAGTTACTTGATGCATCGCAGTGACAGTATGAGAGGGCATTTCTGTGTGTCAGGTTTTTGTGAGGAGGAAAAACGGGAAGGGGAAACCTCAGACAAGTGAAAGGGCATAGCTTTTACATCCTCACCCTCCATGAGCCATAACTGACTGCGGAAGGGGTTTGTTTCAGCCTTCGAGTAGACTGTGGGGGTGGGTAGGGAGAAGTGCTCTGAGAAAACAGTGTTCCTTATTGTTAGGCAGAGTGAACAGGGGGTGAGACTTCAAGGCTTCAGCTGACTGGCACTCTCTGGACTGTGGTAGGAGGAGGGAACCTTAAGAAATCCCACTCATCCAGACATATACACTCAATCATCTATTCACCCAACCACAAATTCCGTCATCACTCACTCACCCATTAATCAAGTTGTGTATTCAGACTCTCCCCTCATTCACTCCTTAACGCACTCACTCAATTCACTCACTCTTTTAAGCTTCTATGCATTAACTCATCCATTCATGCACTAACTCATTGATTCATTCATCCATCTATCCACGTAGGCACTCACCCATTCATCTCTTCACTGAGACATTTATGCGCCCATCCATCCATGCCCTCAATCAGACCCATTCATCTCCACACGAACCAGTCCATTCAATCGGTCTTCCAAACTTCTATCCATTGACTCAGTTTCGAATTCATCCAGTAACACACACGCACGCACACATGCTCTCCCAATGCCGTTCATATAACGGTGCCTGCCGAAGGTACGGTTTCAATTTACTCTTAACATCGCAGATGTGCGGCATTTCCTGCAATATTTCAGGACACAAAGGAGTATCACGTTTCTCCAGACAACATGACGACATTTTTAAAATATCGTCAGGCTCTATTGAGTGTTATGAAATACACACATTATAGAATTGATATTTAAGAAGGAGCAAAGGCCCGAGAAAACTTCAAAGGAGTTTGTATATAATACGCTCATGGGTAGCCATTACATGCAGGCCCAACAGCCATGTATCATAGGACGGCGGTATGGCAGAGTTCCGATGTCGTAGGAGCTCCACCTTCGCTGTCGCCAAAGCAGCGGACAGACACCGTTTTTCAGTGCACGACAAGTACAGGCAAAAACTAGCATTTCCCTGTATGCCGTCCTAGCAAGTTACAACTTCGCAACTCCTAAACTGAGCATCGGTCCGCCCGAGAAACCGCCCCCCTCACGAGCGGTATCCCTGCACCCAAGCCTTCCTGCGCCCTCCCTGCCCTATAAATCTTTTGACCATTATTCACCCCCACCCCAAAAATTGTACCCGGACCTCCCTACAACCCACCCAGTGGCAGGGCGCAGAGGTAACGCTGTGGGGGCGGTGAGGGGGGGCGGGGGCCGTTCTGGGTGGGGGGTAGTGGAGTCCGACATACGACGGCAAAGGTGAACGTAAACAGGGCACGAGTCGGGGATACACGCGGGTGGACGGCGTCCACCCACTTTTTTCACAGGGTGGACAGCGTCCACCCTGCCAGGAAGTTGGACCCCACTAAAAACGAGCATTTGCAATGCAATAGGTCTCGCATTTACACGAGTTTGAGCTATTCGCATTGTAAATTACAATGTCTTTTATTTATGTTTTGGTTTTTAAAACAAATAAAAGGCATTGTCATTTGCAATCCTAGTAGCTTAAACTCTCGCAAATGCGAGACCTATTGCATTGCAAATGCTTGTTTAGGTAAGCTGAAATGATTGTAGATATATGCAAGCTAGGCAGGGATCACCCATGTGGACTTCCACAGGGCAAAATACAGAGTATGCCATTACGGGGATGTGAGGTAGCAGAGTAAACTCTACAGCAGGTGCATTCACCCACTGCGTTCACAGACGTGTTTGGCAAAGATTATGAGCAGAGCCTGGCTCTCAGAATGCAGTGCAGATTTTACTCTGGGATATCTGGGACAGGAATGTAGACGACAGACCTTCATGTTAGATTATATAAAATCCCTACACGGGATGAGAACGAGTAAATACTCTGTGTACCCACCAAAAGACGTAGCTCGCAGCAGACTCTGTCCGGTTCTCACGAGTTAGGACAGAGTGGTGGGTGTCCGGCCGGGGGGCCGCACGGAGTACACCAGCCCCTTTCTGCTACCGCCTGCAGCAGCGAGCTGGGAGCCCCGCACCACAGAATGGTGAGAACACCATTGAGGTGCCCGAGAGGCTGGCAGTGGCACAGCCTTCCCAGGAAACCGGAGTGACCCGCGACAAGCACCACAAAAGGCTCTTTGAGTGGGGGACAGAAGCTAGTGGCCAGGGGATAAAGTTATTCGCTCGCTCGAGTACTGACAACGCTAGGGGCGCAGGCGGACAGGACTACACTAAAAAGCGTATTTAGCGATATCCGGAGCAAACCCGCGAGCTCCGAGAAGGGTAGGCAGCAGAAGAATGCCCGTCACAGCACAGAGCAAGGCCGGACTGGCCACCCAAGGACTCTGCCGTCTTTCAGCTGGGCTGGAGGCTACAGGCCCGCTTTCAAGGCCAGGTGAAGTGCGAGCCACTCCTGAAAGTGGTCGCACCCAGCGGAGCGGAAAAGTGCTCCTAGTTCAAAGCAACAGCCTGATATGACTCCATACCAAGGGCGCAATGCTCCAACTCCGAACTTTTATTTAAAATAAAATCAATCCTTTCAGTTGTCTTTGTATAACTGGAGCAGCTGACGTGAACCAGAGCAACAAATATCCGTGCACACTAGGCTAAACTAAACCTAGAGCGGGTGCACTCTCTTCTTGGACACATGAAGTTATTTGGCAAACTTTTTGTACAAAAGGGAAGGTGCACCAGAATCAAGTCAATAAACTCCAAATATATCCAAAGTATCTTTTTATTGTCGTAGTTAAAAATTGGACATCAGCCAACGCGTTTCATTCCACAGCTGGAACTTCTTCAGGGCTTAACTATTTAATTCCCGGTCCAATCAGTCTGTATACTTGAGTTAATGTACTCCAAGGTCAAACCAAAAAAGAGGAGACAATTCTAAGATCGCTGGCAACAAATGTAATGTGCTTATAAGCTCTATAGTTTCCCACAATCATCCAAACTCGTATATTCACGATGGTAGCCCAAATGGTGGCCCAAGTCCACAAGCAATAAATATGTGTGTAGATTCTGCTGTATACCGCAAACATCCAACCTTATCAAATCGTGGTGGTGACTCAAGTGGTGACCCAATCCTGGTAGACAGAGGACACAAAAATTTCATAGACAGCCAGCATATTTAGCGGTCAATTACAAAGGAGAACAACGTAATTCTCGGTCAACTTGTAACAACCTGTCATAATTATCCCCTTGCATCTCTAGGGGTCATCTTACCTCCACATCGAATAGAATGCAGTAACGAGATATAATATATTCCTCAACATCCCATATTTCTGGTGGCCAATGTAATGGCCAGTAACCAGATCAAAGTAGACGCCAGGCACAGTAATTCCCAGATGGGGAATTACTGGGCTACCATTTGGCCTACCATCGTGAATATACGAGTTTGGATGATTGTGGGAAACTATAGAGCTTATAAGCACATTACATTTGTTGCCAGCGATCTTAGAATTGTCTCCTCTTTTTTGGTTTGACCTTGGAGTACATTAACTCAAGTATACAGACTGATTGGACCGGGAATTAAATAGTTAAGCCCTGATGAAGTTCCAGCTGTGGAACGAAACGCGTTGGCTGATGTCCAATTTTTAACTTCTACGACAATAAAAAGATACTTTGGATATATTTGGAGTTTATTGACTTGATTCTGGTGCACTTTCCCTTTTGTACAAATTTGCTTATCTGGTTTCCAGTGGAGTGAAAGTGCGGCAATCTCTGGAAGTGGTTGCACAGACTTTTTAATTGCTTATCTTTACCTAGGAATTGATGTGCTGAACCGTGGTCAGCCGCATTGTGTTTTTTTTGTAATTTATTTGGCAAACTTTAACTTAATACAGGACGTGGTTTCTGTAGGGAAAAAAACAAGGCTGAAGAGACGGGGATTAGTGACTTGCCCACAATCAAAGAACGGTGAGCCGACTCCGAGACTGCTGACGCCGTGCAGGGTCCACGGGAGCTTCCGAGATGATCTGGAGCCGGTGGGGGGAGAAAGGGAGGGAAAGTGAAAGCGCGCGCTGTGCTGAAACGCCGAGGGAGGGAAAGTGAAAGCGCGCCATGCGCGCGCTGTGCTGAAATGCCGCGAGCCCTACGCGTGCACATCGCCTGTCCGGGCGCGTGCACATCTCCTGTCCCCGCTTCGGAAGCGAAATCGACAACAATAGATCTCGCAAGCGAGCAGCGCATGCGCTGCGTCGCTAGGCGAGACCTAAAGATGCTGAATTTGTCCCGGTGTAATTTCCAACACCGGGACACTTTCAGCAGCGCCTGGACGTTGTTATCTGCTTTAGATCTGCAACACCGTGCAGGCATGACGGGGCTCTCTAATTTAAGACTCCTGCTGGGCCCATAACAATGGCCGAATTTGAGGGGTCATCAGGCTTCCTTTTGTTCGAGTATCCTGGCTGGCAGCAGTCAGGAGCCTCACACCTAGAAGCAAATGCAGCAGAGGGGAAACAAAGGCTCACACCTTGTTAGCACTTCACACATACTTAAGAGAGGCAGCTTTTCACCTGTTTAGGAGATATGCATGCACTGTAAGAATATCAGATGTGCTGATCTTTCCCAGTATTTACACAAAATAAATAGCATTTATATAGCGCTTACTACCCCTGAGGAGGCATTGTAATAATTTAAATATCACTATTTTTTCTTTTAAAGCACTATGGCTAGAGGAAGCTTTACGCTGACAAAAGGCAACATTGGTTTATGTGAAGCTCACAAAAGTGTGAATCTTCTGCCTAAATCAGGAGGGTTTGCAAGTATACTCAAAATGTGCTCAAATGTACTCATGATAGACCTGCTAAACATATATGTGAGGGCTTAAGATCTGATGTCACTTCTTGTGATGCCACTTCCTGTGATGTCACGCACTGTGATGACATGCGCCGCGATGTCATGCGCCGCGATGTCATGCGCCGCGATGTCACGTGCTGCAATGCCACTTGCATACTGATTAATTAGGTTAGTCCCCCCACTTCTTTTTTTAGGACTTGTGCCCTGAATGTAAATAAATAAATAAATATCTGACGTCGTATGTCGGACTCCACTACCCCGACCCAGCCCCGCCCCCGCCCTGCCTCACCGCCCCACAGCGTTACCTCTGCGAGCCGCCACTGCTGAACCTGCTGTCCGTGTGCATTTAAACTTCACTGGACTCCTCCTCGTCCCCTCTGCCTGCACCTCAAAGCTCATTGGTTGTGGCATGTGTGTGGCCTGAACCCCGCAAACTTTCCAACGTCTCTGAAGTGCACTTGAATCCCTGCTGTGCTATCTCGGGTATTTGGGTGCATCTGCATTGCATTGATACTGCCAACCCTACCACACGTTAAAGCAACCCGATCGAGCTCACACCATTCCCCCTCCCCCCCTGTAACCATCCTCACTGTGCCTACTCCGATCCTCCTGGTGCCCTCCGAAGCTCTACCCAGCAGGGACACAACCCCTCATGTATGGTAGCCAACCCGCTTGTGGCAAGCACTGCAACTCTTGCCCTCCACCCCCGGCAATGCCAGATGTGTCAGAATGCTCAAAGGACGTTTAGAGGCCGCAAATCCCAGCATCATATATCCTGACGCCTGCTGGGCCCTGTTCCCCCCTTTTAGGTTGTAATATGATTCCTGATCCTCCCCCGGCTAAAATAGCCGAGATGCGGCCCTCCCAGCGCTCCCCCCTCCCTGTGTGCTGCCCCACTTGCGCAGCTTCTACCCCTCCCCTGGCCATCGCTTTTGTTTAAGGCACTAAACCCTGCGTTCCTTTAGCACCATTTTATTGTGACATACCCATAAACAGACACGCATCTCCTTGTACGTCCTTAGCTACTAATTAAATATTGCCTCTTCCCCACAGAGACCTCCTGTCACCCCATCCGCGCCCTAGAGCCCGGCATGTCACTAACTCGCAAGTCTTCTAACCACCATTGTGCTTGACCCAGAAGCAACACTTCAAGAGCATCATTCCTGCCCCCATCTTCCTGTGCAAGCTGAGGCAATCTGAGCCCTCCATCACACATCATTCACCGATTCTGCAGCACATTGATCCACTCCTGCCGCCGGATGAACTTAGAGCGGGGGGGGAGGGCAATGTAGCCCTCAATGCGCGCTCCACGTTCCTGTGCCTTCTAGCCTCACGGTACTGCAGGCCCGGCTCCAGGAATTTTTATTTGGGTGGGCCACTGGGGGCTCAATTTGTCGCTTCTTGTGGTAGCCTACAAGCCCTAGATTATATTTTATCTACTTGCAAACAGTCACCATGATACAACGGATCAATTCTGTGTGTATACAGAGCATGTGGAGAGTTATTTGAAAGTAAGAGCAATGTCTGGACTTAAGTGCAAACCCTCAAATTCCAACAGGCCAGGTTTCAACACAAGTACTTCCAGGCCTGATTATCCACTTTTCTACCATCCCTCTCCTGTGCACCTTATCTCACAGCTGACCTTGGGCCACAGCCCCATATCAGCCACCATCCAGCTCTACTTTCATTATTCCCATAAAACATTAGTAAAATCACCTTCAAACTTAAACGATTGAATATAGCAGTAAATATAATTAGCATGCACTTTAAAATATGTTCCACAGTTGCCCTAATGACCTGACTGCTAATTAAATAAAAAGAAAGGCCATGACAGGGCCGGTTTTAGCGCTAGTGCGAAAGTCTTTATGGGCACCTCACCAATGACCTCTTTCTCCACAGATACCATTACTACCACCCTCCAACAGTGCCCCTCATCTCTCCGTAGCCCCCTCTCATGCATTTCATTTGTTGTACAGCGCTACGCATATCAGTAGGGTGTCACAGTACTTTACATCACACATACATTATACAGAGACAATGAATCATACAAGTATGTAAATCAGTCTATAGGGAATGTCACATAAGCCAATGAGGATTACAAGGTGTAGGAATTACATGTCATCCATACTGGTGGGCAGTATATTTTAAGAGGGTTTGGGCTGGGGAAGCACACACACAGGATTTAAAGCATACCCAAGGGTTAGGGGGTTGGGTTTACTAATAAAAATGTATATCGGCCCAAACTCTTTTTAGCAACATTAAAATTATGAAAAACTGGGGAAGTTCTAACTTTATAGTAACACAAAAAAGTGAAGTTCTGACTATACCATTCATGTTTGTATGCAGCTCTTTGATGACAGTTCATAGGTCACTGTCCTATGTTAGGATTGTAACTTCTGAACTGCAAGTAACACAAGAATCTCTGTGACAAAGGCAGTAACCCACTGAGCTATCCAAATAAAATACAGCTTATCTGCATTTCAAAACTGCCAACAGGCAAAGGATTGCTCACCAGCAGGATCATTAATCACCAGTTCTCTGGACATTTTTATTGTTGTCTTGCATCCATGGCCATGATAATGATAAAAACAATTTAAATGAAGCATACACAAAGTATGTGCCTTGCTGGGCCTGAGCAGATTTTAAAAATAAAAACAAATAGTAACACATTCTCTTACCTACTCCTTGTGTCACAGCCTGATCTGATAAGCAGCTGCATGAGTCAGGAAAGGTGAATCAGAATAAACAAACTTCTTTTCTCCAATGCTGAACAGAAATGGAAATATCCACGCAGCACAAGACGGTAGGCAAAAGTTATTGGGTGTCAAATAAAGAATTTGTCCCCTTTGCCATGCCCCTATTGTACACAACACAGCCCACCTTTCTAAAAGGAGTTGGGTGATTGGGGATGGCTGTGAGAAAGAGCCCAGGCCCAATCACGCAACTCCCAGAATAGGAAGAAAAACAACGTTCGGAGGAACGTTTCAAATTATAATGCCCATTTTCTATTGGCCTTTGCGCCGTCACTGCGAGGGCCATGGTTCTTGTTTGGGTGGGCCAGGCTCATGTTTGGGTGTGCCTGGCCCACCCGCTAGAACCGGGCCTGCGGTACTGCATCATCATCATCCCCGTGTGTCCTTGCTATCACCCGCCCCGAGGGCCCTCCGCATATCCCGAAGGTGACAGTCCACTCCAAAACCACCTGAGCAAACTACCTCCGCCCTCCCCAGCCTTTCTCCCTGTATAGCGCCCCTTTATAACTCCCCAGACAACGCATCACCCCCAGTCTTCGGTCTCTTGAGAGCCACCACAGTTATTCCCAAGGCAGTGTAACGCCTCTAACTAACCTCGGAAGGATGAAAGGCTGAGTGGACCTAGACTGGGGCATCCCAGGATACCAGCGGCTCCTTGAGTCCTCTCCTTTGAGGGCAGAGGACTGACAACCTTCCCTCATCGTCCCACCTGCCTGTGTCCTCGTTGTCCTGTGTGTGGGATGAACCTCCCTCCCCCCCCATCCGATGGCCCAGTGATCCGTGCTGCGCCATCCCTGTGCCCTCACTACCAACGGGCCATCCAGCGACGCCGCCTGGCCGCTCGGCTTATGAAGAAAAATTATCCCCCCCGCCCCCATCAGTCCACAGGGCAAGCACTGGAAGAAGGGTCCGAGTTCCCTCCCTCGAGCCGGTGAAGAGCTCTTCCTCATGGCCGCCAGCCTACAACATGTCCCACAGCACTCTTCAGAGACTCTGGTGCCTCACTCCTCCCGGACGGAAAAACCGAAAGGAGGCGCGCTCAGGCAGCACCGAGACCGCTCGAGGGATCAGTGCAAGCCATCCGTAGTGCAAGATCACACGGCTGGTCTGCTGTGTACACATCTCCGAAGCGGCGGGGCCCTCTGGAGCCCGAACAGATGGGTGCACCCACTTTCCTAATCCAACCCACCTCGAGGCCGAACCTTCACTACGGCTGAATGTCCCCCAGAGCTGGTAGCGGCTCCTGGGGGACGCCCCAGAGATGGCCGGAGTGCGAGAGAGCTCACCAAGCCCCCATCCCCTCCCTCCCTGCACTGTGAGATGCGCACACCCCCACACATCCCCGCCAGTGAGCGAGGGCCATGGGGAAACCCGATGCCCCAAGTCCCTCCGAGCCCAGAGGGGCGACCTGCGGTGTTGGGGCCCTGCCATGAAAGCACCTAAGGCTGTGCACCACGCTCTCTCATCTCGCTTGATGAGGGCGGCGCCACGCACACAGCCCCGCGCCCCTCACTCACGTAGATACTGCTCTGACAAAGCGGCGGCTTAATAAAGGAAAAAGTACATGCCCCGTGTAACAACCAAGTAAAGGGGCCAGTAGCGATGGGAGGATACAAATGACGACATGGCTGTACTAAGGAGGGACTAACAAGTCTCATAATGAATCAGAAGACAGCATTTACAAAGGACAAACACACAAGCCAATGAAAAATAAGGGCGGGAGAGTGGGCAAAGCTTCTCTCCGTACTGAACTACCACAGCTCTTCGCAGAGCAGCGCTTGGGCGCTGGCTCACGCTCGACCTGAAAAAGGTTACTTAACAGTGCATTGACCTAGAATTAAAATCTTATTTATTTTTTATTTATTTTTAACAACTTATAAAGCACGCAAATACCAGTAGGTGTCTCGGCGCTATGTACTGGAAGAATAAGCAGAAAGCTGGTGGAAGCCTATTGCTTGAAGAGCCAAGTTTTTATTTGTTTTCTAAATGATAGCAGTGTGGGACTAGCCTTAATCTGCAAGGGGAAAGAGTTCCACAGTTTAGATGTGGCCACTATGAATCTTCTGTCACCCCAGTTGGCTTTCTTGGTTCTGGGGACGATCAGAATGTTGGCATCTGCTGAGCGAAGAGATCTGCAGGGTGTGTAAGCCAAGAAAGCTTTCTTCAAGCATTCTGGTCCTGTATTGTGAATTACCTTATAAGCAATACAGAGAGCCTTAAATTTCGTTCTGATTTTTACGGGCAGCCAATGGAGCTGTCGCACCACATTGGAGATGGGCTTACACTTCGGGGTACCTGACAGTATCCTAGCGGCTGCGTTCTGTACCAACTGCAGCCTACCCAGAACCCTTTCTTGGGCATTAATTAAAAGGCTATTGCAGTAGTCAACCTTAGACATGACCAGAGCACAGATTAATGTTCTCCCGGTGCTGACTGGGACGAAAGGTAACAATTTCTTTATCATCCTTAAAACATAAACGGATGAGGAAACCACTGCATTGGCATGATGTATGAAGGATAATCTATCATCAAAAATGACACCCAAGTTTCTAGCCTTCTTGGCGGGGATAGGGGGTAATTCCAACTCAGCTGGCCACCAGGTCGGAGACCATCCTGGGCAAGGTTTCCAAAGACCATTACTTCTGTCTTGGCTGAGTTCAATTTAAAACAGTGATTTGACATCCAGGAACTAATGGCCAACATGCCATCATGAAAGCTTGCCGAGACTGCGTCTCCATCTTTATGCACGGCAAGCACCAGTTGCGTATCATCCGCATATGACGTGAGACATATCCCGAAAGATTTAATTACTCGTGCTTAGTCCGTCACATATATGTTGAACAAAGTCACCCAGACTAACTGACTGGGTGCGATTAGATAAAAAAGAGGACAGAAGGGCTTTAGCCTTGTGCCCAATGCCAATGGCTGAGACACGATTGATCAGCGTAGCGTGATCAACCGTGTCAAATGCTGCCGATAGATCCAGTAGCACCAGTGCTGCGGCACCTCCTCTATCAAGCACAAACCTAATTTCATCCGACGCTTTAATGAGTGCGGTTCCAGTGCTATGGCCTTTCCTAAAGCCAAACTGGGTGTCATCTAACAGCTTATTCTCTTCAATAAATTGAGCCAGCTGAATATTCATAATCTTTTCAATAAGTTTAGCTGGAAAAGGGAGACGTGCAATTGGTCGATAATTTTTGGTCTCTGCTGGATCAAGATTGGTTTTTTTTTTAACAGTGGCAGAATAATGGCCTTTTTCCATAGGGAAGGATAAGTGCCTGAACAGAACATGGAATTACAGATACTCGCTAGGTTAGAACCTATAAGGTCTTAAAAACATTGCAAGGGTCAAAATTGCAGCATTACAGATGTGTGCACATTTCTTTGTCAATATTGAGCCCATTGGGCTCCTTGGTATCCATTCTGAGGATGTATTAAGATTCTAGCTTTTTCAAAGATTTTTCCCTGTCTCCACCTTTGGCTGTCTTTGGTATGCAGTCGATTTCACTGTATGTTAGTAGGCTGGGATCATCATTGTGGGCACTCTTGAAATGCCTTGCCGTGTGATACCCTTCATCTTGGTTCTAAATAGCCCTCAAGTGCTGCAGAATGCATTTGTGTACTTGTAGTTTAGTACTACCAATGTAGGTTTTAGGGCTAGGACAATGTAGTGCATATTCTGTCTAGCAATTAAAGACATGCCGGATTATTATTTTCTGTTAGAAATGGGATTTCTGGTAGGCTAGGGCATGTGCCAAAGCCAGGCAGAAACCACCACTCTAGTCAGGATAAGGGAGTTACACTCCTAAAATAACCCCTGCTCACCCCCTTGGTAGCTTGGCACGAGCAGTCAGGCTTATCCTAGAGCACGGGTACTCATAGTACGGCCCGCGGGCCGCCAGCGGCCCGGCAAGCCTTCCTGGCGGCCCGCGGACCTTGCAGATATCCTACCTGTGTTTTTTTTTTTTTTTTTGAACTGTCAGCAAACACCGCCGGTTGCAGCAGCGCTCTATGGGGGCCGGGCGATTCTTTAAAAGACTATTCACTTGTTAATGAGGCTTTGTTGTATTTCACCTCTTCTTAGCGCCTGCATCTCCACTCTGAGTGGAGATGCAGGGGCGCTAAGAGGTGAAATACAACAAAGCCTCATTAACAAGTGAATGGTCTTTAAAGACCTGTGAAGTACTCGGGTGCGGCTGTGTGTGTGCCCGGGAAGCTGTCTCAGCCCGGGCTGACACACACGCGGGGTGAGGTGACAGAGAGAGGGAGACAGACAGAGAGAGGGAGACAGACAGACAGAGGGAGACAGACAGACAGACAGAGAGAGGGAGACAGACAGAGGGAGGGAGACAGACAGAGGGAGGGAGACAGACAGAGGGAGGGAGACAGACAGAGGGAGGGAGACAGACAGGGGGAGGGAGACAGAGAGACAGAGAGGGAGACAGAGAGAGGGAGACAGAGGGAGGGAGACAGAGGGAGGGAGAGAGAGGGAGACAGAGAGAGGGAGACAGAGAGGGGGAAACAGAGGGAGGGAGTCAGGGGGAGACAGAGGGAGGGAGTCAGGGGGAGACAGAGGGAGGGAGAGGGAGACAGAGAGAGAGGGAGACAGAGGGAGACAGAGGGAGGGAGACAGAGAGGGGGAGGGAGACAGAGAGAGGGAGACAGAGAGAGGGAGAGGGAGGGAGACAGACGGAGGGAGACAGACGGAGGGAGACAGACGGAGGGAGACAGAGGGAGGGAGACAGAGGGAGGGAGACAGAGGGAGACAGAGGGAGACAGAGAGGGGGAAACAGAGGGAGGGAGTCAGGGGGAGACAGAGGGAGGGAGAGGGAGACAGAGGGAGGGAGACAGAGGGAGGGAGACAGAGGGAGGGAGACAGAGGGAGGGAGACAGAGGGAGAGGGAGACAGAGGGAGACAGAGGGAGAGTGAGACAGAGGGAGAGTGAGACAGAGGGAGGGAGACAGAGGGAGAGGGAGACAGAGGGAGGGAGACAGAGGGAGGGAGACAGAGGGAGGGAGACAGGCAGAGGGCGACAGGCAGAGGGCGACAGGCAGAGGGCGACAGGCAGAGGGAGACAGACAGAGGGAGAGGGAGGGAGGGAGACAGACAGAGGGAGAGGGAGGGAGACAGACAGAGGGAGAGGGAGGGAGAGGGAGATAGGGAGGGAGGGAGATAGGGAGGGAGGGAGATAGAGACAGAGGGATGGAGACAGAGGGATGGAGACAGAGGGATGGAGACAGAGGGATGGAGACAGAGGGAGGGAGACAGAGGGAGGGAGACAGAGGGAGGGAGACAGAGGGAGGGCGACAGAGGGAGGGCGACAGAGGGAGGGCGACAGAGAGAGGGCGACAGAGAGAGGGCGACAGAGAGAGGGCGACAGGCAGAGAGCGACAGGCAGAGAGCGACAGGCAGAGAGCGACAGGCAGAGAGCGACAGGCAGAGGGCGAGAGGCAGAGGGCGACAGGCAGAGGGAGAGGGAGGGAGACAGACAGAGGGAGAGGGAGACAGAGAGACAGAGAGAGGGAGACAGAGGGAGGGAGACAGAGGGAGGGAGACAGAGGGAGGGAGAGAGAGGGAGACAGCGAGAGGGAGACAGAGAGGGGGAAACAGAGGGAGGGAGTCAGTGGGAGACAGAGGGATGGAGTCAGGGGGAGACAGAGGGAGGGAGAGGGAGACAGAGAGAGAGGGAGACAGAGGGAGACAGAGGGAGGGAGACAGACAGAGGGAGGGAGACAGAGGGGGAGGGAGACAGAGGGGGAGGGAGACAGAGAGGGGGAGGGAGACAGAGAGAGGGAGACAGAGAGAGGGAGACAGAGAGAGGGAGACAGACGGAGGGAGACAGACGGAGGGAGACAGACGGAGGGAGACAGAGGGAGGGAGACAGAGGGAGGGAGACAGAGGGAGACAGAGAGGGGGAAACAGAGGGAGGGAGTCAGGGGGAGACAGAGGGAGGGAGAGGGAGACAGAGGGAGGGAGACAGAGGGAGGGAGACAGAGGGAGGGAGACAGAGGGAGAGGGAGACAGAGGGAGACAGAGGGAGAGTGAGACAGAGGGAGAGTGAGACAGAGGGAGAGTGAGACAGAGGGAGAGTGAGACAGAGGGAGAGTGAGACAGAGGGAGAGTGAGACAGAGGGAGGGAGACAGGCAGAGGGCGACAGGCAGAGGGCGACAGGCAGAGGGCGACAGGCAGAGGGCGACAGGCAGAGGGCGACAGGCAGAGGGCGACAGACAGAGGGAGGGAGGGAGACAGACAGAGGGAGAGGGAGGGAGACAGACAGAGGGAGATAGGGAGGGAGGGAGATAGAGACAGAGGGATGGAGACAGAGGGAGGGAGACAGAGGGAGGGAGACAGAGAGAGGGCGACAGAGAGAGGGCGACAGAGAGAGGGCGACAGAGAGAGGGCGACAGAGAGAGGGCGACAGAGAGAGGGCGACAGGCAGAGAGCGACAGGCAGAGGGCGACAGCAGAGGGCGACAGGCAGAGGGAGAGGGAGGGAGACAGACAGAGGGAGAGGGAGATAGGGAGGGAGGGAGATAGAGACAGAGGGATGGAGACAGAGGGATGGAGACAGAGGGATGGAGACAGAGGGAGGAGGGAGACAGAGGGAGGAGGGAGACAGAGGGAGGAGGGAAACAGAGGGAGGAGGGAAACAGAGGGAGGAGGGAAACAGAGGGAGGAGGGAGACAGAGGGAGGAGGGAGACAGAGGGAGGAGGGAAACAGAGGGAGGAGGGAAACAGAGGGAGGAGGGAAACAGAGGGAGGAGGGAAACAGAGGGAGGAGGGAGACCGAGGGAGGAGGGAGGGAGACCGAGGGAGGAGGGCGACAGACCGAGGGAGGAGGGCGACAGACAGACAGAGGGAGGATGGCGACAGACAGAGGGAGGGAGACAGAGGGAGGGAGGGAGGGAGAGATAGAGGGAGGGAGGGAGAGATAGAGGGAGGGAGGGAGAGATAGAGAGAGGGAGGGAGAGATAGAGAGAGGGAGGGCGAGAGAGGGAGGGAGACAGAGCGAGAGATAGAGAGAGAGAGATGTGTGTATGACAGGTCTGGTGGCTCAGTGGACGAAGGCGTCCGCTGCAGGGGCCTGTGTTCATGGTCATAGTTTTTTTTTTTGCTCTAGCCCCGCCGCCCTCCCCCACTGACCCCGCCCCCACCGGTGCGGCCCTCGGCCACAAACCCCACTGTAAATTTGGCCCCCGAGAGAAAGTTTGTGAGTACCCATGTCCTAGAGGCAGTGTGTAAAGCATTTGCACATAACCAACAGTAATATAATGTAAGCACTACAAACGGACACCACACCAGTTTAGAAAAATAACCAATATTTTTATATACTCAAGACAAGACCAAATACGATAAGAATCCACAATACAGTACTTCAAAAGTGATTACGTTGCAAGATAACTTCTTCTTTGTAGGAATAGTTCAAAAACAAAGTTCGTACAAGTCGGTAGCTACGTCCGAGTCTACCGCGATGCTGAAAACCACTGAATCTAACAGTTCCAGCCGACCGCGTCGATACGGGCCAGCAGAGTCGTGAACAGACTCGGTCACAGTACCTTTTCTCGTTGTGGCGGGCACGGAGTGTGCGAGCCGGTCGGCGTACGTCGCGGTTGCGGTGCAAGATGGAAGCGGTGCAGGGCGCAGTGTCCTCTCGATGCGGTGCAGGCAGCGGCTCGGGGACAATCGTGCAGACGGAGTCGGTGAGTCCGAGGCGTGCGGTGGAGGCCGAGACGGTGCTCGATGCGGTGCTGGCAGGTTGCGATGCAGGCGACCAAGCCGGAGTGCGGGAGCTGGCGTCGGACAGTGGTGCGAGTCGGAGCGGTGCGTCGCGAAGCGTGCGAGCGGTGCCCCAACTGTGATGCGGTCACGATTGTTGAGCCAGTTGCAGCGACAGCGTCGGTCTGGTCCGGCTGGCACAGTGAAGCGATGCGATGCGAACTGCGGTGCCCACAGGTCACGGTGCAAGCAGCGGCTCAGTGGCGATGGCGTCGGACGTCGTCGTCGGTGAGACCAGGGTTGCTGTGCGAGATGCGGACGGTGCGGTCTGCGGTGCAAACAGGACACCGGGTCAGCAATGGAGTCGGTTGACGGAGCCGGTTGCGGTTCCCTTCCTCTGTGGCGGCTGGAACAGCGGTCCCAGAAGCGGTACCCAGAGGGTGGTGAAGTCTTTGCAGTCCCTGAGACTTCTTAACAGGAGGCCAGCTCGGTTTCAGGCCCTTGGAGATTCTCAGCACAAGTAGTAGAAAGTTCAGTCCAGTCCTTTCACTGCCCAAGACAGAAGCAGCAACTGCAGGCCAACCCAACAAGGCAATAACTCAGCAAAGGGGCAGTACTCCTCCTAGCAGCTCTCCAGCTCTTCTTCTTGGCAGGTTCCTTGATTCCAGCGAGATCTAAATTCATGGGGTCAGGGCCCCCATACTTATATCCCAAATTCCTTTGTTCTCTGAAGGCAGAGAGGCCTTTGCCTAGTCCAAACCAGTTCTGGTCAGTCTTGGAGCACTTTGTTGACAAGCCTCCGTATTTCCTTTCAGGGTACAGGCTAGGGACATCAGATGCACCACAGGAGGTGGAGCCAGCATTGCGGAGGGAAGGCCCAGCCCTATTCAGGTCCCAGGTGTACTCCTCCCACCCATCTACATGTAGATCTGGCTATTCAGCCCTGTGCTGACTCACCCTGTCTCCTGGCATCCCCAGCCCCTGTCACTCACACTCCAGACACGGAATACACAACCTAGCAGAGGCAGGCTTGGATGGTTAGACAAGAAAATACCCACTTTCTAAAAGTGGTATTTTCAAACACAGAATGTTAAAACCAACTTTACTAAAAGATGCATTTTATCATTCTGAGTCCAGGCATACTAAACTCGAATTTCTACCATGTTCCCTGGGTCAGTTAGGATTATACGCTGTAATAATCAGAACTGCCCATTCTGGCCTATGGGGAACAGGTAGCCTTGCAATAGTGAAAAACGAAGTAGGCTGTATTTCACTATCAGGACATGCCACACACACCAGGGCATGTCCTACCTTTCACCTACAATGCACCCTGCCCACAGGGGTACCTTGGGCCCACCTTAGGGGTGACTAACATGTAGAAAAGGGAAGGTTTAGGGACTTGCAAGCGTGTGCACTTGCCAAGTCGACATGGCAGCTCCAGGCTGCGCACAGACTCTGCGTTGGCAGGCCCGAGTTACACTTTACGGTCTGTTTGCGTGGGGGGCACAATCCAGTGCTGCCGCCCACCAACAGCATTTGATCTATAGGCCCTGGCACTCTCAGTGCACTTTACAAGGGACTGACACATAAATCAAATAGGCCAATCATGGAAACACCAATCCATAACACATTTTATACAGGAGCACTTGCACTTTCCCACTGGACAGCAGTGAGGAAAGTGCGCAGAATCATTACACCAGCAAAAACAGAGTCAAACACGGGAGGTCAGAAAGCAAAAAGTCAGGAGAAACACGCCAAAAGATGCCAAGTCTAACATTTTCTCATTAAGGTTGGTAGTCACGTCTGTGATATTTCTGCCATGCACACAGGCCTTGAATCTGCTGCATTTGGTAAAGCCTTCCTGTGGTTTCAACCAGTGTACCTTTTCAGTTGTCACATTGTTGGTACTAGTTTGTCTTTAACAGATTGTGACCTTCTATACGTGATCAAGGGTTTCTTGCCTGCTTCCTTGCCTATGATGGGACAATCTCGGATATAATGCCAATGTTTGTATAAAGCTTTCCATATTAGATTGTGTTGGCTATTATATGTAGCCATGAACTTACAAACTCGCTCATTTTTGCTTTTTGGAACCTGGCATTGGAAAAGCACTGTGTCCCTTTTGCATGTGGCTATTCTCCTTTTGGCTACAGTAAGTGTGTTCTCTGCATGTCCTCTGGCCCATCATCTTTTTAGCATACCTGAGTCTGTATTGCTGATTACTTCGTCAGTGTTGCATATTTATAAATATATATAATGTTTCGCTGAAAATACCAAAGGCTAAAGTGTAGTTATAAATAGGTGTAAATGTCTGTTATCATGAAACACTTTACACTAAAAAAACACTGAAATTCATCAAAGTTTAATGAGCTAACTATAACTTGTGCCACTGCCATGCACTGCTTATGACCTCACATATTACATCATTCATGACGTGTTCAATGTCCTCACTGATGACATCTCAAAACATTGATCACATCACTAACGAGGGCGAAGGCTGTGCATAGTAGGGTCTTGCCCACCTAATGGGGCTTGGATGTCTGGAGGGAGTGGTGCCTCTGTGAAGAGCTGTGCACAGGGCGAAGGCTGTGAGAAATAGGGCCTTGGTCACCTAATGGGGCTATAGTGTCTGGAGGCAGTGGGTTTCCATGAAGAGTTGTGCACAAGACAAAGGCTGTGCGTAGTAGGGGGTTGGCCAAATTATAGGTGTCTGGAGGGAGTGTCCTCTCCGAAAAGAACTGTGCAGAGGGTGGAGGCTGCATGCAGTAGGAGCTTGGACACCTAAAGGTGCTTGAGTTTCTTGAGGGAGTAGGCTCTCTGTGAAGAAGTGTGTCCAAGGTGAAAGCTGTGCGTCATAGGGACTTGGCATCACTACTATAGAGCAAATTGAACAGTGATAGAGTGTTTGATGTAATCAATGATATCATAGAACATGTCATGAGTGATGTAATATGTGAGGTGATAAGCAGTGCATGGTGAGGAGCAAGTTATAGGTAGTTCAGTAAAATATATCTGGTGAATATCAGTGTTATTTTGAGTTTAAAATGTTACATTATAACTGACATATTCACCCAAACGTAACTTCACTTTAACATTCACTGAAAATGCCAAAGGTTAAATATTTTTTTCAACATAAAGTAAGATATTATCACCAGACCAAACTATAGTGTCACTTTTAACATTTGGTTTTTTTCCAGTGAATTTCTGAGGTTTTTTAACGTAAAGTAAAACATTATTCCCAGACCGAACTATAACATCATTTTAACCTTTGTTTTTTTCAGTGAATTTCTGGGGTTTTTGATTATATTTATCCAACTTTCTCACGCCGCCCAAGGGCGACCAACTCCATCGTGCACTGCCTTTGGTGCAGGGCCAGGCGGGCATTTTAAATAAGGCGTGCCTACTGACTTTGTCAGGGGGTTCCCACATCAATATACAGCATTTTTTATTACAAAAGATCAATGCGGCCGACCAAGGTTCAGCACCTCAATTTCAAAATAAAAAGGTAAGTCCTTTGTCTGTGCACACCCGTCCTGAGCTCGCCGCACTTTCACTCCACTGAGGATCAGACAGAATCATGAAAATAAGGACGGTGCACCAGAAGCGAAGTCAAAATGAAGCTTCAAAATTGTTCAAATATGTCCTTTATTCTTTAAATTTATATAAAATTCAACCACAGCCAACGCGTTTCGTTCCTTAGGAACTTCGTCAGGGCTCTATGATAACAGGTAAGTAGAATTGTGTGGAAATATCCGCATATGTCGATAATATCAAGTGGCTTAAAAAACCAGCCCGCACTCCTCCGTACTAATCTAGAGGTTCGCTCGAAGGGGAACAAATCACCCCTAAATAATAATTTTGAAATAACAGGACCAGTGTAGCAGCCTGTCGTCCTCCGTATTAAACTGGAGGTCCACTCATAGGGAAAAAGTCACCCCAGGATGATAATAAATACGGAGGAGTGCGGGCTGGTTTTTAAGCCACTTGATATTATCGACATATGCGGAAATTTCCACACAATTCTACTTACCTGTTATCATAGAGCCCTGACGAAGTTCCTAAGGAACAAAACGCGTTGGCTGTGGTTGAGTTTTATATAAATTTAAAGAATAAAGGACATATTTGAACAATTTTGAAGCTTCATTTTGACTTTGCTTCTGGTGCACCGTCCTTATTTTCATACATCATTTTTTATATGTTCTTTTTTATTGAATTTTAGGCTAAAAAGGGCTACAGTAACAGCAGTGAGCAGATTGATTCATTCAAAGTAGGCCTCTGTTCATTTACACGTCTGATGAGACTGGCCATATGCGGTTCGAACAGATGTAAAACCACTAGGATCTCATGCCCACATAGGGCTGCGTTCTATCATGCAATAAGATTACAAACACCATTAGAGACACATTGTATCAGCATAACAACATTAAATTGTCACCTACATTGCACGTGAACAGGGACGTTCTGAACCCCCCCCCCACCCCCTCTGCTTTACCAGCTACGGCGAGGGGTGGGGTTCTTGACGGCCTCTTGTGTCTGCTACTCGGCAGATAAAGGCTCAAAATTAATATGAAAGGGGCGGTGGGTGGGTGAGTGAGCGTGAATGAAAGCATGTATGTAAGGGTGGATGCGTGAGTGAAACAGTGGATGAGTGAAAGGATGGGTGGATAGATGAATGATGGATGGATGGATCAGTGAGTGAAAAGATGGATGGATGGATGAGTGAAGGGGTAAATGGATGGGTGGACGATCAGTGAAAGGATGGGTGGATGAGTGAAAGGATGAATTGCTGAGTGAAAGGGTAAATGGACAGATGGATGGATGGATGGATGGATGGAATGAAGGATGGATGGATTTATGGATAGATGGGTGAAAGATTGGATGTGAGGATGGCTGAGTGAAAGAATGGATGGATGAGTTAAAGGGAGGGTTGGATGGATGAGGAAAGGGTTGATGGATGATGGGTGAAAGGATGGATGATAGACGGATGAGTGAAAAACTGGATGGATGAGTGATTGGATGGATGAGTGAAAGGATAGATGAGTGGATGGATGGGTGGATGGGAGAGTGAAAGGATGGATGGCTGAGTGAAAGGTTGGATGGATGGCTGAGTGAAAGGTTGGATGGATGAGTGAAAGGATGGATGGAGTGAAAGAGTGGATAGATGAAGTGAAAGGGTGGATGGCTGAGTGAAAGGATGGATGGGTCTGTATATGGATAGGTATGCGGATGGACGGAGGGATCGGAATAGTGAAAGACTGAAATATGGATGAAAGAATGAATCGATGACAGAATGCAAATGTGAAATGGTGGTTATCAGTGGGTGGATGAAAGGATGAATGGATAGATGCTTGGATAGATGAGAAAAGAGAGCTCTGCTGGGGAGAGTCACGATAACTTGCTTCCTTTGCTTGGTGCCTTAAGAGGTTTGATTCAAGGTGGGGGGTATTTTTATTTTCTGGCTACATTGCAGAACAAAACATTGAACAGAGAATGTTAACTGATGTAAAGTTAGAGTACCCACTGACGTATTCTACGGCTCCAATAGAGGGAAGTTAGTGCCCCTTCCCTGAAAAGAGTCGTGGATAGGACAAGACCTCGACTATGCTAAAAAACAACAACAAAAATGTGGTTGCTACATTCTGCCATCTTTCCTGAATTATCCATATCTAGGTGCTATATTATAACACAGTACATATAACTGAACCTATCTGAATAGGTACCTAAGAGTGCAAGTGCGACCACTCACCCAACATCTCGTCCCTTCCCTCCCGAGCCCTGAAACAATCTGAAAGTATCCAGCTCTATTAAAAATCAGTGATAAAATCAGAATTTCGCTTTCGTGACATAATATAACGCATTTTTTCCTCCCTCTAGTGTATACTTTAACAATGGAAATAAAAACGAAGGTGTATATGTCAGTTTCCTTTCTCTCTGTGTGAAACTGATCCTTCAAGAGATCACAACATCCTGCGCTCCATGATCCACAATCCGCCAGGTATAAATATGTAGTTGGTGATATGGATCAGGTCTCTGGTGTTAAGAAACGCCCTTCCGACGGTGTTAAATTTAGACATTCGGTCGGTCAGTCTGTATATTATCTGCTTGTAGGAGGTGACCTGTTACATATCATTTTTTTTTTGTAAACAAATTTTATTGAAGTTTGCAAGTCTGTCCAAACACACATCATGTAAATTTCCATAGTAAGATACATACAATCAGAAAGAGTAATGGAACCAACATGTAAGATGCAAGCATTTGAAGCGTTCTATGCATGGTAGTGTCTCTCCCTCCCACCCTCTAGTTAAAAAAAGAAACGGAGACTATAGAAATTAATTCCACATTGTATGTCATTCTCACACCATTCGCTCCTGTCATTGTCAAAATTTAACTCTATTCTAACTTACCAGAACTACCTCCTCCCTCCCTCCCTCCCAGGCATGTCACTTCTAGTTCTTCGTACAAATTGCAGTGTGTTGATGTTACGTTGTACTTTCTTAATATACCAACATTATCAGAGCAAAGGGTAATGCACAGCAGTTGCAGATTCATGGTGCGTAACATTATTAGAATTCCTTTAATCGGTCAGACTCGGGGACAATCTGTCTGGCCTCCCACTTCAGGGGCCGATGCCCCAAGTTCTTCATCACTGTCGCTGTCAAGGATCTTGAGGAGCACTACCAATGTTTCCCATGCCTTTGCCGCATCTAGTGCCTTCTCGCTCCCCGCCCACTTTGCCAACTGCATTCGAACTATTCCCTCACATTTTGCCCATTTAATGAATTCTTTCTTCCAACGATCTATGTTGGGGCCCCTCTGCGCTTTCCAATGCATAGAGATCTCCCTTTTAGCTAGCAGGAGACACATGTCTATGAACTTGCTAGTGATTTTATTTTTGGCCGTGTGAGGAAACCAATGCAACATACACTGTCCTATGGCCGATTCAAATTCCCTGTCAGTGATTGTGTTAAGGAATGCCACCACTTCAGGCCAATATACGTCCAATTGTGGGCACCCCCAGAACATGTGGCGAAAGTCGGCTCCCTCCCTGCGGCAGCGAGGGCAAGTATCTGAGCCTGTATCAAAGTATTTGTTAAGTTTCACTGGGCTAAGGTAGGCTCTATGTAAAATGTAAAAGTGCACTAATTGGAAACGGGCGTTTCTGGTGCTCTTCCACGCCCTCTCCACAATATCGGCCCAGGCTTTGTCCGGAATCTCCACCCCCACATCCTCCTCCCATCTATGTCGCAATATAGTCAGCGGTAACAGCATCTCCTGTGTTAGCCGTCTATGCAGGCATGTAACCTCTTTGAAGGTTCCTGTCGCTGTGACCAGATATTGACATCCCAGTGATGTTTTTGGTTCAATAAGGCCCTCCTTCCAATGCTGACGGATAGCCGCAGTAAGTGCAGCGTGTAATAGAAAGTCCCCCCCTAGTAAGTCATATCGCTCCTGCAGATCGTTAAAGGGAATCATAGATCCATCTTCATATAAATCCCCTATGGTGGCCAGGCCTGTTTCTTTCCACCGCCCAGCCCTCACAAGGCGCCCCCTTGAAGCAACACCTTGCACATGGACAGTGGGATTTCCGGCACGTAGGGAGCATCAATCCTCGCCCTTTTCAAGCTCCTCCTCCAACACAGTCTTGCTGTTCTGAGGTCCCCAGGGAGGTCACTGGCACGAACAGGGAGGTCCAACACAACCCGAGAGAGCACCCCCAGTTCCGGTGTGCCATCTCTCGGCTCTCCCGTCCCTCTTATCCTTGTCGCTATGTTTTGTGTGAGCCATTGTAATTGAGCTGCTAGGTAATAAGTTTCAAAATCAGGCACCGCCCATCCCCCTTCTGCTCGGGGTCGCATCAGAACTGCCAATGCCACCCGCCATCTGCCAGTGCCCCATAAAAAACCTGTGATCATGGTTTTGAGTTGTTTAAAATATCGCGCTGGGATCCAGATCGGTAAGGTCCCAAAATAGTACAATAGTCTCGGGAGGGCCACCATCTTAAGTAAGGCCACTCGCCCAGCTACTGACATTGGGAGCGTTCCCCAAAACTCAATACTACCTTTCAGTCGTCTAATTGCCCTACCAATATTGCCCTCCAACAGATCTCCTTGCGTGTGATATATCCTCGTGCCTAGATATGTCAGACACCTGTACTCCCATTTCACTCCTACGGCATCCTGTGGGCCGATTGTCTCCCCCTTGGCCGGGAATAAACAGGACTTCGCCCAGTTTACTCGAAGCCCTGCAACTGTTCCAAGAGCATGGAGCAGTTCCTTCGCTCCCCGAAGCGCTTCCCTTGAGTTTGCCAGGAACATTAGCAGGTCGTCAGCGTACAGGGCGATATGATGGATTCGCCCATGTACGTGCAGGCCCGAGTAATGTCTACCAGTCCTGGCTTTGGCCGCCAACGGTTCCACAGCCAGGGCAAATAGAAGGGGGGATAACAGGCATCCCTGTCTCGTACCCCTAGTAACATCGCAGCTGTCAGATATCAGCCCACCCGTTTTGACCCTTGCTGTGGAATGCATATATAAGAGGGCCGTCCATTGTATAAACTTGTCCCCCAGTCCGAATTTATACATGACATGGAATAAGTAGGGCCATTCGAGGCTATCGAAGGCTTTTTCAATATCAACTGCAAAAATTGTGGCCTCATCTTTTGAATACGAATCAGCCTCCAAAATCTGCAATAATCGGCGGACATTCACAGCTGTGTTACTGGTCGGGATGAACCCTGACTGATCCTTGTGCACTAAGGTCGACATATGCGGGAGGAGTCGAGTGGCTAGGACACGGCTCAAGATCTTATAATCCGTATTAAGCATGGATAGAGGGCGATATGCAGATTTGTCCCAGGGAGGTTTATCAGGTTTAAGGAGCGGTATAATGACTGCCTCTCGTGTCGTTGCGGGAAGTTGGCCTATCTGCCTCGCCTCATTATATAGCGTAAGTAATCTGGGTGCCAACTGTTCGGTATAGGTTAGGTAAAATTCTATCGGGAGTCCATCTGTCCCTGGTGTTTTGTTCCGTGCCATGTGCTTAATAGCCCCTTTCACTTCCCCAAGTTCAATATCCTGCCCCAGTGCTTCCGCTTGCTCTCTGTCTAAGCGCGGCAGTTGGACTGCCTGTGTGAACCCGTTCAAATCATCCCCCGTCAAGGTCGATTTACTTTTATATAGGTCTGTATAGTACTCGAGGAATACTTCATATATACCCTGTTGAGTACAGCTGGCCTTCCCCTGTCGGTCTCTGAGCTCTAGAATCGAGGAGCCCGTTTGAGTTGGGTTAGCCAGCCACGCCAAGAGAGCCCCAGATTTGTCCCTTTCCGTATGGGCACGCACAATATACGTTTTATAATCGAAACAGCGTAGTCGCTCCATCAATGCCGCAGCCCTCTCCTTTGCTTCCAAGAGCTCTCCCTGTTTGTCTGGCCTCTCAGGGTGATCTCGCTCCACCTCTCGTAGTCGTTGTTCTGCTTCCTGTACTTCTATCAAAAGCACCTTGCGTACCCCCACTACTTCTGCGATGCTGCGACCCCTGACAACGGTTTTAAAGGCTTCCCATTCTACTGAGGAAGACGTCGCTGTGCCAGCATTGTCTTGAAAATATTGGGTTATTGTGGTGCGAATTGTTTCCCTAAAGACCTGGTCTTCTAATGCCTCAGGGAGCATACGCCATGTAGGTCTCTTAGCTCGTGTGCGGGACCACTGTAGTCGAATTAAAATGGGGTTATGATCTGATAGTGTTCTAGCGAGATACTCACTACTCTGTACCCCCGCATGCACATCCGAAGAGGATAAAAATGCATCTAGACGAACATGTAGTGCATGTAATGCAGACAAATAGGAATAATCTCGGTCCCCTGGGTGCTGGGCTCTCCATGTGTCTATCAGTCCCCACCTGTCTTGCCAGTTGCGCCTCGATTCCGCTATTTTATGGATGGGTGCGCTAGGGAGCGGAGGGTGGGAGCGATCTAGGATCACATCGGAGACACAATTAAAGTCCCCCCCCCCAATCAGCACCGATCCAGTAAGGAAGGGTGCCAACTTCCTTGACAACTGTGAGAAGAAGGCCGGCTGTTCCGTGTTGGGAGCGTAAATGTTCCCTAAGACTACATCTCGGCCATCCAGTTTCCCAGTAACCACTACATAGCGACCTTCCAGGTCTATAAGTTGGTTCGTGCATTGAAAGGGAACACCCGCTCTCACCCAGATCAGTACTCCCCTGGCAAACGCTGAAAAAGTAGTATAAAACACTTGGCCACGCCATCGGCGTTGTAGAGCTGCTCCCTCCTTCGCTTGCAAATGGGTCTCCTGAAGTAGTGCAATCTGAACCCCCTACGGACCAAGTATGCATGAATTTTGTGGCGCCTCCACATTGATTGCATTCCCCGCACATTCCATGAAATACATCTTAAGTCATTAGTGGTACCCATCGCTGTGCTTGTAACAGTGCCCTAAAAAGATCCGCCCTAGTGACATGCCTGACCCTAACAAACCCTGTGAAAAACCCCATAACCCCCAACTCCCCCTCCCCAGGACAGTTACTGTCAAACTAGCTCCCATACAAACTATATTAAGCTATAGAAAATCCTCTGAGAAGTACAGAGGTACAAGGGAGCGTGGCTGACTCTAGGTTTATACACTATTCGCGGTGCATCAGCCATAGTTAAATAAAGCTAGCTCGGGGTCCTTATAAGTCATTATGGGCTCAGCTTCTCTCGAAACACCATAACCATTCTAGATTACCACAGTTGATCAAACGATATCGTCTACACATTGAGGCGTTACCACTGGCATCTTCACACTGTCACTATGAGACGTGTCCGATTCATTGTCTGCCGATTCTTTGGTGGATCCGGCCTCTTCTTCTTCCGACCCTGTGCCAGCGCCGCCACCACCTGTAGGGCCTCGACCCGTTCCCTTTCCGTTTGAGATGACGATGGTTTCTTCGGGGTCCTCCTGCAGGGCCGTCGGTTCGTGCGTGTTCCGGAGATCGTGGGCTTCGGCCCTGCTCCCTCAAAGTTCACCCCTTTCGGCGTCTCGCCCTTGTAAGCCTCTAACCAGTTCCAGGCCTCCCTGGGAGAATCAAAGTAGTTAGTAGTCCCGTCCAGAATAATGCGCAATCGAGCTGGAAACATCAGGGAGTATTGAAGACCCTCATCCCTCAGCGCTTTCTTAACCTCCACATAGGAGGCCCGCTTCCTCTGGACCTCCAGTGTGTAATCCGGGAAAAGGGTGACCCTGCTGTTGTCCACATTAAAGGGGCCCTCGGCCCTCGCTCTCTGCAGGAGTAAGTCCCTATCGCGGAAGTGAAGGAGACGGGCCACCACAGGTCTCGGAGGCCTCCCTGGGGCCAACGGTTTAGCAGGGACCCTATGGGCCCTCTCCAGTGAATAGAAGGTAGACAGGCACTCCGGAGCCACTACACTCTTGAACTAATTCTCCAGGTAGGCCACCATGTTGCTCCCTTCTGTTCCTTCCGGCAAGCCCACGACTCTGACATTGTTCCTTCGATTGCGCCCTTCTGCGTCCTCAGCTCTGCGCTCTAATAAGCTCACTCTGTCCGCGAGGGCTCCCATCTGCTGCTCTGTGGCCTTTTGTGCAGGCAATAATTCTGCAACACTGGCCTCTGTGTCCCTGACCCTCTCCGAGAGTTTCCTGTGCTCTTCACAAAGCAGGCCCAGTCCTACCGCCACTGTGCTAATATCCTGATGAAGGGTGGCTTTCGTGTTAGCTGTGGCGTTGAGTATTTTATTAAGTTGCTGCTGTACTGGGTCTTCCGATGTCGTCTGCAAGTGCTCGTGCGCACTATCTTCTGGGGCCGGAGGTACCCCGGTCTGTCTGCTCTTGGGTTTACCCATAGTGGCGCTACAGGTCGTGGTGAGGTCAGCCTTATTCTCGCCGCACCTACTTCGAGTTGTAGTCCAGCGTCTCCTGGATGGTACCTCACTGCGTGCATGCGCCCTGTTACTGATTGAAATTAGTACCTCTCAGCTCACGTGTTTCTGCTCCCAGTGGGTTCCTTCTCCGTTTCTCAAGTGAGTGCCTCCAGCCAGTGATCCAGTTGCATATAATGGGGAGGGGAGCTCTATCTTTTATCTCCCTGTGGTATAATTATATGTGCTATGCAGTCCCACCACCTCGCCCCGTCAAAACAGTCTTGTAATTTGTGGCACAGGCCCGGGCTGCTCACAATGCTGCCTCAACCGGGATCCACTTTGAAGGCGGAACCCGGGGCTCCGATCGCGAGCAAGACCCACCACTGCGCACCAGGGCCAGGATCAGGCGCCCTTTCCTGCCGGTCTCGTCACTGTCGCAGGCACTGTGACTCTATGGTACTCAGCTGGTCCTGGGTACTCGTCTCTGATCCGTCCTGAGTTGCTTATCACTGCAGCCAGGGGCCAGGGAGGGTGCAGCAAGGGCTTCAAGAGTCCCGAGTCCGATGTGGGGAAGCTCCACGCGTCGCAGGGCCTCACTGCGCACTTTCCCCAGTATCAGCCGGCAGACTCAGGGAGCGCTCTTCACCTTGTAGCCACCGGGTGCAATATGTCCGTTTCAGGGGGCCCCCCGATCGTTAGCAGATTCCCCCAGTCAGGCCTTTGTCCCGGTACCTTCCGGAGTGTCGCCGCTGTCTCACCAGTGACGCTCGCTCGAAAGAAGAGCCAGGCCGCGCAGCTCCTTGCCCTCCAGCCCGGGGTTCAATGTCGTCTGCGCCCACAATGGTGCCGGCAGCCCTCACGTAGGATGTGTCCAGTCCCAGCTCCCCCGATCGCCACAGTAGCCATCAGACCTCAGGTGCAGCGCCAGCTAATCGGCCTGGTCTCCGCTCAATACTCCGGCCGGGGCGTAGATTTAGCAGGAGCCGTCCCGATCGCCATGTTGTGCGGCCTCCGCTGCTCAACCCTCGTCGATGGCCGAGGCTCCCAGGTCTCGTCTCCGATAACCAACAAAGTCGTTCTGGGCACTCTCCGCACTATTCGGAACACTCAGCTGACATTTGGTATTCTCAAAGCGGCCCCGGCTGTATAATTTTGGAGGAAAAGTTATCGGCTGATGCGGAGCTCTCTGCTCACGCGTCCGCCATCTTCTCCAGTCAAGCCACGCCCCCTGTGACTTGTTACATCTCATGCACCCAGTTTTCAACAGTTGGGTCTCCCGTTGTTTTCCTGAGCCTCAGATTCACCAGTGTAGTCACTGCTAATGCACCAACAAACGCCTACTGAACAGCAGAGTGATATCCGGATACTGAGTGGAATCGGGTAACAGTACTGCCGGCCCGTGAGGTACCAGTACCCCTGAAGTTGCAGACATTTTCTGTTAGACATCGCTCCAATGCAGCTCTTAGTTTGGCATTCCCAGATTTTGTGAGCTATGTCTCTATTCTTGTGTCGACCCCTCCAGCATGAGGGGTCAGACGAGATGCCAGCGCAAGTGCTAATCTGTCAGGAGTCCAATGCCGCTTAGCTTCAGCCTGGCCTTCCTCCGCTGTTTGTTGCTACTGTAGCAGTTCCAACCAATCCTCGTCCTCCTAGTAAACCTGCAGCCTATTGGACCACCAGTGTTTTAATTTGGGTGCTACTGGTTGGGTACAAGCGGCCCTAATGAGAGTTTGGTATTATTCGCAATCTACACCTATAAGTGTGCCCCAAACTTTCAGGTACTGAAGTATAGAAGATTTTGGCAGTTTGATTGCCAGGGACCTATGACGTCCTTTAGACAAGGCGTTAGTTGTCAGGATCGCCAGGAATTGGGCTCTAGTAAATTGCTCCTGACACCTGAGCCTCCGTGAATGAAGGCCATTATTCTGCTTTCCACTATCAATTGGTCTATTGTTTGAACCTCCTTTCTCTTGAAATCAGCCCATATCGGTTCTGTATGTCCAACTTTGATTTCCCCATTGCCCCATATGGGGGCTCCGACATCCAGGGCAAGGTGTGTCCGAATATAGTGAAGCACCTTCTGCCAGGCAACCATGGTAGCTTTCAGTACTGGTTGAGCTTCTATTAGCTGGCATTTGTACCCTGTGATGGAGCAGGGTTTTGCGTAAATAAAACCTGCTCGGATTAAATCCTCAGTAACACATATTAACAGTGTGCGGTGAAAAATGTTAGTAATAAATGCTAAAACATGGGGAAATGCTTATGCGTGTATTAATGCATGAAACTAGGCCGCAAACCACTTGATAAAACATAATGCTGCTTTTGTGCACGTTAATAACGTTTTGCTAGGAAATTCATAACATGGGTTGTGCATGGGTTAGTGCAATTGCTGGGATGGTGCACAAAGTGAAATGACATTTCTGGAAAAATAATAAATGTTTTGTGTTCTGTTCTTGTAGAAAAAGTAAACTTGGGCTTACACTTCTGCATGCCAGTTTTGAGTTAACTTTACAAAACAAATGTGATTTTGAAAAAGGAGAGAATGCAGAGGCAATAGAAGCATCCTTCGAGTGTACTGTCTGTCTGCCAAGGTTACGGAAGAAGGAGGATAAGATTACAAATGGAAGCGAATGCCACTTCCTCACAAGATGCAGAGATGAACAAAAGAGGCGTAGAGATTTGCAACATTCAAGGAACTGTAGAAAGTGTTTATTATGATCATATTCAGGATTGTTTCTAGGGATGATTCTGATGTAATGCTTAAAGCTTGAACAAAAGGGTGTCTAATAAAATGAACATGATGAGTGTGGTGTGACAGAACACCCCCAACTTTAGCCAATGGGAGATGAATACTGTGTTCAGTTTGAAACAAATGTGGGTTGGCCATTTAGGTTTTAGGGTATAATTGAAGGTCCCCGGTGGGTGTGTTTTTTTAGGACTCGACTGGTGTTTAGCTAGCGGGAGATCGTCGCTATCGTCGGTTTGCTGTTTGTAGATAGAGGCCTACCAGTTTCCTGACTCCTGATTTAATCTTTGTCACTCGAGTCTACATGAGTGGCCTTCCTGCCCTAACTGGCCAGTGGGGTAGTTTCCCTGAATCTTACTTGGGTTAGTATAGATGATCTTCTTAATTTGCATATTCATTTGGAAATGTATTATTTGTCTCTGAAACTTTTCTCTCTTCGCCTATCCACTCCTTCAATGCATTGTTTATTTGATATGAGTTTGAATATATACATTGCCAATGTTTTCTCTCTGTGATAATCCATGATTTGCATTAAGTGTAACTGTAATTGATGAGCATTTATTTCCTTACATTATTTACGATAAACAACATAAACTATACATTGAGTCTGTTTTATTTTATTAGTATAGATGTATAGAATAGTATATAATTATTGTCATCAACTAGTCAACACCAAAAGGTTCGTCGACACACTTATTTGTAAGGAGAAATGCAGGTTCTAAAGTATATTTAGTGAGATAGGGATAAACTTGCATCTCGCTGAACCCCAGCGTGAAGGGATTGGTTGGGTAGTGTAAATGGGCCTATGTTAGTGAAAATTATTGATCCCTCATCGCTGGATCAGTTTTGGTAGCAGAGGATGGTTACTTATTGATTAGTTTGGCAATAATTATTGATTAATTATTTATTGATTACTAACATGAAAAGTTAGTGTCTTTGTTTTATGTTGTTTGGAAGTACAGGTACAGAGTAATCTAAGATCCTAGGATGATGTTATTTTAGCCTAAGTGGCAGAAGAATAGTGTGAAAAGGTATCACACTGCAGAAGTACTTTGTCTGTTATTGTAATATCGAACAGCGAAAGGCTGATGATGTTATTTAGGGACATATTCGAGTGAAAAAAGATAGCGTGAAATAGTGAAAGGTCCGCTTCCGAAACTCTGGCCTTACATCCCCAAAGAAGTACCAAGTCCTCTTTCTGAATGGAAAGTCCTCTTCCGAAACTTTGGCTAGTATCCCCAGAGGAGCATTAACACCTCCTTTAACTTGATTGAGAGTAGTGTAGCGCTGGTCGTTATTTTACTAGGAGTAAAAGAAAAACTCTTTGAGTGAATCAAACTATCTCTTTTATTAGTGGAGCAGACAAAGTAGCATTGTTTTGTGTTTTTAACAAGAAATAGTTGAGAAAAACGTAGAAAATACATTGCCGTATTATTTTGTAAAGGGAGGGTCAGTAGCAGGAGTAATACTGACGTCACAAAAAGCCGCACTGGCATTGGTCAGGCAGCTGGCGTGTAGTGAGCAGTGATTGGTTCGTTGCTGTGAGCCGCGCTAGCATTGGTTGAGACAGTGGATACGTAGTGAGCCGTGATTGGTTGGTTGCTGTGAGCCGCGCTGGTATTGGTTGTGATTTAGCGAATAGAGTGAGAGGATTTGCGGAAGTTTTTTTTTTCTTGTTTTGTTTTGGTTCTTTAGCGAGAAAAAGAGTGTTTAAAAATGAAGATGGTAAAAAGAATAAAAGATTTATTTAAAAAGACAAGCCGATTGTTACTAGAGAGGGACTTCCTATACCGCCACCGAGAACGCCTGCTTCTTTCATGATGTTGGAACGTGGTTATCATACGTGTACATGGTTAGAAAATTGGATGAAATATACGGAAGATGATGGAGTTTTAGCTTTCCCAGAGAATGGTACATTTAATGTAAGGATTTTGGAGAACTTGAGAGGACGAATGAATTCATTAAAACCAAGTCCTGGACCTACGCAGTATGAAGCACTTCAGGAATGGGATTATGAGGCATATAAACGAGAGAGAGACGGGAATGGAATTAAATACAGGAATATAATAACGAGATATTCTGAGGCTAGATGGGATGATTAAAAGAAAGATGGAGGAGAGATGTAAGTGCAGATGGATTATATCCAGTAATAGTTGCTGAAGATCAGACTGGAGGCAAAAGTAAAGAGAAAAAGAATAATTTAGAAACTTCAGAACAAGATAATGACTCAGATGAGATTGATGATGAGTTGCTAGATGAAATACTGTTAAAAAGACCTTCACCATATCAAGAAAGTTCAGGGGAAACAGTTCCAAATGCACCACTAATTGAAATACAAGTTCCTCAGGTTCCACAAGCTCTACAATCTCCACAAGTTTCACAGGTTACACAAGTTCCGGTAGATTCCCATTCTCGAGTAGTGTTGCAGGAAAATGAGATTGACATGTTGAATAAGGCAAGAGAGGAGTTAACTCAGAGACTTAGTCAGATGAGTCTGAATGCAGAAGCATTATCGGTACCAGTAATGATTGGTCCTATAGTTCCGATCTAGAGTACATGCATTGACAATTCCCATGAATAATGCTAGGGATGTTGGCGGATCAGAACAGGTTGGGACGAGTATTCTATTTATTTTATTTTAGTGTTTTATAGAGCGCGAACCAGACCTGTGAGGGTATCAGAGCGCTTTACAGGATTGACAGGTGGTATACAAAAGACTTAGGAGGGGATAAAGACAGGTAGAAACAATATATAGGGAAAACAAGCAGTCTCAATACCCGGAAACATTTGGGATAAGAACAAGTCGAATCATTGAACAAGAAAAAAAGCAGTCTCAAATCCCGGGTGGGATGCCCGGAAGATCCGGGTAATGCTGTAGTGGTAGGTGGAACCAGGTCGCGGAGGTGATTGTAATGTGAGCGTTAGGAGAGGAATTTGCCCATTAGGAAAGTTTTGGCCTCATTTTTGAAGCGTGCCAAAGACGATACTCTTCTGATGGCGGGCGGGAGTGAGTTCCATATTCTTGGGGCAGCCCCAGAGAAGGCCCGATTGTACGTTTTTTTTTTCCTGAAGCGTGCGGGTTGGAGCAAAAGGTCTCTGGCGAACCGGGAGTTTCTGGCTCCTCCAGATATCACAAGTTTCTGGGCGAGAATGCAGGGGACTTGGAGTAAAGGGCCTTGTGAGTGATGCAAGCCAGCTTAAATTGGATTCTGGCCTCAAGAGGAAGCCAGTTCAGAGCTTTAAGGTGGGGCGAGATGTGGTTGAATTTCTTTGAACCAGTTAGGAGTCTGGCGGCGGCGTTGAGACAGGCTTTCAGAGGCGCCAGAGAGTTCTTGGTTAGACCTGCGAGGGTAGAGCATCCATATTCTAGTCTGGAGATGACTAGTGCCTGAATTGCCGTTTTTAGGTCGGGAGTGTCGAGGAAAGGTTTCAGGTTTCTAAGGTAGCTCAGGTGAAATCTGGCAGTTTTGGCCATCGAGTTGATATGGCCACGCATGTTCAGGCTGCCGTCTAGGGTAATTCCAAGGGATTTAGCAGAGTCCACAATGGTAGGAGAGCAGTTTAGCGCAGTGATAGCCTTGATCCATTCTTGAATGTCTGGATTGGTTTTGGGTGGTGAGATTAGAAGGAACTCAGTTTTTTTTGCGTTGAGTTTGAGCTGGTTAGAGGTGAGCCAGTGAACAGTCAGCTTCAAGGCCTCATTCAGGGAGAGCAAGTCCTCAGGAGAAGTGATTTTAATGTAGATCTGTGTGTCGTCAGCATACATGTGGTAGGAGATATTGGGGCTGCGTAGCACCTCTGAGAGCGGTTCAAGGTAAAGATTGAAGATGGTAGGGGACAGGTTTGATCCTTGGGGGACTCCAACCATGATCGGAGAGGGAGCGGATAGGTTGCCGTTGATCAGGACTCTCTGTGAGCGATTCTGGAGGAAGGACCTAAACCATTCAAGAACGGTGCCATCCAGGCCCATCCTGAGTTTGAGGCGTTTAAGGAGTGTTTCGTGGTTAACCGTATTTAAAGCCGAGGATAGGTCAAGGAGGATTAGGAGACAGGTTTTGCCTTGGTCAAGGGCTTGGAGGGCATCATCCACAATGTGGAGGAGGGTGGTTTCCGTGCTGTGTCCAGGTCTGAACCCGGATTGGAAGTCTTCTAGTAGGTGGAAGTTAGTGATGTGTAGGCTCAACTGCTGTTGCACACATTTCTCCAGAACTTTAGCTAGGAGTGGGATGTCAGTAATAGGTCTGTAGTTGTCAGGGGAAGCAGGATCTAGCATAGGTTTTTTTAAGATGGGAACAACTTGGCCGACTTTAAGAGAGTCCGGTATCGATCCCTGTAGGAGGGAAGCGTTGATTATTGCAGTCCAAGAAGGGATGATAGCCTGAGAGGTGGCGGCTAAGCAGTTAGATGGGAGAGGATCATTGAAGTGATTGTTAGGGTTTAAGGAGGATAGAATTTTCGAGACAGAGTGTTCGTCATAGACTTTGAAGTTGGACCAGTGCGCTTGGTTTTTGGGTGAAGTCTGGGTGGGCAGCGCGGAGTGGAGAGGTGGAGCCGGCGGAGTTTGGGAGTAGGTTGCGGACTTGAGTTCCTTTCCTAGGGCAGAGATTTTGTCGCAGAGGAAGGAGGAATATTCCTCGCATGATATTAGAGATAAAGGGGTTTCTTTGGAGGTTTTTGCCAGTTTGTTGGATTGATGTTTGACCAAATCGAATAGCTTGCGAGGTCTATTCTTGGCATTCTCCAGTTCTGTTCTGAAGAATTCTTTTTTAGAGTTGAGGATTTTCCCATTGTAGACATTTCTGGCCTGGCGGAGAAGTTTTAGATGGGCTGCTGACCGGTGCTGTTTCCAGTTCCGTTCTATCTGCCGGAGGGATCTCCTCTCTTTGTTGAGGGATCCGTTGAGCCAGGGGTTCCCATCTTTGATCTGGGTTCTTTTTAGTTTTAGCGGAGTTTGGTCATCGAGAATGTTGGATATAGTTGTGGATCAATGTTCAGTGAGGTTGTCGACCGTGGTGAAATGGGGGGTGGGGGTCAGTTTCACAGCGAGCAGCCAATTTCTCGTGATCAAGGTTCTTGGTGTCTCTAACCCATCGTTTGGGAATCACGGGTTGCGGTGTCCACGTCTTGTAGGTGCCAGGCAGAAGGAAGGTGATAGCGTGGTGGTCAGACCAATCGCATGGATCTATGGAGATGAGTTTGACCGCAGATTCCTTGGCGATGATCCAGTCTAGAGTGGCGCCTTTCGAGTGAGTGGGGAGAGAGCAGGCTTGGGTAAAGGCTTGGTCGGCCAAGAAGTCTCTGATGGCGTTGACCTGAGGGTCCTTGGGGTCGTTCCAGTGCAAGTTGAAGTCGCCAAGGAAAATGTCATTGGAGTTGTGGGAGGCCTTGGCTGTGATGATTTCCATGAGGTAGTCAGTGAAAGTGTCATTCATGCCTGGGGGGTGGTAAAAGATGTGCAGTCTGCACAGTGGGGTGGTGTTGCTGCAAATGATGGGCCTGATTCACAGAACTAACTTACGTCAAAAACGTAAACGTAAACGTAAAGTTAGTACTTTTTAGGTATTCACAGAATGAACTTACTCATTTCGGTATTCACAGAAGTTAGTAGTCCTAACTTTAGGACTCCTAAATGCCTTCTGTGAATACCGAAAGTCTTAAAGTTAGGATTTTCTCAGTTTAGGAGTAGTAAAGTTAAGTAAAATCCTAACTTTAAGACTTTCGGTATTCACAGAAGGCATTTAGGAGTCCTAAAGTTAGGACTACTAACTTCTGTGAATACAAAATGAGTAAGTGTATTCTGTGAATACCTAAAAAGTACTATCTTTACGTTTACGTTTTGACGTAAGTTAGTTCTGTGAATCAGGCCCGGAGAGTGCAAGGTATTCGCAGGAGTCTGTAGGATCAGCCAGAAGTTCAGTGACAAGGAGGTTAGAGCGGTAGATGCAGGCAATGCCTCCCCCTTTTTTTTTAGTTGGGCGGGACTAAGAGGTCTAGGCAGGGCGATGAGGATTCATTTAGCCAAGATTCAGTCAAGATCACTAAGTCCGAGTTTTGGCTCAGGATGAGAGCGGCGACATCAGAGGCATGCTTTACCGCTGAGCGGCAGTTAATTAGGAGTCCGGATAGAGGGGGGTCGGAGTGTGTGTCGTGAATAGGGGCAGAGGTGGGAATTAGCGCTAGGTTACTATTGACCACTTCTCTGTTGCGGAGGGTAGCTGATCTGTTGGGGTTGGTTGCAACCATGCGGATAGGGTGTTCGTCACTCAGGTCAGTGGGACATGGGGTTATCAGGCCGGATTCGTAGTTAATGAGGAGGTCTGCAACTTCTTCCTCCGTGAGGTCTAGAGGGCTAGGCGTAACAGGGGTAGGTTTGTAGGCAAGGCTGCTTGCGAGGGCGCAGGTGTCTCAGGGATAGCGGTAATGGGTGGAGGAGGGGCTTGGAGTAAGACGGGGTAGAGTTCTGCGAGAGCCTGAGATTCGAGAGAGAGAGTTCAGTGAGGTGCAGGAGGTTCTTTAGGTCCAGAATGGAGTTGTGGATGCTCAAGGTTAGTTTGGTAGCTCTGCGGTGGAGAGTATCAATATCCGTATAAGAGGGATGCTCTTGCGGGCAGGGGGCCGATGGTATGGGAGTGATTCTGATGGAGTGTGCTGTTGGCCTAGTAGTGAGGCTAGGTCGGCCAGTGTCATGAGCCCTTTCTGGGGTTTCAATATCCATATGGGAGGGAGGAATTTGCGGGCAGGGGGTTGAAGGTTTGGGGACGCTTCTGTTGGCATGTGTTGGTGGCATGGTAGACGGGCTAGGTCAGCTAGAGACGAGAGTCCTAGTGGGAGTTTCAGTGGCCATAGGAGAGGGAAGAGCTCGCAGGCTGGAGGTCAGTGGTATGGGCACGCAGCGGTTGGCATGCGCTGGAGGCATGGTAGAGGGGCTAGGTCGACCTGTGTCAGGAGCCCTATCAGTACTTCATTGATTGATCTACCAGTGATTGAAAATGTAATTGAAACACCAAAAAGAAGTATACAGATGGATCCTAGAAAAATAGTGCAGAATGAAAGTGGAATAACTCCAGTATCAGAGAGTTCAGTGGATCCTTCGCCAGAGGAGTTAGATGACTGGATAAGAGGAATGGAAAAGAAAAATTCACAGTCGAGTATAGATGTAGCTAAATTGAAAGTGGATCTGGAAGAAATGATTATTGGTACAATAAGTCCAGAAAGATTGAGTAGGTACCGAGATGCAAGTTGTTATTTTTGTGTAAGAATATTACATGGAAAGCACGGGATTTACATGAGAGGTTGGCATAAGCTGCACAAGAGTATGGAGTAGACATAGAAAAGTCTAAAGTTTTGCAGAAAACTTATAGATTGGATTTTACTGATAAGGATTTGGAGAGTTTGAATACGTCTGGTAAACGATTGCAAATAAAAGAATTGATGAATACCTTGAAGAAATGGGGTGATTTAGACCGGTGGAAAGGTAGATGGGCGAAAAAGAAGGAAGAAATACTTGCAAGTAAAAATCCGTCTTTATTTCCATTAAGAGAAACAGGACAGGCTGAAATGGTATGCCCAATGAGAGAAGTTCCAGGTGGTGGATATGTTCACGTTCCCTGGTCAAGACAGGATATATTATCCTTTACAAATGATTTTCCCAGGTTGAGGGAGAAACCTGTTGAGTGGTACAAACAGGTAGAGAGGTTTGTAAAGGTTTCAAAAGTTTTGCTAAAAGATTTAGATGGTTTGTTTGAAATTGTAGTTCCAGCTGACTTATGGACTGAGTATAAGATTACTGTTGATTGGCCTAGAGAGGAATATCCTAGAGATGTGAAAACAGGAGCACCTTCAGATGAGGTGATGAAAAAATATAATCAAGTAATTACTTTCTTGAAGAGTAAAATCTCTCCAAAAGAAACAGATTGGGTTAAAATTGACAGGACAACCCAGGAACCCAAAGAATCAGTACATGCCTATTATGAAAGATTGTTACAGGTGTTCAAACAGTATAGTGGTTTTGAAAGTATAGGTGACAAAGATATGGGACACTTTGTGTATATGTTTGTTTTTGGATTAAAACCTGAAATTAGTAACATGATTCAGCAACATTTGATTTGTTGGCAGAGCAAAACAGTTGATGAGATTCTGAGATATGCTAAATACTGTAGTGATGATATTGAGTCAAGGCATAAGAAGTTGAAAGAGAAAATGATGTGGGCACAGGTGAAAGTGGCAGAACAAAAGGATGGAAACAATAGTTCTCAAGCAGATTTTCAGACGAAAGGACAAAATCGGCATGGTCAGGTACCAAATGGAGGTAGAGGAAGAGTTAAGATGAATAGAGAAGAAATGAAAAAGAAATATCCTTGTCTTGCGTGCGGAAAGTTTGGACATTGGAGGAATGAGTGTAGATCTTTACTGAAGAATAATGGAATGAATCAAAATTTAAATCCGCAGATGCAGAATGAAGTGGTTGTGAATCAACAACAGTAGCAGGTAGTTACACTACAGACACAACAAGTACAGGTGCCTCAAGCTCCTATGCCAAATAATGTGAATGCTCAAGTACAGAGATACAGTGTGAATTCTGGATTTCACGCAGGTGAACAAGTTGGTAAGAATCAAAATGTGCAAGTGGTTTCACAGTATTTGTTGCAATGTCCAGAGAGTGACTCAGACTCATCTCAATGACTGTGCCTGAGGGGGGAGGAAGAGTGAGTGCTTGGCGCATCTCTAGAGGTAGATCAGTCAGGTCCTTTTGTTGATGGAAAAGTGGAAGGTAATGATATTACATTCCTAGTGGACACTGGTGCTACCTGTTCTACTGTGAGGGCAGCAGAAATTCCAAACCTACCCCTCTCGGGAGAAACTATCCAAGTTGTGGGAGTTTCAAATAAATATATTAAGACTCCAATAACAAGACCAATAGAAGTTCATATTGGAAGATTCAGAGACATGCATCGGTTTGTGGTATGTGATACGAGTCCGGTGAACCTTTTAGGAAGGGACTTGCTCTGTAAGATGAATTGTACCATCTATTGTACGCCAGATGGTATTGCTTTTCAAACACCAGTTGAGGATGTTGCTTTTAAAATGATGTTAGCAAAGCAAGGGACAGAAGTGAATGATTTATATTCATTGCTCACAGAAGAAGATTTACCTGTAGAATTGAGAAATGTAGTGAAACCTGATGTGTGGGATTTTACAGGAAAAGACATTGGATTGATGAAAGGTGTAGATACAATTCAGGTTACAGTTAAAACAGGTGCAATATATCCAAACACTCCTCAATACAAGATGAGTCCTGACATCACAGCAGGAGTAATTCCTGTAATTGATCAAATGATTGATTGGGCAAGGTATTCTAAAAGAAACATTGAGTAGTCCTTGTAACTCACCTATTATGGGGATTAAGAAACCAAGCGGAAAATATAGAATAGTGCAAGATTTACGCAAAATTAATAAGATCGTAGTACCTTGCTGTCCAATAGTGCCAAATCCAGCAGTGATTCTTTATCAAATTCCTTGTGATGCGGAATGGTACACAGTACTTTAAACTTTGTTTAATATTTATGTGGCCCCCCTTGCCAAGGTGATTAGGGAGTATGGTTTCACTCCTTTTTCTTACGCTGACGATACCCAATTGCTCCTGTCCTTTGATAAGGACTCTGAGTTTGTTGATCAGCGTTTTACTAAGGGGATGTCAGCTATTGCAGAGTGGATGACGAACCACTGTCTGCAACTAAATGCATCCAAGACAGAAATTTTGTTGTTTGGGTCAGCCCAGAATTTCTGGTCCCCTGGGTGGTGGCCTGCAACTTTGGGTTCTGCTCCTACTCCTACCTTGGTGGCAAAAAAACCTGGGAGTACGCTTGGATGTGTTGTTATCCATGAAGGACCAAGTGATGACTACAGCAGGGACTTGTTACCATACACTAAGCCTTTTGCGCAGAGTTTTTCGATGGCTGCCTCTCTCTGTTCGAAGAACCCTGATTCAGGCTTTGATCGTTGGCCGCTTAGATTATTGTAATGCATTGCTGGCATCTGCAAATGAGTCCCTACTAACCAGATTGCAGATTGTACAAAATGTGGCGGCTCGCCTGGCCCTAAAAAACCCACCTCGCACCTCCTCAGGTCCATTGCTCCAACAACTTCACTGGCTCCCCATCCGCCAGAGAATTAATTTTAAGCTTTGTTGTCTCACCCATAAAGCTTTATATGGTGCGAGCCCCAGCTACCTGTCAGATAAATTTAAAATCTATTGTCCGAATCGTCATCTTAGATCGGAAGGTAAAGGGTTGCTGGTGGTTCCCCGGTTTAAGAAGTTTAGAACCGGAGGCAAAACCGTTGTCCATCTAGCCTCTAAATTGTGGAACACCCTGCCCGAGGAACTACGCAAATGCCCCAACTTACTCGGTTTCAGGAAACTCCTGAAAACAGTATTGTTCAGAGCATAAACCTGTCTGTCCATGTTTATCTGACTCCCCTGCTTCTACAGCGCGGAGATACCCCTTCGGGGGGGATTCCTGCACTTTACAAATCCCAATACAAATACAAATAATTGATCTGTGTCCAGCATTTTTCTCGATACCTTTGCATCTGGATAGTCAATATTTGTTTGCATTCCGGTTCGGAAACCGTGTTTTGGCATGGTGCCAAGTTCCTCAAGGGTATACAGAGAGTCCTTCGATTTTCAATCAAATTTTGAAAATGTGTTTGGAGTCATTGATCATGCCAGAAAATTCAGTGTTAGTCCAATGATGACCTACTTGTGGCATCAAAAACACGAGAAGCCTGTGTGACAGATACAATTGCCTTACTGAATCATTTGGCGATAGGTGGGCATAAAGTGTCACCAGCAAAATTACAGTTTTGTAAAAAAGAAGTTCAGTATTTGGGACACAAAATTGAAAAAGGAGTTTGAAAAGTAACACCAGAAAGAATCAACGTGATTTTGCAGATGGGTCCTCCTAAAACTCAAAAGGAAGTTCGAATGTTTTTGGGAATGGTTGGATACTGCAGACAATGGATCAGTGGGGCTTCACTGATTGCAAAACCTCTACAGAGGTTGACTCACAAAGATGTGGTTGATCCGATTGAATTGGATGAAGAATGTATGAAAGTTTTTATTGAATTGCGAGATATTCTTTGTCGAGCACCTGCTTTGGGAATGCCAGATTACACAAAAGATTTTGCATTGTTCTGTTGTGAGAGAGATGGGTGTGCGTTATCAGTCTTAACACAAAAACATGGAATGGCACGTCGTCCAGTGGCACTTTTTCTGCTACTTTGGATTCAGTGGCTGCCGCATTACCAGGTTGTTTAAAAGCAGTGGCTGCTACTTGTGTGAGTCTTGAGCAGAGTGAAACAATTGTTATGGGACATCCAGTGAAAGTATATGTCCCACACTCTGTTGAGATCCTATGAGCAAGGACTCGGACTCAGCATATGACCTATAGTCGGCTGACTAGGTATGAGAGAGTGATTTTGGGTGCTCATAATGTGACAGTGACAAGATGTAAAATACTGAACCCTGCAACCTTGCTGCCAAGTCTAAATTGTGAAGAGGTGATAGATGAAGCAGATCATGATTGTTTAGATGTGACAGAATTGTGCACAAAACCAAGACCTGACATAAAGGATACTCCACTAGAAGAGTCAGATAGTGTGATGTTCGTGGATGGATCTTGTCTGAGAGATGAAAAAGGTGCATTGAGTGCTGCTTGTGCAGTATGTACAGTGTCTATGGTTCTTGAAGCATCCTGTCTAAAGGGGATACATTCTGCTCAAATTTCTGAGCTAATAGCTCTGACTAGAGCATGTATAATTGGCAATAATCTGAGAGTAACCATATTCACTGATAGTCAATATGGTTTTGGGGTAGTGCATGATTTTGGTCAATTGTGGATGCAAAGAGGATTTCTGACTTCTTCAGGATCACCGATCCGGAACAGTAAAAATGTGAAGGATCTATTGAATGCATTACAAATACCCAAAAAGATTGCAGTGGTAAAATGTTCAGCACACAAGTCAGGAGATGACTATGTGACAAAAGGAAACAGAAACGCAGACCAAGTGGCGCTTTTCTGTGCACAAAATTCAATTGCAATAAACAGAGGGGTGGAGAAAAAACATACACATTGCCACTTAATGTTTTCCTCTTTGGAAACATGGGAGGAAATTAGACAGCTTCAGGAAGAAACAAGTGAAGAAGAAAAACAAATTTGGTAAAATCAGGGTGTGAAAAAAGAGCAGAAGATGAAGTGTGGGTGTATGTTGATGGAAGACCAGTAATGCCAGATAGTTTACTGTCTCAGATGGCAAGGATGTACCATGGAATTGCACATGTTGGAAGAGATGCTATGATCATACTCTTCAAGCAGTCATGGTACAACCCAAAGTTTAGGGTCATTGCAGAGAGTCTATGTCAGAGATGCATAGTGTGCCAGCAGCAAAATCCAGGTAGAAAGACAGTTGTTAGTTGGGGTCGAATTGGAAAAGCAGCAGGACTATTTACCCGACTACAACTTGACTTTATTGAACTTCCCCCTTGTAATGGACTTAAATATATGTTGGTTGTTGTTTGTTTGTTTTCTCACTGGGTAGAAGCTTATCCAACAAGGAGAAACGACAGCCTAACAGTTGCTAAACTACTTCTGAGAGAGATTATACCAAGATATGGATTTCCAGTCTCTTTAAAAACAGATAGGGGAACACATTTCAATATTGAGATAATTCGAATGATTTGTGCAGCATTACAAATTGAACAAAAGCTGCATTGTGCCTACCGACCAGAAGCATCTGGAGTGGTCGAACAAATTATTGGTACTATTAAATCCAGACTGTCAAAAGTGTGTGCGTCTACAACACTGAAATGGCCAGACGCTTTACCCCTGGTATTAATGAGTCTTAGAAGCATTCCTGATAAAAGAACTGTATTGAGTCCTCATGAGATTCTAATGGGAAAGAGCCATGAGACAAGCAATTGTACCAGCAAACAAACTGATGAATATTACTGATGATCTAGTGCTTGATTATTGCAAAGGATTAGCTGATCTGGTGCGTTCTGTGTCTCATCAGGTTGGAGAAATTGCAACCACAACACAGCCAGATCAAGCACATGATTTGAGTCCAGGAGAGTGGGTTCTTGTCAAGGAACACGTGAGGAAGTCGTGTTTAGAACCCAGGTGGAACGGACCTTATCAGATCAGCAGTACAGTGTGGTGGCTTGCCAAACTGGATTCATGCAAGTCATACACGAAGAGTTCCAAGTCCACTTGAAAGACAAGAAGAAGAGCAGCAACTGGTAAAGCAGAGAAAAGAACCAGAAGCTGGGGAGCATGAAGCTATAGAATCTAGTGTTACAGATTCTGAAAAAGCTGAACAAGAGGAAGAACCAAGTACAAGTCGAATAAAGTGGGCACCAGCTACTGGGTCTCAAGAGACTGCTGTTGAGAAAGAAAAAGAGAAGCGACTGATGTACATCAAGAGCAAGTACAACAGAGAAAAGAACTGAATAAAAGAACTTGCGAAGTTGACAACAAAGGTGAAAAAGAAGTTCAAGTTAAGAGAGCAAGAAAAGGTGATGAGTGGCCAAAAGGAGTGAAAAGACTGAAATACTCTCTAGAAAAGAAAAGGCCAGATCAAATAAATGAAATATCAAGTCAAACTGGACAAAGTGATTCAGAAGAAGAATCAGTACGAAAAACAAGGAGTATAAGAATTCCAAATAAGAAATACACAGCTCCAGAATGGACATATGTGGTGTTAGAAGAAATTGAAAATACAGATCAGAAAGAGAAAGAAGCTGGTACTGATCGAAGTGATCAAAACAAACTGAAACCACCTTAAGAAGAACTGTGAAAATAAAGGTGCAATAATTTCAATGAAGAGTATTCTGAAAGTTCTAAAAGATTTGAAGAAAAAGAAGATAAAAAAAAAAAGAAAAAGATGGGGTAAAGAAGAGAGGCCTAAAGTGTAAGGATACACTACTCTAGATGGTTTTGGATAAGTTTTTCAAAAATTAGATTTTTAGATTTAGATTTTTAGGTTTTTTTCTTAGGTTTTTCTTTGTTTATATAGTGTCTAAAATGGCAAAGGAAACAGAGACTGGATATCAAAATCATAGTTTTAAACGTAGATGTATTAATGCTTGCTTATGTAGTGTCTTACTACTAATGTTGGTATGGTTAACACTGATTGTTATTGTCCCTGTTATGATGGTGACTAATTACAAAAATAATACTAATGGCGTGGGAAGTGAGAAAATAGATACTGTTACTAAAGAAAGTATAAATGCTAATATAATAGAAGATGATAGTGTTTATCATCATGATAAATCAATTAATGATTTTTCGTTAAATGTTTACTAAGTTACTTTATGAACACGTTAATACAATGAATGCGAGAGATTGTTACGTGTGCATGCAATTACCATCGTCTGTCTCAGAGGGGGTGACTTACCATCACCTACCTTTAACATATGGTGTGTCTTGTAGTGTTCTAACAAGTCTGTTCTATGAGAGGGAAGGACTAGAGTATTATTATTCAAATTTTAATTTAATATTTTCAGAAATTCGTATTAGGAGAGATTAAAAAATTGCCTATGGTCCCGTTTATGCTGCATATATGGGAGATTTTTTCATTAGTAACAAACCAATAGATACAATAGAAGCACATAAAAATAATCTAACTTGTAAGTTACGGCATGAAGAAATTGAGCTTATGAATTTGGTAGAAGATAGAAGACGAGATTTTAAAAAGAAAGCTGCTGAGCAAAAGTCACATGTACCTCCATGGCTTTCAGAGAGGGTGATTATAAAAAGGGTGAGACTTACGCTGCCATGACTCTAGATTTTCAACATAGAGGAAAGCTTTGTGTGTTTAGAGAAAAGACTAAACTTAATAGTTATTTTATTGGTTCTAGTGAATGTGAGCATACTTTCTTGATAAAAGGAAGTTGGGGACTGAAAGGAGGGACTGATCCTGTTTTCCCGGGTATATATTATGTGTGTGGTAAGAATGCTTATTATAGGTTACCTACAGGTTGGTATGGATGTTATTATTTAGGCATAGTGTTCCTGAAGGTTTACCACGTAGATGAGAATAATAGAATTAATTAAATGAAACAAGGACTAACACGTAATAAGAGAGGAGCGAGTTATTCAGAAATAATTGGGGATATTTTTGGAGCACTGGTACCTTCAGTTGGAGTTATTCTGAATTCACACAAAATTAGAAAATTGTCTACAGTGGTTGATCGTTTATCAACGGATACTGCTGGTGGGTTCTTGATGATTGATACTGAAATGATTGCAATTAGATCAATGGTCTCGCGCAAAATCGACTTGCCCTTGATATATTATTGGCAAAAGAGGGTGGAGTCTGTAGCATGTTGAAAATACAACAATGCTGTACTTATATTCCTGACAAAAGTAAAAATCTTGAGGGATATATCAAAAATATTACAGATCTTCATGATGATTTAACTGAACTGAAAGTTGATGGTGCTTGGGAGAAACTTGGTAAGAGTTTTTCCTCAGTGGGAAATTGGTTTTCTACTTTTGGGAGTAGCTTATTAGGGAAAATATTAATACCTGTTACTTCAGTAGTTGCAGTAATAATTGTAATCATTTTGAGATTTATAAATGTTGCAAATGCAAGTGTAGAAAGAAAGAGACATCAGATCTTAAACGTAGAGCTAGAAAAAGAAAGAGAGAAGAGATAGAATTAGAAGATATGAGAGGAAATTACTATGAGATCATGAAAGACTTAGATGAAAGAGTAAAACGAGAAAGAAGTACATTATTTTAAATAAGTGGCAACTTGTATGTGATGGGTATTTTGATGATGGCTCAAAACGCCATCAAAGGGGGGTATTGATGGAGCAGGGTTTTGCGTAAATAAAACCTGTTCGGATTAAATCCTCAGTAACACATATTAACAGTGTGCGGTGAAAAGTTTTATTAATAAATGCTGAAACCTGGGGAAATGCTTATGCTCATGCGTAAACTAATCCGTGTATTAATGCATGAAACTAGGCCGCAAACCGCTTGATAAAACATAATGCTGCTTTTGTGCACGTTAATAACGTTTTGCTAGGAAATTCATAACCTGGGTTGTGCATGGGTTAGTGCAATTGCTGGGATGGTGCACAAAGTGAAATTACATTTCTTGAAAAATAATAAATGTTTTGTGTTCTGTTCTTGTAGAAAAAGTAAACTTGGGCCTACACTTCTGATTGCCAGTTTTGAGTTAACTTTACAAAATAAATGTGATTTTGAAAAAGGAGAGAATGCAGAGGCAATAGAAGCATCCTTCGAGTGTACTGTCTGTCTGCCAAGGTTACGGAAGAAGGAGGATAAGATTACAAATGGAAGCGAATGCCACTTCCTCACGAGATGGCAGAGACGAACAAAAGAGGCGTAGAGATTTGCAACATTCAAGGAACTGTAGAAAGTGTTTATTATGATCATATTCAGAATTGTTTCTAGGGATGATTCTGATGTAATGCTTAAAGCTTGAACAAAAGGGTGTCTAATAAAATGAACATGATGAGTGTGGTGTGACAGAACACCCTCAACTTTAGCCAATGGGAGATGAATACTGTGTTCAGTTTGAAACAAATGTGGGTTGGACATTTAGGTTTTAGGGTATAATTGAAGGTCCCCGGTGGGTGTAGTTTTTAGGACTCGACTGGTGTTTAGCTAGCGGGAGATCGTCACTATCGTCGGCTTGCTGTTTCCAGATAGAGGCCTACCTGTTTCCTGACTCCTGATTTAATCTTTGTCACTCGACTCTACATGAGTGGCCTTCCTGCCCTTACTGACCAGTGGGGTAGTTTCCCTGAATCTTACTTGGGTTAGTATAGATGATCTTCTTAATTTGCATATTCATTTGCAAATGTATTATTTGTCTCTGAAACTTTTCTCTCTTCGCCTATCCACTCCTTCAATGCATTGTTTATTTGATATGAGTTTGAATATATACATTGCCAATGTTTTCTCTCTGTGATAATCCATGATTTGCATTAAGTGTAACTGTACTTGATGAGCATTTATTTCCTTACATTATTTACGATAAACAACATAAACTATACATTGAGTCTGTTTTATTTTATTAGTATAGATTTGTAGAATAGTATATAATTATTGTCATCAACTAGTCAACACCAAAAGGTTCGTCGACACACTTATTTGTAAGGAGAAATGCAGGTTCTAAAGTATATTTAGTGAGATAGGGATAAACTTGCATCACACTGAACCCCAGCGTGAAGGGATTGGTTGGGTAGTGTAAATGGGCCTATGTTAGTGAAAATTATTGATCCCTGATCGCTGGATCACCTGTGTTAGGAGGCTAAGCCCTCCCGCATGTCACAGTAGCTTCAAATACCTTTTTTTTAAAAATGCTTTTGCTCTACAGCAATCCTACACCAGTGACAGCCTGCAATGGTTACACGTCGCAACCGTTTACCAGGGTGTGACGTGCTGCGCCAGGTGAGGGTGTAGGCCTGGCCACACTCAGCAACAGACGAGACCAGGGTTGGATTGGGGATAAAAAATCGGCCCAGGCACACCAAAAAAAAAGTGGCCCACATTTGCGTATTGCCTTTCGGCAAAACACTGCTTTAGCGAAGTTTTATGAAAAGAAAGGGGGTAGGTGGCATATTTTATTAACTTCACTTGGATATAAAAAAAATGCACAGATTAGTTCACACTGCTGAGTCACACATGAATGCAAGTGAGACCACTTCTGCTCAGGCCCCCTGCACTCGCTCAATCAGCATACATTAATGGGCAGGCTCAGCGAGAGCAAGGGAGTGAAACCTCGGCCAATCTGCCTCTAGAAAGGCCACTCAGGCACCCCCTGGTCAGCTGGTGGCATCCTAACGGCACAGACAACCCCCAGGCTGCCCAAAAAAGCAGCCTACAGCTAGAACTCGGCTACGGGCCCTTCGGCCATTTCCCGAGTGCCCGCGTTACCAATCCGACCCTGGAAGAGACCAGTACTCGGTTGGCTCGTTCGGCAAGTGGTCACGTGCGACCCCAGCCCTTTTATTTATGCCCGGCCACGAGGGGTGCAACTGGATACAAATTGGAGGGGAGAGGCTGGGTGGCTCTCTACAACAGGCAGGGTCAGGGACACCCACTGTTCCCTCTGCTCTTTAGCCCTGTGCTGGAAGCATAAGCCTTATTATATGCAAATAACATTCTTCTAACATTGTCGAGTCCTGAGTGCTCCTTCGTGCACCTAACAGGCCTTATTTCCACATTTTCTAGGTATCTATGTAAAGAATAAATAGGGGAAACACGTGAAGCTATGCCTCTTACGGGGACAACCATGGTGCTCACCAGTAACATTGGAAAGAGTCGAACCTTAAATACTTGGAAATCCGCCTTAACAGGGGTCTGTTGCAATGCATGCTAGAGAATGACCTTATGCCCCTGGTACAAAGTTGACATGATATTGCTAGATGGTTGTCATTAAACTTTTCTTTATGGGGTAGGGCACAGATAATAAAAATGAATAAACTACACCTTTATCATGTTGCCCCATGTTCTATCCAAGAACTGAAACAAGTACCCCCACTCCACCCAGTGGAGTAACAAAAGTCCCCGCAGCCCCCACAGAGCTGGGGGGGGGCTCCAGGGGGCCCCCTCAGCACAGTACCCTGGCCTGGGAGCTCCTAAGTGTGGATGGAAGGGGCTCCTACATTTTCTTTGAAGGGAGGCCCCCTCAAGTTTTGTTATGACAAGACTCCACCCGATTGGAAGTTTGATCGGCGTTTAACAACACCACCAGCTTTCCATCCGCATCCTCCGTTACCTGCCAGAGAATGAGCCCCAATTGTTGCAACTGAGGAGCGATCAGGAACACACCAGACCTGGCCAGCACGTGCTAGGGAGGGGGTTACTATTCATGATCTGTTAGCCAGGAATCACCTTTGCTACTACTTTGAGATAGGTATTTATCCAAGAAATAGGTCTGTATTTCACGCAGCAATAGGGGTCTTTGACTGGTTTCAAAATGGCTCATATTCTGGCCCCATTGTGAATATTTTTGAATGATCGGCAGGTTAGGGGAGTGATGAGGGCTTTATTCGTTTTATAGAATTCTGCCGGGTAGCCATACAGTCCTGGGGCTTTGGAGTTGGGAAGCTCGCATATAACTTGTTGGATTTCCTCTTCCGTAATTAATCCTCTAGTCTTGCGGCCATGTCAGGGGATATCCACAGCAGAGCAATTTTGGAGTGGAATGACTCCTCCTCTTATTGGGTGTCAAGCATTCCGCCATGTATACTTTTTGATAAAATGTTCTAAGAGCTGACACTTGCCCTCTGATGAATTAGCGGCTATGGCAGGCAAGGCTTCCCATTGTCTCAGCGGGAGGGCTAGCAGACAGCCTGCCTTCTCCCCACTTTCATAGTGCCCTCTGTCTAAATTGGAGCAATGCTTTATCAGCAAAATATGTGTACATCCCATTTAATTCAAACTTCTTTTGTAAAAGCAGCTGAAGTACCTCTTGAGAATGAGTGTTGCTATATTGCGTGGTAAGCATAGCTATCTGCTGTTCCCTAACAGCCTGGGATTTGAGAGTTTGTCACTTCATGGCGGCTGCATCACTCATCAGCTCTCCTCTTGCACCGAAGTTACCTGCCTCCCAAAAGACTTTGCGCGAGGATACTCGGTGCTAAGTTTCTTCTATGTATGAGCTAACCATTCCCTGTGACTTCCTCTTGGGGTAGGGCAGTTTGTATTTAGAAGTAGGAAACCGCCATAGACCCATAGGGGGTTTTGAAGGCCTATGTTCACACTTAATTGGATTGCGTCATGATCGGAAATACTGTTAGGGAATAGGGATGATGTCTGCCATTGTTATGTGGTGCACGTGGGAGACGGTACACCGGAAGGAATAATAAAAAGGATATTCTCTGTCGGAGGGATGTGTCATTCTCCAGGGATCTATAAGTGAATGATCTGACGTCATATTTCCAAAGAGATGTCCATCTCGAGGCCCTGGTGTTGTGTGGTGAACCCACTTGACTGGAAAGGATCAAGAACCTTATTCCAACCGCCAACCAATATTACTTTCATTTTTGACAGTGGGATTAATCTCCTATCTATCTCATGGAAGAAACTAGAGTTGTCTCTAATTGGTGCATATACGGATCCCAGGATCTATGTTTGTTGATGTATTTGGACTTTGCTGAGTCTCTAACCACCTTCCTTCTCTGTCCATGTATTAAATATTCAGAGCGTAAATTCTTACAGATTAAGATAGCCACTCCACCTCTGCGATATGTGTGTGCCACTATAGTGCTTTCTGAGGTGTGTGATGAGCAACATGCGTGGTACTTCCTTCCCACCCATTCTCTACTAAGTTTTTACTCTCCTTCTGTTAGACATACTTATCTTGAACCAGGACTATGTCTGGGTGGGAATGATTGAGAAATGTCAGAATGTTTTTTCGCTTTATGTAGTGAGTTAATCCATTCATGTTTACTGATTGGATGTTGAGGTGTTTGGTGTTTTCCATTGAGCAGATGTGGCACAGGTTACTACACACCTGTGGGAGTCCTCTGGAATACAGAGGAGATATAGACTGTAAAAGTATCAGTGAGGTATAGCAAATGCATAAGAGGGAGGCTCCCAGCTAATGACATATGGGAGGAGCTGTCAATACCATTAAATCTGGTATCAAGGTGGAACCTTATTTAAGGCCACACACAGACTCTATATATAGTCCTGAAGAAGACCCCCCTCAGACGATCACACTATCGCGTACATGTCCAGGGGTCGAAACGTCGATGCATAATTATCAAGTGTTAATGTTTACCCAAAACAATCAGGAATAACTAGACCATTGCTAGTTGGGTTGAAACATATTTTCACTTACCTCACACTGTGTTTAAATGTATGTCTTGAATATATGTTCATTTGTGATGTATATATTGTGCTGTGATTTGTAAATATGTTTCTTTGTTTTCACTTCTCGTCACCAATTTGTTGATAAGTGTAATTGTATATCATATATCTGTGTGTGCATATATATGTTTTGTTCTCATTTATGAGTACACAACTATCACCTAATTTGTTATAAAATCATATATTGATTCAGAATTGCATGAGTTTCTTTTGTTTGGACTTAAAATTGGACATATTTCATCAAATGATAGTCTCATCTTAGTAGAGGGACCAAGTATACAAATAATTTAGACGCTCCTTAAAGCTAATAGGTGGCAGAACCACTGTTCACTTAATGTACGAATCCCCAGGTTCTGCACATAACCGGGTTACCCCATTGCTTTATATTGTCTCTGTGATTTTCTGGCACGTGTTTTAATGTTTTTTGCTTTTTGTTGTTGTGAAATCTTTCTGGCACAAGCCATTATTATGATCTGGAGTGGAGGCATACTGGACATAACAAAGATGGTAACTAATGCAGTGGGCGATGTTTCTGAAGGTGTGAGAGACCGCTACAAACCACTTGGTTGAGTGAGAACGAAGTTCAACACCGAAGAGAGTGCCTTGGCTCAGTAGCATAGCTAGGTTTATATCGGCCCTAATGCAAGCATGCAAATGGGCCCCATTAACTATTCGTTAGTAAAAACATCCATAATTGGTGTGCATAGGGCCCTTCACAACCCTCGGCCCTGGTGCCACTGCCCCGGCCCGCCGTAGCATTGATAGGTGCACCCGAGGATTGTCTTTGTACATCAGCCCCAAGATCCTCCTAGCCGTTATGGCACAACCCCTGAGATTTTTTAAATGTTATGAATTGACAACAAGGGCAGCGCACACATGCTCAGACGGTTTGTGGCATTCACTCCTAGGGTCACATGGTGGCGCTGTGTCACCAGATCTTTGTAGACCTGGATCTTCCACTCACAAATAATTTTTATCAGTTGTGTTAGTGCAATTGATTCAGCTGAAAAGACTAAGACTCAACATCCCAGATTGCACTGACTTGTTCAACGAAAGCAGAGAACTGGGTGGGTATGTGGTGCCCTTTGTTCTCAGAACCTCTAAACAGCATTCAACGCTCTAAGGAATGAGGCCTAGGTTCTCAATACCCTGACTGCAGTTGTGGTACAGGTGACAGAGACAGACAAAGCCCAGCAGGTCACAAGATGCCTTCCTGCCCACAGGGAGCCCAACCATAGGTGAAATCATCTTATTCAACTGCACACTACACTTACTAGAGCCAGGCCCGGTCGGTGTACCTTCGCCATGGAGGTACCTATGTGGGAAAACCCACAGCTGTAGGCCCACCAAAACTTCTAGAAGAGCAAATTAATTGGCAAACACGTGAGAATTGAAAATACACAGAACATAACATCAGCCAGGTAGATTGCTCAAAGACTAATGGATTGAGTTTAGAGACCTTTGTGTAAATTGAAGGTCACACGTTTGAGCTCTGTTGGGATTACATTCTTTCAAGGTCGATATAATGTGCACCATTGATTTTGGTAACAAGAAACTTGCAGTTATTTCATTTTCAAAATGCTGCTTTGATGGTGAACAAGCTTTTTATCAAACAAACTGCTATATTACAACACAACAAGGGGAAGTTTGTTACATCTACATATGAAGGCAGGGTTGGACTGGCCTATAAGGCAATTTGGCAGTGCCGGAAGGGCTAATCTGACAGCTCAGTGTGTGGGCTGTTTTTTGGGTGTTTATGGGCCTGTTTTAGGGTTTGGTGGGCCGGTTTTTACTGTCAATTTCTCTGTTATTACCACAAACGTCTGCACAAGTTAAAAAATGCACCACTATGCAAATGTGGGACACTTTTTTAGGTACCAAAATCACTATTGGAGGCCACTTTTATTTTTGTTATGGGGTTCAACACATAGACCGTCTGGAGTGTGCAGCTCATGTGTCTTCCAGGTCGGTCTGCTGGAATGCTCCAGGTTGGAGGGCATGCAAGTGCACTGCCACAAGACACAGCAGTACATGCTGCGCATCCATGGATCTCCTTGTGCACAGCAGAACACGGGATCTTTATATGGTTCAGCCCACGGCCTTTTCTTTACCGTCCAGGGGCAGGTGTCGGAGCCTCAGAACAAAGGGGCTCTTAACTCTAAGGCCATCATTTGGGGTGGTAATACAGTGAGGGTGGGTCAAATCACAGTATCCTCCTGTTTACTTTCATTCCTTTGGTGGCTTCATGTCCAGCACAAAAGTTGTACTGTACCAATTACTTTGTATGTTTGCTGTTTCCTTTAGCCACAAAACTTGCAGACGCAGGCAGACTTGTAGTTTAGGATTTCTTACTATATACATTTTCAAAAAGTCCCAACATTTAAACAGTCCAGTTTTGCCTTTGCATCCTGGTACCAGTAGTGAATTTCATTCTACTACATGGTCAGGGCTATATCTTTCCTTAGTTTTGCAGTATGTTCCAGTAATTTTCTGGGCCTTTCGAATTATTGATTATCTCTTACTTCAAAGACATAGAATATGGATCAGTCTTGGCAATTTATTTAAAATCTCGTATTATAAAGAGATACATTGCAGTCCCTCAATGCTGCTAAAATCTATCCCAGAACCACCAATGCTATCATAATAAAGGGTAGAAGGGTTGGTCATCCATTCCATTGATGTTACATTTGGGACTGCATAGAGACTGGTTTTCTTTTTATTGGGAGGTACCAAGTATCAGAATCCTCTTTGTGCATCAAGCATGTTTAAATTTGTACTCAACCGTTACCTGAAATTCATATTTTTTTTCTTGTAAATTACAGATTTGTAGGCTTGTCTTCTCAAAGGCAGTGGAATAATAATAAGTATCTTTCATTTTATACATTTGAGTTATTCTTATTCCTTTATGGACATCGCAATCATACCAGCAAGACTCAAATAAATACTCACCTGAAACATTGGAGATAGATAAATCCAGAAATAACTGATGTCAGGTCACGTAGGCCACACATTAACAACATTAGCAGCTGTTTCCGGCACCCCATCATCGAAAGTCTTCAACATCACCCTAGACTAGATGTCTTCAAACTTTTTTGCTCTGAGCCCCCCTTAAGCAAAATATTTTGTAGTTTGGCTCACCTCAAAAACTCTATGGCAAGGATTTGGGGAGTGGGAGGGGAGGCAAGATCGCAGGTGGGGGGAGATCATGACATCTGTTCAGGGGTGGTGCTTTCTGTAGCTCGTAATCCACACGAAATGTGAGACTTATAAAAAAGGAACAGCATCAAACAAGAACAGAATTAACCAAAAACACTTCTGCCCATACTTGGGGTGCTGTGGGCCCCAATGCACTTCCACCTTCTGCACTAATGAAGGGTGTAGCCCTGAGAAGCAGGCAATCACTTCTTCATTCATGCCTTCCCTCCATGTCTGACCATCACTTCAATCTCAAAACAAGTCTGGTCTCTTTCTGAAAGAAAATGAGCTACTGCATGCTGACCCCTTTTTGCACTAAGGGGCCCATATGCTCTAATGCTAGCAAGATAAATAAGCCCCAATGCCTAATGTTTATTGTAAAACATTCACAATTGTGCAGTGGGCCCCAGGGCAAAAGTGACACTGCACATGCTTCACTAATGATAGGTGCTGCTTTGCTGTTGCCTCTGACATTTCTTAACAACATGGGCTCCCATCTCACACCATCCCTTTCCCTCCCATCATCATCCCTCTCCCTCACATCTCTCAGCATCCCTCTCATCTCTCTGATGCCCGGATCAAGGATCTCCTCTGCTTAATTTTTCCCCCTCCCTTGGGCCATTACTCCAAGGCTTAAAGAACTACTGGCACAGCAAGTATGCCCTGGGCCTCTAATGCAACTGCAGCATCAATGATACCTACAGCTCTGCGAAGCAGGCTGTCTACTCTGCCCAATCAACAGGGCCATTACCTCTATGCTCGATGCCCGAAGCAGGCTTTCTGCTGCTTTGGGTAAAAAACACAACAACAAAAATTACATTTAGGCCCCCTTACTCCCCTGTTGCTTGGGCCCTGTTCCGTGAATAACAATGGTGACCTGGGCCCTAATGTTAACAAGGAAAATGCACTCCATGTTCTTTTTCATAGTAAGACTGCTATAACTGGGGTCCAGTGTCCACTCACATGGGGTGGGGGTGCGCTCCTGTGCTGTGGAACAGATAATAGAGAACTAAAGAAGAAACATGGTGTTGTAGGTGCGGCATAAGCCCATATGTTGTGAAAGGCATACTGGAGCAACCCAGAAGTTTTTACTGAATCTGTTTGGTATTGGTCATATGGAATACATGCCCTTGATTACCATCCCTGTCCGGTCCATCATAATTAATCCATCATCCTCAAATGCCCTATTGTTACCACTCCTAGCTCTTCCTAGGCATTTTCTATAGGTGAGCTCATTTCTTTTATTAATCCCTCTCAAGGTGGGTGAATAGTGATTTATTGTAGTAAAGGTTGATTCTCATGTTTGTGTATGCAATAATAAACAATGTTAGCATACAGAAAATAATATATGCAATAAAACATCTCTTGTATACTGTTTATTAACAAAATGGCAGTTGAAACAAAATCGCATGCATGTGTGTGAAAGGCTCTCTGTGTTTCCTCACTGTTATGTGCAGTGTACCATGCCATGCCCTAACCCTTTTTTCTATATGTTTGGCATTTTAGAAGTGGAATTGCTGAGTTCAGCTATAAACAAAGGAACACAGAAAAAACTGTCTTTCCCTAATACAAAACCCAAAGATCCAAAACAAAGATCAATATTGGATTTGTTTACTAAAAATAGGAACACCGAAGACCCTCCTATAGGTTCTAATGGAGGGAAGAGAACTAAAGAGTTGTCTGTTGCTGCTATGTCTAGCAGTGAAGGCATATGCTCACATTCTTATGACATCTCTGAAACATCATCTACTGCCTTTGCAGCTGCTTCTCACTGTGCTGATGATAGTTCTGCCATTGTTGGCATTAGTGATATTTCCTCACATGCTGAAAGTGCTGAGTGTTCATTTCACACTGAGGTTGAATTCATCTTCTTATGTTGGCAGCTTAGATGACATTACTTCCCTGGCTGGCCTTGCTGACTGTTCATCATCCTGTGATGACAATACAGCCAGCTCTTTTTTGGGAAATGGCATAATAAAGGCACCTTGAATCAAAAAAACTAGTCAGACACCAACATCAAAATCCTACCGGCAAGTGAATTCTTGGCAGACGACTTGCCACTGAATCATTATAGGTACCCAGTGCAACCAAAACCTCAAACATTCCCGTTAACTGCAGGACGTAGGTTTAATGGAGATTAGAAAAACCCATCCTTGGGTAGAGTATTCAGTCCTCTAAGGTGCTGTGTATTGTTTTGCATGCAGGCATTTTAGTGCTGTTTCTGTGGGAGGAGGAGGACGTGAACCTGGCAATGTTCCATTCGTTGATATTGACTTCAGAAAGTGGGAAAAGCTTACTCGTTCTTTGTCCTAACATTCACAGTCAGAGAAGCATAAATCATCAGTTATTGCTTGGACCAACTTCAAAAGATTACAGCAGCCTACAAACAAACAGCAAAAAAATCAAGATGATGGACGGAGTGCTGAAACTTTTCAAACGCTCATCCCAAGTCAAGAGACCTGGGTTAAATTAATTGTTCTTTTTCTCACCATGCCACCCCAGTTTGGACCCAGCCATATGCAAATCAGTCTTGACCCTGCTCCCCATGGGAACAGTCCAGCCCGAACTGCCAGACCAGGTCCTCCCTGGACTGGATACAAGCATCCTAGGACCGGTTACCGGGTATCACCCCTCATTAGCCACGGTAGCTTGAATCCAGTGGCACAGCGAGCAAGGGTCTCCTGTCTGGGCATACCTCTGGCCACTTAGTGTGAACATAGCAAACACAACAAGATGATGGATCAAGTGCTGAACCTATTCAAACACTCACCCACCAGTCAGGAGATCTGGGTTAAATCCATCGTTCTTTTGCTCACCATGCCACCCCAGTTTGGACCCAGCCATATGCAAATCAGTCTTGACTCTGCTCCCCATGAGAACAGTCCAGCCCAAACTGCCAGGCCAGGTCCTTACTGGACCAGAAACAAGCTTCCTGGGACGGGTTCCGGGGCATCACCCCTCATCAGCCAGGCTAGCTTGAATCCAGTGGCACAGGAAGCAAGGGACCCACGTCTGGGTATACCCATGGCCACTTAGAGCAAACATAGCAAACACAACAAAATAATGGGCAGAGTGATGAAACTTTTCAAACACTCACCTCCGGACAGGAGATCTGGGGTAAATCCATTGTTCTTTTGCTCACCATCCCACTCCAGTTTGGACCCAGCCATATACAAATCAGTCTTGACCCTGCTCCCCATGGGAACAGTCCAGCCTGAACTGCCAGGCCAGGTCCTTCCTGGACCAGAAACAAGCATCCTGGGACCGGTTTCATGAAGAAGCAAAATAACAATGGATTTAACTTGGATCTCCTGACTGGGGGTGAATGTTAGATTTGTTCAGCATTCCTCTCATCGTTTGTTTGCGCAGCAATTTTCACGCTAAGTGGGATGGGCAGTTCGGGCTGGACTGTACCCATGAGGAGCAGGCTCAACACTGATTTGCATATGGCTGAGTCCAAACTCGGTGGCATGGTGAGGAAAAGAACAATGGATTGATCTCAGATTTCTTGACTGAGGGTGAATGTTTGATTTGTTCAGCATTCCATCCATCATTTGTTTGCGCTACAAATCGTCAGCAGTCAGTTTCTTCCATACTAGTAAGAGGTATGGAGAGGATTATTGAGGAGAATAGACAACATATGGAGCAGCTGCTTAAGGTAGTATTTTTCTTAAGTTGTCAAGGGCTTGAATTCCGTGCCGTGGATGAAACTGAGCATTCTTACAATAGGGGACATGTCATTGAATTGTTAAAGATGATTTCTTATAAAGATGAGAGGCTAAAAGCAAAAATGTCCAGGAGGTATAGACACTATACCTCTCCTGATTACCAAAATGACATGATATCTGTAGTGGCAGCGCTTGCCCATGAGTGCAATGTCAAAAAAGTGACAAAATATTTTGCGGTGCTAGCTGACGAAGCCAAATATGTTTCACATAAAGATCAGCTGAGTTTTATTATCCGTTTTGTTAATGGTGATGGAAATGTGCGGGAGAATGGACTAAGGTTTTACCATATGGAAAAGCTAGATGCCTCTAACCTTGCTGCAGACATTGTTGAAGCAGTACAGAACTCTGGATTTGACTGGAAGAAATGTGTTGCACAGTGCTACAATGGAGCATCCATTATGAGTGGCTGTTTTAATTGTGTTCAAGCAAAAATAAGAGAGATCACATCACAAGCAATTTATATATACTGCCATGCCCATCACCTAAACCTTGTGTTAGTGCAAACAGTGAATAATATACAACCAGTAAAACATTTCTTTTCAACACTGCAAGCAGTTTATGTTTTTCTTTCACAAGGTTCACCAAGGCATGAGGTCTTTGTGAAAGCTCAGCAAGAGAGTAATCTGTCTATAATGGAGCTAAAAGGACTCTCAAGTACGAGGTGGTTTTACTGGTACTCCTGTGTTAGAAAAGTACAGAGGCGATTTGTGTCTATTGTCGTTGTTCTCCGTGTAATAGAGTCACAACAGCGTGACCAGGAGACTAGTTCAGAAGCCAAAGGAATTCTTAAGAACATTGTGAATCTTTTGGAGATTGAGTTCCATACACTGCAATGTAAGAAACCAAAGTTTTCAGTCTATCCGAAGATCTACAGAGAAAAGACCTTGACTTGCTGAGAGCATGTGACCTAATTAAGTCAACAAGAAGTGAGTTAGTGAAACTCCATCACAACAGTCAGTGGACCGAATTGTTAAGTCAGACTAAGGACTTAGCAAAGCAGTGTCTAATTGAGATTCAAGAAAATTCCAATCCAGGGGCTCCACCTGTGAGACACCATAAATTGAGTAACAAATTTACAGAATATTTTGTCAGTATCTCTGTAGGGAAAAGATCCAGCCATTTTGATGTCTCAGAAAGTTGAACTCCACTGTCTGTGCGCTTAAAACAGGACATTTATTTCTCTACTTTGGATAGATTTGTAAATTAGTTTGAGGCTCAATTTGCAGACAACATGGGTCTCATGTCTGCTATTAGAATGTTCAGTCCAAAAGCTGAACATTTTTTGGACTTTTCCTCTGCACTAATTATTGTTGACAAATATCAAGAGGGTTGCAGTAGACCTAAGTCTTCTACAATCCAAACTGGAAACTGCAAAATCGCATCTTCCAGACAAAAATGTACTGTCAGGCAGTATCTCATGTATCTGCCAGGAGCATTTTCTCAGGTTTTGGATCTTTTAAATCTATTTCTTACATTACCTATTACCACTGCTAGAAATGAGAGATTCTTCTCCTGTATGAAAAGGGTAAAAACATATTTGCGCAATAAATGTGGAGACAAGAGACTCAGTGATTTAATGATAATGGCATGTGAACCTAATGAGGTTAAGCAGCTAATTTTGAATGAAGCCATCGACAAATTTGCTGACATGCGCCACCGGAGGTATCCTCTTACAAAATGAGCTAGTCCTTTCCCTCATTTAGAGAAGCAGGCTCAGAGAAGCAGCCTCACAGTTTGCCAGGCAAACAATAGTTACTCCTCAATCAGTCTCTATTCCCCTTGAGGCCTATGCCACCTGAAGATAGCTGCCAGTGATCACAGAAGCCAATACCCTACGCAGGAGCACAAAGAGAGCAGCTAACACACTGCCATGCAGTTTTGGCCTTCACCTGAAGGCCAGGCAAACAACAGTTACTTCTCAATCAGTCTCTATTCCCCTTGAGGCCTATGCCACCTGGACAAATCTGCCAGTAAAATCTCAGGAGTCAGTACCCTTTGCAGGGTCAAGAAGACAGAAGCTATCACGCTGCCAAACAGTATCGGCCCTCTCCTGATGGCTAGACAAGCAACAGCTAGTTCACAGTCAGTCTCAGTCTCTTCTTCGTTACACCTTGAGGCATATGCCCCCTGAAGATATCAGCCAGTGATCGCAGAAGTATGTAACCTATGCAGGGGCACACAGACATCAGTTGCCATGCTGCCAAGCATATCTACCTCATCAATATGGCCAGGCAGGCACCTGCTGCTCTCCAGTCAATCTGTTTTCGCCTTGAATCATTTGCTGTCCAACAACATCGGCCAGTGATCTCAGAAGAAAGTGCCCTCTGCAGGGGCAAGAAGACAGCATCTACCACGCTGTCCTGCAGTATCGGCCTTCACTCTCCCGGATATAGATCATTTGCCGCCTCTACATCCTGAATCTATAAAAACTTCAAAAGAAACACTGTATCTACTTACCAGCACACCTAGTAACCTCACTGATGCTGTGCAAAGCTTCTTACAATCTTCTGAGTTTCCGTCATTCAATACGCGGCAATCTCCGAACAGGCGAGACCCCATTTCAAGTACCATTTTTTCTCTGTAGAGAATCATGGAATCAATACTATCACTCTTAGAAAAGAATATGGAAAATATGGATCAGATACTGGATACTCAAACAGGAATTTTGCAATATCTTGCGGATAAAAAGAGGAAAAAAACAACATATCCAAAACGTCCAAACTCAACTTACAAGCTCAGAGACCGATAAGGGCAGAAAAGATAAGTGTTCTTATACCCCTCCAGCATCTACTACTTCTGTTACTCACAAAAAGCAGAAGGCGGCTCAGACGGGGGATCCCCGTTTAAAAAGATAACTAATAGTATTAACAATGAAAAAATCTATTCTCTTCGTAAATTATTCTAAGAATCTCCACCAGAGAGTACTCCTCAACATACCACCTCCATGTTTCCAATTTTCACTAAAAAATATCCACAAAGTCTCAAAGGGAGCAACAAAAACAAAGCAGACAACGCAAACTGAGCTCATGACAACGCAAATTATAAAAAGGAAAAACGCCCAGGGGAAAAGTAATAAAAAGATTTACAAGAAGAAAAAAGCTAAGCATAGAATATCTAGAAGATCATCAAGAAAAGTAATGTTTCCACAATTCTGTCCTACAGACCTGGCAAATCAAGAAAACAGTCATGCCATGAATATTCAATACGCAACCCAAATCACAGTCCAGTTGTCTTCACCATTTGAAATCCAAGAAGATCAAAAACATTTAGACCCTTCTGCACCAAATTTCGTCACAAAATTTGTAAAACAAGATCAGTATCCGGGGAACCCTGACACAGTAAAGCATTTTGTCAACAAGAACATACAGGGCAGTGGGGAACAACCTGTATCATGTATCCTGGAATTAACAGACTTATTCCCCAGCGACAACGTTCCATTAAATTGGGGGAGAATAGTAGATCTATTGCATAAAATCTGTTCACTTCAATCGCTCACCACTGCAGAAATAAAATTAGTCACCTTCCCACGATGAACGGTTTGAAACAAGGTTGCCTTCTCGCCCCCAAGTTATTTTCCATATACATAAGTGACCTACCGGGGTACTTTCTCCAAATTAACTATTCTCCACCAAAATTTGCACAAAGCGATATCCATAGTCTAATGTACGCTGACGATATTGTTATACTTGATCATACCCCAATCGGCCTCCAAAGAAACTTAAACAAATTAAATCGTTACGCAAAGGAAAACTTTTTGGTCCCTAATATTTCAAAAGCCAAAATTTTACCCTTTAGAGGGAGAAGGAAATCTCTTCCTTTTATTTGGTCATTGGGAGGTAAACCTATTGAGATCGTGAAAGAATATACTTACCTGGGGCCTATCTTCTCCTATAATTTACAAAATGCTCCCCATTTCGAACATTTTGGACGAAAGGCAGATGCCCATGTCGGGGCATTGCAGAGATTTTATTCCTCTACGGGGAATAGACATTTCCAACCGCTGCTGGAGGTTTACCATATGAAAATCCCACCCATCCTTTCTTACGCCTTGGAATATATACATATTAAAACCTGGCAACCAGTAAAAGTGAAAGAAGGGATCATTCTACGGAAACTGTTAAAAGTAACCCAATCAGTCCCTGCACAAGCATTATGTCACAAGTTCTCTTTAGCGAGTACATATGCTAGAGCCACTTCTAACATAATAAGGTGGGCCTTTTAACACGCTATCCCAGGATCCCTAAGACACATATTAAAATTGGAGACTTTCAGAGTAGAGTCGGTGCAGCATACTTTTAATAGGAACCTTAAAATGGCCCTTGATGCGTCCCAAAGTACTGTAGCTCTTTTACAGGCTTGGACTTTAGCCCATCTGAAGCTCTTCTTAAAAAATTTGACGGCAAGAATAAGTTTCGAACTAGATATGGAACACTGTAATCAATTAAAGCCCTACAAACAATTTGCGAAAAGTATAGTATATAAAACCCCTGATCTTTATCTTCATTTTCAGCTAGAGTACAGAGTATGGCTTTGCATCCTACTTTTGCGATTGGGAACTCTCCCATTAAAAGTATATTCCTCTAGATGGAATTCCCTTGAATATCGTCAGGCAATTGCGATCTGTGTAATGGTGGAGCACAAGATCTTTCTCACGTATTGCTAACCTGCCCGAACCCGATCTTGGTAGAGGCTCTGCGATGGTTCATAAAGCCTATTTGTTTTAGATACAATGCTTTTTTAATTCAAGATTTAATCATGCTGTGCAAGTCTCCCCCAAATAAATTTGTCTGCCACAACCTGTTTAAGTTTTTAAAGAGTTTTTTAAAGTTGTTTTAAAGTCTTATAGCGTATAAATATAACTGTTTTATACTGATGTATTTATGACCTCAGCAGAGGTCTGAATCAAATAAAATAATTAATTAATATATAAAAATAAAAAATAATGGGCAGGCAAACAACAGTTACTCCTCAATCCGTCTCTATCTCCCTTGAGGCCTATGCCACCTGAAGAAATCTGCCAGTGATCGCAGAAGAGAGCGGCCTCCACACTTCCAAGCACTAATGGCAAAGCACCAACTTGCTTTCCATTTCGTTTCTTTCTGTCATAGTGGATATGCAGCCTCATCACATCAGCTTGTCATATGTATGTGAGAAAGTGCCCTCTTTCTGCATGGTTGCCCCCACTTTTTTGCTGAACTGCTGATGTGCTTTGACTGAGTGTGCCCTGGGCTCCTGCCAATCAGGTACCCAGGGCCTATGTTCTTTCCCTAAAACTGCATTGAAAACAAAACCCAATTGGCATCTCTGGCCACAGGTCAGCCCCTGGTAAATGGTACTACAGGTACCCCGGGCACTGTGACCAGGGAAGGCCTCTAAGGGCTGCAGCACTTATTGTGCCACCCTTAGAGGTCCTGTACCTTTACACTCGCACACTGCCTTTGCAGGCTGCGTGTCTTGGTGCAGAACAAAGTGAAGAGTCGACATGGCACACATCCCTGTGTGCCATGCCTACAACCCACTGCCCTGGCATAGATCAGTCACCCCTCTAGCTGGGTGCCCTATACCAGTGGTGAGGGTACAGGTGCATGAGCCCTGTACCACTACAGTGTCCAAGTCCATTCTTAGACATTGTAAGTGCAGTGCTGCCATTAAGAGTATATGGTGCTGGGAGTTTGTCATTATAAACTCCACAGCACCATAATGTCTACACTGAAAACTGAGAATTTTATTATCAAACTTCTCAGCACATTAAACCCACACTGCTGCCAGTGTGGGATTTAATGAAAAATACACACAGAGGGCATCTTAGAGATACCCCCTGAAAAACGACCTACCACTAGTGTCCAGGCTGATTGGCTGCTTTCAGCTGCCACCACCAGACATGTTTCTGGACCCCTGTGTCGAGAGCCTGCTGCTCTCGGGGGCCTGAAACAATGCACATCCTGGGACGAGGTGCCAAGCCTCCTCCCCCAGGATGGGCAGGGTCCACGAAGGGGAAGCTTCAAAGGCTTGCCGCCTTTGTGAGCTTCCCCAGGCCACTTGCTGCTTTCAGCAACTGGTCCCTACTGGTTCTGACCCCCACTTTGGCCGGGAGAACCAGGGGGAAAACAAGTGAGGAGGAGAGGTGTGCCCACTTTTGCCAACTCCACCCCTCAGGTGGGGGAGGCGAGGTGAAGCACAACTCTCAGTCCCCGCCATCTTGCAGATGGGGGGACCCAGCCAACAAGGGTGAGGCGTATGCCCCCCTCCCACTGGAGGGTGGCATAATAGGGGGTGTACCCACCCCAGGGAAGGGACCCATTGGTCCCAACCTTTTTACCTACCTGTAACGCCCCTAAATCTAGTATTTAGGGGCACCCCTGAACCTTGCTTCCTCAGACAAGAAACCAGAAGAAGAAGGACCGAACAGCTGTGCCGAAGCCAACAAGAGTAGGATGCCCACTGACTTGGCCCCAACCCTACCGGCCTGTCCCCACCTCGAACCTGCAGAAGCGAAACTCCGGAGTGTCCTGCAGCCAGCAGTCTCAAGAACCCTGAGGACCTGCCCTGCCTTCAAAAGAAAAGACTCTGTCTCCCGTGAACACCGGATTTGTTCACCAACAGACTCCAGCTGCGGCATGATCCACGAGTCTGCACCACTCTCAGGGACATCTTAAGGGTTTTGGGGGCCCTGGGCCAATCTAATTTTTGGGGCCCCTATTCGAAACCGCTTTAAATCTATGATTCAATGTCAGCTCTTTCATGCCCTCTCTGACCAGGTCACTGACAGTGCACAGGCACATTCGTCCAAAGTCTAAATGTGTTTGCATCTAATATTGACAGATAGTGACGTGTTTTCAATATTGTAATACAGCAGCAGCCCATTAATATTACTGCAAATAATTTCTGTGACACCCTCCCATTTCTCATATGTGAAGTCCTATTGTGAGCTAAAAGAAACTATTTTTATGGACTTTTCATGAAAAATAAACAACATTTCCCTGCATAATATCTATAATAGACTACCACACATCACCCACGTTAAAAATAAATGTAAAGAAAATGGTTTCAAAATAATCTGTTTAAGAATTATTCAAGTTCATTAGGGCAAGACTCTGCAGAACAGAGCTGGCTGTACCAGGGGGCCCCCTGAAAGTCTGGGGCCCTGGGCCAGAGCCCACTTTGCCCATGCCTTAAAACGTCTCTGACCACTCTGCACCTGACGCCCACGGCCCGAGTTTGAGTGGCCCAACTCCAAGAGGAGGTCTCCCCAGCGATCCTGACCCAAGAAATTGACCCCTGACCTGCCTCAAGCCTCCAGCCGACGCCTGCAGCCTCAAACCGGAAGGTCCCCCCAACCACGACCAGGAACTGGTTGGAAGATCCGACCCTAAAAGGCATCCCTGCACCTGACGCCCCACAGCCTTGGGTGGCCCAACCGACGGTGCCTAACCAACCCCCAGCATCCCAACTTACCTCTCCAAGTGGTGGTTGCACCCAGAAGACCTTGGTCCCCGAGCCTGCAGTGTGTTTGCGAACCGGAGACTCCCCATTGAAAGCTAGAGGGCTCCCAATGCAAAAACAGCACTCTGCACCCAGCCGCCCCAGTGCCGCTGAGGGTGCACCTTTTGAGCTGGCTCTAACCCCCATTTGCCCTGAGCTTAAGTCCAGGAGCTTTACTCCCACAACCCAGTGGCCTGCTCTTCAGCAGCCACCAACCGGAGGCCCCCTATCCCCCATTGGATAACAATGGGCCTCATGATTCTGCAGCCGGCTGCCCTAGTGCCGCTGAGGGTATAACAAGAGTGCATCCTTGACCCTGGGGGACTCCTGAGTCTAACCCCAGAATACCAATCCCCACAACAAAGTACTTACCTGCTAACCGATAACACTATTTTCCTCCATAGCATAACATTGACCGTTTTTCTATGAAATGTTTCTAAGTGTGGAGTTGGAATATCTATGAAAACCTTTAAAACTGTAACTAAATAACCAAAACGCTTTTACTTACCTGTTTACAGGAAATGTCCCAGTGCAGTATCCAGGTGTACTGCACTGTGTAAGAAAAGTAATCTGTAAAGTAATCTACTTGACATTCTACTAAAAAGCCTATACAAAGTATATGTACAGTATATCAAAAGCATTGCATTACCAATACCTCAGCTGTAATCAAACCAAAGTGCATATACAATTGCAATTCAAACTGTATTTACTGCTTACCTATACCAGTCTTGCTTGGTTCTAGAAAATAAAATAACTAAAAGAATATTTTTATACAAAACCAATTGGTCTGAAGTTCAGTCTTTGAGTGTGTGATATCATTTGCTGATTGAGTGTGTACAACAAATGCTTAACACTACCCTGTGATACAGCCTTACTGCTCGACCACACTACCACAAATAGAGAGAAAGGTGCTATCTACTTTTACCTCTGCCTACCTTTGGGGTTTCACTGGACTCTGTACATACTATACCTTACTTTGGTATAGTATATACAGAGCCAGCTTCCTACAGTGTAGAAATATGGAAACAGTATTACAAAGCACCGTTAGCCACCTTGATTTTTCTGCAACCAAGCACTTGCTGTTCACCTATTTTTTCTCTCATCAAGGCTGGCAGTTATCAGTACAACAACTATTCTTTGTACCAGCCAGTAGCCTATCCAGAGATCTGTATACCGTATCTGTGGCACTGTCAGCCTATTCTGGATTTCATATTAGATGAGCATCAAGTTACCCTCAAGTCATTCTCTACATAGGAGGATGCCCCAATCATCACTAAAATCAGCCGCTGCTCATACCAGCAGACACAATTCTACCTGGGGACATGATTGGTGTTGGCCTCTTTCTATCCGCCCAGTCAGCGCCTTCTTCTTTTCAAGGAAACTGAGCAGCACCATCTCTTCCTATCAGTAATGCAGTATCAACAGCCAGTATCTTCTTCCATGCAAGTAAAATCTGCCCAAATTTGTTTAACACTCTTTAAACATGCTAAGGCAGAAAACGCATATTATTGATAAACACAAGTTCTGTACCAGCAATGCACATGTTTACTGTAGAAGAAATTAATGATAGTAAACCTGTAAAGGTTCAATGGCTTCACAGGTTTAGAAGTATGTATACCATGCCATGGAAAGGAAGGTTGCTGAGAGAGCTCGACCTGCATTTAATAGCACTTCTATCTACGTTCCATGACTTAGATTTAATTACATGGTACTCTTAGTTTCTCAAACGAATGCTAAAGTCAACTTGTTTTGAACATTATAGGCCCATCAACCTTCCCATTTTATAATTTATAAGTTATTTGATATTGAAAATGGCTGATTTTAACTTGATTAGTGTATTCTCCATTGTTGTACACTATTTGATCGGTTCTTAATTAATGCTACATTATCTTAATTGTATATCTGAAGATACTACCTGAAACAATGTATGCAACTGCATTTTCAATAGGATTTGAAGTATTTCTGTTTACAGGGTACTTTTTTTTTTTTAATATCTGTAGAGATTTTCCAGCCTCTGTGTGTGATGCAAGTAACCAAAAGTTAGATGCATCACTTCCTGTTAGAGCACCAAGTCAAAGATCATGCAATGTCGCTTTCTTTGATTTCATGGTGGTCCAAAGGGTTGGCGATGAACTTCCTGTGATGTCACCAGGTCAAAGTTTGTGTGATGTCACTTCCTGTGACATCATCAAGGTGGGTCAAATGGCAGGTGATGTCACTTTCTGCGATGTCATTGGGTAAAAGTTTGTGTGATGTCACTTCCGCTACCCCTGGCATTTTGATGAATCGACGTCCATGCAGGCATGCGGATTATGGACCAGAAGACCTGTTGAGCCCAGTGAGAACTGAATTTTCAGCATTTTCTCTCATCCAAGAGGATTCTCTGGCAAAGCTGAGTGACCTGCTTTTGGCGGGTGAGGCAGTGACCCCCTGATGAGTTGAATGACCCCTTACCTTGCCTGCTAAAGTCACATCAGTTATTATCCCAGTGGAGGGTTGGTGGTGTGTTGAAATCTTACTAACGGTAGTGAAGTACATAGTCTGTGCACCAATAAATACCTATCAATTAACCACTAACAGAGCATCTGTGGCAATTTAGAAATAATCTGATCTTTTCTTTTGCCACATTCAGCCATTCAAATCAGGTTTGCTGTAATACAGCCACAGAGTGTGTGTTCCTCTTTAGAGTCACCATAATACCGGCAGGTTCCCCCTACCCCTATACATTTGAGTATATGCGTGCCAATAGGGGAAGTGTGTCGTTAGTCCTTGCACTGTGGCAGCCAAAAGGGGACACCTTCATGAAAGCCCCTGCTAAGTTTCTCTTCAGGGTGACCTGGGCTTGTCACATGGTGCAGGTTTCAATCTCTGTTTTTCTGCTTCAGACCTGTTGCCCAATTTCTCGTTACCTCCTCAGCCTCTCTCTTTCTTGCGATATTGAGTGTGTCGAACGGTCTGTCGGTAGGTGATCTGGTGGTGTTGCCTGTGTCTGCAGAGGGCTTGTGTCCATATGTGATTGTCCAGTTTTCTCCAGAAATTGCTTCAGTTCACCCAGATCAAAATAATTGCAGGATCCAACAATCATTAACGGATACCTAGTTGTTTCAGTCAAGGCCAGAGAGACAAGAACCTCTTACGTTTGTTCATGGTTTCCACAGAAAAGTCTTGGCTCACATGCATCTTATAGCCTTCGAACGAAAAGGGTCTGTGTTGTTTGGCCGTATAGATGAGTTCTCTTGCCTGTTGATGGAGTAATAAACAGACTACTATTTGCCTGGGGGAGTCTGTGTTGTGTTGCATACAGGACCACACTCTGTGGGCTCTTTGTAAGTTCCAAAGGCAGAGTGAAGGCCAGTTCGGTCTCTACTAAAAGCCTCAGTATAAATGCCATAGCATCATATCTCTCTGCTTTTTCCGGGACACCAGAGAAGAGTAAGTTGTCTCTCCTGTTCCTATCCATCAATTTGGCCTCCATGTCCCAGTTGTCCTGCTTTCAGTCCATGACCTGTGTAATGGTCTGCTCAGTGCTCCATCAGATTCAGGCCTGCATTAAAATTTAAGAGATCCGCCTTAATGGAGGCGACTTCAGATGAGACCTTAAAGGTTTTTCTTCAATTGTAGAGATAAAGCCCCGACAACTCCTCAAGGATGATGACCAGCGATGCACCATTTTGTCATGATTTTTTGAGGTTTTGTGTGATTTGCAAGTATTAGCCTCTGTAAACAGGAGCTGATGAGCCAGTTTCAACATCAAGTTGTAGGGCAGACAGGATTTGGTGAGTCATCTCTTACCTTGCCCCATACCGCTACTGTACCAGGGTGATTGAGCACTTCTATTGCATGGCAGCACACGCGGGTCGTGAAGAGCTGTGATATCCTCATCCTCAGCAATTCCCCTAAACTGCGATCAAATCAGGGGGGCATCTGCAATGGGTACATGACAGAGCAGATCCTCTCTGACTGCTGTGGCAAAGGTCAAGGTATTTTGGTGAACTCCTGGCATTTTGGTGAAATTTGGCTGTTTATCCCTCTGCAGGCCAAGATCAAACAGCTGTTGCTCCAGAGCCTTCTTGTAGGCTCAGTTTTGGGTTATCTGCGCAGTGGTCAGTTGTTTATTGTGCAGTCAGAAGTGGCGATGTGCACACTATGCAGCTGCTGGCACTTAGAGGGCCCTCTATGCACATGTTAAGAAACAAAACTTGGTGGCCTAAAGTTACTTAACGGCACAATTTGTAGTTTCTTCAGATAAGTAGAACTATAATTCTAAATTTCTATGGTATTGTGTGGGTAAAACGTGAACCTAACTATAACTTTCCTGTAAACTTTCTTTTTCTAATGTAAAGTAATATATAATTGGATCCTTAGGTATCCACGGTTCAGCTGAGGAGCTGAGTCCCTTGATATACAAAGTTTTATTTTTTTAATAACTCCCAAACCACTGGACAGATTTACACCAAATTACAAAAAGGGTTTTTTTCTGGACCAAGAGCTACCTTTCTGCCAAAATTAGTGTTAATCTTTTCAGTGGTCCGGCCTGTAGCCATGTCTAAAAATTGCAAAATCCCCATAGACATTGCATGGGGAAATATCGTTTTGGGCCCTCCCTCTTTTTCTCTACCCGGCTTAATGAATCACCTGGAAAATTCCATGTAGAACTAGGGAAAGTAGGCTATGCTTAAAAACTTTGCTAGAAAAACAGACATTTGAGGTGAGCAGATTCAGAGTGTCGCTGGTGTTGTAGGGTGCTCTATACAGGAGCTGTTCGCCACCTAAAATTGGGAACAACCTAGATTTCTCTGCTTCCTTTTTGCATAATTTATGCACAACTCTAACTCTGAAAGGGTTTTGTTTTGACTTACACTGGGTGCTCCCTTGTGTCTGGGCAAAGCAAATCCTCTCTGAAGAGCTATAATGATAGTGAAACACGTGTCAGGGGTTGCTTTTATTCATTCCAGGTTGGTTTGGATGGTGTTTTACCAATCCAGAGCTGTAATACTGTGCCTGGTGTGGTAAAGAGCTTTTGACATTTTACAGCTCGGCTTGGATGGTACTGTGCTAATCCTTTGCTTAAAGATTTTGCTGTAGAAATGGCAAAAGACTTTTTCCTTTTCTACTAACCCTGGGCGGAGTTTGCGGAGTTCCACTATGCTGCATTACGCTGCACTACGCCGCACTACGCGAAGTGCAAAAAAAAAAAAAACTCCGCCGCACTACGCGGAGCTACGCGAGCGGCGGAGTACAATAGAAAAATGCCGTTCGCGGTGATTGCACAGTGCTGGTTGCTTGTCCACACTGTGCAATCATTGGGAATGGCACCATGCACAGTGCAAGCGGTCCCTGCTTTCCTTTTCTGCTGCTCGAGTAGATTTTTACACGAACGGCAGCTTTCTCAACGCAAACGGGCAGTTTCTCAATGTGAGCTGTCGCGAGTATACGCGACCACTCGCAATGAGAAACCTGACCCCCCCCCGCGTTGAGAAATCTCGCCGGGATGTTGATTTTCCGCGCTCACCAACTTGATGTTGACGATCGCCAACGAGGAAAAATCTCGCCGGGAGGTTGATTTTCCTCACTCACGGTCGCCAACTTGACGTTGACGAACGCAAGCGAGGAAAAAAACTCCGCAACGCGAAGTGGAGTTTTTCGGAACTCCGCGATCTCCACATAACGCGGAGTGCAGGAAACTCCGCAAACTCCGCGAAGCGGAGCGGAGTTCATCGCCCAGGGTTATTTTCTACCTCGGCATGGATAGCACTGTGCTAATCCTATAAAAACATTGTTAGAAAAACAGATGTCTAAAGTGAGCAGATTCAGTGTCGCTGGTGTTTTAGGGTGCTCCATACAGGAGCTGCTCTCCACCTAAACTTGGGAACTACCCAGAGTTCTGTACTTCTTTTTTGCATAATTTATGCAGCCCTCTAACTCTGAAAGGGTTTTGTTTTGATATATATATATATATATATATATTTGTCACCAATTTCCAAATATCACGCAGCACTCTCCAAAGGGTTTTTCTTTTTCTTTATTGATCAAGCCATCCTACTCCACCCTACGCGTTTCAACCATACTGGTCTTGATCTCGGTACATAGCGATAGTCCAACTTCGCTTTTACCTTTTTATACCAAACTTCCATGTTGCCCATTATGAAGCATTGTGGGATCGGTAGTCTCTATTTACAATCAAGCACATTTTCAACATCATTATTCACTTTTTCGAGTGGTTTTCACCTTAAATCAGCATTTTGTTATTACATTTACACTTGTATCAGAGCTGGGTGTGAGTGTATAACTTTTGACATACCAAAGGTCTCACAATAATTTTAAATCACATGCCAATTCATTTTTGCAACACTTGTGGGTAATTACCCAAGCTTGCATTTACGACTCTTTTTGCCATGTAAACACCTACGTTTAGACTCAGTGTCTATGTGTTCTGTGTTTGATCTTAAATTTGCTTTTACGGGCTCAGTGCCCCCTTCAGTCAAAGGAAGAGGAAGGGGGAGAGGCCAGATGACAAGAAGGGGAAGCGATGAAAGACTAGAAGAGGCTCCGGAAAAAACAAAGGGCTACCACTTACGCAATTGAATAACGAAAAAGTAGATGAAAAAACAAACGAAAATGGAGAAACAAAATCCAACCTTATCATAAATCTATCGAAAATTGAATTATCAAAAGATGAACAAAGTCTTTTAAATAAAGGTCTTACCTTCTGTCCAGAAAAACATTATGATCACGTTGAGACAAGGATAGACATTTACAAATGTATCCGTAAATTGAAATTTGCAAAATTCTTTAATAGACAGAACATGAGTAACACCATAGAACCTGAAAGTGAAGCTGCTACCAATGAAGAACCATCCAGAGAATTTAGAGTTTCAGAGGTGAAAGACTTGAAAACAGCATATGGTCTAGCAAATGAGATTGAGGATGGAAATCTATCTGATTCTGGCAGAAATGGGCATCAGGACAGACAAACACATCAATACTAAATTCAAAAACAAATCAAAATTCTGTCCTACCCTACATCCTGGCAATCGGATAGATACATTTCATGACCTGGTAGTATCAGAATTGGAAGTGATGAAAAATGTCAAACATGGACAGGATAAAGAAAATCTGACCATACGAGAACGGGAAGCATTAAAATCACTTACCAACAATGACCTCATAGAGATAAAGCCAGCGGACAAAGGGGGTAACATAGTGATCCAGGATAAGGCGGAATATATCCTGGAAGCTATGCGACAACTCGACAATAGGACGAACTATACGAAACTAAAGAAAAACCCCATTAATGATCTAATAGTGGAACTCAACAAGAAACTAGAGATCTGGCATGAAAAAGGACTACTGAGTGATGAAGAGGTTACATTCTTGAAAAATGACAAGCCAATTACACCTACCATTTACTTCTTGCCGAAGGTTCATAAGACACTCACAAGACCACCTGGACGACCAATAATATCCAGCTGTGGGTCATTGTACAAAAATGTTGCCTCCTATGTAGATCACTTTTTAGCACCAATAGTGCCTAAACTTAACTCGTACATCAAAGACACTGGGGACTTTTTGAGAATTTTAATGGAAACTGGATGGCAAAAGGAATATCTACTTGTAACTATAGATGTAATATCTTTATATACATCAATAAGCCACAAGATAGGAGTACAGGCTGTCATGTACTTTCTAAAACAGAAGCCTTTAGAAGAGTTGCAGCATACCCAAAAACTCTTAGAAATGATTGAGCTATATCTCAGGAACAATGTCTTTTTATTCAACAAAACATTCTACTCCCAGAACTGCGGGACCGCCATGGGAGTTTCCTTCTCTCCAAGCTACGCCAACCTCATGATGGGTTGGTGGGAAAAACCCATAGCTTGAAGAGAAGAAAATGAACAGCACACGGCCAAAGTGGTACTTTGGCTGCGCTTCATAGATGACTTGTTCTTGCTATGGAATGGGACAGAAACAGACTTCATGGAATACTTTGCAATCCTGGATAACAACGAGGTGGGCCTAAAATTCACACATACCATCAGTCCAACTAAAATAGTATTCCTGGACACCAAAGTGTATGTGAAAGCTAACAAAATAGAAACCACAGTGTTTCGTAAAAGTACAGCCACGAATAGTGTACTCCATGGTCTGAGTTTTCATCCAGATTCATTGAAGAGAAACATACCCTACGGAGAATTCATACGGATGAAAAGAAATTGCTTTGAGATTACAGAAATGGAATCCATATTTAAAGAGACCAAACACAGATTCCTACAAAAAGGGTATAAATATAGTGACATTCATCGTGGGGAAGAAAAAGCGAGATGTCTAACACGAGCCTAAACCTTGGTGTACAAAAAGGAAAAAAGAAAAGAAGAACAAAATGATGATGCAATCAGAATGATTATGACCTACAGTAAGGAAAGTTTCAAAATCCGGAACATATTGAATAAATACTGGAATGTATTAAAGATCCGGACATTGGAGAAAGATTGGGAGCAAGACCACAAATAACATTCAGAAAAGCACCATCACTTTCTGACAAGTTGGTAAATAGTCACTTTGTGATGAGGAAATCAAGGACTTGGCTACAAAGTTTGCAGAAGGGATTCAGCAAATGCAGTAGCTGCAAAGCTTGCAAAATCGACAAGAGCAGGAAGAACATCACTGATCCACAAGGAAAAGTATTTAGTATCAACGAAACCATTACTTGCGAATCCACCTATGTAATATATCTGATTGAGTGCCTGTGTGGGAAACGCTACATAGGCAGCACAATAAGCCCTCTAAAAAAACGAATGTTAGAACACATCAGGGCAACTCAAAATAAACATACTACGTATGCAGTGGCAAAGCATATGATGACGCACAAAGGAAAAACATGGCAGAACATGACATATTCAGGACTTGCAACAGTTCCGATCCATGAAAGGGGAGGGAATAGAACTCTTAATTTAAGACGCTTGGAGTCACGACTCATCATAAGGTTCAAAACAAAGATCCCCAACGGACTGAATGGGGACAAAGAGATGTATATACATCTGTAATGATACTTAGAGAAATGTTTAACCTTCACTCCTCACGAAATATAGAATGCAAATAGATACTGCATGCATAGATCTACTTCCAAATTGAGTGTAATATGAATTGAGTGAATGCATTGATGTAATATGTGGGTTCTATATGGAATTGATCCAGAGTAAAAGAATTGGGTATGGACGACATACTGTCCTATGAAGGTAACATGCTTTTAGAGAGATTGAAGGGGGCACTGAGCCCGAAAACCAAATTTGAGACCGAATTCAGAACATAGAGACACTGAGTTTAAACATAGGTTTCAATAATTGACTGAAGGGGGCACTGAGCCCGTAAAAGCAAATTTGAGATCAAACACAGAACACATAGACACTGAGGGGCCGATTCCGATCTCGGCCGGTAGGGCTCCGAATAGGATTCGGCTTTACCGGATCCGATTCGGAGCCCTGTTTCCCGACCGAACCGTACGCGGGTCCGGCCGAGCGAGTACGATGCGAATTCGCCGACCGACTCGTCCGGGCGACCCGACCGCTCCGACCGACTCGTACCCGGATCGTACCGCTCCGACCGACTCGCTCGGACACGATTCGCACCGCGCAATGGAGACGTTTTCCGGCCGGGTAAGTACGATGCGCACCTCGACCGCTCCGACCGACTCGCGCCGTCCGACTCGAACTCGCTGTCGGAGCCGTACTTTGGGGTCCGTGTCGGACCCCCTGTACGCGCACCCGTGCGAGGCGCACACAGGGGGACCCATGGGTCCCCCTACCTGTGCGTGTACGCCGCGAAGCGCTCGCGGCGTACTTGCTGTAGGGGCGCCCTTGTCCGCCTCGCACCCATTGAGGCAATGGGAGCCCGCGCACGCGTTGTACGACCGGCTCCCATTGAGTTCACTGGGAGTCCGACCGACTCGTGTCCGGTGGCATACGAATGCATCGGACTCGTTCGGTCGGACTGCACGGGTCCGATTCGGTCGGAAATCTCTCCGGGTCCGGCTCGGTCGGAGAGATTTCCGGCCCGAATCGGAATCGACCCCTGAGTCTAAACATAGGTGTTAACATGGCAAAAAGAGTCGTAAATGTAAGCTTAGGTAATTACCCACAAGTGTTGCAAACATTTAATGGCATGTGATTTAAAATTATTGTGAGATCTTTGGTATGTCAAAAGTTATACACTCACACCCAGCTCTGATACAAGTGTAAATGTAATAACAAAAATCTGATCTAAGGTGAAAACCACTCGAAAAAGTGAATAATGATGTTGAAAATATGCTTGATTGTAAATAGAGACTACCGATCCCATAATGCCTCATAATGGGCAGTGTGGAAGTTTGGTCTAAAAAGGTAAAAGCGAAGATGGACTATCACTATGTACCGTGATCAAGACCAGTATGGTCGAAACGCGTAGGTGGAGTAGGATGGCTTAATCAATAAAGAAAAAGAAAAACCCTTTGGAGAGTGCTGTGTGATATTTGGAAATTGGTGACAAACATATGTTCAAGGAACAGTCCAGCCTTGCCGCAAGCACCAGCTAATTAGTGCGCCCTTCATAATATGGACTTTGTTGTTGGCTCAAATATATATGTATATATATGTGTGTGTATATATATATGTGTGTGTATATGTACACACACACACATATATACATATATTTATCAAAATAAAACCCTTTCAGAGTTAGAGTGCCGTATAAATATATATATGCACACACACACTCACACACACAGTGGCGTAGCCACTCTGTAGTTATAGTTAGGGTTACCAGAGATGGGAATTCCTTGGATTGTTCACCAGTAATAACTTTGCGCCCATTTGACAAATCTTTACAAATCTTTCCAGATCTTTTGCTTTTTCTACATTGCCATAGGATGTAAAGTTTTGCGGGGATTGGTCAAGGAAGAGCAAAAATAAAAGGAGGGGGTCCCAAAACGCATTTGAGTACCAATGCATTTTCCATAGACTTTGTATTCATGCGTAGTGGCTAAATGCTAAGTCGTATTTCCATAAAATTTAGCAGAATTGCACATCAACATGTGCATATGATACTTTTGGGTACTACAGGTAAGTAGGGTGATTAATTTTTAAGTTATAAACCATTTTAACTTAGTGATATCTTTTGTCCCTGTATTTTTTTTGAAATTTCACAGTATTTTGTGGGTTTTTTTGCAGACGTACCGTGGTACATAGCGATGACAAGGCATTATGTGATCGGCTAGTGACTGCCTTAACAAAAGTTAAAGGCAGTCATGTTGTTTTTAGGTACACATTGGCTGTGTTCTGCATTTCACCTTAGCTATAAGTATTGGGTTTGATATTTTTCCCCTACCGTAGGGAATTTTTTTTTATAAGCATCTAAATTTAAAAAAATGTACAGAGTACCACAGTACTGCCTCAGGAGTACCGTAGTACTTAAAACAAAAATGTAAAATAATAACTATGTTATTCCTGCATGGAATCCCGTTTGGAAGTCTGAAAGTATGGCATTATCTTCAATGAATTGTGGCATCTGGGCGAATGCTGCTCTTTCTATCAGTTTGCCCATGAAAGGTCCATTTGTAATTGGTCTGTAGTTGTCGGGGTTCAGCGGGTCCAGGTTTGTTTTCTTCAATAATGGGCATATGTATTACTTTTTTAGTTCTTCTGGAAATATTCCGATAGTTCAGGAATTGTTGATGATTCTTCTTACTGGTGTGGCAGCAGAGATTGTTAGAGGAATTCTTCTGAAGGTTTGTGGTTGACATGGGTCAGAAGGGCTGTATACTGTGAAGTCACCGCAGTATACCGAGGCACAGTATGTTAATAAGTATTATAACTTTAACACTACTTACAGTATTTACATCTACTACCAAAAATTAGCATTTACATGACATAATCTATATTCCTGGAACATTACATCTACATCTGTTAACCAACTTCCACGCTACATTTGTTTCAAGTACCACAATCCACTCTATGCCACTCCACTCTATGACACTCAATTCTAGTGTATTACACTGTACAACACTTCACTCTACGCTACTCCACTCTATGCTACTCTAATGTATGCCACTCCATTGTATGCTACTGTAGTCTATGCTGTTCCATTGTACAGCATTCCACTCTACGCCACTCCACGCTATACTATTCCACTATATGGTACTGAACTCTACGTCACTCCACTGTATGCTACTACACTCAGTGTTATTCTACTTTACATTACTCCACTGTACGCTACTCCACTGTATTTCACTCCACTCTACATCACTCCACTTTACACTACTACAGTCTATTCTATTCCGCTCTATGACACTCCACTATAAGCCACTCCATACTACACTTCATTGTACGCCACTCCAGTGTACGACCCTCCACTGTACGCTATTCCACTCTATGCAACTCCACTCTTTGAAACTACACTCTATGCTATTCCGCTCTATGACACTCCATTCTATGACACTTTACTCTGTCACTCCACTGTATGCATTTCCACTCTACACCACTAAAATGTACCTCACTCCACTCCACACAACTCCACTCTATGCCATTTGATTCTAACCCAGCTCTACTGTACACTACTCCACACTGTGCAACTCCACTCTACACCACTCCACTCTACCCCAGTCCACTGTACTCTATTCCACTGTACACAGTGCACTGTACCACACTCCACTCTATGCCACTGCACTCTATACTACTCCACTGTATGCTATTCCACTCTATCTCACTTCATTGTACCCCACTCCAGTCTATGCTACTCCACTCCACTACACTGGCCTCCTCTCTACTGTCTGCTATTCAACTGTATGCAACTGCACTCTGCGCCACTCCGCTGCACGCCACTACAGTCTACGCAACTCCACTGTAACCCACTACACTCTACGCCAATCCACTATATGCTCTTCCACTCTACAAAACTGCACTGTATGCCATTATATTTGTGCTTGTTTACTCTAAGCCACTCCACTGAATGGTATTCAACTGTACACTACTGCACTGTACACCACTACACTGTATGCTACTCCACTCTACACTGTTGCACTCTACTACCCTCCACTCTACACCTCTCCACTCTACGCTATTCCACTCTATGCCACTCCACTCTGCACCACAACACTGTATGCCACTCCACGGTACACTACTCCACTGTATGCCACTCCACTCTACGCCAGTCCACTCTGCACTATTTTACTGTATGGTTCACCACTGTACACTACTACACTCTACACCACTCTGGTTTACGCCACTCCACTCCTCGCTATTCCACTCTACTCCACTCTACACCACTCACTCTACGCTATTCCACTGTATGACACTCCATGCTACACCACTTCACTATACTCCACTTCATTCTACGCTATTCCACTGTATACAACTCGACTCTACGCCAATCCACTGTACGCTATTTTGCTATATGGCACTACACTGAATTCAACTACACCGTACGCCATTCCAGTTTACAACACTCCACCCCATTCCACTCTGCACTATTGTATTGTATGCCACTCCACTCTATTCCACTAGACCTTGTTATTCCACTGTATGCCACTCCACACCACTTCAGTGTATACCACTTCACTATATGATTTCCCACTGTACACCACTACAATCTCCAGCACTGCACTCTACCACTCCACTATATGCTATTCCACTGTGCACCACTCTACTCTATGCCACTACACTCTATCCTATTCCAATGTGTGCCATTTCACGCGACTCCACTGTACACTATTTGCCAAATACTTCACCACTCCACTGTTCACCACTCCACTGAACTCTATTACACTTAAACCACTCCACTCTACGCTACTCCACTACATGCCACTCCACTCTATGGCACTCCACCCAACTGCATTAAACTCTATGCTATGACCGGCTGGCCCACTCCACTCTTCGCCAATCCACTCTACGCCACTCTACTCTACACTTTAGACTGTACACAGCTGCACTCTACCACACTCTACTCGACAGCACACCACTCTACGTTCTTCCACTCTCTGCCAATGCACTTTATGCCACTACACTCTTCGCCACTCCAGTCTATGCCACTCCACTGTGTGACACTCCACTCTACCTCACTCCACTCTACCCCACTCCACTGTACGCTATTCCACTGTACGCCACTCCACCCTACGCTATTCCACTGTATGCCACTCCACCATATGCCACTCCACTCTGCACCACTCCACTGCACAGCAATCCAGTCTATACAATTAGACTCTGCACTAGTCTTCTCTACGCCACTCCATTCTACAACATTCCATTCTATGCCACTCCCCTGTACGCAACTGCTATCTACGATACTCCAATATATGCTATTCCACTTACGGAACTCCACTCTGTGCCACTCCACTGTACGCCACTCCATTGTATCCTATTCCACAGTACACCACTCCAATGTACACCACTACACTGTATGCTATTCCACTGTACGCCACTACACTTTCCCTCACTCCACTCTATGCCATTTCACTCTAAGCCACTCTACTCTATGCTATTCCACTTTGCGCCACTCCAGGCTACTGTATTCCACTGTACGCCACTGCACTGTACCATACTCCACTGTACATTACTCAACTCTACAGCACTCAACTGAACACTATTCAACTGTGCATAATCTACTGTAATACACTCCACTCTATGCCACACCACTCTACACCACTCCACTGTATGCTATTACACTGAACTCCTCTCTACTTTACCACACTCCACTCTAATCCACTTCACTCTACAACAAGATGCTGTACGACGCTACAGTGTATGAAACCGTCCTCCACTCTAGAGTACGACACTCCACTTAAAAATACTCCACTCAATGACACAAAACTATACGCTTTAAAATTATTTTTTATTAAAATTAAAAAAACATTAAAATTCAATGACAACAACAAAGGATAAAGCTTTGTTATAGTTAGGAACACTTTATTTATTCTTTCTATGTGATACAAACCTAAACTGCACAAAGATTACTAATTCTAAAATTATAGTTGTACCTTAAATTTATAATTTAACCACCACATTTAAATTGCTATAACTTTATTCTTTAGATACAAACCAAATTTAAACTATACAAAAACTTATAAATTCTAACTTACACTTCTACCTTCAATAATCAATTTATAATTTACTCAACATCTTCAAATTATTTTAATTTGTGCATCTTCATACACAGTGTATTCAACAGGTAGCCACCCTCCATTAAGTGTAACTTGCACCTTCTCCATACACTGGTCATACTCTTTTCTATTATATTACGTATGCCATCTCAAATAATAGCATTTAAAATAACACTTAGGACATCACAAATCACATCATTTGTGAGAACACAATGCATGGTAGAGTGGCGAGTTATAGTTAAAGTAGTGTGGCTACGAGTTCCCTTTTTCATCTTAATTCATCCAAGGGGATTGTACCTCGGTTATACCTGTATTACCTGATTTAAAAGAAAGCTTATTTGCTTTTTCATAACAAACACGCAAAGACAGTAACACTAATGTAACGATCTGCCATTGTGCAGAGTTATAGACATCTCACTGTCTCGGTGAAAGAGCAACTGAACAATTCTGAACTGAAATATTAACAAATTGCATTAATTAAAACTGGACCAGTCACACAAGTTGCCTGTAAAAGTGCTGGCCTCCTTGCAACATTTTATACTTATCAGCATTCGAATCGCCTCACTGGAGGTTCTTCGGAGTAAAGGAATTAGGATCTTTTGCTCACTTTGTTGTTGGCCAAATGACTTTCTGTGACGCAAGTGTATTGTTGTAGTGTCATCAGCACTCTATCATGAGAGAAGAAAGTGTTGTAATGGGGAGTCTACGGCAGTTTGTCCACATTCTTATAAAGGTTGTGTAAGAACATATTCCAGTCCAGGGTTGTTGTAGCAACTTGAGCGCACTGTCTTCAGTCTCTATTTCACTACATCTCTTTTCCAACTCCTAATCGTAGGTGCAGCTGCACAGCGTCTCCCTAAGGCTTGTGGGAGACCAAGTCAAGACATATTTTGATGGCCCATCTTTGAAACGACTTTGAATTTATTTCCCATTTTTTTTGCTAATTCAAGCTCCATGTTGCCCAAAAATATTGATTTATATGTTAAAGGTTAAGGTACTATAAAACACGGAAGTGAGCTAGAAAGAAAGCTCACGTTGACAGGGGCCCCTCTAAAGGTGGGGGCCCTAGGCAATTGCCCCTTTTGCCCATGCCTCAAAACGTCTGTGCAGCTGCACACTCCCAGGTCATCGCTACCAGGGTCAGACTGGGACAGAAAATAGGCCCAGGCACCAAAGTAAAGGTGGCCCTTGTTAGTGATTTGCACAGCTAATTAAAAGCGTCCTTGCTTCCAAATTGGGGCAGTTTTGAACTTGTAAAGACACATTATACAAGTGTTTTGCAAGATATTGAAGACTGCATGGATTTGAGCTAACTGCAGGCAATATTTGTTTCAATATCAGGGAAATCAGCAGTAAAAATCAGCCAAGCAGCCCAAAAAATAGGCCCGCAAACAGCAAAAATAAGCATTGGCACTGCCAATAGATCTAGCTTTAAAGAAATGATGTATTGTAATGTGAAGCATTATAGGTGAATAACTTGGGAATTAATATGTCTTTGTGAAGTAATATGGGTATAGGTAAAAAGGTCAGGTGACAGACGCACTGTCAGGCCAGACCTAAAAATCCATGCAGGTTAATGACTGACAAACACCATAAAGTAAGAGAAGAGCGTCACTTGCTTGCAATATGGGCTGGAGGAGAACTCACTGGTGACACTTTTGCTGTATGAATGTCCATAGGCATGAGGGAGTTGAGGGGGAGAGTCCTATCAGTGCCTAACCTGGAATGTGAGGGGCCTTACCAACCCCTGTGTAATTAGGCAGGCCCTGGCCTATCTCAACAGGCATAAGGTGGGCATCACGCTTCTAAAGGAGACCCACCTCACAGTGCGCTCTGAGTGCACCCTGGGTGGGATTTGGTCCTCTTGTCATGTTACCTAATTCTTTCTATGCACGTGGGGTGGCCATCCTTATGAAGCGGGTGTTTTTTTTGCAATGGATGGCTGCCTTACGGATACCCAGGGCCTTTATGCCACATTATGGGGAAGAGTGGGATGCACAAAGCTTACCAACATCAACTGCTACGGGTCCAATATTGACAATACTGTTTACATTTTATGGGGCATGATTCTCTTCACTGAACCACAGGCCTTGATATGGGGGGGGAGGGGATAAGTTTAATTGTGTACTACAGCCCCGATTGGAAAATACACGAAGGCTGACCAGTGCTAAAACTGTTGCTGCGGCTCACCTGAGGGCTATCGTGCATGAGTATCACCTTTTAGACATTTGGCGGCAAACGTTCCCACAAACAGTAGAGGGTACCTACTACTCACATGTACATGGGGGGTGGTCGAGACTCGATTACTGGCTACTCTCCTAGGACGTGATGCCTTGGGTGCTTAAAATGACACATCTAGCTCACACCCTCTCTGATCATGCCCCGTTACTCATGTCCCTGATGGTACCCGGGGCATCTAGCTCAGGTTTTGCCTGGCTGTTGCACCCGGAGACCATGCTGGACAGGGTATTCGCAGAGGAGCTCCACAAAGAGATCGTGGAATATTTCAAATTGAGTAAAGGCTGGACTGACTCCAGGGGCACTGAGTGGGAAGCTTTTAAAGCTACTGTACAGGGCATGGCAAAGCAGGGTGGCACCTGCCCTGCCTGGAGGAGGAGCTGAAGGAAATGGAGCGTGTGCTTGCAAGTGCACTGGGCAAGCCTACACTGGCACATCTTCACGCCCAGCTCACTGAGTATAAGAAAGTGGCGGTGAGAAAATGTACATTACAATGAAATATATGCCTGGGCAAGAGCATACGGTAAGGTGGGGATACTTAGTCGGTCCTTGGCTGCCAAGATACAACATCTTTGGGCTACTGAGTATCTTGTAGATGTTGAGGACGAGGCAGGGCAGCTGCATCACGATACTGTACAGTTTCTAGATGTGTTCCTGAAGTATTTTTCAGCACCTCTATGCCGCTACGGGGATTAAATCTCCAGTGCAGATAGATGAATATTTAGAGGACACAACTTTGGGATAGTTGAATGATGCTAGATGTCAATGACTGGTGCAACCATTTACTGTGGAGGAGTTGCGAGAGGTGGTTGGTGTGCTTATCATGGGGAAAGCACCTGGTTCGGATGGTTTGCTTGCCGAATTTTACAACCGTTATATTGATCTTCTCACCCTTAATCTGCTGGTGGTATTTGAAGCGGTGAGGGAAAGGAGAACTCTTCCCCCTTCAATGCAAGAGGCGGGGTCATAGCACTGCTTGAACCTGCCAAACTGGCGTGCAAATGTGACTCCCACTGGCCCCATCACTCATAAACTGCCATACGAAAATCTTGGCCAATCTGCTGACCTGTTCTTGCGGCTCATGCGGCCAGATCAGTCTGAATTTGTCGCAGGAAGCTCTACTGCACACTCTGTCTGCTATTCTACAGGACAACGACCCAGAGCTCAACACAATGGCAATTTTCTTAGATGCATCCAAGGCGTTTGACTCTCTTGAATGGGATTACTCTTTTGAAATATTGGGAAGGATGGGCATACAATGGGGCATTCTGAGCTGAATGCAACTACTTTACACAGCGCCTATTGCATGAGTGCGGATAAACATTGTTTATTCGGCACCTCTGGTGATTTCTAGGTACACTGGTGCCACATTTGCCTCTTCTTTTTGCTCTCATCATGGAGCCACTGGCTGCTAGGCTCCAGCAGCACTACTCCCAGTATGGCCTACGATACATGAGTTGGCCTTTATTTATTTCCCTTTATGCGGATGACATGACTTTTATATATCAGGGACCCACAGCTGAGCCTCAACAAAATCATATAAGACTATCTCCACTTTGGCCTGTTCTCAGGTGTTACCATCAACTGCGGAAAATCTCAGATCCTGCCTCTCATACCCAATACACCCCGCTTTATACCCAAATTTCCACTGCAATGGTGTGACAGCTCCTTCAGATATTTGGGGATATGGGTGCATAGGGACCCGGAGGTGGTGATTAACGAAAACTGTGGGGTTGTTGTCAATCACATTACAGATAGATCGCTGGATATCACTTTCACTCTTGTTAGCTGAACGAGTAGGTCTCATGAAAATGGTGATACTACACCAGAGGCTGTATCTATTCTTGAATATACTGCTGCCGCGAAATGGGGCTCTCTTTGCAACTCTTCGGTCTCAGATGATCATATTGGCATGAGCTGGAAGGCGGCCCAGAGCTGGTTGTGAGCCACTTATTCTGTCTTTTCCTTTGGGATGGTTTGAGGCTCTGAACTTTAAACTTTACTATCTAAACGCTAGCAGTGGCCGGCACAGGTAAGTGCGGTGGGCGGGGCAGGGCGCGGCAGGGGGGAAGCCATCAGACGACAGAATAGGTGTTATTTAATTATTTAACTATACCTATTCTGTCGTTTGTCGAATTCCCCCCGCTGCTACACGCACAGGCGCATTTTGCACATTATTGGTATAAGCCACCCCTATTTTGCCTCCCCTGATGGCCGAAGTAAATAGTATGGCTCCGATTCCTCCAACCTCTATCTTAGAGCGGCCAGTCATTACCAAGCGGGGGGATGTCTGAACAGTAGAATGCACAATTTGAGCGTGGGACAGATTGAGTAAGAGGGTGGGCCCAGGTTATGTGTACTCAGCTCATGTACCACTGGAGTACCATCCCTTATTGCTGCTCACACACGAAACTGTCACTTGAATGAGATTCCTTGCTAGAGGGCTGCTCACCTGGAGATATTTACATGGGAAGGGGTCTTTTCTCATGCTCGAGGAATATAGGGGAAACTCCCTCTGCACCCCACTCGACACATTTGTTTACTATAGGTTGCACAGCAGCTGTAAATGATCCCTTCCGCAGTTCCAAGCAGAACCAACTGTGCTGGCACCAATATCTTTGGCGCCGTTTGACGAATCTTCGCGAAATTTTCAAAACTAATGGTTCACACAGGTCAGCTCCTGTCTTAAAAGTTTTGGGGTGATTCATCAAGCGGGGGCAGAGAAAAAAGGGGGGTCCCAAAACGCAGCCCCCCTCCTGGAGCCCTCGATGGCCCTGGGGACCGCCACCCCCCAGGGCCAGCTCCTGCAATGTTCCGGGGTGCCCACCCCCGGGACATTGCTGTTTGCTATGGCAGGGTGGGAGCACGGCTCCTGCCCTGCCATAGAACACTGCTTTGCTTCTGGAAGCGAGAGCAGAAACCTGCTCTCGCTTCCAAGAAGCAGCAGAATGCTTTGGGCAAGGAGCTGCATGTTAGCAGCTCCCTTGCCCAAAGCAATGCCGGCTCCCGCAGGAGACGGGGAGCCGGCTGGGACCGCAGGGGCATTGGGGCTCCCCCGCGGTCCCCAGCATGAGGGCCGGCCCCCGGGATGGGGTCCCCGGGCCAGAAGTGGCCCGGGAGGGGGGCACGCGGCCCCCCTCCCTTTTGTAATAAAAACAATAAATAAATAAGGCTGGGCCCCAGGGATGGGGTCCCCAGGGCCCCCCTTCCAAAAACAATTATAAAAAGTAAATGACCAAGCCCCGGGGGATGGGGTCCCCGGGGCGGAAAATGGCCTCGGCAGGGGGGCCGCGTGGCCCCCTTCCCATTTAAAAAAAAGGGAAAAAAATGGGTCAGGCCCTGGGGGATGGGGCCCCAAGGGACCAAAAAATACTAAAAGAAGGGGGGCCATGCAGCCCCCCTTCTAAAAGATGCAAAAAGAAAAAAAAAGCTGGCATCTCGCCAGAGGCCCCGCCCCCTCCCTGCACCACTCTGCAAACGCGCCTCCTGGCGCGTTTTAAGTTGGGGGATTAAGTCCCCTTGAATCCTGAGGGTCCCTGGGGGCCAACTAGCCCACCAGGTACCTCCAGTAAGCCCCACACAGTGGGAATGCTGAGAGGTGGTCCGAGGCCATGCCCCTTTTTACACCACTCTGCAAACGCACCTCTTGGCGCACTGCTGGTAGGGAGATGAGGTCCTCTTGTGTCCTGAGGACCTCAGGACACAAGTGGGCTTCATCCCCCGAGCAGCAGTGCGGCAGGCGGCGCATTTGCAGAGTGGTGTAAAAAGGGGGCATGGCCTCGGACCACTCTCAGCATTCCAGCTGTGTGGGGCTTACTGGAGGTACCCTCATCCCCTAACCAAGAGCGCGCCAGGAGGCGCATTTGCAGAGTGGTGGACAAAGGGGGCGTGGCTTGTGTCCACCTATCAGCAATCCCACTACCTGGGGCATACTGGAGGTATCAGGTAGGCTAGTTGGCCCCTAAGGACCCCCAGCAGCGAAGTGGACTTTAATCCCCATCCAAGAGCGCACCAGGGAGCACGTTTGCAGAGTGGTGGGGAAAGGGGGCTTGGCCTGCTATGAGAACTTAGCAATGCTGCTGTGTGGGACTTACTGGAGGTAATAGGAGGGGTAGTTGGCCCCCAAGGTTGTCCTTGGGGGCCAAATACCCCTCCTTTTACCTCCACTAAGTCCCACACAGTGGGATTGCTAAGAGGTCTTCGGAGGCCACGCACCCCCTTTCTCCACCACTCTGCAAACGCACCTCCTGGCACAGGACTGGTTGGGGGATGAAGTTCACTTTACTCCTGAGGGACTTTGGGGAACAAGAAGCCCTCCTGGTACCTCCTGTAAGTCCTACGCAGCGGAATTCCTGAGCGTTGGTTGGAGGCCCAGCCCTCTTTCTCCACCACTCTGCAAACGTGACTACCAGTTAAAGAAGCATTTGTAATTTAATAGGTCGCGCATTTGCAAGAGTTAGAGCTATTGGCATTGTAAATGTAAACGTTTTTTACTAATGTTTTTTGGAGTGGAGTGGATGTACGTTGTGTGTAGTGGAATTATGTGGTATGTTGTGCAGTGAAGTTATGTGGCTAGAAAGTATGTGGTATTTAGTGTATAGGAATTATGTAGAGTGGGATTATGTGTTATGGAGAGAAATTATGTGGTATGGTAGTCTGTGTTGTGGAGTGGTAACCTCAGGTTTAGTCTTCCTCATTTCCATAGAAGCTAAACTATGAACTCAATGAGACAAAAAAAGAAGGAATCACTGAGGAGCACTTCTGGACCTAGTCAGAGGTATGAGCAGGGCCACTGGAATTATGCGACTGTTTGGCTACACCAACTTTCGCACAATTATACATTTTCCGCATTAGCCACATAATCCATCATCTGCTGCCTAATCTGCAGATTTGAACAATAAAAGCCTTGTTTCTAGCTCAAACAGCTCAAACGTTACCAAAAATGCAGCGACAAGTGTTACAGCGTGGTGGTAGGTCCTTTGTAAACCTAGAATGGTCACCTGTTACTTATTGCTAAATGTGGGTGTTAAATTGGTACTAATGGTGTGCAAGCCACTTTTGCTTCTTTCTGCGCCTCTCGCCTCTTTCTGCATTTCTGTTGCTTCTTTCTGCACCTTTCTTTCTTTTTCTGCACTTCTCTTGCCTCTTTCTGCACATCTCTTCTACTTTCTGCACCTCTTTTGCCTCTTTCTGCACCTCTGTTGCCTCTTTCTGCACCTCACTTGCTTCTTTGTGCACCCCTCTTGCCTCTTTATGCACCTCTCTTCCCTCTTTCTGCACCCGTCCTGCCTCTTTCTGCACCTCTGTTCCTTCTTTCTGCACTTCTTTTGATTCTTTCTGCACCTCTCTTGCTTCTTTCTGCACCCCTCTTGCCTCTTTCTCCACACCTCTTCCCTCTTTCTGCATGTCTATTGCTTCTTTCTGCACTTCTCTTGCCTCTTTCTCCACCCCTCTTCCCTCTTTCTGCATCTCTGTTGCTTCTTTATGCACTTATCTTGTGTCTTTCTGTACCTCTCTTGCTTCTTTCTATACCCCTCTTCTATTTCTGCACTCCTCATGCCTCTTTCTGCACCTCTGTTCCTTCTTTCTGCACTTCTTTTGTTACTTTCTGCACCTCTCTTGCTTCTTTCTGCACCTCTCTTGCTTCTTTCTGCACCCCTCTTTCTCCATCCCTCTTCCCTCTTTCTGAACCTCTGTTGCTTCTTTCTAAACCTCTCTTGTCTCTTTCTCCACCCTTCTTCCCTCTTTCTGCACCTCTGTTGCTTCTTTCTGCACCTCTCTTGCTTCTTTGTGCACCCCTCGTGCCTCTTTCTGCACCCCTCTTCCCTCTTTTTGCACCCCTCTTCCCTCTTTTTGCACCCCTCTTGCCTCTTTCTGCACCTCTGTTGCATCTTTCTGTACCTCTCTTGCTTCTTTCTGCACCCCTCTCGCCACTTTCTCCACCTGTTTCCCCTTTTTGCATCTCTGTTGCTTCTTTCTGCACTTCTCTTGCCTCTTTTTCCACCCCACTTCCCCGTTTCTGCATCTCTGTTGCTTTTTTATGCATTTCTCTTGCTTCTTTCTGCATCTCTCTTGCTTCTTTCTGCACCCCTCGTGCCTCTTTCTGCACCCCTCATCCCTCTTTCTGCAGTCCTCTTGCCTCTTTCTGCACCTCTGTTGCTTCTTTCTGTACTTCTTTTGTTTCTTTCTGTACCCCTTTTGCCTCTTTCTGCACCTCTGTTTCTTCTTTCTACACTTCTTTTGTTTCTTTCTGCACCTCTCGCTTATTTCTGCACCTCTTTTGCCTCTTTCTGCACCCCTCTTGCCTCTTTCTGCACTCCTCTTGCCTCTTTCTGCACCTCTGTTCCTTCTTTCTGCACTTCTTTTGTTTTTTTCTGAAGCTCTCATGCTTCTTTCTGCACCCCCTTGCCTCTTTCTCCACCCCTCTTCCCTCTTTCTGCACCCCTGTTGTCCCTTTCTGCACCTCTGTTCCTTCTTTCTGCACTTCTTTTGTTTCTTTCTGCACATCTCTTGCTTCTTTCTGCACCCCTCGTGCCTTTTTCTGCACCCCTCTTCCTTCTTTTTGTACCCCTCTTGCCTCTTTCTGTACCTCTGTTGCTTCTTTCTGCACTCCTCTTGCCTCTTTCTGCACCTCTGTTGCTTCTTTCTGCACTTCTCTTGCTTCTTTCTGCACTTCTGTTGCTTCTTTCTGCACCTCTCTTGCCTCTTTCTGCACCCTTCTTCCCTCTTTCTGCACCTCTCTTGCCTCCTCTTTCTGCACCTCTCTTGCCTCTTTCTGCACACACAGGGCTACTTTTAAACTGACCTCAGGCTCAGCAGTGCACACATGCAAGTGCAGAAAACTGCCATGCCCTATTATATGCTAGGGACTTTGAGGTAGTTTTAATCCCCCTACCCTATTATGTACTAGGGCCTTACAGGGGAGGTCATGCCAATTACAGGGGTACCCCAACCCATAGTGTACCCTAGTGTATGTAGGTTTTTTCACTGTATTCTAAGTGTCTTTCAGCATAGCACTGGCTCCGGGCCTGGTAAGGCAGAGCCCAGGGTCAGTCAGAGTCAGTTACCACCATTACCAGTCAGCAAAAAGTTGGGGGGTGCCCAAGGCACAGGATGACTTTGCAACAAGGCCTCTTTCTGCACCTTTGTTGGTTCTTTCTGCATATCTCTTGTTTCTTTCTGCGCCTTTCTTCCTCTTTCTGCACATGTTCTACCTCTGTAGGCATAGTTAGAAATTAGCATTTAAAAAACCTTTGAAATTCACTGAAAAAACCATTGGTTTCAGGGACATTATAGTTAGAAATTATCATTTAAAAAACCATAGAAATTCACTGAAAAAAACCATAGGTTTCAGGGACGTTATAGTTAGAAATTAGCATTTAAAAAACCATAGAAATTCACTGAAAAAACCACAGGTTTGAGGGACACTACAGTTAGTTGGACATTTCACTCGTACTAAACCAGAGAAATTCAGCCGTTATAGTTAGTTGAGCTAAGTATAACTCGCGCCCCCGCAATGCACTGCTGATGACATCACATATTACATCACTCATGACATGGTCAGTGACATCACTGATGACATCTCAAAGGACATCATCCACGTGATAATCTGATGCACCTCCTCACACCCTAATATAACCTTTGATACACCCACTCTAAAATACAGACTACCATTCTCGAAACCATAGACACACCAATACCAATTACTGCATACCCACTCACTGATTCCTAGGTCTACACACACATCCACTCACTCACCCATACATGCTGTCACTCATCAATACAGCCCTTATCATATGCACTCATACACGTATACAGACATTCATACACCGCCACTCACCCATAGAGTTACTTACACAGCTAGTCAGTCAATCAATCAATCAATCAATCAATCAATCATGTCACTTATAAAGCGCACTACATACCCGCGATGGTCTCAAGGCGCTGGGGGAAGAGGGGGGTGGTGCTGCTACTGATCGAAGAGCCAGGTCTTGAGGAGGCTTCTGAAGGCCAGTAGGTCTTGGGTCTGTCGGAGGTTGGTGGGGAGGGTGTTCCAGGTCTTGGCGGCGAGGTAAGAGAAGGATCTGCCGCCGGCGGTCATTTTCCGGATGCGGGGGACTGTGGCGAGGGCGAGGCTGGTCGAGCGGAGCTGGCGGGTGGGGGTGTAGAAGCTGAGTCGTCTGTTGGTCGCCCTAAGTTGGCGGGGGTATGCCCAGACGTGGGTCCCTTGCTCACTTTGCCACTGGATTCAAGCAAGCCTGGCTGATGACGGCTGAAATGCCAGAAACCGGTCCTAGGATGCTTGTTTCCGGTCCAGGGAAGACATGGCTTGGCAGTTCGGGCTGGACTGTTCCCATGAGGCACAGGGTCAGACTGATTTGCATATGGCCATGTCTGAACTGGGGTGGTGGAGTGAGCTAAAGAATGATGATGGATTAAACCCAGATCAGTTGACTGGGGGTGAGTGTTTGATTGGCTCAAGCGCTCCGTCCATCATCCCCTTTTGTATCGCTTTGGTCGCCCTAAGTTGGCGGGGGTATGCCCAGACGTGGGTCCCTTGCTCACTTTGCCACTGGATTCAAGCAAGCCTGGCTGATGACGGCTGAAATGCCAGAAACCGGTCCTAGGATGCTTGTTTCCGGTCCAGGGAAGACATGGCTTGGCAGTTCGGGCTGGACTGTTCCCATGAGGCACAGGGTCAGACTGATTTGCATATGGACATGTCTGAACTGGGGTGGTGGAGTGAGCTAAAGAATGATGATGGATTAAACCCAGATCAGTTGACTGGGGGTGAGTGTTTGATTGGCTCAAGCGCTCCGTCCATCATCCCCTTTGTATCGCTTTGGTCGCCCTAAGTTGGCGGGGGTATGCCCAGACGTGGGTCCCTTGCTCACTTTGCCACTGGATTCAAGCAAGCCTGGCTGATGACGGCTGAAATGCCAGAAACCGGTCCTAGGATGCTTGTTTCCGGTCCAGGGAAGACATGGCTTGGCAGTTCGGGCTGGACTGTTCCCATGAGGCACAGGGTCAGACTGATTTGCATATGGCCATGTCTGAACTGGGGTGGTGGAGTGAGCTAAAGAATGATGATGGATTAAACCCAGATCAGTTGACTGGGGGTGAGTGTTTGATTGGCTCAAGCGTTCCGTCCATCATCCCCTTTTGTATCGCTTGAGTCGTCTGTTGAGGTAGGCTGGTCCGGAGTTGTGGAGTGCTTTGTGTGCGTGGGTGAGGAGCTTGAAGGTTATCCTCTTGTTGACAGGGAGCCAGTGCAGGTCTCTCAGGTGGGGTGTGATGTGGCTGCGTCGGGGGATGTCGAGGATAAGACGTGCAGAGGCGTTCTGGATGCGTTGCAGCCGTCTCAGGAGCTTAGCCGTCGTTCCTGCGTAGAGGGCGTTTCCGTAGTCCAGCCTGCTGGTGACGAGGGCCTGGGTGACTGTTTTTCTTGTTTCGGTGGGGATCCACTTGAAGATCCTGCGGAGCATTCGGAGGATGTTGAAGCAGGATGAGGAAACGGCGTTGACCTGCTTAGTCATGGAGAGGGTGGGGTCGAGGATGACCCCTAGGTTGCGTACCTGGTCGGTGGGTGGCGGGGCTGTTCCCAGTGATGTTGGCCACCAGGAGTCGTCCCAGGCTGAAGGGTTGGAACCAAGGATGAGGACCTCCGTCTTGTCCGAGTTCAGCTTCAGGCGGCTGGTCCTCATCCATTCGGCGATGGCCTTCATTCCTTCGTGGAGGTGGGCTTTGGCGGTGTGAGGGTCTTTGGTGAGGGAGAGGATCAGCTGGGTGTCATCGGCGTAGGAGATGATGTTGAGGTTGTGCTGTCGGGCGACGTGGGCGAGGGGTGCCATGTAGATGTTGAACAGCGTTGGGCTGAGGGAGGAGCCTTGGGGTACGCCGCAGATGATCTTGGTGGCCTTGGATCGGAAGGGGGCGAGGCGGACGCTTTGTGTTCTGCCGGAAAGGAAGGATGTGGTCCAGTCCAGGGCCTTCTCTTGGATCCCGGCGTCGTGAAGGCGTGTTCGTAGTGTGTGGTGGCAGACCGTGTCGAAGGCGGCTGATAGGTCCAGGAGGATGAGGGCTGCTGTTTCTCCGTGGTCTAGCAGGGTCCTGATGTCATTGGTGGCGGCGATGAGGGCGGTTTCGGTGCTGTGGTTGCTGCGGAAGCCGGACTGGGAAGGGTCCAGGATGTTGTTCTCCTCGAGGTAGCGGGTCAGTTGTTTGTTGACGATTTTCTCGGTGACCTTCGCGGGGAACGGGAGCAGAGAGATGGGTCAGAAGTTCTTGAGGTCCTTGGGGTCTGCCTTGGGTTTCTTGAGTAAGGCGGTGATCTCGGCGTGCTTCCAGCTTTCCGGGAAGGTTGCTGTCTCGAAGGAGATGTTGATTATTTTCCGGAGATGGGGCGCGATGGCTGTACTGGCTTTGTTGAAGATGTGGTGAGGGCACGGGTCTAGCGGTGAACCGGAGTGGATGGTGTTCATGATCTCGCTGGTGTCCTCGTCGTTGATGTTGGTCCAGGAGAGCAGGCGGTTGGTGGTTGTGGGGGCAGTGGTCTCGGTGGTTGCCGGGCGGTCGTGGTGTTGAAGCTGTCGTGGATGTCGGCGATTTTGCGGTGGAAGAAGGTGGCCAGTGAGTCGCACAGGTCTCGCGACGGCTGGATGTCGTTGGTGTTGGAGCTGGGGTTGGAGAGTTCCTTCACGATGTTGAAGAGCTCTTTGCTGTTGTGTGCTTTGTCATGCAAAGAATCAATCACACTCCCATTTACTCACCTATACAGTTATACACACACCACCTCACTTATTCACACAGATACTAACACATACTTACTCTCTTATACAATCACTGACACAAGAACACACTCATCCACAAAGCCACTCTCACAATCACTCACTCACATATAGTCATTTATATACTCCAACACTCACATATACTGCCTTTCACATATGTAGTTACTCACCCATGTACCACTGAGACATCCATTCACTCACCAACACAGACATACACACACTCACCCACCCATACATCCCCTCACAGACGCACTCTTGAACCCATACACCCAGTGAATCACCCACTCACACATCCATGCAGTGAGTCACACATACCCAACCCACCCATACAGACACTCAGGCACCCATACAGATACTCAGACAAGCAATCAATAACCCATATACATACACTAATGTAGCTACTCACCAACCCATGCTGCCGCTTACACACCAACAGACAGACTGATACAGACATTCACACAGTTTAGTCACTAACCCATGCATTCAGTAAGACACGTTTAATCACTCACTTATACAGTCAGTCATGCACCTACTAAATCATCCATTCAGACAGTCATACACCCACTCATTCTTCAATACACCTTGGCCTACATATATATAAAACATATTTAAACTACAGAAACACACAGTCACTGGATGATGTCATCAGTGATGTCATTTGAGATGTCATCAGTGATGTCATCAGTGATGTCACTGACCATATCATGAGTAATGTAATATGTGATGTCATCAGCAGTGCATTGCGGGGGCGCGAGTTATACTTAGCTCAACTAACTATAACGGCCAAATTTCTCTGGTTTTGTACGAGTGAAATGTTCAACTAACTATAACGTCCGTGAAACCTGTGGTTTTTTCAGTGAATTTCTATGGTTTTTTAATTGCTCATTTCTAACTATAACGTCCATGATACCTATGATTTTTTCAGTGAATATATATATGAGACCCAGTTGAAGGCTCCGGCCGAAACGCGTAGGTCCCTTTGTTGCACTGTCGGTGGATTAAGAAAATAAAAGGACTACTCACAACCTGCTGTTGCCTGGCTGTGCTGCTTCTCTTCTACCCCCTCGGATCGAGGGGGCTGCTGTTGGAAGGATTTCAGAATATATATATATATATATATATATGTGTCTATATATATTACCTACTGGCGGTCGCCAGTAGGTAGTTATAGTTAGGACCTTGTTTCTATTCAAAAAGCGTTTTTAAAAATTATTATTATTATTATTATTTGTATTTATAGGGTGCAAGTGAATCATCCCCAGTGGGATCTCTCGGCGCCTCAGTAACAGATAGAGCAGAACCAATATTGCTGGTTAATGACAGAACAACCAGGTTTTGAGGAGTTTCTTAAACTGCCTGAGATTGGGACATGCACGGATGTTATCTGGCAGTCTGTTCCAGTGAAAGGGGGCGAGATACGAGAATGAGCGGCCGCCCATTCTGACTCTGTTAATTCTCAGAGGGCAAAGCAGCTGTCGGTCGCTCGATCTCAGTTGGCAAGAGGGGACATATGGCTTTAGCTTCTTCCTTAGGTAAGCTGGTCCCTTCCCCTGGAGTGTTTTAAACACCAGGCACACCAGCTTGAATTCTGCTCTTTTCCTGACAGGCAGCCAGTGCAGCTGTCATAGAAGGGGTTCCGAGGGGGTTCGAACAGGCTGATTGAGGGCTAGATGCGCGGCTGTGTTCTGCACGACCTGCAGCCTGGATAATAGATCTTCCCTGATCCCTACCAGTCCAGTTGGTTCTGTCTGATGAGCTAGCGCCTTGACACCTTCGGGTGAATGTTTCGCGCTCTACAAATTTTATTTTCATTTCATTTCATTTAATTACCAGTAGGGAATTTCCATAATCTAGTCTACTCACTAGAAGTGCCTGTATAAGGGCCTTTCTAGCTGAGAGGGGGATCCAGGGAAAGATCTTCCTCAGCACTTGCATTAGGCCGAAGCATGTGCCCGAGATGGTTTTCACATGTTCTTCCATGGAGAGTCTATCATCAATTATAACACCCATATTTTTCACCCACTTTTTTGGCGTAGGGGGTTCACCAAGCTCCGATGGCCACCAATCTGAGGCCCAGAGCTCCCCTGCTTTTCCGAACAGCAGAATCTCAGTTTTATTGGTGTTAAGCTGTAGAAAATTCATAGTCATCCATGCAGCTATTTTTAACATGCAATTTTTAAATTTTTCTCTGGTCGACACGGGATCCGTATCAATAGTGACTATCAATTGGGTATCGTCCGCGTACGAGATGGTGTCAAACTCACACGATCTAATAATAGTGGCCAGAGAGGACACATAGATGTTGAATAAAGTGGGGCTTAAGATGGAACCCTGAGGGACCCCTTTATCTACAGCCATGGTCTGCGATGTAAACGTGTCTAGTTGGACGCATTGTGTTCTATCCGCCAGGAAGCTTTCGAGCCATTTTAGAGGCTTTCCTCGGACACCAATCTCTTGTATCCTGTACAATAGGATTCTATGAGAGATGGTGTCAAACGCTGCTGACAAATCAAGGAGAATCAGCATCGTGGGTGTCCCCTTGTCCAAAGCCAACCTAATCGTGTCTGTTACTTCAGTCAGCGCGGATTTGGTGCTATACAGCGCGCGGAAGCCTGACTGAGATAGATCAAGTAAGTTGTTCTGTTCGAGGTAACCCGTTAGTTGTTTGTTGATCAAAGCTTCCATGACTTTAGAAAGAAATGGGAGAAGAGAAATAGGTCTATAATTTTGTAGATCCGAAGGGTCGGCCAGGACTTTCTTTAGTAAAGGCTTTATTTGCGCCATTTTCCATTTCTGGGGGAAGGTGGCAGTAGCTAATGATATATTGCAGACTTCAGTGATCGAGTCTGCAAGAGCCGGGGCGAGGGCTGAGATAATAAAAGGAGGAGCCAGGTCTAAAGGGAAGCCCGATTTTGTATGCGCTAGTAGGGACTGTACTTGCTCAGAAGTGATGGCTGTAAAGGTCTCCAAACACGGGGAGATGGGATCCTCAGTATTGTATGATCCCACACTAAAATACTCCTCTGTGCCAGAAGAGCTATAGATTTTATCGATCTTTAGCTTGAAGTAGTTCGCAAGATCATCGCATAACTCTTGAGTTGACGGGAGGGAAGGATTATTTGCTCTTGGGTTGGTGAACTCCTTAAGGATCTTAAATAGCTCTTTGGAAGAGCTTTTAGCTTCGCTAATTCTGGTTCCTAGATGCGATCTTCTGGCTATGTTACAGTTATTTAAATATGCTCTGTGTGCTATTCTGTAGGCTAGTTTGTCCCCCTCCTGTTTTGATTTTCTCCATTTTCTCTCCCTTTTTCTACATGCAGCTTTTTCTTTCTTGAGGCTCTTGGTATACCATGGGGCTGGGGCTAGCTTTTCCCAGATCTTGCCTACTTTGGACGGGGCAATTATGTCAAGAGCATGAGTCACAGAGGCCTCCAGCATTTCCAGTGCCGCATTACTGTCCACACAGTTCCGAAATAGTGGGGCAGTGAAGGCGGAGGTGAATGAGGTTAGTGTCACCTTTCTCCAAGGTCTCCGAAGGCCACTATGATACTGTGGCTGGTTTGTCTGCTTAGGGATTTCCAATGAGAATTTCAAGGCCAGGTGGTCTGTTCAGGTTCAGGCTATAGAGGGTTCTACTGCTAGATCTTGAATATTTGAAAAGATGGTATCCAGCGTATGTCCTGCTATGTGCGTGGGGCTGAATACTTTGGGAGAAAGACCAAGAGATTCCATAGCTGCTATTAAGCATACGGAATCAGAATTGGAGAAGGTGTCTAGATGATGGTTAAAGTCTCCTATTAGTAGGAAGTTGTCTGACTGCAGGGTGTAAGGAGCAAGGGTTTCCAATAGTGAGGTACAAAAAGATTTCTTGTTTTCACCCGGGTGTAAGGTATACCACAGCTCCCAACCACCTTGGGCCATGAGCCAGCTCCAATTTAAATACCATCAGCTCCATGCTGGGGAGGGAGACAGTATCCAGAATTTTGAAGTGTAGCGGTAGGCGAATAGCAATGGCCATACCCCCCCCCCCCCTTCTTGCCCACTCTGTCTAGTCTAGATACTGTGCACTCCTCAGGGAAGGCAATAGCCAAGGCTGGAGTGGCCTGCTTATGCAACCAAGTTTCAGTAAAAAAACAGATGTCTGGTTTCAGTAAAAAAACAGATGTCTGGTTTCAGGCAATCCAACATGTCCCAGATTTCAGCTGTATGCTTAGGGACAGACCTTGCGTTAAGATACAAACCCTGCAAGTTGTGTACTTTCCCTTCCTTCTTCTGTTTTCCCTCACTGGACGCCTGATTATTTAAATCTTGATGGTTTAAGGGATGAGGGTGCAGGGGAACTACTGTCTGAGGTGGATGGGCCATGAACCGGTTGCAGTGTGAACATTTACCAAAGTGTGGGCCCCTCTCCAATGATATTTTCCCCTTACACCAGGTGCTATTAGTCTCATTTCCGTTTTCCACAAGCGCGTGTTTAGAGTAGGTGATGGGGAGCATTTTGAGTTACCTCAATGGCGCAGGGGGCAGACTTCCCTGGCGGCTGGCAGCGTCCAGGTGTGGATGGGTGCAGATGGGCATGCCTTTGGCGCGCCCGCTGCGCGCGTCCGCTGCGAGTCCGCGTACAGGCTTAATTTATGCACGAGGGCCAAAGCTCTGTACAGATGGCAGCGTGAGCAACTAGAGCGCTAACCGCTTGGAAGATGGCGGCCATTGACAGCCTAATCGACCCCCAACAGGGCTGCCTCTCTCCACTCAATCGGTCTGCTAACAAGGCCAATATCTTTTGCGCCATTTGACGAATCTTTGCGAAATTTTCAAAACTAATGACCAGCTCTGGTCAGCTCCTGTCTTGAAAGTTTCGGGGTGATTCGTCAAGTGGGGGCTGAGAAAAAAGGGGGGTCCCAAAACGCGTTTTCCCCATGTTAATTTCCATAGGAAATTTTAGAACAGACTACAGCCCGAACTGCTGAGCGGAATTACACCAAATTTTGCAAAAAGGTAGCTCTTGGTTCAGAAAGCGTCCTTTTTTTTAAATTGTTGAAATCCATTCAGTAGTTCCTGAGAAATTAAAAAAATAAAAATTTATATATCTGAGCACCAAGGAGGAGTCGCGAACCCTCCCGAACACGAGCTTCATTCTAATTGGCTGCCAACACTCCAAACCAGAGTGTGTTGGCAGCCATTTTGTGACTCGGTAGAAGCGAGTCATATTTTGGCGGAAGTCGCGCTGAGTGCACAAATCCCGCCGAGAAAATTTTAAAAAACGAAGCGCGGTCTTCCATGCTTCGTTTTCTATGAGCCCCCGGGTGGGCCAGGTCCTGGGGGCAATGGTAAATGTATTAATCAATCAATCACAAGATTTGTAAAGCACACTACTTACCCGCGAGGGTCTCAAGGCGCTGAGGGAGAGGAGGGGGGGTGTTGCCGCTACTGGTCGAATAGCCAGGTCTTGAGTCGTCTCCTTAAGGTCAGCAGGTCTTGGGTCTGTCGTAGGTTGAGGGGAAGGGTGTTCCAGATCTTGGCGGCGCGGTGAGAGAAGGATCTGCCTCCGGTGGTGGTTCTCCGGATGCGCGGGACAGTGGCCAGGGAGAGGTCGGCGGAGCGGAGCTGACTGTTGGGGACGTAGAAGGAGAGTCGACTGTTGAGGTAGGCTGGGCCGGTTTTGTGGAGTGCCTTGTGAGCGTGGATCAGGAGTTTGAAGGAGATTCTCTTGTCGACCGGGAGCCAGTGCAGGTTTTTCAGGTGGGGGGTGATGTGGCTGTGGCGTGGAATGTCGAGGATCAGGCGTGCAGAGGCGTTTTGGATTCTTTGCAGTCGTTTGATGAGCTTGGTCGGGGCTCCTGCGTAGAGGGCGTTTCCGTAGTCGAGTCTGCTGCTGACGAGGGCCTGGGTGACTGTTCTTATCGTGTCTGTCGGGATTCACCTGTAGATCTTGCGGATCATGCAGAGGGTGTTGAAGCAGGAGGAGGAGACTGCGTTGACTTGCTTGGTCATGGTGAGCGTTGAGTCGAGGATGACTCCCAGGTTGCGTGCGTGGTCGGTTGGTGTCGGGGGTGCCCCTAGTGACGAGGGCCACCAGGAGTCGTCCCAGGCTGATGGGTTAGAGCCGAGGATGAGGATCTCCATCTTGTCTGTGTTCAGCTTAAGTCGGCTGCACTTCATCCAGTCGGTGACGGCTTTCATTCCTTCGTGGAGGTTGGATTTGGCGGTGAGGGGGTCCTTGGTGAGGGAGAGGATCAGTTGAGTGTCGTCGGCGTAGGAGATTATGTTGAGGTCGTGCTGTCGGGCGATGCGTGCGAGTGGAGCCATGTAGATTTTGAACAGTGTCGGGCTGAGGGAAGATCCCTGGGGTACACCGCAGATGATCTCGGAGGCTTCGGATTGGAATGGGGGGAGGCGGACGCTCTGGGTTCTGCTGGAAAGGAAGGAGGTGGTCCAATCCAGGGCCTTGTCTCGGATCCCTGCGTCGTGGAGGCGTGTGTGTAGTGTGTGGTGGCAGACAGTGTCGAAGGCGGCGGAGAGGTCCAGGAGGATGAGGGCCGCCGTCTCGTCGTTGTCCAGCAGGATCCTGATGTTGTCTGTGGCGGCGATGAGGGCGGTCTCGGTGCTGTGGTTGCTGCGGAATCCTGACTGGGAGGGGTCCAGGATGCTGTTATCTTCGAGGTAGCGGGTGAGCTGTCTGTTGACGATCTTCTCGATGACCTTAGCTGGGAATGGAAGCAGGGAGATGGGCCGGAAGTTGTTGAGGTCGCTCGGGTCCGCCTTGGGTTTTTTGAGTAGGGCGTTGATCTCGGTGTTTTTCCAGCTCTCTGGGAAGGTCGCGTTCTCGAAGGAGAGGTTGATGATGTTGCACAGGTGGGGTGCGATGGAGCTGCCGGCTTTGTTGAAGATGTGGTGTGGAAAAGGGTCTGATGGGGAGCCGGAGTGGATTGTGCCCATGGTCTTGATTGTGTCCTCGGTGTTCACGTTGACCCAGGCTGTCTGGGGGTCATGGTCGATGGGGTGCGGCGGGTCTGATGTGTCGGGCCTGTTGGGGTCGTCCGGGAGTCGAAGCTGTTGTGGATGTCAGCGATCTTGCGGTGGAAGAAGGTGGCGAGGGAATCACACAGGGCTTGCGACGGCGGGATGTCGTTGGCGTTGGAGCTGGGGTTGGAGAGTTCCTTCACGATGCTGAAGAGCTCCTTGCTGTTGTGTGCGTTGTTGTCGAGGCGGTCTTTGAAGGAGGTCCTCTTGGCGGACCTGATGAGGTGATGGTGGTTGCAGATGGCGTCTTTGTGGGCTGCGCGGCTGTCCGGCGTCTTCTCGCTGTGCCATTTGTTCTCCAGTTTCCGGCAGGTGCGCTTGGATGCTAGGAGTTCCGGGGTGAACCAGCTGGCTCTCTTGCTGGTGTCTTTGTAGGTTGGTTTTTTTCAGCGGGGCTAAGATGTTGGCGCAGTCGTCCATCCATCGTCTGAGATTGCGGGCGGCGGCGTCGGGGTTGGAGGGGTCGGTGGGTGGGCTGAGTGCGAGGTTTGTCTGGAGTTGGTCTTCGGTGACTTTGCTCCAGCATCTGCGGGGGATCTGAAGGGTGCGGTGGTGTGCGGCGGGTTTCCGGAAGGTGAAGTGGATGCAGTGGTGGTCGGTCCAGGTGAGTGTGGAGGTGTGGCTGAAGGAGACGTGGGAGCTTGAGGAGAAGATGGCGTCGAGCGATGTGGGTCGGCGTCGTGACGAGCTGTTTCAGTCCGAGGTTGGCGAGGTTGTCGATCAGGGTGGAGGAGTTGCTGTCGTTGTTGTTCTCCAGGTGAAAGTTCAGGTCTCCGAGGAGGATGTAATCGGTGGAGGTCAGGACGTGCGTGCTGATGAAGTCGGCGATGGAGTCGCTGAACTGGAGTCGGGGTCCGGGGGGTCTGTAGATGAGGGTGCCTCTTACGGTGGTGTTGGGATCCGTGTGGATCTGGAAGTGCATGTGTTCGGCGGTGCTGAGAGTGTCGTCGGTGCTGTTCGAGACCCTGATGGTGTCTTTGTGGACGATGGCGATTCCTCCTCCGATTCCGTTGGTGCGGTCTCTGCGGGTGATCTTGTAGCCGTCGGGGATGGCTATGGCGATGTTGGGTGCGGAGGATTCGTTCATCCAGGTCTCTGTCAGGAAGGCGACGTCCGGTGATGAGGTGTCGAGTAGGTCCCAGAGCTCAACGGCGTGTTTGCGTGCGGAGCGGGTGTTTAGTAGGATGCACCAGAGATGGTTGAGGTCCTTCTTGGCTGGAGTCTCAGGCTCTCCGAGGCAGGTGAAGCTGCAGTTCCGGCAGGTGAAGGGACCATGGGTGCATTTCGGGGCGGCCTTGAAGCAGGTGGAGGTCTGTCCTGGGTTGAGAGCGATGAGGGTGCTGGCGTCGTATCGGAGGTGGTCTTTGTGGCGGATGCGGGGGCCAGGGGTTCCGGCGCTGGGTGCGGTCCAGGCGCGGACGGGCGCAGACGGGCTTGCCTTAGGCGCGGCCGCACAGCGACCGTCATATATGGGGAGGTGGGAGGGAGGAGTAGCTGGGAGGCGGGAGGCAGGGGCAGCGAGTGGTCAGCGTGGGGGCGGGGCCGCAGGGGACACAGCGGCGGGAAACGGGAGGACGAAAGGGTACAGAAATCAAAAGGGGCACAGGGGGGCACAGAACGAAAAACAGTGCACAGCAGTGGGGACACAGAATGGAAGGGCAAAAACAGTGGAAAAGCAGTGGGGGCACAGAATGAAAACAGTCACAGCAGTGGGGGCACAGAACGGAAGGGCAAAAACAGTGGAAAAACAATGGGGGCACAGAACCAAAACAGTCACAGCAGTGGGGGCACAGAACGGAAGGGTGAAAACAGTGGGGGCACAGAACGAAAACAGTCACAGCACTGGGGGCACAGAACGGAAGGGCAAAAACAGTGGAAAAACAGTGGGGGCACAGAACGAAAACAGTCACAGCAGTGGGGGCACAGAACGGGAGGGCAAAACAGTGGAAAAACAGTGGGGGCGCAAATATCGAGGGGAAAGACAGTAACAGTGACGCTCACAACGACAAGAACCTACCTACGGCCTACCACTGGCCACCAGGGATGAGGTGCAGGTGGTAGCCTGCGGGTGGAGGAGGGCCTCAGATCAGCAGCAGCAGGGAGCTTGTCGCACAGGTGGCGCTGTGCGGATGGGGGGGCGACCTACCCAGAGGTCAAGGGTCGCTCACCTCACCGCGCAGCGGCCGCCATATATGGGGTGGTGGGAGGGAGGAGCAGCTGGGAGGCGGGAGGCAGGGGCAGCGAGTGGGCAGCGAGGGGGGCGGGCCGCAGGGGACACAGCGGCAGGAAACGGGAGGGCGAAGGGGTACAGAAATCAAAAGGGGCACAGGGGGGCACAGAACGAAAAACAGTGCACAGCAGTGGGGGCACAGAATGGAAGGGCAAAAACTGTGGAAAAGCAGTGGGGGCACAGAACGAAAACAGTCACAGCAGTGGGGGCACAGAACGGAAGGGCAAAAACAGTGGAAAAACAGTGGGGGCACAGAACGAAAACAGTCACAGCAGTGGGGGCACAGAACGGAAGGGCAAAAACAGTGGAAAAACAGTGGGGGCACAGAACGAAAACAGTCACAGCAGTGGGGGCACAGAACGGAAGGGCAAAAACAGTGGAAAAACAGTGGGGGCACAGAACGAAAACAGTCACAGCAGTGGGGGCACAGAACGGAAGGGCAAAACAGTGGAAAAACAGTGGGGCGCAAATATCGAGGGGAAAGACAGTAACAGTGACGCTCACAACGACAAGAACCTACCTACGGCCTACCACTGGCCACCAGGGCTGAGGCGCAGGTGGTAGCCTGCGGGTGGAGGAGGGCCTCAGATCAGCAGCAGCAGGGAGCTGGACGCACAGGTGGCGCTGTGCGGATGGGGGGCGACCTACCCAGACCTATACAGCAGCTCCAGCACATGCGAGGAGCCACACCCTCCCCCAAGACACAGCGGGGCAAAAGACCCATATTAGTGGGGGCCCGCAGCCCCCACAGCCCCAGGGACCACCACCTCCCCGGGCATAGATAATGGTATGTGGGGGGCACGCGGCCCCCCCAAGCCCCGGGGACCCCCACCTCCCTGGGGCTTTGATTGCTTATTTGTAGGGGGGCCTCGCAGGCCCCCTCAAGCCCCTGGGACCACCACCTCCCTGGGGCTTTGATTATTTTTGTGTGGGGGGGCCTCATGGGCCCCCTAGGACCACCACCTCCCCGGGGCTGTGCAAATGTTGGGAGGGGGAGGGAGGCCCCAGCCCTGGGGACCGCCACCCCCCAGGGCCAGCTCCTGCAATGTCCCGGGGTGCCCACCCCAGGGACATTGCTGTTTGCTATGACAGGGCGGGAGCACGGCTCCCGTCCTGTCATAGCAAACACTGCTTTGCTTCGTTGAAGCGAGAGCAGGAAACCTGCTCTCGCTTCAACAAAGCAAAGCAGAATTGCTTTTGTGCAAGGGGAGCTGCATGTTAGCAGCTCCCCTTGCCCAAAAGCAATGCCAGCTTCCGCAGGAGGCGGGGAGCCGGCAGGGACCGTGGGGGCATTAGGGCTCCCCCCACGGCCCCCAATATTGAGGGCCGGCTCCAGGGGATGGGGTCCCCGGGGCCAGATGTGGCCCTGGGGAGGGGGGCCATGCAGTCTCCCTCCCGGGAATTTTTTTTTTTTTTAAAACATAGGAAGGCCCTACCCGGGGTATGGGGTCCCCGGGGCCATAATTGGCCTTAGGAGGGGGGCCATGCCCCGGGGATGGGGTCTCCGGGGCCAGTAGTGGCCTTAGGAGGGGGGACCACGCGGCCCCCTCCATATATTTTTTTTAAAAATAAAAACAATTGTCAGGCCCCGGGGGATGGGGTCCCTGGGGTGAATACCGAATAATGGAAGTGGGGCGGGTTTTTTTTCTATTTTGGAGTCGCAACTCCGACGCGGCTCTCAGCGCGCCCCCGTGTAACGTCACGTTGGATTCGCAAATTCACCTCAAATAAATAATTTAGTGGTATATAATTTAGAAGGTAGTGTTGTATTTGTGAAGCTGTTTTGAAGAGGAACTGTGACTGAAGTTAATGACAAGATTACTATTGAAAGAGTTGTTAAAAATATTAAAAATTAAAAATTAATAGTTAAACTTGAAAAGTGTGTTGTGTTGTAGTACATTGAATTCATGCTTTTGCAGATTCACGAATCCTGATTTCTTTTTTTTAAAGTATGTATGTTTAAATAAGAATAAGATTTACTATTGTGTTATAGGGTGGCTCTTAAAAGAGCCCTTGTTTTCATTAAGAGTTTGTTGTAGCTACATGTAAGTACGGATGCAGAGCTTTAGGTCGTTGAGAAAGACTCTGTTCCCATGATCTGTGAAGTGTACTCCATCACTTCTGTAGATGTCATCCATATCAAAACGTAGATTGTTGTTATAGATGGAGCCCATCCTATGGTCTCTAAGGTAAGCAGAAACAGCTTTATTGACATTCTTCCTAGCTTTTTCAATCTGTCGACAGAATTGAGTTGACCACTTCCATTTCTGTCTTTGGCATATATTAGAGTATACAAAGACAGTTTGGGAGAAAAGCAACATCAATTGTGCAAAGATATCCTTCATGAGCATTTCAAGTCCTACCCCAGTCAATGTGCCTCTGTCATTGCCACCACAGTGCACAATCATGAGGTCAGGGGTTGGAGATGCAAAAGGTTTTAACCAAAGGCATCAATTGGTGCCACTTTAATCCTCTCTGTGCAATCCATTTAATATCCACATTTTGCAAAGCTAGATCTTTGACAATATCTCTGCGTTCAGCATACCTTTTGCACCCGAAAACATAGCTGTGCCCAACAATCCATACTGTAAGCATATTGAAGGGATGTCTGGAAGTAATGAAAAGATGTCTGTAGCTGAGGTAGACAGTTGGTAGAATGAGATATATCTAAAATGGTGGACAAGATGCTGTTTTTAAAAAAGTAGAGACTTGATTGGCTCTTTAAGAACATTGTACACTGAAAAATAGGGTGCATGTTACTTTCTTTAAAAAGCATGTTTGTTATTGGTCTGTAAAAAATGTTTGAAAGGTACAGTAGATAGGATAAGGTCATATTTTGTAAATGTCAACCACACCTGCTGTTTGCATTTGCAACATTGTGTTGTGAACTTGAAAATATGGTGAACTTGTGACCTGTTAGTTCAGTTGAATGTTCCATGAACTGTTACTATGGAAACTGGCATTAAGCAGAATGGGGGAAGGGTTGAATGTTATCTGTGGTTTTCAAATTTGGAATTGTAATTTATATATAACTGATATGTTATTAAAGTTACATTTCCCAAGTCAGTACTATGTTTAGAAGTGGTGTGTTCTTAAAAAATAGTGGTATTTTTATTTGTAATACATTTTTGAACTCCCGTATGGATTCACGGCTCCATTGCGTTGGTGCACGGTGGAGTCTCGACTCCCAAAAATTCTAGAAGCAGTTTGGGCACCTTTAGAAGTCAGTTGGTAAGGGTTAATATGTCTAACCAATAGAAATGTGTTTTATAATTTGAAATAATATAGGAAGCAATGTGATTTGTTACTTACATGTATTTGTGTGGAGAAAGAGAGGGAAAGTTTGCCATTACTGGTTTTACCTTGCTGAGAGTGGTGCATTACATTGATTGTGTGCATAAGGAAATCTTTTCTGAGTTTGTGATATTTTAAATTCTACAAATCAATTTGGAAGGTGAGTTATAAATTTGTGAGGTGTATTAAGTAATAGCTTTATTTTTAATCTTTTAAAATTATTCAAGAACTGTAATGTTTGAAATAAATTATTAAATGTAGAGATGTGTATTGTAGTTTGTTTTATTGTAGTTAAATGTTGTTTGAAATAGATTTTGTATACTAATATGTGTATATTGGAAAAAGGATTAGTGATTATGGTAGTTTGTTTTAGTGTGTGGATATGTACATTTGTAGTATACCGCATAATTTTAGGTGTTGCTTTCAAATTGGAGGGGGAGTCTGTCAAGTTTTAAGGTGTGCATGGACTTCTGTCTCAAGTATGTGTCTACTTGTAAATGTATTTTCATATGTCTTATACATTTGAAGGTGCATGATGTATAACAAAGAGGTGTTGTTGCTTTTTATGTGGTAGGATGAAGACGAATAGTAGTAGTGGAATGGTTAAGATGCAGCATAATAGTGTTGTTTAAAATATGTTGACATAAGGTATTAGTGATTAGGCTTCTTTTTTTAAGTTTCTAGAGAGGTACAGTTGAAATATGCCACATAATTTTTGGTGTTTGCTTGAAATTGGAAGTTTGTTCTGTGAATTTTTAACGTTTGGATAGTGTTATGCTACAGACATATCTATGTATGCTTTTAGGAATATGGTGAGACTTTTAGTAAAGACATGTGAAGGGTTCCTGCTTTGTAATTGGGTTGGTGTAACATTGTAAGTAGTTGTAGAATGGTAAAGGAGCAGCCGAAAAGTGAGGTTTGAGATGTTTGTAGAGGTGTTATTTATTAGAGTAATTTGTATGATGTGTGGAAAATTATATTTCATATATACCGCATAATTTTGAATGTCTGTTTGAAAATTGAAGTGTAGTCTGTGAAGTTTTGAGCTGTGGATGGTGTTGTGAGTACTTGCACATATATTATGGTATGTGTTATGCGTCTGAAGATGATAGATATATAAAACTCCTTCTATTACTGAGGCACTACCACAATGCTACTCTAATCACCTAGGCAGTATCGATGTACTTATAAAATCACTGAGGCACTTACTATGTACTCTTATAATCCCCCAGATATTATCCCTTAACTCATGCAATCACTCAGACATTACCTACGTACTGCTCTAATCACCCAGTCATTACCTCTATTCGTCTAGGCAGTACTCAGTGACTCATCTATGCCTTCAGGTGCTATTTATACACTTATCCATGCACTAAACCTCTATGTGTGCACTAAGAATTCTTCTCCTGCAGTTACCCAGCGACTACCTTTGGAGTCATACAATCACTCAAGCACTACCCATGGAGTTATGCAATCACTCAGGCAGATCTATTACATGTCTCAGTTTCTAGGTTTCACTATATTCCAGAAATATTGTATATATATTTCTTTTAGATATCATGATGATTTGAAAGGATAGAGACATATGTATGCATGCTTTTAACAATATGGAGAGACTTATAGTTGAGTCATGCAATAGTCTGCTGCTTTATATTTGGCTAGGCCCAACAGTCATGCAGTTATAAAAACACCCAAGTACTTCCCATGCAGTCTTCAAATGATCCAGGCACTACATATGCACTGGTGTAACCACTCAGGCATTACTGCTACACTCATGCAAGCACCCAGGTATTACCCATGCGGTCTTTGAATCATGTAGTCACTACTCATGTTCTTATATAATCACCCAGGCACTACTGTTGCACTCCTTCAATCATGGAGGCACTACCCTTGTACTTATGTAATCACTCAGCCAGTACTCATACACTTATAAAATCATTCAGGCACTACATTTGCAGTCTTGTAATCACTCAGGCACTACATTAGTACTTCTGTAATCACTCAGGCAGTAGTCATGGACTTATAAAATCACCCAATCGCTTCCTATGTACTCTAGTAATCCCCCAAATATTACCCCTCCAGTCATGCAATAAGTCAGGCACTACTTATGTTCTATCCCTGCAGTCTTGCAGTCATGCAGGCTGTACCTATGCACTCATGTAATAACCCAGGCACTAGCCTTGCAGTCGTAGAATCACCCAGGCCCTACTGTTGCACTCTTCTATTCACCTAGGCATTACTCCATGAGTCATCAATGCCTTCAGGTGCTATTTATATACTTATCTATGCACTCAAACTCTATGTGTGCACTCATGTAATTAGCCAGTCACTATCCATCTTCTCCTGCAATTACCCAGTGACTACCCTTGCACTTATACAATCACCCAAGCACTACCCATGGAGTTATGCAATCAGTCAGGCAGATCTATTACATGTCTCAGTTTCTAGGTTTCACTATATTCCAGAAATATTGTATATATATTTCTTTTAGATATCATGATGATTTGAAAAGGTAGAGACATATGTATGCATGCTTTTAACAATATGGAGAGACTTATAGTTGAGTCATGCAATAGTCTGCTGCTTTATATTTGGCTAGGTCGAACACTCATGCAGTTATAAAAACACCCAAGTACTTCCTATGCAGTCTTCAAATGATCCAGGCACTACATAGGCACTGCTGTAATTACTCAGGCATTACTGCTGCTCTCGTGCAAGTATCAAGGTATTACCCATGCAGTCTTTGAATCCTGTAGTCACTACTCATACTCTTATATGCTGCAAAACGCAGCTGCTAGATTACTCACTGGTACGTCCAAGTTTTCCTCAATCTCTAAAGAAATTTAAAAAATTGCACTGGCTCCCGGTGAGGAATCAAGTGCGTTTCAAATCCCTCTGTATGGTTTTTAAAGCTCTTCAAGGCATAGGACCCGACCATTTAAAACGTCAGTTTCAATGGTATTCACCGAAAAGAACTCTTCGCTCGTTGGGAGCCAAGTGGGTCACAGTGCCATCCATAAAAAAGCATTGTGGGGTGGTAGGAGTTTTTCTTTCTGTGCGGCAAAAGCCTGGAATGATCTTCCGTTTCACCTGAGAAGTGCCACTGATCTTTTGGCTTTCAGGAAGGGGCTAAAAACCTGACTTTTTGATAAGTAAAACTCCTGTCCTCTGTTTCTGCTTAAAGGAGAAGTGACTAGCGTCAGGACACCCTTGGGTAACCGCTGCGCTCTAAAAATATCTATAACATAACATAACATATAATCACCCAGGCACTACCACTGCACTCCTTCAATCATGGAGGCACTACCCCTGTACTTATGTAATTACTCAGCCAGTACTCATGCTGTTATGAAATCACCCATGCACTACCCTTGCACTCCTTCAATCACACAGGCACTACTCTTGTACATATGTAATTACTCAGCCAGTACACATGCACTTATAAAATCACCCAGGCACTATCTTTCCACTCCTCCAATCACTCAGGCGTTCCCTCAGTACTCCTGCAATCACCCAAGCAGTACACCTGCTGTTATAAAATCACCCACTCATTTGCTATGTACTACAGTAATACCCCAGATATTACCCCTTCAGTCATGCAATCACTGAGGCACTTGTTATGTACTACTCTTGCAGTTGTAGAATCACCCAGGTCCTACTGTTGCACTCATCTATTCACCTAGGTACTACTCAATGTATTTCTTTATTTAAAGATGACAATATTTGTATATAATTATTTTAATAATATTAAATAATTTTTAGAAAGATAAAAAACTTTTCTTTTTTTTAGATATTCTTCATAATTATTAAGAAAAATTCAGTATGACAAGAAAACTTGAAAAGAAAAGGCAACAAAGAAAACAGAACTATTTAAAGGAAAGAGAAAGGGAGAAATTAGTTGAAGTACAACATGTGATGTTGAAGAAAAAGTCTTCTGGTAAGAGAACGAAAGAATTTGTTAAAAGTCTTTTAAAAAATGTGATCGATTTTCAGAATGCAGAAAAGAGAAAGAAAAGTACTACAAGCAATCAGCAGAAAACAAAAAAAGGACAAATTAATGCAAAATCAGGTTATAGGAAAACAATCCATGTTGAAAAAAGGATGAAAGAATATAAAGACATTAGGAAGAGAACGTAGAAAAGTAGAGTACTACAAAATTTATTGAAAGATTGCAAAAAATATAAAAGATCAGCATTTTACAAGAAGAAAGAACAGATTGAAAGTATTGTCGAAAAGGCTTTTGAATTGAAAATAATTTTTTTATATTAGTATTGAAGAGAATGAAAACATTGAATAAAACAATGCACTTTATGAAGGAGAAAAGTAAAAGAAAAAGACTGGTTAATAGAACTAACTTTTGCAAAAATAATTCGGGTGAATGGAAGCACACTTCTAGTACTGAACCTTTACTTAATGAAGAAAGCTATTTTCAACAAAATACATTAGTTCATGCAGTTGATACCAAAGGTCGTTGCTATGAGGTTAAAAATGGTTGTCCAATTGAAAAAGAAAAGATGGTTCCTAGAAATGTGGAAGAAGTAATAGCTGAAGAAGTTCAAGGGAGATGTGCACAAGCTCCAGAGTATAATTGGGATTGTAGTAGTATTTGTAGTATACGACAGGAATCTATTGACATATTACGAAATTTCTTACGAGATTATGGTAATAAAAGTGTTAAACAGAAGATTAAGATATTGCAAGGACTAGATCCTTGTAAAGTGAGAACATATAGTGGCTTGCAGGGTCATTCTCTGGCTTGTCTTTCTATAAAAGTGTGTCGAAGTACTTTTCATCATTTAAGAATGTTAACAGTACATCACTCAGAAATGTGGAAGTTAGTAAGAAGATTGTACTATGTAAAAAGTCCTGCATTATCTTTAAGTGAAATAAACACTGCTCTTTTGCATGGTTCAGTATTGGATGCAAAAAAAGTTTCTGATGATATACAGTTTCGTTTCTTTGGTCCTGAACAGGAGTGTAGCGAAAGTGAGAGTTTTATAAGTGTAGGTGTTGAAGAAGAGGTGGAAGATAGTACTACTGAGAAGTTTGCAGAAGAAATTGCAAAGTTTAAGGTACTTTCTTGTGAAAAACCAAACTATGGGGTCTATTATGATGGCGGGCAGACTTTGTCCGCCCGCCATCGCCCCGGGAAATGTGACCGCCCGCTAAGGATGCGGCGGTCCCACATGAGCAATTAGGATGCGCCGGCCACAATGGCGGGCGCATCCCGCATTGTTTGTATTGCGGCGGGCGGTGCTCTCAGCAGCACCCGCCGCAACACAAAAAAGGCATGTGCGCATTTGCATGCACAACGTGGCAGGCACCGCGCGGTGCCTGCCATGTCGTCCATGCAATTGCTGGGGGGTACCATAAGTACCCCCCATGTGCCCCCCCACCCCCCCAACATCCTGGGGGCCCGCAACGGACCCCCAACTATGGAAACCGCATGCCTTTCCGTGGCGGCAACCCCGCCACGGAAAGGCTGCTTCCCGCTGCCATGCTAATATGGATGGCGGTGTCTAGCAGACACCGCCACCATATCAGGCCCCTTTTCCGCCCGGTCACCTGTGTGACCGGCGGAAAACCGGCGGACGGTCTTTCCGTCCGCCGGGGTCCCCCCCGCCATACTAATATGGCGGGGGAAATGGGTGGCGGGCGGGGTATGATGTAGGGCGGATCGCCACCACCCGCATGGCGATGGCGATCCGCCCTACATCATAATAGACCCCTATGTTTGTATTTGTTGTCGGCGTACTCACTATAGAAGTCAAACTAGGAATGTTGATGTGTATTTAAAAAGTGAAAAGGAAAACAATGATAACGGGGAGCAATTTGGTGCTTATTTGTTGGTGGAAGGCCGTTTTGAGTTGGGTAGTGATCAACGTATTTGTAAATATTGTTGCAACAAATTAGAAGAGAACAAAATGCCAGCTAGAGCTGTACATAGCAACCTAGAGTTGGTAGCTATTCCTCCGGAACTGGTAGATTTAAATACGTATGAGTCCATTATTATTCAATCTGTGCACTCGTTTCAAGCTATACTTCGTATGGAGCCTAAAACAGGTAAGAAGCCTCCAACAGATTTACAAAGAGGTTTAAAAGGAAGAGTTGTGTATTTACCTTTAGATTTTTAGAAAAATATTGAAACTGTTGGTGTAGACAAAGAGGAAAGTGAACCTGTAGTTATTCTAGTTAATGGTGTACCAACAAAGAGTCGGAAAATATGGCAAGAGTTAGTAGATGTCACCAAACTTCAAAAGGCTACATTATATCTTGTACAAAACGATATTTATTATAAAAATGTATATGTGGAAGAACAAGAAATATCTTTAGAAGATGAAAGAGAAATTTCAACTGGCCAAATAGAAAAAGTGGACAACTCCAGGAGTGAAGAAATTTATAAACATTATAGTACACATCCTCTCCATTCAAAAGAAGTGATAGGAAACACTATTGAATTATTTCAAATGAAAAAAGCGAAGGGAACTCCCATGAGTGTATGGGAAAAAAGTTTGGAAGCTCGTTGTTTTCCACAGCTCTCCCCCACTGGAAAAGGTGGACGATATGATGAACGACCCGTGCAGATTCCAGCTTCAGAATATCGTACAACAAGATTGTACTCAGAAGAGCCAAGATTTCGACAGTGTATTCCATATTTATTTCATCTTCTGTTTGAAAGTGACTTGTCTGGACTTTCATATGCAGTGAACCACATATTAAAAACAGGAGTTCATCATACACATCTTTCTGCAAAGGAATTTTTGGACAAAATAACAAAGAGACGATCTTTTAGAATCTCAGGTAATTAATTTGATGGCGTGTCAATGTGGTACTAATGAGTATTGGTATCGTCGTCATGGAGAACTTAAATGTATGTTAAGGAACTTAGGAACCCCTACGTAGTTTGTTGCGCTTAGCTGTGCTGAATACGCATGGGACGATTTACTTGAATTTCTACGACAAGCAAACTCAAATGTAAAAAACATTGAATTGAAGCCAGCTGGAGAGCTGTGTTCCTTGGATCCTGTAAATGTGTGCAGATTTTTTAATCATAGGTTTCAAGCTATGATGTCTTTTATCTGTAATAAAAATAATCCACCTCTTGGAGAAGTTATTGATTTCTTTTGGAGAAAGGAGTACCAAGCCAGAGGTGCACCTCACATACACATGCTGTTATGGATCAAGAATGCACCAAAATTTGGAACTGATACTGATGAACGTGTTTTGTCCTTCATTGAAGAGTATGTTACCTGTGCCATTCCAAAAGAAGGAGGAGAAAACAACTTGAGACAGCAAGTTTTACGGTTTCAAAGTCATCGATGTGGAAAATTTTGTCGACGGAAATACAAGTCAAAGGGAAGATTTTATACAAAATGTCGTTTTGGATTCTCACATCCAGTAATTTCAAAAGGAAGAGTTAACAATTTTATGTCAGCAGTAAAGCATACTATAACTCGAAAATCTCCGAAGAATACTTACAACATAAAAAGAACTGAAGATTCAAAGTATATTAATGACTACAATCCAGTGATTTTGACAATGTGGAATGCAAATAGGGATATCCAGCATGTTGCAGATAATTCGATTGCTGTTGCTCGCTATGTTACATCATATATAACCAAATCTGAAAATACGGAGTTGAAAGAAATGTGGGAAGAAATTTCACAAGAGAAGACTCTTAGTAACAAATTGTACAGCTTTAGTTTGAAGATGCTTTCCCATCGAGAAATTGGATCCTACAAATGTTCGGATTGGTTGAGCTCTGCAAGTTTATATTCAAAGTCAAGGGGAATCATTTGCTGCAACACAAAATCGAGTATTGAAATCTGTACAAGAAATTGAATACTTAGCATTGAATGAACCAGAAAGTACAGATATTGTTAAAACAAATATGTTGGATACATACTATCCTAAAAGAAGTCCACATCTGGAAAACATATGTCTCTATGAAGTACTGCAACATTACAGCTTTAAGAGAAATGTTGAAGAAAATATAAATGAAGAAAAATATGCAGTAATTGGATGTGAAGGGTGTTTGGTAAAACATGCCAAAGGAAATCTTATTAACCACAGGAAATTCAGTTGCGAAACTCCAGATAAAAAGGAATTTTTCTATTTAGCACTTCTGCAACTTTTCAAGCCTTGGCGTAGTGAAATGGAATTACTTGGAGATTTTGACTGCTATGAAGATTCTTTTAATGCATGTAAAGATAGCATTCAATGCACAATTTTTCCAAATGATTTACAAATGTTAAATAAAGAGATTGAACAAGATAGTACTATTGCAGCTGAAATAGCTAGAGAGAGTTCTCAAGATAGTCAAAGTTCTGCTCCTCTAAGTCAAGATCCACTAGGACAACCAATTCTTGAAAATGAAGCAGCAATAGCTATGAATGAAGTAGAAACGGCAATGCAGCAAGCACAACAGGATATTATTGAGTTGGGAAACTTAGAAGAACAACTAAATTTTGAACAAAAAGAAATATATCAGCAAGTGACACAACAGATACAGCATTGTTTACTGCATGAAAAAAAGAATGCAACTGCACATCAAATTAAACCTATTCGAATGTATATCAGTGGTCAAACTGGAACAGGAAAAAGTTTCTTAATTAAAGTTTTCACCAGTTATCTACAGAAAACCATTGAATCACATTTATCTTGTGTTGTAACCGCTCCAATTGGGTTAGCAGCACACAACATTAAAGGTATTACATTACATTGATTACTCATGCTACCAGTTGAACATGAAAATAAGTTGGAATATCACAAGCTATCTGGAGAAGCTTGTTATGAAGTTCAAGAGAACTAAAGAAAATGAAACTTCTGATCATTGATGAGGTGAGCATGGTCTCAAACTTAATGCTTGCCTTTGTACATTTAAGAATGCAACATATTTTAAAAACAGATTATGATGTTTTCTAAGTGGTTGCAAAAGAAGGGTTTGGATTCATGCGGTATGCGATGGCGCCTGCTCGTGTGTACATCTGTATGGGAATGTTCTTAATAAGGTACGGTGCTACAGGCGAGGGGATAACCCTGAACCCCTCAACAGACACAAGGTCCACAAATTTCTATACCAAATGCCTGTGCACACGTTGTTGTGAACTGCAGAGCAAGTTCTACGTCTCTTAACTTGATGAAATATCAGGCAAATCACCACTGTAAACAAACAAACAAGTAATACATAGACAGAACACTCCAAGTATCTTGTGTCCTCTGTGTTTATTGGAGATCGATTGCCCAGCCAACACGTGTTTCGTCAGGGTACAAACCCACGACTTCTTCAGGGCTATATGGCGAAAATAACTGAAAGTGGATTGATCACTCCGCCGGTTGTACTTCCGTCCCGGCTGATGCAGGAATGTGTAATTCCCAAGGTAAGTTCAAAAACGATAAAGGGACTCGTAAGTGAACGGTGCAGTGTCACTTAGAACAATAAGCAGAGGAATTGCAGCACACGAAAGTATGAGAGCCGAGTTAGGCTCTGTCCAGAGTGAGTACTCCTCCTAGGAGATCTGTAAAGGGCAGGCGAGTATGCTGCTCAGTCCGACGACCCACGGCGAAAACCGGAAGTCTAGATTATGATGTTTTATTTGGAGGAAAACATGTAATTGTATTCAGTGATCTACTACAACTTACTCCTGTGAAAGGACAACCAGTTTTTAAAACACTTGTCCATGAAGACACTAGGAAATCTTTGGGAAGTATTGGAAATGTCAACATTTGGTCTCATTTTGAATATAAAGAACTTATTAAGAATATGCGACAAGCAAGTGATGAACATTATGGAAACATTCTTCAAAATATAAGAATTGGTGTTTTAACAAAACATGGAAAAGAAGCTTTACAAAGTCTGCTACTAATGAACTTGTTTCCAAATGAAAACATTGCACCTGAAATAATGTACAAAAAGATTGGAGAAAAGAAGTCTATTGTTTGCCTAATGCCAACATTGCAAGAGTGTTCTACATTCAATCAAGAACTTTTGAAACTGGAAAAACAACCAATAGTGAAAATGGAAGCCATTGATAAAATGGAACACGAAGGAGTTACTATTCTTCTCTCAGAGAAATTACAGTCAAAATTGGATTCTTTGGAAAAGTCGGTGTCTAAGACTGCAGGTTTAGAAAAGACTTTATATGTATGTGAAAACTGTTGGGTAATTTTACGGCGTAATTTAGATGTAGAAAAAGGTCTAGTAAATGGAGCAATGGGAAAAGTTGTTGATTTTGTTAATTATCATAACAGAGATGGAATTGAATTTTTGAAGGTTAAATTTGATCAGATTGAAGAAGTAAAACAGATTGGACGCTGTACTGTTCGTTTTTTGCTTGTAAAAGAGTTGTATGTTCGTAGAAAACCATTTCCTCTTTCTTTAGCATATGCAGTGACCATTCATAAATCTCAAGGTTTAAGTGTAGACAATGCTTTGGTAAATATCGAAAGTACAGTGTTCAAGATGGCATGGCATACGTTGCCTTGTCTCGAGTAAGAACATTGTCTGGTTTGTATTTGATAGATTTTGATGACAAAAAGATTAGTGCTGATGCAAATTGTGTAAGAGCGTATAATCGGTTAAGAAGACTTTATGCTCCTAACTTAGGTGAACATCCCATATATGAGAAACGTGAAGTATGTCCAAAACGGAAACATGACAAACATTCTAGTGAAATTCAAAAAAAGAAAACAATTGAAGTGAATAATGAAGCTCCAAAGAAAATAAAAATAGACACTGTTGATGATATTGTAGGATACCAGTTAGAAAATAGTTCAGGTATCAATTGCTATGCTAATGTAATTGTGAATGTTGTCTTTTATCTAGAAGATGTTCATCATGAAATTATGAAAAATCTAGAAAAAAGATTCTGTTCTTTACTACATTATATTTTTCAAATGTTGGCAACTGATGGAACTAAAATCCATACTGCTTCTGGCATTTGGCATCTTTTGGATATATGTACTGGTTCTTCGCATTTTACACTGAATGTACAACAAGATGCACAATAATTTCTTATGTTTATGCTTGCAGTATTGGAAGATGAAGGAATAGAAATTGAAAATTTGTTTGGACCAAGTTACAGATGGGATCATAAATATGAAGAGTGTTCATTTTCTTCTACCACTGAAATAGACACTGAACGATTCATATATTTGACAATACCAGATTGCAAATCAGTGTCTTTAAATAAATTAGTAAAATCAGCTAATCAAGATATGAAATGCTCTCATTGTAAATCAGAACTGTTGTCAACGTTATATTTAGAAAGATTTGGAAAATATATAATTTTAATGCTACAACGTTGTAGAGCAAATTGAAGCAAATTGGAAACCAAAATTAAAATTTTTGTCGCAAGTCAACTATCAATTTCAGAAAGAACTTTTAAAGCTATGGCTATTATTTTCCATGATGGACCTACTACAACATCTGGACACTATAATGTGTATTTAAAGTGCAATAAAGGTTAGATACATTGCAATGATGCCCATTTGGAATTCAAATGTAGGTTGCCTTTCGAATTTCCAGATTCATATCTGATATTTTTGATGCCAAAGTTTTGAAAACATCATTCGGCCTATTGGGAAGATGTAACCACAAATTAAGGAGTTTATTTTGGATGTTTTCAATGCAAATTGATTTAGAAACATTATTCGGCCTATTGGGAAGATGTGAAGAATTACTGTTTGGATTATTGTTTGAGGTAATTGTTATTGCATTTGCAAAATTGCGTTTGAAAGAAAAAGTTTATATATTTGATCTTTATATTATATGTGATGTAACTGAGAATGTATATTTCAGAAATGTACTTCAGAGAAATACATGATTTATTGTACTTCAAGAATGTAATTTAGAAACTGTAGATAGGTAAACAGATAGTTGAACTTGTTGTAAATATATTCAACACAGATTTGTTTTTTTTTTACAATCTCATTGATTGTATTTTTTTCCCTGCTGTTATATGATCTACATTGAAATCACTGTGTATGGTGAAATTCAGTAGAATCTGAGAACAGCAAAAAAGGGAAACTGAATATGTTATGTAATTCAAAAAATATGTTGTGTACTTAAAACTATAAGATTATCTTCAATAACAAATTTTCTTCTTCTTTTTTACAGAAAGTAATACTAAAGCTACAAAAGATTTTAAATTTAGTTTACAATAAAACTACTGTAAAATAGTTTCTCTGAGTTTGGTATCTACTTTAATAAACAAGGTAAGATGAAAAAATGTAATAATTATAATAATGTGAAGTAATGTTTATAATCACTTTAATTGCACTCATCAATTTTTTCAAACACTACCCATGCAGTGATCTATACAATTAGGCACTATTCCCACACTCCTGCCATCACCCATGCCCTATCCTTGCATTTCTCCAATCACCTAGCCTGTATCCATACAGTTATAAGATCACACAGACACTACCTATGTACTTTTCCAATCATCCAGGTACTATATGTACACTCATGCAATCAGCTAGACATTATCTGTACACTCTCTCAATCACCCAGGTAGTACTTATACACTTCTCCAATCCCCTAAACATTATCCCTGCACTGATGCAATCACTTAGACACTACCCTTGCACTCTTTCAATCATCCAGGCAGTATCTATACACTGCCCTATTCATTCAGGCAGTATACATACACTTATAAAATCACCCAAGCTCTATTTATACAGTCCTCCAATCACCCAGGTACTACTACTGTACTCCTCCAATCACCCAGCAAGAACCCTTCAAGTTTTAAAATCACTCAGGCACTACCTATGCACTCCTCCGATCCCCCAGGCCCTCCTCCTACACTCTTGCAATCAGCAAGACATTACCCCTACACTCATGCAATTACCAAGGTATTAACTATGCATTCCTCTAATCCCCCAGACATTACGCCTACACTCATTCAATCACTTAGATATAAGCCATGCACTCCTCCAATCACCCAGACATTACCCCTGCGCTTATGCAATCACCCAGGCATTACCCATGCACTCATACATGCACTCAAGCACTTCTGCAGCACTCATGCAATCACCCAAGCACTACTCATGCAGTCTTCCAATCATCCAGGCACTACTCTTGCACTCATGCAATCACCCAGGTACTACTCATGCACTCCTCCAATCACCCAGGAACTACCCATGCAGTCCTACATGCACCCAGGCACTACCCATGCACTCTTCCATGCACCCAGGCATTACCCATCCACTCCTTCAATCACCCATACATTAACCCTGCACTCATGCAATCACACAGGCATTACACATGCACTCCTTCAATCACTCAGGTACTACCCCTGCAGTCATGCAATCACCCAGGCAGTACCTATGCACTCATGGAATCACCCAGGCACTACCCTTGCACTCCTCCACTCATCCAGGCACTATCAATGCACCCCTCAAATCACCCAGTCACTACCCATGCACTTATAAAATCACCAATGCACTACCTATGTACTCGTCTAATCACTCAGACACTACCCATGCACTCCTCTATTCATCCAGACATTACCCCTGCATTCATGCAATCACCCAGGCACTACCCATGCCCTCATGCAATCACGCAGGCACTACCCATTCAGTCATACATATTCTCAGGCACTTCTGCGGCACTCATGCAATCACCCAAGCACTACCCATGCAGTCTTCCAATCATCCAGGCACTACTCCTGCACTCATGCAATCACCCAGGTACTACTCATGCACTCCTCCAAACTCCTCCTACTAAACTGAGATAAAATCCTAAACGTACTACTTTTGGTATTCACAGAAGGCATTTAGTAGTAAAGTTAGGACTCCTAACTTTACTACTACTAAATGCCTTTTGTGAATGGCGAAAATCGTAAAGTTAGGATTTTGTCTCAGTTTAGTAGTAGTAAAGTTAGAGTCCTAACTTTACTACTACTAAATGCCTTCTGTGAATACCAAAAGTAGTAATTTTAGGATTTTATCTCAGATTAGTTCTGTGAATTGGCCCCCTCGACATTACCCCTGCACTTTTGCAATCACCCAGGCATTACCCATGCACTCATACATGCACTCAAGCACTTCTGCTGCACTCATGCAATCACCCAAGCACTACTCATGCAGTCTTCCAATCATCCAGACACTACTCCTGCACTCATGCATTCACCCAGGTACTACTCTCCTCCAATCACCCAGGAACTACCCATGCAGTCCTACATGCACCCAGGCACTACCCATGCACTCTTCCATGCACCCAGGCATTACCCCTGCACTCCTTCAATCACACAGGCATTACCCCTGCACTCATGCAATCACACAGGCATTACCCATGCACTCCTTCAATCACTCAGGCACTACCCCTGGAGTCATGCAATCACCCAGGCACTACCTATGCACTCATGGAATAACCCAGGCACTACCTATGCACTCATGGAATAACCCAGGCACTACCCTTGCACTCCTCCACTCATCCAGGCACTATCCATGCACTCCTCCAATCACCCAGCCACTACCCATGCACTTATAAAATCACCCAGGCACTACCGATCCACTCGTCTAATCACTCAGGCACTACCCATGCACTCCTCCATTCATCCAGACATTACCCCTGCATTCATGCAATCACCCAGGGATTACCCATGCACTCATACATGCACTCAAGCACTTCTGCGGCACTCATGCAATCACCCAAGCACTACCCATGCAGTCTTCCAATCATCCAGGCACTACTCCTGCACTCATGCAATCACCCAGGTACTACTCATGCACTCCTCCAATCACCCAGGAACTACCCATGCAGTCCTATATGCATCCAGGCACTACCCATGCACTCTTCCATGCACCCAGGCATTACCCATGCACTCCTTCAATCACACAGGTATTACCCCTGCAGTCATGCACTCACCCAGGCACTACCTATGCACTCATGGAATAAACCAGGCACTACCCTTGCACTCCTCCACTCATCCAGGCACTATCCATGCACTCCTCCAATTACCCAGCCACTACCCATGCACTAATAAAATCACCCAGGCACTACCTATGCACTCGTCTAATCACTCAGGCACTACCCATGCACTCCTCCATTCATCCAGACATTACTCCTGCACTCATGCAATCACACAGGCATTACACATGCACTCCTTCAATCACTCAGGCACTACCCCTGCAGTCATGCAATCACCCAGGCAGTACCTATGCACTCATAGAATAACCCAGGCACTACCCTTGCACTCCTCCACTCATCCAGGCACTATCATTTCACTCCTCCAATCACCCAGCCACTACCCATGCACTTATAAAATCACCCAGGCACTTCCTATGCACTCGTCTAATCACTCAGGCACTACCCATGCACTCCTCCATTCATCCTGACATTACCCTTGCATTCCTGCAATCACCCAGGCATCACCCATGCACTCCTTCAATCACTCAGGCAGTGCCCATGCACTCCTCCAATCACCCAAGCACTACCCATGCACTTATGCAATCACCCAGGCACTACCCATGCACTCATGCAATCACATATGCACTACCCATACACTTCTCCATATATTCCACTTACCACAATTAATAAAACACTTACAAATTTGTCTATTTTTAAACCGAATAGGTGGTTCTGAAAAGAACCATTTTTTCTTCTCTTTTTGTTTTATATTTTTTTGTGTTTTTTAACTCTTTTTTAATTTTTTTGGGTGTTTTCTTAAAAAAAAAGAAGAAAAAACCAGAATCAACAGTGAACATGTACAAAAAATTATGCAATTATAAACTCATTGCATAAATAAAAATAAAAAGATTAACACTTGTGGTTCCTAATAGCAACCAGGATGGCATCCAGTGATTGCTCACCAAAACAGAGTATCTTTTTGCATTTTACGCAACGCTGCTCCACTCTAGCCAAGTCAGGGATGATGGTTGGTGTGCCAGATGAGGAAGAACCAGATGACGTGCTTGGTCCAGCAGCGTTGTCTTCACTTGCCTGTTTTTCTTGTTCTCGACGAAGCTGTTCTCTAGCAAGACGACGAGGATGCATGGTCTGCAGATGTTTTAGCATCGAAGACGTCCCGCATGAATATTTTTTCTCAGAACCTCGTGAGAGGACTTTCTTGCAGATGGTACAGGTTACCTTTCCGGCATTGACCTTTTTCTCCCCAGGTGGTATGGAGAAAAATGCCCACACGATGCTCTCGTACCTTTTTTTGATAGGTTCCTCCAGGTCTTCTTCCTCTTCAGGTAGAAGCTGCTGAGGTGGATTGCCAGCTGCCATTGTTCAATGGAACAAAGAAAACACCAAAAAGAGACAAAGAAGAGAAGCAAAAGACAACAGGTGTGTCTTCTAAGATGCTCCTGGAAGAATGAATAAAATGGGTGGGGCCCTTCAAGTTATAGAATTTCTAAACCAATGAAATGTTTTCTTTTGAAGTCATATGGGATTCGCGCACCCGGCGCGCAAACATGGCGCACCCAACGCGATTTCCGGAAAATATATTTAAGAATAATATATCTTTATTACAATTACAAATATATGATTTTTATAATTAGTTTAAATAATCTCTTGTTATACTATACATATTAAACTTATATACATATACTTTTAAAACATACAAATTTTACAGTGGATTCTCGCACCCGGCGCGACCCCCGGAAATATGTAAGTGACGTTATGCAGGTCGGGAAGCGCACACCCGTCGCATACCAAACGCACATCCTACACGACTTATCCAATATGGCGGCAAAAGTTTGGGATTTGCGCACCCACCGAGACAGGTAAACAATCGGTACGCGAATCCACTTTAAAAAAAAAAAATGAAATGTATATTTATATTTTAGAAAAGAGAAAATATTACATTATTTTTATAACAAATAAAAAACTAAGAAAAAGTATTTTTGGGACATTATAGTTTGAAATTAGCATTTAAAAAACCTTTGAAATTCACTGAAAGAACCATAGGTTTCAGGGACGTTATAGTTAGAAATTAGCATTTAAAAAACCTTTGAAATTCACTGAAAAAACCATAGGTTTCAGTGACGTTATACTTAGAAATTAGCATTTAAAAAACCTTAGAAATTCACTGAAAAACCCACAGGTTTCAGGGATGTTATAGGTAGTTGGACATTTCACTCATACAAAACCAGAGAAATTCAGCTGTTATAGTTAGTTGAGCCCCCCAGAAGACACTGTATAGGAAAAAAGCACTTGCACTTTATCTTGTTTGAATTATTGATTGATGAGCCACAATAATAACAAATTTTGGTGTAATTTATTGTCCAAGCGAACAACAAGAAAACGGTGTTTGTTTACAATGTACTTGCACTTTATTCAATTCGATATATTAGAAAGACTTCCTTAGAGATTTTAATTTTTTTTTTAAATATGTATGAAGTTAATATATATTTTTAAGGTTTTAATATCTAATGACAAAACATATGTGTACATGCTATGTTTCAATGTACACATAGGATGGAGAGCCTCTGTGTCCCACTTTGCTTTAGATATGAGGATGCCCTTTGAAATAATGTGACTAATTAGTTGAAATATCGGGCACTTGCCGAGTGAACAAACTTTAAGGAAAAACTTGCGAGCATGAAAGGATTACAAGTGGGAATTCTGATGAAAATTATGGAACTAATTGACTTTATGATATTTGGATATGGACATAACAAAATGTATATACAAACATATAAATTCACCTTGATTGTGCTGAGGCATGAAATGAATTTAATAATTGTATTTTAGACACTTAACATGAAAATTTTGGCAAAAATTTGTTTTGATCACGTACTATGGTATAGTCTGTCTTCCATGGAGATGATGGTGGCGGACCATGTGATCGGGAGCTTGTGTTTTTTAAGTGGTTGCCAATGTAATGATGTTTGTTGTGTGAACAAGCCTGCGGAAGCAGGCGAAACGCATTACCGAAGAAAATTAAAGAAAGCTTTTAAATTTTGAATTGAGTTCGAGCCCCTGTGTCAGCGTCCGATTTCTGGAAGGAGACCGGAGTTTGTGTTCGTGTAAAGCTGCGTTGCTGGAAAGCGGCATTAGCTGACACGCCCTCGTTCAGGCGCTTTATGGAGTCTGGCAAACGGAGTGATATGCGGTGCATAACTGGAAGCCCCCCATGACATCGGAGTAATTGGGAGAGAATTTGCCGCGAGGAACGTACGAGCCGGCAGCGGAGGGTCGGAGGACGCCTGCGGTCGGGTGAGTCCTGTTCCGTTTATCGCGGTTATCCCTTATCAATATACATGGGGAGAGGTAGCCGGGAAGGTTTCCCGGTGGGACTCGAATCTCTATAATACATTATTGACTTGCTGAAAAGTAATTTACGGTGGAATAAGCGTTGGAGGTGAAAACTGATAGCCATCATGGACACGTCGTTGCAAGAACGAGAGGAGGCAGCGACCTCCATGTTTGATGACAACAAATCGATGTCGGAAAGCCGCAATGAAGAAACACAGGCTGTTACCCATGAGGTTAATGTACAACAGCAGATGAGAAAACTAGAAAAATTAAAACAAGGAGAGATTTCCAAATGGTGGGAGGTTAAATCCCTGGAAAGGTATATAGAAGTTGGGAGAGTTCCGTGGGGGTTGAGAATCCTTGTGGCCCCCACGTTCGAGGACCCAGACCCAGAGATGTTGAAAGAGTGGGCCGCTAACAATGCGGACTCCTCTTGTAACATGATGAAGATTCTCATAAAATATGCCCGTAAGGACAGGGAAAAAATACTGGAAGAGATCAAAAACATAGGAACTGAATTGGCCCAAAAAATGAAAGTGGACAGCCTGGCAAAATTTGAAACAGAGCTACAAATGAGACTGAAGAAACATGAGCAAATCATAAAAGAGAGAAAGGCCACCAAATTCCAGAGGGACAGGCTAGATTATCAAAGGGGCAAATATATACTTTTGCCCAAAGATTTGATAGCATTAGAAGGCAAAAGCTATCTGGAAGTGCAACAACAGGAAAAAGACAAGGAGCCCGGAATGCAGAAAGTGATAGTGTTTCGGAAAGAAGCTCACAAATGAGCTCCGATGTGGAAACTGGCTCTGAAGAAGAAGGTGCTAGCTCCTCTAAGATCATTAGCAATACTCCGAATGTGGTTGATGAGTTTCTTTTTTTAGGTATAGACCGGACTCAGAACAACAGAAAGAAGCCGCAATACCAAAAAAGAAAAAACCAGCAAGGAAATGAAAAACCAGACGGGGAGGGCATGGAACTCCGATCTGGAACAAAGACCAAGGAATCATACAGACGGAAGTGAGACATGATCCAGCCACAGTTATAAACTTAACAAATATGGAGCTATCAAAAGAAGAAAACAAGGTGTTAGCATTGGGCCTGTCATTTTGCAAAAGGACCAATTTTGATTATAGTCAGACGCGTGTGGATGTTTTCAGATTTGTACGCAAATTAAAATTAAAAAAATATTTCTTCCAAAGAAATCAATCTGGAAATCTAGAGGATATACCGGAAGAAACATGTCACTTGGAGGTAGGGGATTTGAATACCCTGCATGAGCGTAATGAATTGGAAAGAGAATGTGAAGGACTACAGCTTATGGGGACCCAAAGAACTACAGCGGGGGCCCTGGGACTTGATTTATATAAAGGTGTAAAAACGAACTTTAAACAAAAATCCACATTTGTGCCAAATACACCAAAAGCTTTGGTTGATTACTTTTCTGAGGCTGTAATTAAAGATTTAAAAGATTTAGCATTGTCATCCAGTAATGATTTTGAAAAAGGTAATAATTTGCAAGACAGGAAGTATAACCAGGTAATGGAGAAAATTAAAAATAACAAGGACATAGTAGTCCGTGAATCAGACAAAGGGGGCAATGTGGTCCTGTGGCCACTAGAAATGTATGATTTGGAAGCAAAAACACAACTTAAAGATAAGGATTGTTATGTAAAGGTCCCACAAAGTAACCTCATAGAGGTGAAAAATAAATTTCGCAAGGACCTTGCACGCTGGAGGGGGCTGGGTCTATTGTCCCAAGATGAGTATCTATATTTAAAAGTTGACAAACCAGTAACACCGATTCTATATCTGATCCCAAAAGTGCATAAGAATAAAGAAAAACCACCTGGGAGGCCCATAATTTCCGCTATAGGGAGCCTTTTTGAAAGAACGTCCAGCTATTTGAATCATTTCCTGCAGGAATTTGTTACAAAACTCCCTGCATACATCCAAGATACCCGAGATTTTTTGTGTAAGTTAGAAAGTCTAGTTTGGAAAGAATCTCTATTACTAATCACGCTTGACGTAACATCGTTGTATACAAGCATTGAGCACGAGGCAGGATTGAACGCTATGCGCCACTTCTTGGACACACGACATATTTCACTGCACCAGCATTCGAGAATGTTAGTTGAAATGGGCAGATTATGTCTGGAAAATAATTGTTTCATGTATGGGAATGAAACTTATAAACAAGTCCGCGGAACGGCCATGGGCAACTGCTTCGCCCCGAGATATGCTAATTTGCATATGGGCTGGTGGGAGGAGCAGGTGCTCAGGGTAGATTTCGCAAAGGAGTGGGATGAAAATGTGGTGTTTTGGAAAAGGTTTATAGATGACCTCTTTGTGGTCTGGGAAGGATCGGAAGAGTCTGCTAGGTGTTTTGTAAGTCATCTTAACAACAATACACTAAATTTAAAATTTACAGACACAATTAGCAAATCTCGAGTAACATTCCTAGACCTTGAGATATACGTGAAGAACACAGTACTGCACACCTGAACATTTAGGAAAACCACCGCAGTCAATTCAATTCTGCATGCGAACAGCCACCATCCGACAAAACTTAAAATGAGCATCCCCTATGCTGAGCATCTTCGGATGAAACGGAACTGTAGTGAGAAGCAAGCATTGGAGGAGGCTCAAATCAGTCTGACTAAAAGATTTGAGGCAAGGGGCTATAAAGATCACATCCTAGAACAAGCATTGCAGAAAGTCGGAGGTATCAAAGGGGAAGTATTATTGAAACCAAAAGAGGGGAGGAAGAAATTGAAGAATCAGGAAAGTGAGGAAATCAGGCTAATCACAGGGTACAGTGCCTACCACACAAGGGTGAGAGACTGTGTGAGTAGGCACTGGCACCTAATCAGGAGTGATCCATTGCTCAGTACTATTGTGAAACGTAGACCACAGGTGAATTTCAAAAGGGCCAAATCCATGAGACAAGAACTTATAGACAGCAGTCCAGAACTAATCAAACCTGATAATTGGTTAAAGTCGAATCCAGGCTTTTATAAATGTCAAAAATGTAAAGCCTGCACGATTGGGAAAAACACTAGGACAGTTATGTCTCCGCTAATGAAAAAACCATGGAAAATCAGATCCTTTTTGAATTGCCATAGTGACCATGTTGTGTACATTCTACAGTGCTCCTGCCCAAAGGTTTACGTAGGGAGCACTATCCACATGGTACATGTCCGCATACTTCAACATATGCGGGCGGTTAAAAACAACGACAAGACTTACCCTGTGGCCCGGCATATAAATGAGTTTCATAAGGGCAAGTTGGAAGATTTAACATTTTTTGCAGTGGACCAGGTAACTAGAATGAGAAGAGGGGGAAACAGAAAAAGAAAATTGCGGCAGCTAGAATCAAAGTACATCATGCTTTTCAACACTAGAATCCCGTCTGGATTGAATACAGACGAGGACTTACATGTACATTTAGGGGACTAGCAGTGTCCAGAGAAGATGGCTCTTTTTTAAACACACAAGCAACCTGACTGGGAAAATGATGGCCAAAAGTGTTAGAAGTGTCTATATGAGAAAAATATATTGTCCGGAAGGAACTATAAGTTTCTTAAAGTCAAAGTTTTTGCTCAAGGATTGTTGTAAATGATTTAAAAAACCTTTATTTAAGTAATTTATTTATTTTAATTTTATATACATATATAAATTATTTGAAAGAAATTCATGAATTGAAGATTATTAAGGAGGTCATTGTGAGGTTATAAAAAAGAAAATATATTTTTTATGAAGAATGCACTAGCACTTTATAGATTATTCTGTGACAGGACAAAGAAAGGAGAATGGCACATTAATCAATCCAAGCACTGGGAGAGCACTAGCACTTTATGAATATAAGAAATGTATTGCACTAGCACTTTACAGAAGACACTGTATAGGAAAAAAGCACTTGCACTTTATCATGTTTGGATTATTGATTGATGAGCCACAATAATAACACATTTTGGCATAATTTATTGTCCAAGCGAACAACAAGAAAACGGTGTTTGTTTACAATGTACTTGCACTTTATTCAATTCGATATGTTAGAAAGACTTCCTTAGAGATTTTAAACTTTTTTTAAATATGTATGAAGTTAATATATATTTTTAAGGTTTTAATATCTAATGACAAAACCTATGTGTACATGCTACGTTTCAATGTACACATAGGATGGAGAGCCTCTGTGTCCCACTTTGCTTTAGATATGAGGATGCCCTTTGAAATAATGTGACTAATTGGTTGAAATATCGGGCACTTGCCGAGTGAACAAACTTTAGGGAAAAACTTGCGAGCATGAAAGAATTACAAGTGGGAATTCTGATGAAAATTATGAAACTAATTGACTTTATGATATTTGGATATGGACATAACAAAATGTATATACAAACATATAAATTCACCTTGATTGTGCTGAGGCATGAAATGAATTTAATAATTGTATTTTAGACACTTAACATGAAAATTTTGGCAAAAATTTGTTTTGATCACGTACTATGGTATAGTCTGTCTTCCATGGAGATGATGGTGGCGGACCATGTGATCGGGAGCTTGTGTTTTTTAAGTGGTTGCCAATGTAATGACGTTTGTTGTGTGAACAAGCCTGCGGAAGCAGGTGAAACGCGTTACTGAAGAAAATTAAAGAAAGCTTTAAAATTTTGAATTGAGTTCGAGCCCCTGTGTCAGCGTCCGATTTCTGGAAGGAGACCAGAGTTTGTGTTCATATATATATATATATATATATATTCACTGAAAAAACCATAGGTTTTAGGGACAGTTATAGTTAGTTGGACATTGCACTCGTACAAAACCCGTGAAATTCCCCCGTTATAGTTAGTTCAGGTAACTATAACTCGCGCCCCCGCAATGCACTTCTGATGACGTCACATATTACATCACTCATGACATGGTCAGTGACATCACTGATTACATCACTGATGACATCTCAAATGACATCACTGATCCCGCGCTTCGATTTTTTTTTTTTTCGGCAGGATCCGCGCACCCTGAGCGCATCCTGCCGATTTTTTTATTTTTTTTTTAAATGTTTTTTTCTGCCCAGGGGGTCCTTGTGGGACCCCCTGAGCAGACCTAGGGGGTCAGGGTGTTTCTACCCTACCCCCTTTGTGCGTTTTGCGCACTTGTTTCTTTTTTTCTCGGCGGGATTCGCTTCCCGCCGATTTAAAAAAAAAAAATGCTTTTTCTGCCCAGGGGGTCCTTATGGGACCCCCTGAGCAGACCTAGGGGTCAGGGTGTTTCTACCCTGCCCCCTTTTTGCGCTTTGCGCACTTGTTTCTGTCCCTCGGTTCTACCGAGGGACAAAATGGCTGCCAACACTTCCTGATTTGGAGTGTTGACAGCCAATTAGCATGCAGCTCGTGATCGGGAGGGTGCGCGAATCCGACGCGGCCATAGATATATATGTGATTTTCCTTTTGATTTTCACAGGAACTACTGAACGGATTTACACCATTTAACAAAAGGGTTCTTTCTGAACCAAGAACTACCTCTTTGCCAAATTTGGTGTAATTCCGTTCAGCAGTTCGGGCTGTAGCCGTGGCTAAAGTTTCCTATGGGAAAATGAATGGGGAAAACACATTTTGGGGCACTCCTTTTTTCTCGGCCCCAGCTTGACGAATCACCCCGAAACTTTCAGGGTAGGAGCGGACCGGAGCGGGCCATAAGGTTTGAAAATTTCGCGAAGATTCGTCAACCGACGCAAGAGTTATTTCAAATAGAATGTCGCGGATTTCCTATGGAAAATAGGTCCTAACTATAACTATCTACTGGCGACCGCCAGTAGATATATATATATATATATATATATATATATATATATATATATATATATATATATATATATATATATATATGTATATATATATATATGTATACACATATATATATATATATATATATATATATATATATATATATATATATATATATATATATATGCCGGGCACTTGCCGTCACATTGTTTGATGCTGGCAATTCAGCAATAAAGCACTGCACTTTGAAATCTTTATGCTGTGGTCCGTACCTGTTCATTGCCGTGGCTATGGTGATTCAGGATTGTGATTTTCCTATATATGGGGGGCCGCCAACGCCAGCACACACCACCGGCACCAGAGAGGAGGGGGAGTGCAGGGGGACTGCAAGCCCCAGCATCCTCAGTGCCAGGAGGCGCAGTCGCTGCTTCTCGCGCCCGGAGGCACGTAAATTCATCTTGCGGCTCCCGCAGCGCGGGACGCGCGCGGGCGTGCCCAGGCCACGCCCGTCAGAGCCCGAATGAATCTGGGCTGGGCCATACCTCTTGGTTCTGACTACGGACCCCCCAGGACATTTTCTACATCGGATCGTCCACCCAAGGTTAGTGCCACTCATCTGTGCAGTGTATTACTGTTAAAAGATAAACCAAGGGGAACTTTGCCCGTGTGATTAACTTCCTTCTTGCCAGCAATACTCATAAACTAAATATTTAATCAACAGCGGTGGGAAGCTGCTAATTCTAGCCTTCTGAGACTTTGCAACAGAGTCAATCGGCACTTATTTTCCAGCATCCTCTGAATTACTGTCTGTTACAATCATGGGCAAACCAAGAACAACTGCCGCTCCTCAACCTGTATTGCCATTACAACCCACCTCAATAGACAAAATGCTGCAAAGAGCAATAGGAGTTGTAGCTACGGAAATAGAGCGGACAGAAAGACATCTTTCACTAACCCCAGTCATAGCCCCCTGTTCTACCTCTCAGGAACTTGGTAGCCCGTCTATACCGCTAACATTGGATTCAACACCTGAACTACCAAGGACACGCGCAAAGGCCTGTGCAGCATCTAATACTGAGACACCCCTGGTGAGCATCTCCAAAAGAAAAGGGACTACTTCCGGCCCGAAGCGGAAAAAACAAACAGTGAACAGAGCAATGAATATTAACACGGGGACAGAAGGAACAGAGGATACATCGCAGGTTAACCACGAACAACCACCTTGGGTGAAAAACCTGATGATGGACTTCCAATCTCAGCTTAGGACCATTATAAAGGAGGAACTTAAGACACTAACGGACCGGGTTGATAAACTGTCATTATTGGTTGATAAATGGGTGGGCAAGATAGAGCTAACCTATAAGGAGGTGGAGATAACTAAATCTTTAGTCCTGCAAATAGCATCCCTCACCACCAACCAAGTCACCCCAGCCCCAAACCAAGAGACTGGCCCTAGCAGGTCTAACCTAACAAACTTGAATGTAGCAGACCCCACTGGGAAAAAAACATCTTGCCAGAATCCTGCAATAAGAAACCACCTGCAGGCGGCCCCCCAAGGGAACTCCTTAGAGAGCACTTCCAAGCCGCACCCGGCTGTGGCAATAGGATCAGCCCCCTGTCAACCAGGTTCTATCTCCGGGAATAGGGAACAGCTAGCAACCTCTGAAAAAGCCCTAGTAGAAGAGATTGCCTTTCCACGCATTAATCTCCCCCCGGCCTCATCCCCATATGTTGTCGTACTAGCAGGAGTACCAGAAGTGAGAAAGGGATGTAGGGAGTCTCACTATGAACTTAAAAACAAATGTATTTTCTGGCTGGTTAAACATAGGCAATTCTCATACAAAGACGCAAATGAAATCATTTTCACTCGTAGGGTAAGTTGGGTGGGCTGGAGACCAAAAGATGTCTCCGGGGATTGCATAGTGATAAACTTTAGAGACCCTCGTACTGTGCAATCCCTTTTAGACTGTGGTTACCAAAGGGAGAATGGGGGTATAGCCTCCCTCCCTCTGGGATATTTTTATCCCCCAGGGTTAAACCCTCACATTACCAGAAGGACTGGCATTGACATGGGTGCGAGGATCAAGGATAGGCTACCCCTCAGTCAGAACTGGGACTCTAATTGTCCACCTCTGTACAACATTCCTGTTGCAAACAGATTTAGTCCTCTAGACTCAATCGATTGACTAACTTTCACTGGGCCTCTAGACCAAAGTTCCAGCTGCCAGGTAGAGAATAAAGTTAAAAAATTGCACCCGTATGCCTTCTTACACCAGGGAGGACCTAGGAAGCACATGGGAGAACTAGAGAAGGGACGCGAGGGGAAAGTGAGTGACCTGATAAGTATAACTCTGGAACCAACACGCACGGGCTATCCAATCCCCGACCGACCCCAATACAACTTGAAGCCAAACAATCCCACCACACCCCCCATCGCAAAGCATCCCTTGGCAGCAACGAGTATTAGCGACTCGGGCCATGACCAAGGGGCGCTGGGCAAGATGGGGACTAATAACCTACATTGGGCGCACTTAAGTCCCAGCCAATCACCCTCTACCCACGTAGCAAATGAGATGGACACAGCAGGTTTGCAACTATTATCCTGGAACATAGCAGGACTCACCTCAAAACTGGATATACCAGATTGGGGGGCATTTGTTGACCAACACGGGCTATGCATGTTCCAGGAAACCTGGGCTAGGGTGGCAACACACAGAATGGGATATGCGTCCTATAGCATTCCAGCTGATAGGGGGGATAGGGGCAGGCCTTTCGGGGGTTTAACTATCTGGGTTGGCGTGCATCTTGGCTGTGAGGTCAAACAGATAGAAACGTCATCTCGTGACATCCTCTGTATTTTTTTAACTTTCACCTCAAAAATCAGAATTGCCCTGATTAATGTCTATTCACGCCCGGTCTGTTATGGCCAAACCTCCAACACTCTCGACATACTGACCACTTTCCTTTTAACAATACCGGACAATTATTGGATAATCGTAGGAGGGGATTTCAATTGCCAATTTGAACCCCTGAATGGTCTCCCCAAAAGTATCTCAAGCGAGGAGGACTCAGTTTGGGCCATTCCAGAGTCCAACATTCCGCCCATACGGGCCTGGACCCCGTTGGCTTTACAGATGCATGCACTTACATTAAGTCATTCATTAAGGGCATGCAACGGCCGTTTAACATCGGATAGCCCGGGGAAGCACACATTTCAATAGACCAGGGGAGGTATCAATCATTGATTACATCCTAGTGGACATTAAATTGTGGCATAAGGTCCTAGATTTTAAGATCACTCCCTGTCACGAGAGTGACCATAATGCCCTTGAATTAGACATATCCCCCCCATATGATAGAAGCTCTCTAGGTGGAATCCTACAACCCACCCCTAGTCTTATCCAGGCCAATGGAGGTAGGAGAATACGATGGGGGGGAACTCTCGCAATCACAGACCAAGCTTGCCTCTTTATATCAGAAAATCATCCCCCTATTCACTGTAGCACATCTGCATTCTGAAACGACTGGTATCTCAATCTCCCAGACCATAGTTTCCAATAACCATCAAGACATGCTATCCACTCCGGCTTCCTTTTTTGTTACTAGTAGAAAGACTAGGTTGAACAGTAATGCACATCATCGTTGGTATAACAAACACTGTAGAACAGCTAAGCTAGAGCTTATAGCTGCCATTAAGGCAAATAATAGACCACAAATTAAGGAAACCAGGGCAACTTACAAACTAGCCATAGCCAAAGCCAGAAGCAGTTGGGAGTGTGGAAAATGGATTAATTTAAAAATCGCGCTGGAAAACCACGATATGGGGGCATTCTGGAATCTGATCAACACCAGAACGACCGAGGGCAAACTAGCGATATCAGCAAACATAGGGGAGGAAGTTTGGAGAGCCCACTACAAATCCCTATATGAAATGACTGAGAAGGAAGCTGGGCTGGCGGTAATGACCCCTTCTCACCTAGAACCTCCCCAACGAGATACTCCCCTGTTCACCCTTAAGGAGATTACAGAAGCTCTGGGTAAGATCCTTGCAGCAAAGGCGGCATGGTTGGATAAGATCCCCGGCAACCTTTTTCGCTCTGAACCCTCCGTTTGGGCCCCTTAATTGTGGACTTTGTTTAACGCCATCCTTCAGGGTATGGCGATCCCTTCAACCTGGGTCGGGGCAGAAATCATTCCAATCCATAAAAAGGGCTCCCCATTGAGCCCTGCAAATTACCGCCCCATTAGCCTAATTGATGTAAGCCAGAAGATCTACGCACATGTACTCCTGGGCAGATTACAGGATTGGATAGAAGAACACAATGTACTCACACCCCTCCAAGCTGGGTTTAGGGCCAAGATCTCCACCATCGATCAAATTTTTAGATTACAGCTCCTGTATTGGAAAACTGTGACTATAGAGGGTGGCAGCCTCTATCTCATTTTTGTGGACCTTAAATCCACTTTTGATTTAGTTCCGAGGGATAAATTGAGGGGAATATTAATGGAACTAGGGGCCCCAGACTACCTTTGCCATGAGATGAAACGTCTCCATCAAGGCAACTACGCTCAAATAAGGTATGGCAAAAACGGAGAGCTCTCAGCCCCCTTCCCGGTTGAGAAAGGCTTTCGCCAAGGCTGCGTCCTTGCCCCAACTCTCTTTTCCCTTTTTATAAATGGTCTAATAGAGTTCTTGATGGTAGGAAAAGATATTGATGCCCCCAGGTTGGCGAACCGTAAGATACCTGCTCTGATGTTCGCAGACGACACTCTCCTACTCTCTAAGTCTCCCATGGGGATGCAAAGGGCCCTTGATGTATTCAGCGCCTTCTGCAAAAACAGGGGTTTGGAGATCAATCTACAGAAAACCAAATACATGGTGTTCAATGCAAAAAATTGCACTCGCCCAAACCCCTGTTTAGACGGAAAGGCTCTAGAGAGGGTGTCAATTTTTGAACCTCGGGATTACATTAACCGAGAAAATGGACTGGGGGGCCCAAATAAAAAAAGCTAATCTAAAATTGGCTCAGGCCTCGGGGGGTATTTTAAAGGTGTATAACAAATGTTCCCACAAAGTAATAGGCCCTGCGGTTGAACTTTACAAGGTCCAGGCTAGGGGAGCCACTCTGTATGGGGCAGAACTATGGGGTCACTGCACCAGCACCCCTCTACTGTTAACAGAGAATTCTTTCACCAGGCAGCTTTTACGACTTCCTGCTAGCTCCCCTTAACCCCCCTTAGGTTGGATTTGGGGATTAGCCCCATAGCAGACGAAACAGCTTTAAGACCCCTCCTATTCTGGCGACGCCTATGGAGCACCCCAGAGCTTGCCCCTTACAGGGATGAGCTGAGGGAGGTCATGAGCATGCATGGTGCGGGAAAACTGCCTTGGCTGGTGCACATAAGGAACACATGCCAGACTTTGGGGAGGGCAAATCTGTGGAGTTCAGCCGAAGACTCTAGTATTGTGACTCCCAGAAAGGTTCTTATTGAGAATTATAGAGAGCTAAAACTGACCCAGTTATGGAGGAATTCCCCAGGGCACCTAACGCAAAGGTTTATGGAAACAAAACTAGAATATCGGCTAGAACCAGCATTGGATGACATCCAACCACTCCTTGCAAAGAAGTTATACATCCAGTTCAGACACGGGACACTTCCGCTTCGATCGTTCACCACCAAGTGGCTGGGTGACCGCAGTCGGGACTGCCCCGTATTTCTGAACGTGGAGGAGACCGAAGTGCATGTACTCTTCCTATGCCCTGCCTACAAGAGGCCAAGGTCCAGCTGGCTGGTCATGCTGTGTAGGAACATGGGCCTCAGACATTGCTCTGAGACCCTTAGACTACTAAAGTATGACACCCAAATGCCTATTGTGTTTTCCATTTCACGCTTTCTGTACTTTATGTGGCACATTCGCAGCGCTATTACAAAAAAGGAGTTAACGAGGTTATAGGCTATTTAATGCCTAATACTAGTTACTAAAAATCTTTGAGAATAGGCGCGTTTCTTTCTTCTTTAACTCTGATACTCGTCGCTGTGATTTCTATCCTTTTTCTGTATATAAACAGCTTTTATAGGTCTATTCTAATATGTTTTATCTGGCACTGTTGTTGTCCTTTTGCATTTGGTCACTTTCTCGCTATCTAGTGTAACATGCGCTTGCCCATATAAGATCGCATTTGGTCACCTTTTTGTTAACTAAGTGTACTATGTTTGTGTCTTTTTAAGATACTTTGCCTGAACGAATCAATCTTCTGGCTAAAATTGATTTCCTGACAATGCACAGGCACTTTATTTTCCCGCAATAGTGGGAAATCAGTATTGCCTTCAGCCATCTTTCTTTACTTACGTGTATTATGTATGTGTTTTCTTTTCTAAGTCATTTTAAGATATTTTTATCTGATTGAAATAATATTATGGCTAAACTGATCACTTGATTCTGCTCATGCATTTTATTGTTTCGCAAAAGAGGGAAAAGAAGTAGTAGTTTGTTGGAATATACATATAAATCATGTCTAAGTTCGGGGATCCCTTGAAGAGATACATTTTTGCATTTTGTGATCTCTGTTAGATCAGTAAATCAAATTGTGCTACTTATCTTTTAGATATTTTAAAGCATGATGTCAGAAATTGTATATATTGTATTATTCTTTTTATGTGCTTTTATGGCCCTAGTGGCCGAAATAAAGATTTTTGACTGACTGATATATATATATATGTGTATAAAACACCTTACTATATACCCACCTATAACACACACACGCCTTGCCTCACAGGGGGAAGAACCAAACCATCGGCTTCTCTCTGAGCTCCTGTTAAGAATCGCCGGAAAGACTTTAATGAACACTTATTCATAGATTTTTGCGCATATTAACAGCATAGCACAAAAGAAGCACGATCCAATTCTGCACACATATTGTTTGATCTGGTAATCTTATTGTTGCCATGTATTATTTCATGGCAGCCTTGATACTACACCCAATAGGCATAAGTAGGGAAACTCCAGGTTTCCAGATTTTATCTGCTGTTTCCAAATCACAGCGTAATGTCTTTTGCACAGAAATACTATGTTGGATTACTTCGCATCTGATCAACGTGCCTCTGTTAGGCATAATTCCTCCACAGTACTCATAGCAAGAAAACAGTCAAGTGAACCGGTCGTTCCAACGACCTTTATATGAAGCAGTCTTAACCTGCACCTGGCAGAAATTGCATACATCCAGATTGCCCCAAAACGAACTCCGTACTCACAAGGTTATGAAAGTCCTAGCACTTTGGCAAATCACCCTAATGCAGAGCGGTGTTGAAACAACCTTACCACACCGGATCTAGCAGTGCTCACATTTTCACTCCGCCACCAACAACAGGAGCCCAAAAAAATCTGCACGAAGTTGCGGGCTGACCCCGCTTTATGTCCTTTCAGTTTAAGCGAAATGACGCTGTTTTGCAGCGTGCATACAATAGCGCGAAGTCTCATGAATAAAGTAGGTCCTACTCACGTGCTCTTAATGGAACCCGGTTCTGCTACCTCGATGTCCACCACCCCACTAAAGAAAAGTACACCTGTACGTATTTGTCTAGATACTTATTCCAGGGATTGAGATGAGCAATGGGCAGGCAGGGCCGGACTAGCTACCGGGCGTTTTGGAATGCTGCCGAGCTGGGGGCTGATGTCACTGCGGTGGGGGCTAATTTCGTTGATAGTAGAACTGCGTGTGCTTCGAAATTAACAAAGCAAAACGAATTTCGTTCAGCACACGCAGGTCCCCATCAACGAAATCAGCCCCCAGCTCGGCAGCATTCCAAAACGCCCGGTAGCCAGTCCGGCCCTGTGGGCAGGACTCCTGTTTATTTGGCAGCATTCACTTGGTTACATCATGGACACACCGCTCTGGATGTAACAATTAACTTCCATAAAGAAAGTTAAGGTCATGGAACCGTTCCTTAATTTCCCAGTTTTTAATCATACCAGCTAGGGTATACATTAAAGTATTTAGCAACCACTAGTCACATATTTTTTACCTACAACATTACCCCTCCAGCTACTACTTTACTTGATACATTGGTTGAATACCATATAGTGGTCCCGTGTAGCTCATAGGTAGCAGCATGCCCCATTCCGCAGCAAAACGAAAAGGAACCCAATTATGAAGTATGCCAGTAAGGGGTAACCCTGGTGAGTGAGGTTCACCTATAAAAAGCATGATTTGCTTTTCTGGTGCAGAATTCCTAGTCAGTCCAGTTGAGAGGGTAATGCTCTTGAGTTAGAGTATGGTTTATGGTTTTTGAGGGGATGAGCTCTCCCCTACATTATCTCTTCCCCCCTTCATATTGCCAATAATCCACGCAAATCATGCCACACCTCTGTTATATGCCTGAACTTTACATGCTGGAACATGGGTCTGTAATGCCGCACGTAACTGCTGCCGTGGCGCTCTGGAGAAGAGGCTTGAAGGTCAGCAAGACCCTTCTTGGGTCTATTCTCCATGATGGTAAATGTTGTATATGACACAGGCTCTCTATTGCAGTTTACATGTATAATGTACTACTATACAGCTGTGATGCACTACTCAATGAGTTCAATAAAAAAAAAATGATTACACCAGTTTGAAAACTGGCATTCCTAGGAACCAGCGCTGTGTAGACCTTATGTCAGTTCTTCTTTCATTGGAAAATTCTGTTCCCAACATATCCTTCCATGTTGTTTGCGTCATTTGTGTCCCCCAGTGCTAAATATAGTTATGTCACCACATTTCATAAATTCAGAAGAGACGGAAAGTTCTGTGCTCCAATGGTTCAGTGGATTCACAACCCCAAGTCTGCCGCTGCGTAGCAGCGATGTGGTCATGCCTTAAGAAATGGCCCAGTGGTAGTTGTATTTATAGGTTCCCCAAGGATATTGCCTTGAACTCCATTACCAACCATGTTTATACATACCAGGACTTGACCAGATTTAATCAGCCACCCTTAGTTCCATTTGCTTGAACCTGGGGAGGCAAGAGAGCCAGGGCGAAGGAATACAGTGATTTGCAGCCGGTTATTACCCAGTTTCTGTCTCAGCAACCGCCCACAATATGCACAAGTGTGGGTAGGGAGTTTATACCGGCTGGGGAGCTCACCCCATATCATCAGTGGTACAGTTATTAGTTTCAGGCTAAACTCCACATATCTTGCCTTGTTATGTTTCTCTAGAGCAAACCACTTGACCACCCATTGCAGCAAGGCCGCCAGGTTGTACCGCGTGAAATTGGGGATTCATAGACCGCCCTCAGATATAGGTGGCATCAACTTCCTCAGTGTAGCTCTCTTTCTTGCTCCATTCCATGCAAAATCCAGTGCCATCATTCACAGGTGTTTAGAAAAAAGTCTTAATGGCACAAGTGAGATATTAGTGAAGTACTATCCCATTTCAAATAAAGATGTTTCACTCAGCAGTATTAGGTGGCCCTCGTAGAATTTCAAGATGGCCAACACGTTCCCACATTCAAGGCTGATTAGTTACATTAGCGGTCCAGTCCGACACCCGCCTATGCAGGTCTGCTAAAAATTTCAAAATGGCTGCTGCATAGCCGCTCATTAGGGTGGTCCCGCGAACACAGAGGTTTAGCCTCAACACGTGCCTCCTTGTTTGCGTGTGTACATATGGCTTTCTCCCCCACATTTTGTGAGTCCCTATTAGTGATTCAGTCTCTGGATCAACATTGAAAGAATCGGACAAATACTTGTATCTATCAGTAGCAATTAATGTAATTCATGCCGCGCCTCGACGTAGAAATAAGGATAGAAACATGAGTACATTTAGCAGTTAAACCTATTATAAGATCCACGCTGATTGGGAGCCATTTTTCTCAAAAGACCCCAGGTGTAACTGATCATCAGAGCACACATTGCACTATTTAAGGACTAGCTTGAGCTGCCTCTCCAACACATTCGGGAGATGTGGCCCACGGAACTAGGTTGGGAAGTCCCCGCTGAGCACTGACGTAGTCAGTAATGCCCCTGATTCCTGGGCCACTTGTTGGAATATTTATTCTACTTTGCTGATAATTTAGGGCTCTCTCTCCGATGTTTTTATAGTGTGTAACCATAGCCGGACTGGCTACCGGGCGTTTTGGAATGCTGCCGAGCTGGGGGCTGATTTCGTTGATGGGGACCTGCGTGTGCTGAACGAAATTTGTTTTGCTTTGTTAATTTCGAAGCACACGCAGGTCTCCATCAACGAAATTAGCCCCCACCGCAGTGACATCAGCCCCCAGCTCGGCAGCATTCCAAAACGCCCGGTAGCCAGTCCGGCCCTGTGTGTAACCCAGGGCTTAAAGTGGGCCGGGTCGTGCCGCTGCTGAGCACTGACAATTTTTAAAAGAGGACATTGAAACGGGTCCCTATCGGGATCTGTGTTTTTTTTTTCTTATGCCCCTGCCTTTTTGTGCCTTGCCATGGCAATACAGACTGATGGAGTGGTGGCCTAAGAAACATGTCTCACCTATTGCCACAAGAGGCACATGTAACACTTTCTCTGCTCGATTTGAGTTACGTGGCTAGAGTCACTTTGGAGCCGTTTCCAGCTGCCCTGTGTGATTTTGTGTGGACTCGACCTTGGCTTTGCTGCTGGATGGGGTGTTGTTGGCAATAAGACCATCCCTGGACAGTTACTACATCAGAATAGGATGAGTCTCAGGTGGCGCTTCCCTGGGACTGGCCTAGTTTATGAAATGTTTTCACAAATGCAACACCACCACTCAGTGGGGCACAGGAACGGTAGGGAGGGTGTGCATTCTGTAAGCACAACGGAGAACACAAGAATGTCTTCAGCACACGCCCCGGGTGACGCACACAAACCTGCGCAGTGCCCTGTCTTGCGGCAGTATGTGTGCCCTCAGTGCAAGGGCACTGGATACCATGCGCACACACTGGGCTTCTGTTCTTTAGCAGAGAAAGGCTGCGACTCTCTATCCGTGCACAGCCGGGAATGCGGCCGAGAGGCGCAGCAGGACAGACCGCTGCTCACCACATGCCCCGACTCACTGGGCCTTATTTATGAAGGCCTTGCGCCACCGGTACGTCACTTCTTCCCATTTTAAAAGTGATGCACCGGCTGCTCAAGGCCTTCATAAATAAAGTCCTCTGTTTGGAGAGAATCACTTCAGGGCATCATGAAGCACATGCAGTCTTGCCATACACCACCATAGAGTTTCCAAGCCATTATATCACAACAACGCAGACACTCTGTACCTCTCTGTGCAGCTTGTAGTGGAATCGCGTAAAATGGTGCCCCCCCCTGCACAATGTGATGAGGGGCCCAAGCCACTCACTTTGGCTGAATGGCACCCCTGAAGGGTTGCCCTGCCCTGTGCCGCAACGGCTGCATGGGTCTGTTGTTAAGCATTGGCACCTTGCAAAAACTAATAAACACTTTCCCTATCGATTCACTTATTTTACAATGACCAAGATTTACAGATTTATTTTCTTGAAATCAAACTTATCTTTAACTGGCTGTGCTTATTGTATTCCACATGTTATATTACAAGCTGTATCTATTTAATCCCCTAATCATCTTGACTCATTGTAGTCTTGCGATCAGGAGTGATTCCGAGAGTCACATATTTTGTGGATCTCTGCCTAACAAGACGTTTTAAAAGATCTTATTTAAAGCCACGGCCTGTGGCCTTAAAATAGATCAGGGATACCCCTGGGGGTGGCGAGGGGGGTGTTCTATTCATTCACCATTACCTCGTATGTCCACAGCGCCCTTGTTATTCATGTCTAAAGTTGAAACAATATGGCAAACCTCACCATGGCCCTCATTCCGAGAGACCCATTATTTGGGCAGGAAATAAAGGTCCTGGTAAAACTAATACTGCAGGTTGAAGTGTTTACCAGGTGCAGTATCCCCTCCCGAGTTCAGCGACTATGAATGTGGAGTAATGTTGTACTAAAGCACGATGTATCACATTAGTAGCTGCAAAACACTAAGGGGCCGATTCCGATTCGGGCCGGAAAAAATACCGACCGACTCGGTATGGGAATTTAGTCCGACCGACTCGGACCAGCGCCGTACGACCCGGGTAGTACGATGAAATGCATGTGAAATCCGACCGACTCGGACGGAATACAAAACGACCGACCGAGCCGGACGTAAACAAGCCATCCGGCCGGGTAATCACGCGAAACGAACAGACCGACACGCACCCGGATTGAACCCGAACGAAACGTACCCGCGAACTCCGACCCGCGTAGTACGATGCTGTGCGTGCAAAACATGACCGACTCGCCCGGAGCACAAGCAGTACGACCGACACGCATACAAAACCCAGCCGAAGCAACCCAATACTCCGCGACCGACTCGTACGCTGCATATGAAACCTAGCTGACACACAGCGGGAACGAGTCGGACAAGATCGCACCAGACAACTGCAGCGTCCTACTCGGACACAAGAACGACTCCTACATGCACCAAAAACACCAAGGAAATTTTTTTTAAAAAAAGGGCCAAACAAGCAACCACAAAGCCAATAAATACAGGGAGGAAAAAAAAATGGAACAAGGACACACCTCCAACTCCACCTACATAAAGGCCACAAATCCCAACCATGATCCTTTGCAAATTCCACTGACCTTCCAGCACAGAACACCATCACACAGCAACCACAGACACACTCACAGCTCATACATCACACAAGCCACACACCATTACCACACCTACAAATAGCACCCTTACACACACCCAGCTAAACCTACACTCACACCCCCCCACTTGCACACACACACACATCAATCACCACCACCACCCATCACCATGCCCCTAAAGAAGAATCATAAGTTCCTAGACAGTGAATTGGAAGTCATGGTAGATGAGATCCTCAGGGTAGAGCCACAGTTGTTTGGTACATTGGTACAACAGACCCCCATGTTGCAGAAAACCAAGATTTGGGCGAGGATTGTCGACAGGGTGAACGCACAATCACCATGTTTGCGCACAAAGGAAGACATCCAGAACAGGTGGTATGATGTGCGCAGGAGGGTCCGGGACCTACTCAAAAAGGACTACCTCCTCAGCCAGCACACCGGCAGTGGCCCTCCTGCAAAACCAGTATACCTCAGGACCTGGGAGGAGAAGGTGCGGGCCATCCTACCACCAGTGAGCGTATACGGACTAACAGACATCCCAGAGCCTGGTGAGTACACAACTAATATACACAATATGGTGTAACAACACACACACATCACAGTCAAGGGGATAGGCAAACCATGCACCCTTGCAAATACACAGCAACCAAAAGATATTCATCCCAAGATGTGAATGCTAGTCAGACAAACACAATACCTGCCATCTCATAGTGATATGTAACTGTGTCATGACATGTACAAACCTAACAACAAATACAGCAAGGCAGTGGCACAAATAGAACCAACAAATACTCCCAGATATTTACCCACCACTAGAACACCACCTCACAGGGAATCTCACTGAAAGGAAGGAATTCTGTGTATGCTGGTGAAGTCAGTGTAGCCAATAGCATGATGGGAGTGGTAGTCACAGATATTGGTCACACCCACAATTGGCCCATCAACACCACTCTGAACCATGCTCACATCACAGGGAGTGGAAAACAACTGACAAGATGGCTGACACTGGGTACTGCTGTGGGGAGCACAAGGCCCTGATGGGAACTGGGCACCAACAAACAACAGGACCACACTGTCAGCCATCTTGCCATTGCTGTCACACTCACACACAGTGAAGTCCACTCAAAAGGAAGGAAGTATGGGCATGCTGGGAAGGGGGTGGAGGCAATAGCATGATGGGAGTTGTAGGCACAGATATTGGTCAGCCTCACAATTGGCCCATCAACACCACTCTGAACCATGCTCACATCACAGGGAGTGGAAAACAACTGACAAGATGGCTGACACTGGGTACTGCTGGGGGGAGCACAAGGCCCTGCTGGGAACTGTGCAACAACCAACAGCAGGACACCACTGAATGACATCCTGAAAGACAACTTGCACTACCTGCGATGGAAGCACGTTCCATGGTGGGATATCTGGCTGGGTGGGAAGGAGGACACACAGCACTGACCATAGTTACAAGCACCTCCCCTCACACACTCCCTCAACACTAACTCCACATAACCCACCTGGGAGAATGCAATGCCTCACATCCTAACTGAAGATCCCACAAAGAACCACCACCCTGGGTTATGCTGTGTGAAGCACAGGGACACTCTTGGGACTTGTAGCCAAACAACTGCCAGGACAACACTCCCAGCCATCCTGTCAGCACAGGCACCCCACCCCACAGGGAAGCAGAGTCAAAAGGAAGGAAGGATGGGCATGCTGGGAAGGGGGTGGAGGCAATAGCATGATGGGAGTGGTAGTCACAGATATTGGTCAGCCTCACAATTGGCCCATCAACACCACCCTGAACCATGCTCACATCACAGGGAGTGGAAAAGGACTCACAAGATGGCTGACACTGGGTACTGCTGGGGGGAGCACAAGGCCCTGCTGGGAACTGTGCAACAACCAACAGCAGGACACCACTGACTGACATCCTGAAAGACAACTTGCACTCCTGCGATGGAAGCACGTTCCATAGTGGGATATCTGGCTGGGTGGGAAGGAGGACTCACAGCACTGACCATAGTTACAAGCACCTCCCTCACACACCCCTCAACACTAACTCCACATAACCCACCTGGGAGAATGCAATGCCTCACATCCTAACTGAAGATCCCACAAAGAACCACCACCCTGGGTTATGCTGTGTGAAGCACAGGGACACTCTTGGGACTTGTAGCCAAACAACTGCCAGGACAACACTCCCAGCCATCCTGTCAGCACAGGCACCCCACCCCACAGGGAAGCAGAGTCAAAAGGAAGGAAGGATGGGCATGCTGGGAAGGGGGTGGAGGCAATAGCATGATGGGAGTGGTAGTCACAGATATTGGTCAGCCTCACATTTGGCCCATCAACACCACCCTGAACCATGCTCACATCACAGGGAGTGGAAAAGGACTCACAAGATGGCTGACACTGGGTACTGCTGGGGGAGCACAAGGCCCTGCTGGGAACTGTGCAACAACCAATAGCAGGACACCACTGACTGACATCCTGAAAGACAACTTGCACTCCCTGCAATGGAAGCACGCTTCATGGTGGGATAACTGGGCTGGGGGAGAAGGAGGCCCGGATGGCAAGCAAATACCACCAATGCTGGTCATGCACACACCTCAACATTCACATTGACATGCCACAGATTGGCAGGACAATGTGCTACACCAATATCACTCTCTGACTGTCACAATTTAGGAGAATGCAATGTCCAGGCCCACATCCAGAGGTACAGTCACAACTGTCAGGTGTTTGAACAATTGATGCCAGTAGAAACATAACATACAATCTGTGTCTCTCTCCAAAACAGGTGATGATGGGGACACAGCAGCAGACGAGGAGGAGTCCCTGTCCCAGGCTCCGGGGAACACTGAGCTCACTGGTGTGGATCAGCCTCTGCACTCCTCGGATGGCGAAGAACCAGCTGGACCATCTGGTGTGAGTCATCATGCAGCACCAGCAGGACCAACATCTGCACCCCCTGCACCCACCCCTCCAACAACTGCCAACACACAGGCCACCTCTGCCAACACGGACAGACCAAGGACCACAGATGACAACAGCGCAGGGACCCAGACCCAAACTGGAGCTGGTGACAACGAGCCCAGGAACAACACCCAAGTGGGCCACGGTCACCTGTGCGTGCCACCGCAGGTCCTGCACGTGTCGCATGGGGTGGTGGGAGGGGTGGTAGACATAGGTAAGCTCTTTGCAGAGGGGTCTGGACTGCATGATGACCCACAACTGGCACGCATCGCGGATGCGTACCAGACTAGCACCGGAGAGGTCAGCCAGGTAGTGGGGATCCTCAAGGACATACAACAGCAGCAGGCTGCCCATCATGCCCGCTTGGACTCCCACATGTCCCGTGTCGAGACACACATGTCACATGTCGAGACACACATGTCTGGCATGGAGTCCAAGTGGGACACATTGGAACAACTGACAGCGGTGCATAGGGACATACTGACATGCCTCCGCCAGATCAGCACCAACATGGCCTCACCTCCCTGTGTGCCCACAACATCTGCTGCTGAAACAACTGCAAATGCCACAGGGAGGGAGGAGGACTCTGGCAGAGAGTCCCCTGCACCGCTGCAGCCTGCACCTGAAGGCCCCCCTCCCCCCCAAGAAGAGGGGCCGTCCGAGGAGGCCAAACTGAGAGGCCGATGGCCATCTACATCCCCCAGGAAGCCAACACCTGTTCTGGAACTTTTCCTCTGTGTGCAAACTGCACGCCCTGTCGAAGCCAACCCAACTCTCCCACATGACATGGGGAGCTATAGTTGGCCAAATTTATCAGATGACTGTGGATTTTACTCTGGACATTTCAGCTACCAAGACTTCCGAATCACATGGGAACTTTGGATTCCAATTTCTATGTACAGCACCCACCATCCTGTGCACCATCCTCACACCTGTATGTAAATAAACTCACCAATACACCATATCTGCCTCTGTTGTGATTCCAACGTGCTCTCTGTCATGGAGATGGTGATCAGAAAAATGACACTGTGCATGCTAACGGCTACAGCAAGTCCAACACCGTCATGTCAGTCATGGCGACGTGACACATATGAGGGAGACACACCACTAGGGCCACACAACACATACACACCAGGGCCATCAGACTCATCACCTATACTGATGTTGCAACTAAATACAGTGGAATGCACAGACACGCCACCTATTCATAGTCTGTGTCAACTAGACTAAAGGTGCAGTAAGCAAATGTCAGTCAGATGTGTGACTACAGACAACGCACATCCCAAAGTGAAGCACAGGTTTATTACACATTTGCAACATGTTGTTTCCACTACAAATGCTAGCTAATCCAACCTGGCTGTGGCCACAAAGTCAAAAAGTGCAGAAGATAGAAAGTCCAGGGGTGTGTGGCACATCACCTGTAGGGAAACGACTGCTTCCACCTTGGAAGTTGAATCATGGATTCGGTGGGATCCAAGTTGATCAAACAACTCCGGCAGCACCCTGTGAAGGACAGACATGACACACAGTCAAAACCACTGAAGAACAGCACAGAACAGCAATACTCATGTCTAATACATGTCACGAGATAACTACACAAAACCAAGTTAGCATGTCAACACTGTTGGGCAGTACAGACCACCTGCAAGGACACATCGCTACACGCATCCAGTCAAGTAGCACATGGCCACACTCAAACAGCACCAGAGCACCACACACACATATCATGCAAACTCAAATCATTGACATTACAACCCTCTGGAGACTCACATTCAGCTGAAGAAGTTGGTGATGAGCTGTGTGCGGACATCACCATCATCATCATCATCATCTTCACTGGCATCGTGACCCAGGCCATGATCTTCCACAGGTGGCGGACGTTGGTCATCGTCATCCAGGATGAGAGGCAACTCCTTCCGCACTGCCAGGTTGTGTAGCATGCAGCAGACGATGACAATCTTGCACACCTTTGCTGGGGCATATGGGAGGGCCCCTCCTGTCTTGTCCAGGCAGCGGAAGCGGCTCTTCAGGAGACCAAAGGTCCGCTCAATCACCCTCCTCGTCCGACCATGTGCCTCATTGTAGCGCATCTGGGCTGGTGTCACCGGGTTCCTGAGGGGTGTCAGCAACCACGGCATGTTGGGGTATCCCGAGTCACCTACAGACAGACAATTGCACATTAGCCGATTTGAAA